>CM053787.1:142833837-143478212 GCA_028749045.1 Cupressus sempervirens
GAGTCCATTAATGGCTCATATTCTCAATTGAGAGCTCATCTTAGTCTATCTTGAAGTTTATGAATTTTGTTTAGTTTGTAGAAGCTTTATTTAAATTTGGTTTCTATTAGCATACTAACATTGCTCATATACAAGAAATACAAAATACAAGAGAGAATACTTGATTATGATTCA
The DNA here is from genome assembly GCA_028749045.1 of Cupressus sempervirens. Taxonomy (NCBI): domain Eukaryota; kingdom Viridiplantae; phylum Streptophyta; class Pinopsida; order Cupressales; family Cupressaceae; genus Cupressus; species Cupressus sempervirens. The sequence continues at coordinate 142,834,012 of CM053787.1, forward strand.
AATAATGAAGAAAGTACTAGTCAAAGGCCTAACAGTCTGAATGTTGAATAGGAATTATTTTATGAAACTAATATTGATTTACAAATTGAGGAACTAGGAGAAGAACATAGACCTAAATTTAGAGAAGAACAAGGAATGTCATAACAAAGAACACCAAGATATGTGGCAAAAAATCACCCTAAGAAACAAATCATTGGAAGTGAAAACAAAGGAACTTTGACAAGAAACAAAGTAAAAGATTAAATTTGTTTCATATCACAAGTTAAACCTAAAAATGAAAATGAAGCATGTAAAGATGAGTATTGGATAAAATAAATGAGAGAGGAACTTGATCAACTAGATAAGAATAAGATATGGGAAAAAGACCCTAGACCTAAAGATAAGAATGCTATTGGTACAAAGTGGGTATTCGAGAAAAATATGAATAAAAAAGGTGAAATGGTAAGTAATAAGGCAAGGTTGGTATGTAAAGAATATTATCAATAGGAAGGAATAGACTTTGAAGAAACATTTTCCCCTCTTTCAAGACTTGAATTAGTAAGAGTGTTTTTGGCATATGCATCTAGCAAGAATTTCAAGGTATATTAGATGGATGCGAAGCTATTATTTTTGAATGCAAAACTTGAGGAATAGGTTTGGATTAAACAATATAATGGATTTCCATTCACTAAAGACAAATATGTGGTTTGCAAATTGAGAAAGGCTTTGTATGGATTAAAGAAAGAACCTAGAGATTGGTATGCGAGATTAGACAATCAATTGATAAGTTTGGGATTTAAGAAAGGTAATGCAGATAGCAACATGTACTAAGTACCAATTGACATGGATTACTAATTATTGTAGTGATTTTGGATGATATTATTTTTGGAGAAAATTACGAGGCTAGTGAGAGATGAAGAATAAATTTGAGATGAGTATGAGTGATGAGATCAAATATTAATTGGGATTGCAAATAACTCAGAATAAGGATGGGATTTTCATATCATAAACAAAATGTCTAAAAGAACTATTGACAAGTTTTGGATTGGAAAAATTTAAGCTAGTTGGTATACCCATGGTTAGTCCAAATAAGACAAATATCTATTAGAAATAGGGAATACTAAAAAGTAAACATAACCATAACACCATTATTTGTTACGTAGGGAATTCTAGCCCAGGGTAAACCACAATGGGGATGGTACCCAAAAAATGATCCACTAATCGAAAGTATCTTGTGAAACATAATGACCCTGTTAGGAATCTATTACATTTATACAATGTATCTATCCTTTTTAGATGAATAAACCTTGTTAGAATCTTCACCCATGTTAGGAGTTTGAATATTACAATACAAATAGCAAGTTGAGCCCATTGCCCAAACATGCATATACAATAGTACAATCTCTATAAAAAAGGTATAGATATAAAAACCTTTTTGATGATGTTGATATCTTTAATCTCTTATTTTTCCTTTTGGTGCCTTCTTCAAAAATAATCACACATCTATATTGTACCTTACTATCATCAAATCTACACCAATACGGATTATAGAAAGTGTGCATTTAAAAATTATATCATTACATTACAATGCAACACTTATTAAAAAAAAAAAATTATTCCTATTGGAAATATAAGAGGAGTAACTAAGAGGGGAGGGGAGAATCAGTTACTGCAAAAAAAAATCCTAGATCCCTTAGATGTTAGTAAAAAATAATTGTGTGAAAACTTAATTCTGTTGATGCTTGAAAAACAAAGAAATTAAGTAACTCGGTAAACACTTAACATGAAAATCTTAAGATGTTATCTATTATTAGTTTAACTTAGTTGCAAGCATATAAAAGAAAAAAAAAAAAGAACACATTTGATACAAATATTTAACGTGGAAACCGAATTTGGGAAAAACCACCAATTGTAACTAGTTACTATTTTCACTCTTTGTAAGTGAGCCCTATTAGGAGCCAACCCTATTAAAGGTTACAAAACACACTATAAGGTGTGACCCTATTAGAGGATTTAATCACCCCATTAGGAGTGTTCAATAGAACTACCACCTTATTAGAAGATTTACAAATAGCTATTAAGCCAACTCTGTTAAGAGACTTAGATCGCTCCTACAATGGTTAAAGAGTAACAATGACATGAACTAATTTGAATGCAACTAAATTTTTGATTATGGATCTCAATTTTTGCTTGTAGTTGATCCTTCCTAATTGAATGTATCCTTTCAACTTCACAAGGATATTCAACTCATCCTTCTAATTCACTTCCTCTTTGCATCATTAGATCTTCAAAATATTTCATGCATTCTCATTCACACATCCTTCACACTTTCTAGCCCACAACTTCACCTTTTATTTATATCTTTCATTTTGTCAAGTCAGATCAAATACAACTTAGAATAATTAATAATCATCTTCTTAGTCAGCTAGAACCATTAGATAAATAAATTGAACTTAATATGCCAAAATAAGAAAATCCTTCATTAGTCAACCCTACTCAGTAGACACTAACTTAGAAACAATTTTCCTATGTTAACCAACTAAAACTTGGTCAAAATTGCATACTAGAAAAGTTCCTTTTATAATTGAGTGAGCTTGGTTAACATTGGTTCCATCCAACATTTCCTTCATTAACTGAGTGAGCTCAATTAACACTCATCTTCTGCAGACATTCCTTTGAAGCCTGAATGAACTTGGTAGATACTACCTTTTGAACTAGGCAAACTCTAGATTGCTGGGTAGCCACATAAAATTGTCTTCAATACCTGAGTGAGCTTGGCATACACTGACTAGTAGTGATATGACATTTTGTGTAACATTAAAGATGATACACAATTAATCAATTATATCCAACAATCTCCCTCTTTGGCATTGATGGCAACACAACATATCATAGCACAATGAAATTTTTGGAGCAAGAATAAAGTAAGGAAGAATAAATTAAGGAACATATCCTTAGTTTCATTCTAATTCTCATCCATGAGAACTCCTTCTATCAATGAGAACTTTGTCTTCCTTCAATTTCTCCCTCTATCAGAAAACTTGTCTGTTAGAACTTCAAGTTCATTGACAATTCTTTTTGTGACAATAAACTTCTTGCTCTTTTCAATCAAGAACAAAATTTCTATGAGATATGATAGAAAAATTCTCCCTCTTTGATATCTTATGCCAAACACAATACTTAGTGAATATTAATGTACCTTAAGTACTGATTCATTTGCAATATTCCCTTGCTAATTCTACATCAATTGATTGATCTTTAACATGCTTGGGTTGATGCATTACTAAACTTCATTTAGTGATCTTCAGATAGGGGAATGACCCCTATCTTACCTCTTAGATATAGAAATGCATCATTATGTACTAGCTTGGTAAATATGTCTGCAATTTATTCTTTTGTATTTACATATTCCAATCTGGCTTCTTTATCTTGCACCAACTCTCTTAAGATTTGATATTTTATAGAAATGTTCTTTGTCTTGGTATGCATTACTGGATTCTTTGATATATTGATTTCATTGGTGTTACCACATTATATGACTACTTGATCCTTGATTTCTACCTTCATACTTGTCATTAGTTTTTTAAACCAAAAAAGGTTAGAACAATTAATTGATGTTGCCACATGTTCTACCTCTATTGTGGACTGAGAGATACAATTTTTCTTCTTTCTTGTTCAAGACACTAGTCTTTTGCCAATAAAAAATGCTACACCACTAGTGCTTTTTCTGTCATCAATACTTCCTACTCAATCAACATCTATAAATACTTTAAAGTCCAAATTGCCTCCTATTTTGTACCATAAACCATATTCTTCAGTACCTTTCAGATATCTCATAATTCTTTTGACTATTATCAAATGATTTTCTTTGGGATTTGTTGAGAATCTTGCCACCATACCAACTGCTAATGCAATATTAGGCCTTGCATGCACTATATACTACAATTTTCCAGTCATTAATCTATATGTGGTTTGATCTACCTTTTTGGAATCATCATTTTTGGAAAGCTTATGTCTAGCAGACATAGGGGTTCCAACTAGTCTTGAGTATTCCATTCCAAATTTCTTTAGTATTTCCTTGATATATTTAAATTGAGTAATTTAGATACCATCTTTCTTCTACTGAATCTGTAATCCAAAAAAGTATTTTATCTCTCCAAACATAGAAATCTCAAATTCCTTACTTATTTCTTTTGAAAATACCTTGCACAAGTCATCATTTCCTATGAATAATGTGTCATCCAAAAACACTTTTGCCAACACAATCTTCTTGTCTAGTCCTTCTTTGATATATAAACTATTGTTATCATTTGTTCTTTGAAAACTAGTCTGTATCAAGTAGTTATGAAGTCTTTCATACTAAGCTTTGGGAGATTTCTTAAGAACGTATAATGCCTTCTGCAATTTGTAGACCATGTCCTTTTTGCTAGGATCTACAAAACCTTCTAGATGTTCAATGTAGACTTCCTCATCAAGAATTCCATTCAAGAAGGTAGATTTTACATCCATTTGATAAACTTTAAATCCTCTATAAGCTGTATATGCTAGTAAAGTTATAACACCTTCTAATCTTGCAACAAGAGAAAAAGTTTCACTATAATCAATACCTTCTTCTTGAGAATAGCCTTTACATACCAATCTTTTTTTGTTTCTAGATACTTTTCCATCTTCATTCATCTTGTTTCTAAACACCCACTTTGTGCCAATTACATTTTTATCCTTGGGTCTAGGAACAAGAGTCCAAGTTTTGTTCTTCTCTATTTATTCTATTTTTTCATTCATTGCTTCAATCCAACTTTCATTATCTAAAACATCTTTAACATTTCTAGGTTCAAATTTAGGAAGTAAACATGTACCTTTCAATTTCCTTCCTATCATTGTTCCATCTAATTTGCCTCCAATGATCTGATCATGTGCATGATGCTTTCTGACATATCTTGCCAACACATGTTCTTTGGATTTACTGATTTCATTATGAACTTCAATGTCAATCTTGGGTTCCATTATCTATGACTTGGGTCCATCAAACTTAGCTTGTTCTTGAAGTAGCTCAATAGCTTCTAATTGTGACTCAAGGTCCTTCAGATTGCAACTCGGTAGCTATTGGAGATTTTGGGGGCTCAGGAGGTGAAGCATCCTTTCTTTTAGATGGATTTGGTAGGGTATCAAGTTCATAGTAAACAAATCTTTTGTAATTCCCAGGCTCTTTACTACTTTCTTCTTCACTCCTTTCTACAAACTCATCAATTCTCACATGTCCAGTTTCTATGATTTTATGAGTAGAAAAATTCAAACATTTGTATGCTTTACTTCTATATGAGTATCCTAGAAATATGCCTTCATCACCTTTGACATCAAATTTTCCTTTTCTAGATTCTTTCAAGATATAACTTTTTCTACCAAATACTTTAAAGTAAATTACACTAGGTTTTTAGTCATACCATAATTCATAAGGAGTTTGATTTGAGTCTTTCTTTAGCTATACTCTATTCAAGGTATGAACTGTAGTGTTGATAGCTTCCTTCCATTATTTGATTACAATATTCTTTTCTATCATCAATGTTCTTGCACAATCCATGATGGATCTATTCCTTCTTTTAGCTATACCATTTTTTTTTGGTGTACCAGGGGCTGATACTTGTCTTTTAATTCCTTTTTCAATACAAAATTCATTGAATTCATTAGAGATGAATTCACCACCTCTGTCTAATCTCAAACATTTTAACTTCTTCCCAGTTTCTTTTTCTACTCTTGCTAGATACCACTTGAATTTTTGGAAAGCTTCTAATTTTTCTTTTAGATACATTACAGTAATCATTCTAGAATAATCATCAACAAAAAGAATGAAAAAATTTTCCCCACTTCAACTCTCTATTCTAATAGGTCCACATAAGTCTATACGCACAAGCTCTAAGACTTCTTCAAAATGATTGTTTTTGCTTTTGAAACTAGTCTTTCCCATCTTACCAATTTGGCAATTCTTGCATAGAATCATATCATGTTTCTTCAAACTAGGAATACCTCTTACTCTTTTATGTTTGCTAATCTTAACTGGATTATCAAAGTTTGGATGACATAATCTTTTTTCCACCAACTTTCTTCTATTTGAGCAATAATACATGAACTTTCACTAAGATCAAGATAAAATAGATTACCTTATGTTTGCTTGCCAGATCCAACTAGATTTCCTTTACCATCTAGCAATTTGGCCTTTCCATCTATGAATTCTACCTTGAATCCAATGTTATTCAACTATGCCACATTAGTCAGTAGATTATGCTTTAGTCCTTGAACCCAATAAGCATTATTACATACAAGTTCATTAGTCAAAGAGATACAACCTCTTCCTTTTATGGTACATGGTTCATTGTTTCCAAATCTCACACTACCACCATCATAATATTCCATGTGATCAAATTTTGTCTTGTCCCCAATCATTTGATGTGAGGAGCCACTGTTAATAATCCATGTATCATTTTTTCTAGCATGAGAAAAAAGAGCCTTCTTATCTCCTTCATCATTAGATTAATCTTTTATAGCAATATATACCATTTCATCTTCACTGGTATCAAAATTTTTAGCCATAAAATAAGATTTCTTACCTTTTTCCTTATAGTTCTTGAATTACTTCTTGCTTCTATACTTGTTTCTTTTCTTCTCATCCTTGTTTTCCCTATTTGGATACCTACAAACAATGTGACCAACTTCTTCACAAGAAAAATAGATTAGAGGAGTCTTGCCTTTGTACTTTCTTCTACCTTTGGAGTATTTCTTTGCAAGTAGGGCTTCAAGAATTTCAAGATTATTGTCAGAACTTTCTTCTTTTCTCCTTCACTTCCTAATTGATTGTCCTTTGATTTCTTTCTTTTTTATTTGAGTGAGTTTTGGGCTTCAAATTTAGACTCAATATTTTTGGAACTAGGAACATAGTTATCATAGTTATCCAACTGAAAAGCTATCAATCTTCCAACTAGAGCATCCAAAGTTATTTTGTTATTTGGATCACATCTCATTTATTGAATAGCTATAACTCTAATTACATAAATAGGAAGAAGAGTTTTGAGTACCTTGCTTACAACTATCATGTCATTAATGTTTCCTACAAATGCTTTGATTGTACTCATACTAGCTTTGATTCTTTCCACATATTTTGCAATGTTTTCATCTTCTCTCATTTTCATTTAATCAAATTGTCCTCCAAGACTTTCTACTTTGGCTCTTCTTACATTGTTATCTCCTCCATAGATGTATTTGAGTTTTTTCCATATTACATGAGCTACTTTGAAATCTTTTACTTCATCAAATTCAACATAACTAAGTATACACACAATATCAATAATCATAATGTTACGATTCTTCTTTTCAACAATGTCTTCCACTGATAATGTTCTAGTAGGAGTCTTGTATTTAGCATCAAGATATTTGCTACTTGAATCACTGATAGTTGCTAGATGCAATCTCATAAGTCCTTTCCATGCTACAAAATTGTCTTTGTTCAACTTGGGAATCTCTCCTCTATAAGACATCATGATCTTTAGCTTAGGTCATTGAAACCTTCTTTGTAAGCACCAAGTGCTCTGATACTAATTATTGGAAATATAAGAGGAGTAACTAAGAGGGGAGGGATGAATTAGTTACTACAAAAATAAATCCTAGATCCCTTAGATGTTAGTACAAAATAATTCTATGAAAACTTAATTCTGCTAATGCTCGACACACAAAGAAATGATATAACTCGATAAATGCTCAGTAAACACTTAACATGAAAATCTTAAGATGTTATGTTTTATTACTTTAACTCAGTTGCGAGCATATAAAAGAAAAAATATGAACGCATTTGACACCAAGATTTAATGTGGAAACCCAATTTCGAAAAAACCACCAATTGCAACTAGGTACTATTTTCACTCTTCTAAAGTGAGCCTTGTTAGGAGCCAACCTTGTCAAAGGTTACAAAACACACTATTAGATGTGACCCTATTAGAGGATTTAATCACTTTGTTAGGAGTGGCCTTGCTAGAGGTCTTTAGATAATTCAATATAACTACCACCTTATTAGAGGATTTACAAATAGCTATTAAGCCAACTCTATTAAAAGATTTAGATCACTACTATAATTGTTAGAGAGTAACAATCACATGACCTGATTTGAATGCAACTAAATTTTTGATTAAAATTTTCAATTTTGACTTCTACTTGATCCTTGTTGATCAAATGTATCCTTTTAGCTTCACAAGGATATTCAACTTATCCTTCTAATTTGCTTCCTTTTTGCATCATTAGACCTTCAAAATCTTTCATGCATTCTCATTCACACATACTTCACACTTTCTAGCTCACAATTTGAACTTTTATTTATATCATTCATTTTTTCACGTTAGATCAAATACAACTTAGAATAATTAATATTCATCTTCTCAGTCAGCTACAACCATCAGATAAATCAATTGAACTTAATATGCCAAAATAAGAAAATCCTTTATTAGCTAACCCTACTCAGTAGACACTAACTCAGAATTTTTTTCCTGTGTTAACCAATTGAAACTCAGTCAACACTGCATATTAGAAAAGTTTCTTTGGTAAATGAGTGAGCTTGGTTAACACTGGTTCCATCCAACATTTCCTTCATTAAGCAAGTGAGCTTGGCTAACACTCATCTTCCATAGAATTTCCTTTGATTTTCAAGTGAACTCAATAGATACTACCTTTAGAACTATGTAAACTCTAGTTTACTTGGTAGCCACATAAAACTATCTTTAATGCCCGAGTGAGCTTGACATACACTGATTGGTAATTATATGATATTTTGTGTAACATTAAAGACAATACACAATCAATCAATTTTATCCAATAATTCAGTTATATCAAATTGCTTAAATTATCGACCTTCAATAGCTTGAATGTTTTCCAAAACTTGAAATTACTTTTTGCTACATGAAGGTTAACATCTAGGATGTCATCCCAACCTTGTTAATTCAAACAATCCCTTAACAAAAATGTCTTTACTCTACCATCTTCTCTATTCTAACTTTCACGACCTGTACATAAAAAATGTCCATAACTTGACCTATATGGAAAATATTTTTGAGTTCTTTTATTCAAGTGCTCTATACATTATCTAATACCTTCCCTCAACCATGTATAGCCTCACATACTTCTAGTAAATTGTACTAAAGGAAATACTTTGACTATGTTGGTGTTTTGGAATGTTATATGTTTCAAATTACCCCAATGAGAATATGGTAAATTGAGGGACAACTAACTCCCATCTTTAACATATCATTTCAGACACTAGACCAACTATACAACTTGATCCTTCTTCTACTTCAAGCTCTACAAAACCTAGGTGGGTGGACCTTAGATTCAATTATATGGTACCTATGCAAAACACATTCCTAGATCTAATAAGAAGATTTAACCCTTATTTCTCCTATTAACTCATGCAATGACATAGATCTGTGGTAGCTAAAATCAAGATAATGAAATTCATAAGTTGAGTGAGGGTTAAACTTTTTAGCTCTTCAACATGAAAGGGGGAAAAAATTTGATTAATAATGTTGAATTCAGAAAAACCCCTAATATGCAATAGTATGAACAAGTGATCCTATAACTGATTAGTGCCTTATCTATTGGGAAAATCCATGAATCAAACACATACATATGGATACCTGAGACATATTCATCTATTGAGATATCTTATCTATCAATTCACCTTGTAAATAGACGTCTATGTTCATAAAGATCTCACTACTTACTGAATATCCTCTTGATGAAACCTACAACCCTATCAAGGTAAATAAGCATTTACTTGGCTCTTTGTTCCAATAGCAAACTTATATAGACATACAACCTTAAGGGATTGCAAATGGGTTTAAGCTCTTTGTTCTTAAACACAAAACATTGCAGATAATAGAGGAAAGAGACGAGAATCAGAATGAAACTAAAGAGATTTTTTCTCAACTGTATTCATTTACTTGAAATTATACATTCATATGCATGAAATCAAAATATGAAAAACACCTAATAGATCTAAAATTTCTATATTATCTCTACTACTATTGTTCATACAAGAGAGAATATGTTGAAGAATATGGTGTCACAGTAGGGAAAACATATCAAAAATTGGAACCAATGGTCTCATAGTGAAAACCTAGAACCCCTAATGGTATCTCAGAAATGGAACTTTTTCTTCCCAAAAATTGAAACCTCTACAATGGATGAAAGAAAGAGAGATATAGGGGGAGTGAATTCCCAGATTGTTAAATGCATCTAACATCTGTCCCCTTGAAAAACCTCCTCAAGAAGTTAAAAGGATCTCTCTAATCTCTCTCTACAACTGGTGAATCAAATCTTTAACCATTTTGGCTCCCAAAAGCATAAAGTGTCTCAGAATATTTAATGAAAGAACAAAACTAATTTTGATACCTGATTTGAACTCAAGGTAAAACTGAAAAATTAGTTAAAAATGGTCTCTAGAGGCACAATAAACTTATCAAGATTGATTTTTTCCATAATTAAGCTTCAACAAGCTTTTATATCTGCTCCTAACCAACTTTGATGCTTAATGGTGAAAATTGCCTATTCTACTGAGAATGCCCCAAAAATTACAAATCTATTTATATCTTAAATCAGTGAGCACCTGTTCAAAAAATAACCTAAAAAATGGATAGGTCGTCTCTTCCCAATTCTGACGATGTATTGGAGTGCCTATTTTGAGCAAAAAGTATGCCTATTATGCCCCTTTGAAGTTTAGGTTCCTATTCATGACTTTCATAGAACTTAAAATTGTAAAACTTTAACCCTTTATATAGTTTCAAACTATAGAATAACTCCAAATTTATTTAAAAGTTTGATCTACATGTGGGTACTAGGAAAATATTAAAAAATTAATCTCTTAAAACTTTGAAATTTACCTCATTTTTCTCTCTGGGTCAAACCTAGTTTGATCACCCTCACCACATGTTAGCACCAGATTGGTTCTCTTTTTTGCATGGTCATTAGACCCCTCCAACTAGATTCCATGTGTTAGCATCCCATTGGCTGGTTGTCTCATCATGTCATCACGACATTTCACTATGCCATGTCATAGTCACTATGTCGCTATCCTAGTACGTATTCTGCCACGTTATCAGTAACATAGCGACAGAGCGACATGAGTCACCTACTACCACCTCAGCACTTGAGGAATCATGCCACATCTTTAGCCTCCACCACATGTCACCGTCAAACCTATCCACCTCACAACCACCTTAATGGCATGCGTCAACTTTCTATTGGGTCACCATGTTGCTATGTTAACTGGCGTGCAACTTTGTCTTGGTGACATGGTGACCACCATCGGATCTACCACATGTCACAATCTGGTGTGTCAGAGATATCTATTTTCCATGGTGCCACTTGTCCTTATGCAAGTTGCTATTAGATTGCCACATCACCCAAACGGGACCCGTGATCTTCTTTGCCAGATTCTAAGGTTTTTCGATAGGTCGCTATGTCACTACTAGAAAACCTTGCTATTTTTTAGTGACAATATAACACCTTGCAAAATTTTGGAATTTTTTGGTGAGTTTTAATTACAGTGATGTCATCCTCTTATTTTGCACATTCTTTCAAAATTCGTTACTCAGTCAGCTCCAACTGTCAGTGGTCAGGCCCACATGCACACCTTACATCTCAAAAGGCATTCTCTTTCAAGACAACTTGAAAGTGAGTGTTTGGATATAAAAATTCATTAGAACTCACCCTCACAATGCATATGGGATAAAGTTTTTTGACTATCATTTTTCCCTTTAATGCTACTTCACATTTTAATGTGTGTTTTGTATTGCATGTCACTCTACCTTAGCATGGAGCTCCTGCTCTTTACACATATTCTCACGTGTTTCTCCATTGATCCCCAAGAAAAGCAATTTAAAATTCTCCTTTTTAGTTTATAAAGGAAATACAAACCCTAATATTGTTATTGGTTGAATAATCTATCTCTTTTTGTGACTAGCTATGAGATTGTTGAAATTGACGATCTTCTTAATGTTGAGCTGCATATCCCTCACATTTTGAACTATACATCTGACTTCAAGAGAGTGCAAGAAATTTTACTGAGACATTCGTTAAAAACCTTCTCATCAATCACAATAACATTTCTCATCTATTGGAGGGTGTGGGCAATGCTACCCCCTAATTCCCCATGCACCCTTTTTTCCTTATGCTAACTCAACCCATAGATTTTTGGGTAAAGCTTTTTCCTTCTATTCTCAGAAGGATTCAATGCATGGACCTATAGAACACCTCCGTAGAAATTTCGTAGAACATTTTGGTTCAAAGGCTAGTGGCTTTATTTTTTTTCTTCCTATGTTTTCCTTTGGCTAGTAGCTGTGGATCTTCTCCCCTTGCCATGCCTTCTCCCCATGTGGTATCCCCATGGCTTCCTTCATTCTGGTGTGGTCTTCCTTTCTAAAGGTTTCTTAATCTCCTGAGTAGAGTTTTTTTTCACACAAGAATTGGGTATATGACCAGTCAAAGTATACTATATTCCTTCTTTGCTTATCCATTTATCATAAAGCTTAAAAGCTTCTTCTAAATTTCCTTCCTTGGTATATAGGTCAAGAAGTGACTTAACTATTCTATCATTAGGAACACGATTTATTTCTAGCATAGTATTTAATAGCTAGGTTACTTCTCTCAAGGAATGATTTTTACATAGTTCTATGATGAGAACATTAAGAGAATCTTTGCAAGGTGAAATTCATTTTTCTAACATATGGTCATTCCATTTTAAAGCTTCTTGCAAGTTACATACTTTGCAATTCTCTAGAATCAATAAGTTATAAATGACATCATCAGGATGAAAAACTTTTTCAACCATTAAATTCAAAAAGTGGTTGGCGTCATCCATTTTGCATCTCTTGCATAGTCCACAAACTACTGCAGTAGCCAAAAAAGGCTTAGGAATATATCCCAAGCCAAACATTGCAGAGCTCAACTTAAATACCTATGCCATGCTTCCTACCTTTCAGTATCTAGCAATAAGCATCTCATAGGGACTGTCACTTGGGTATTGGCCTATTTTAAGTACCTTGTTTAGAAGAATGTTTGCATCAAGAAGCAACCATTTCTTACAAAAACTTCCAATAAATGCATCATCTAGAGCTATATCAATTGTGAGATTTTTTCATTCATATCTATACAAGATTTACAAACCTTTTTGTAGTTTACCTTCCTTATAATAGTCATCAATCAATTTTGGGCAACAATTTAGATACCTCTCACATGTAATCAAACCATTTTTCCACATTTGACAAAGAATCTTCTTAGTTTTCTTAATCTACTTATTTTTACTAAATCCAAGTATCAGTGCATTTCAAGTTAGTATATCATATGCAAGAGCATTTTCATTCATTTTATTTCACATATTACGAGCATCTTCGATTTTACCTTCTCTGCAATATCGACCAATCAAAGTACTATAAATAGAAATAGTTGGTTTGATACCTTGCTTCACCATCTCATAGAACAATAGACATGCATCACCCAGTGCCCCTAAGTTGACATATCTAATTATCATTATTGAATAGATATTGGAATTCAGAAACATATCTCTTGTTTTCATTTCATTCATGACATGTCCTGCCTCCAATTTCTTTTGTTTGTAAAGCTCATTAACTTTTGTATTGTAAGTTGAGAGATCTAGCCCAAGTTCACACAATCTATTTTTTAATTTAGCTATACCACTATCTCCCTTCTCCATCACATTTTACCTCTGGTGTAGAAATTGGCATTCACTTTAGCTTCATTATTCTCATGCTTTGACTCACTCTGCCTAATGGAATCAATCAAGCCCCAACATGGGTCTGGCTAAAAGACAATTCATTTTCAAACAACTAAACTGGTAAATTGATCAACTAAACATTTGATATGGATTCAAATTAGAAACCATCATTGAACTACCAATTAAAACTCATTTTATCACTTTATTTCAACTTGTCAATTTCGTGCCAAGAGATCCTTTGACCGACTTTAAAAACTAAGTAAACTGACACTTGGGGGCACAAAAATTGGGACATTGGTTCACTGTCATGAGGAGAGTATGAATCTTTGACTTGGGCTCATGAAAAATAACATGGCACAAATGGCAAGCGGTCAAACTGGGCTATCTAGAATTTGCAGACTAGAAACACTGATAGAAAAGGATTTTTTGTAAATGGAATTGACCTAGGAAAGTGTGTAGATGGATTCATCAAGACTTGAAAATTGGCACACTTGAAGTATTTTTAGAGGACAAAATAATGGTACAACCCATTTGATCTCACCAATCACAAATTTAAAGATATAACATCACAAATAAGGGTAATAACAAATCTACACTTCTTGACACCAGTTAAAAGTTAAAAATTGCATTTGGAATCACGTTTGAAAACTGATCAAATAGATTTGTCATAAGATCAAACTTGAAACATAATAAGGATCTGACTTTAAAATGTAATGCAAAAAGAATTTTCTCATTTTGGTCAACTGGGTCAAAGTTATAACAAGTCAAACAGGGCTTCCTAGAATTCAAAACAATTCACATCAGCATGACATCAATAAATGACCAACTTTGAGGGATTCAAGACCTAGTCAAACAGATTCAAAATGACTTGAAATCTAAAAAATAAGCTCTCTAGTATGGAAACTAAATACTCCCAAAGTGGCAAGTCATGAAATGTTATTGGGTGCAAGATATTCTCATGCAAACATGGCCTCCTATCATTGTTTGACACTTAGGCAAGAAATGCAGAATTGACAATTGCTCAAAACAAGACTTCATGAAATAACTTAGAATGTCAATTTATCATCACAAAACACATAGATGCACTAAATGAAAGGTGCTAGAAGCATTAAACACTTCATAGGCCTCAAAATTAAAGCCAGGTACACGTACATCAAAAGCTTTTATAGGGCTTGATTTTCTCAAAAAATTCAAAATGTAACTAAAAATTGACCCTGCAATTTTAGCGACCAACAAATTGCTCACTATTTTGTTGAATAACACGTAGTCAATTTTATAAGTTCAAGTATTCAAAACTCCATAATATTTTTTTTCCTCTTCATAGTAGGTGGATGCTACCATAATTAATTGGAATACCCCCAAATTGACACATTGGAATCCAGAACCAATTTTGGTATATTAATCTTACAACATTAATTCCTTGATCAATTAAGTCCTATTGTACTAAGCATTTCTGATTCTGGTTGTCTTTACTTGACCTAAGTGTCAAATGCAGAAAATCGTTAATCTACATTAATCACATATCTTATTTAATTCCTAAATATCGACTTAAATTGGCTAAATTAACCTTCTATGCTAAATTTTGCAAATAGTTCCAACTCTACAGAAATTTGATTCACACCCCAATGAAGGAGCTTATTCCATTCATCACACTTTGGCCATTCCAAGAATGGGCCATTGATTTGGTGGGTCAAATTCATCCTCTGTCCTTGGATGGACAAAAATTCATCATAATAGCTACATACTAATTCATGAAGTGGGTAGAGGAGGTACCTCTTGTTGAGGTTAAAGGAAAAATTGTAGCCATGTTCATTCTCAACTACATCATTTGTAGGTATGGTGTACCCTCCTCCATTATCACTAACAATAGAGGGAAATTCAAAAGAAAAGATCTAAAAGAGTTGTGTTCAAAGCTCAAAATAACACAACATTTGTCTTCCATCTACCACCCCCAGGTTAACAAACAAGTTAAAGAATCCAATAAGGCTATTCTCAAAATCCTACATCACATAGTTAACAAATCTTGAAGGGACTAGCATCTTCAAATCAATTCAGCTCTATGGGATTATGGAATAAGTATTAGAATGCCTACAAGGGAAACACCCTTTGTTTTAGTATATAGAGCGGATGATGTGCTTCCAATTGAGGTTGGTATTCCTACTATATGAGTCTCTTTGAAGGGCCTCATTAGTGATGATGATTATAGAATATCTTGACTACAAGAGTAAGAACTACTAGATGAATGTCGACAAGTGGTGTTCAATTATCTATGATCTTACCAAAAGAGGATGTCCAAGAGCTACAATAAGAAAGTCAAACCATAGAACTTCCAAGTGGGTGACCTCATTCTAAGGGAGAACCCTAAGAATCAATAAAATTAGGTATAGAAGGGTAAGTTTGAGCCAAACTAGCTTGGTCCACACATCATCACTACTAAAGGAGAATTGCTCAAGGAGTCGATCAATACCCTTCATCTTCAAAGGTTCTACAATTGATAATCTTTGAAGCTCTTTGTAAATATCTAAATGTCCTAAAAAAAGTCTAAAAATTGCAAAAAGTTTTGAAAAAATCTATTATCTAGGTGAGAACCTAGCAATAGGCACTTTGATAATAATAAAAAAAATATTTGAAAAAAAAAAGAAAAAAAGAAAGCGAAAATATGGAAAAATTAAAAAAATGAGAAAAATTCCATTGACGAAAACCAAGTAAATAGGCATTTTGGTAGCAAAAACAAAATCTCTACTAAGAAGGTGAAAAACTGGTAATCAAGTACCTCTTGTTCCAAATGCTTCATCACACAATATACCTTTTGGTTGTTGTACAATCACTTTCCACTTTAGTTTTCTACTTTCACTCATGCATGCACTCTTAGTTATCTTTGAGACTCTACTTGAACCTACATGGATTGAAATTTTTCATATTCTAGGGAAAACCTACCTAGTCTATAGGGAAATGCCCTATGTTCTTAGAGGGCCTCTTCTGCATTAGTCACCTTTTGTTCTAACTATGTTTAACTAATATTGCTTAGTGTACTGATGAGATTCCTCTCGAAGATGATGTCTCTAATGCTAGTCACTAGTTATCCTAACTATATTTGTCTACTATTGTTCATCCATTGAAGAGATTTATCACAAAAATTCTGATCTTAAACATTTGACATCAATCCTTTGGCACTAACATTAAAATTGAACACTCCAAATGTTTGAGCTATGTTGCCCATTTCTTTGTTTTTCTTGTTTTCACTTTGTCATTCCCCTTTCACCAATTACAAGATGTCTAAATTTGACTAGAGGAGTGAGAATTGGAGACATGATCTTTTTTTTTTGCTTTCTAGTTTAGTTCCAATGATTTGAGAGATCCATGTAAAAGGGGTGTCCACTATAAGAGCCTCTATCTCGTGTTGGATGACCATGTGTACCTCCACTCATTTTATATGGAAAATATGGTGAGGTAGGTTCTTTTCCTTGTCCATTTGAGTGAACTCTCTATGCTATAGTAAAATATTGATACTCATCTTGTGAAGTGAACATATGGGACCTTTTGAGTATGCTTAGCACACTTCTATCTCATATTACAAATGCAAGGGTTGTTGCAGACAAAATACTAACTAATTACTTAACATGAGAAGAGTCTCTCACATTTCTAGTGTGCTTGTATGTAAGAAACATTCTATTCATCCTAGTGTTTATGCTTTGATGCTTATGTTCACTTGGTAAATTAACAAGAAAATATGTTCTAGTTATTCTAGCTTCTTGTGCCTTAATGCTTACATCTAATTCTGACAAAATTATGACTAATGTCCTACTCATATTCTAATGATTGCAATATCAATTAGTGTTGTACGATATCTAGTGGCCTTAAAAAAATGATCTATGATGAAGACTATATCTTATGGGTTCATGTTAGCAAGTCCTAGGGATTGCATCTAGATTAGGCTTGCATCTCATCTAAGATTTGTATTTTAGCACTATTCCAACTACTCATGCACTTGCATCTAAAAAAATGAGAGGTAGATTGTTCCAAATGTATTGCATCATGATCTTGACTACATAAGTGATGGATTTACCCACCCCCCCCCCCCAATCTGATTGTGTTGAACTGATTTTTGGGATCAAAATCAAAATCAGACACTCATAAACAACTAAAAATTCAATTTTAATTTTTTGGGTTTGACATGATCAAACACTCATGCATTCTATCTTTTTGACACAATATACATCTTAGAATATCATCATATCAATATTTTCTCAAAATTTTAAACATTTTCATCAATAGTCAACTCTAGTTAACCAAGGCCAACCTTGATCAAACTTTTTAAATGGACCTCTGAATCACTCTGAATCAACTCAAAATTTTCTACATACTAATTTGATCTTTCTTCTGAATATCTAATCACATTAGTATCTCCAAATCTACTTCTTTACATTACTATTCTAATGTGTCATTTGTTATTTTTACTCTTGAGGGGGTAGGATGATTACATCATTGAATCAATAAAATCTTGCTCCAATTTGATCCGAACTTAATGTCCTCATTTCTATGGGCATCTCATAAATTGGAACATCTTCATTCCATCTATCTAGTATCATATGCTATCTATCAATCAACTGACCAAACTTATAGGAGTCCTTATCATAGCTTGATGGACAAGTATCTGGGCATTTTGTTTGAACTCCTAAGGGTTAAGCCTCATTCTAAGGATAATCCTATGAATCATCATAGGTCTTGTTATCTCTTTTTAAGGACCAACATCTAAGTGTTCTATGTAGATTCTAGAGGATTAGTCTTCATTCTTGAGATAATCCTAAGCTTTCATTTAGTCACTATTTAATGGATAGGTATCATGAGATTCTAACCCCGACTCTTGAGGACCAAGCCTCACTCTTGGGAAAATCCTATGAATTATGGTTGATCTTATCATACTTAAATGGATAGGTATCCAAGTGTTCTACTTATAATCTTGAGGATTAAGTCTCACTCTGGGGATAATACTATGATTCATGGAAAATTTTTGTTGTCATCTCTTAATGGACTAGTATCAGGGCACTCTAACCCTGACTCATGATAATTGAGTCTCACTCTAGGAACAATCCTATGAATTCTGACAATATTTTCTCTATTGGGCTAGTGTCTAAGTGTTTTATTTGGACTCTAGAGGGTTAAGCTTTATTCTAGAGATAACCCTAAACATCTCATCAATTAGTCTTTGTATCATCAATCTCGGAGCCAATCTTGGTTCTTGTTCTATGTTTTAGAATTTTAATTTATTTGAATCAACACATTGCTCATAGATTAATTCAAGGAGGAGAGAATGTAATACCCCAAAATTGATAGATTGGCATCCTGGACCAATTTTGATCTATCAATCTTACAACATCAATTACTTGATCAATCAAGTCCTATTGTGCTAGGCATTTTTTATTCTAATTTTCTTTACTTGACCTATGTGTGAAATGCAAAAAACCCTTAATATGCATTAATCACATATCTTATTTAAATCCTAAACATCAACTTAAATTAGCTAAATTAACATTCTAATCAAATTATAACTCCTAGTTCTTTAGATTAAATTAATTTACCCCCTTTAGCTAAAATGCACATGAAAAAGGGATTAAATGTATTTGATTTAAATAAATATCCTCACCTTAATTATTGAATTCAAATATTCATATAATCTAGAATATTCAATTATGAGGTCATATTTAGTTCTTTAAATAAAATTTTCTCTCCAATATTATCTCTTTAGTTCAGAATTAGAAACATTGAGTCGACTGAAATTAGAAAAGGAAGTATATCAGTTAACTACTCATTCATCTCAAAAGCAATCAATTAACTCCTACATTCATGGAAACTTGATATTCTGATAGCTCTTTCTTCAATCTCCACTATTCATTTTGTTTGATCTTGATTTTTGATTGATGTTGAGATTCTATAAAAGGAACCTTCTACCTCTCATTTTGGGGGATGCCATTTGTGAGTATCAAATTGTTCTCAATTTGAGCACTTCATCATTTTGCATTCAAGACTCCATTGTTATCATTTTCTTTCTGACATAGATTACATCACATACATTTAGAGTAAATTTCTTACCTTGTTGTTAGATTAATTTGTATCTCATTTAGATTCATCTATCTTCACAGGTAATCTAAAAAACATAGATAAATATGCATACATTCTTAGCATAATCTTGCATTTGTATTTTGGTATGTCTACTATTTTTGTCTATTAGTGTCAAACACTTAGTCATCTACAAGGTAGATTCAAATGGTCATAATTGAGACTGACCTACTCTATATAGGCCGAGTCATTTACATACTTGAATTTATTTACTAAGCTCTATAGGAGCCAAGTGATTTTATGGTCACCAAGTATTTTATATATGACCCAAGCTGAACAATGACTAAGCAAGTTTCAAGCATATCAATGTTGAGTTCCACAATACATGTTGAGCATTAGAAGTGCATAATACATGCCAAGATTTAGAAGCACACAATACAAAATGAGAAAAAATAATGTCAAGTATCAAAAAATAATAAAGGCCGAGCAATGTAGAGCTTACATAAAAGTCAAAAATGGAATAGATTTTGAGGTAAAAGATTTTTTCAAGCTGACTTGGAAAGAACACTTAATACATGCAAAGGTTTGTAAGGACAATTGCAAGAAACAATATAATTGTTTCCACATAACCCATAATAGATCTAAAATAAACATGCAATTGAAATTCACATGTAAGAAAATAGACAACATATCCACAAAAATGTGACACAAGATATACCCTGGGAAACCCTCATTGAGGGAAAAACCCAATCCGCAAAAGCATCCATAATTCAACTCTGTATGCCCAAGTTATGCCCTAATTTGTGCTTAAAATAGACAACATCTAACTTTTGGGCTCTTAAAACCTGACAAAATGTCAAAATCACAAAACTAGACCTACACCAAGTTGTAGTGCTCTGAATTAGATTTCAAACACCTATAAGAAGTCTGAAATCCAATATCCTAACAGAAAGTTATGGCCATTTTACTAAGACAGTCTTTTTACCATTTTCACTACGATTTTTCTTTCTTTTTTTTTGTGATGAAAATTCTGATGGGATTAAAGATGACGGCCATCATGGGTTGAAACAAAAAAATTCTTTCATTTTTTCTTAACATGGCCAAACTAGGGCAGATTACATATCAAAATTTATGGAAACATCAACCAGGATCTAATGGTGAGGTTTGTTTTTACCCAAGAGGTCATTTCTACTAGCTCCCCTTAAAAGCCTCATTTAAATGAAACATCCAAAAAATTCTTTTGTCCAACAATTTCACATGCCCAAAAGCTACCAACATCTCATCATAACAGCAAACCCAAAACCCTCAAATTTGTAATAAACAACTCATATATCTTGCCCTCTCGTTTATCCTCTCATGCATTCCCGTGGATTCAATCTAGGGTTGCAATAATAAAAATCATAGCTCTTATACCACTTGTAAGGAAACTTGCAAGAAATAATATAATTGTTTCCACATAACCCATAATAGATCTGAAATAAACATGCAATTGAAATCCACATGCAAGAGAATAAAAAACATACCCAAAAAAATGTAACACAAGATATATCCTGGGAAACCCTCATTAAGGGAAAAACCTAGCCTTCAAAAGCATCCATCATCATGTATTATTCAACATAAAAACACCATTGCAATACAACCATGGAAGCATTCAAAGTCATAGCCACAATCGAGCAATCTATGTGAACAAACATGAATCCACACATCCCATGCCATGCTTCCAACTTTCAAAAATGCTCCCTTGGTTAACTTGTCAAGCCTTGTCCCACTTGACTCTTTCCTTTTTTGTCTTCTCACTTCTCACTCTTCAAACATCAACAACTACCCTTGTAGTTGCTTATATAGTAGCAGGTCCCACAAAAATCACAAAGTGGTATTACATAAACCATATGCTAAAACCCTGTGCTACCTAACCTATTGACCCCACATTTATTATTGGAAATTTAATTCTTTTCCCCAAGATTAAATAATTACATGAAATATTATCACAATGTTACAATACAAATCATCAAGTATATCCCATAGGAATCTTTACATGTTGCACATCCATCTAGATGCAACATTACATAATAAAATTAAATAATACAATATAACAATATTATGCAATACGTTCAACTCCCATTATTTCACCAAGGTTGTTATAGTACAAAATTACTACAGCAATGAATTCAACCACTTCTGATGGTTTTCCCTATTAAAGGCCTGCCCTTTTAAAGGCTTTACACTGTGTCAATAGTGACCTATTGAAAGGATTTACAAACACTTTACATGAAGTGTCACCCTATTAAAGGATTTACATGAAGGTTTTTAAACCTACCTAATACATAGGATTTTCTTGTCCTTCTCCAAAGACTCTCCTATTTAGCTGTTAAGCTAACCTATCACCATAGGATTTAAACTTCTAATACAATTATGAGAGAGTATTAGAACTTTTGACCTAATTGAATGCAATCTTGAATTATTGAGTTCAGGCACTTGATCTGCTCTTTCTCTTTTGATCCTTGCTTGATCTAATCTCTGAATATGTTTCCTATTCTGCTATGGTCAACTAGATATAAAATGCTATCCCTTTAACTAAGTCTTTTTCTCTAAAATTTTACTATAATCTCCCCTTATGCAACTTTTCCTCCATACATAAAATGGTGCATTTTTCCTCCTTATAAAGAATGCAAAGACTTAGGGTTAAGTATGGATCTACAATCTAAATTGAATCTCAAATTCCCACTTATATTTTGCATTTTTCTCATTGGTTGCATGCCTTCACCATTTTTCGGATTGGTTGCATGTAGATTTCATAGGGAATACAAATGACTCATCCTTATCCTCTTTCTCTTTCGAAATTTCTCTAAGTCGGCTCCAAAAATGGTTTACATCTTAGTTTTTCAAGTAAAAAATTTTATGCTGATCCTGTGTTGCTCAGCACATGAATTATTACTAATGCTCGACAAACTATTTCTAGATTGCTCGTCATCTACTATGTTTCCTGGCTTTCTCGACACCTATTGTATCTTGTATTACTCAGCATATGTTGTTTTGAGTTGCTCGACATCTAAATGATTCTGCTACTCGATACATGAACATACTTGTCTTGCTTGGCATATGTTATACTGTAATCTACTCGGTACTAACTATGACTCGGCACCTATTGAAATTTTGGCTCATCATCTAGTGTACTCGACATGTATGGTGAAAATGGTTAAGTGTGTTGACACTCATTTTTCAATACTATTTATTTGACCAAAAATCTTTCCCTTTGACATGAGTGTCAAAAACACTTAACTAAGCATTGATGATCCTAACCTTATTGAGTACATTCTTTACTCACTCAACTTTCATGAAAAAATTGCAAAAATTTCAAAAATTGTGAGTGGCAATATACCTTATAACTCCCCTTGAGTTGATTATGCGTTTGAATTTTGAAACTCTATACCAATATGCCTGATCCTCTCTATTCTTTGATCTATTTTTGCATTCTGACCTTGTATGTTGTATCTGATCTATGTGATGTGCCTGTATTCCATGTGATTACCAAAAGTTTTCATCTCCTCTTCACTCCTTTATTCATTGTCTCCCCTTTTTGGCTATATACAATCATTCCACTTTATTTTCAAAATGAATGAATGATCAAATTTTTTCAAAATTTGGTAATTACCCTAGTAATTACATATCTCCTCCTTTTCTTATTACCCCCCCTATAATATATGTCTCCCCCTTTGTTCATTCTCCCCCTTTTTTGACACTAATGTCAAAGGGTTCTATGGAGTAGTACCATATTTAGCCAAAAAATTGCTACTTACCTCCATTATTATTTTTAGAGTTGCATCCCAATTCTCCAAAGCAATATCCAATGATTTGTGCTGGATGGAAGTCTCTGCAGCAAGGTGTACAAGTCCATCAAAAGTAGAAAGATTGGGATCTTTCTTTAATACTATCTCAGCATAAACTTGTTCCTTGTAAAGGACTTCTAAATGTGGGGTTAAAGAGGACTGGATCTACATCAATTTACTCTTTGTATTTTCCCCCTATGTTGTTCGCACAATTAACTCATTTTGTGTGTGAAGCATCTATGCAAAATGCTTCTCACTTTGAGTTGGATCTCTAGGTAATTGCATCCTAGAGATTTTCAAGTTCCTTTCCAAGCTCATTATTCATTGATTAGTTTCTTGTATAAAATTTCAAAAATCACACAACTTCCTATATAATGAAAAAAACATTTTCAAGAACAATTTTGGTCTTATCAATTGTCTTGGCCAACTCTACCTGTTCAAGTGCAATGACACTTGATATCTTCTTATTAACCTTACCTTAAAACTTTCTTTCTGACCATTCCATTAGTTTAACATTGGTGTCCTAGTCCTTATTTGTCACTTGATCAACTATTTCTGATAGTTTCTCAATTATTGGTTTTCCTTCATCTGGTGACTACAAGTTGAAGGCATCCATGAAAATTTCCTTGATATCATGAAGTGCTTGCTTTTGTTTAAACTGTTTTCTCATAATTTCTTGCCTCATCCTTCTATCCAATGAATTTTGCATTTCAATCATTTGTGCCATTGAAATGTCCCTTTTCTAATTTTGTATGATATTTCCAACCTCTAATCAGATTTTCAAGATCAAATAACTAATATCACAAAGATCCACCAAATTTCTCAAGAAACCCCAAATCGGGTATGCCAGAAATAGTGCCAAAAGCTTCACAGCGTCACCTATTATTAATAAATTTAAAAGTGGACATTTTTACAGAAAATTGAGCAGAATAAAAGCCTATAAAATGAAATTTCTAGATCTATATAACATGCACACAATGGCTCCCAAATGGAGGACAAAAACAATGCTCATCGGGCTCTCGAAAATAGCACAAAATAGCCTAGAATCACCACAAAAACTTAATAATCTATCACAGAATTATAATCATATCCAAATACATATATTCAGCTATATTTTAACATTTAAAATTTTGATATATAGCAGCAACCCAAACTGATATGAAATACTCAACCGGAAACACCAAACTCTTACAAAAAATACACTCGAAAACTCACAAATTTGCACTGTTCAGCACTAAGGAAAACTTTGCATGAGCATGCACATAGAATGGCTTCAAACTCCCATCCTTAGCCTTCCTAAAAACCTACAAACTCCCGTTCTTAGGTCTCCCTGGAAACCTACAAACTCCCGTTCTTGGGTCTCCTTCTCCACAGGTTTGGAAGCCTCTGAAGAATAACAAAGAAATGAGCAAAATCAAGTTTTGGAATGAGCCCAAAATGCCTCCAAACCCCTTAAAAGAGGGCATAACCCTAACTCACGTCCAAGAGGGGTTAATAAAACATATTTTAATAATAATCTTCATTTATTAGTCCATTAGCTTCCAAAGATTATCCCCTTTTTCCAAAACTTCACCTTTTTGGGCTTGCCTACCTTAGCAAAGATTATTATTTTTAATTATTTGAAAAGGGGACATGACAAGTCCTCCCCTCCCAAACATTTATTGTCCTCAAGAAATGGCTGAACAATAAACCAATCAATCTACCTAGATCCCAAATGTAGTCATGATATACTACTACCAATTAACACAGGCTCTTGCAATATCCTCTACAATATGACCAAGAGGAATCCATAATCAAACTGACAATTATAGCTCAACCAAACTCCAAAATCACCACTGCCATAGTCAAAAACCCATGAGACACAAACTCTTAGAACATCATAACCTAAGTAAAGGGCACAAATCAAACTACCAACACAGTAAATACCATCAACTTATCCCACTGGCCTATACGGAATGTACAATCCAACTCTGCAACAATGATGAATGCTCTCGAATGAAATTGTACCAAGTATGGAGAATCCACACACTATACAACTCTTGCAGTCAACACAACTCTGCAAATCACTAGCCATTATCTCATAACCATAACTCCCATGCACTACTGATGGTAAAATGACATTACAAGATAAAGAACAAGAAATGGAACCCAAACCAAGTTTGTCTGCCATCAACTCCTCAGCACAAGGATCAAATGCTAACTGATGTACATACCCTGCAATATAATGTTGATAAAAAAAACCAACCTCAGTCAACTACTCACCATGAACAAGTGATACAACCCACTATGACTGATCACCAACTAAGTCAGGAGATGTCATCGCCAAAGGAGTAGAATCAATAACAACACCCACTGAAGCATCACTCCAAAGCTCCTGCTCTAAGTCATGTATTATCAAGCTATCAACTGCAGGACCTATCACCATGTCGTGCCCATCACAACTCTTATCCTGAGGCATCAAACTATCCCATAACTGATGATAAGCACTAGGAACCAAAGTACATCTCTGTATCATCATCTCATCAACATGGTCATGAGCATATCTCACAATGTAATGGTGATAGAATGAACCAATCTCAATCAATGGTTTGGACTGCAATCTAGATGTAACTAACTGCAATTGATCACTAACCAAGTTGGAACTAACTACTACCTCTGAAGACATCACCAAGGGAGTACTATTACTAGCAGGAACCATGCTAATTGTTGGCTCACCAACATCACACATGGTCTTTGATACATTATCTCTAGTCTTTGTGCCATTAGTACTTGAGGTCACCACCATGTCAGGCATACCACAACAATCTATTGCGGCACCCAACTCAACTGAACCTAACTCTAGTGAGAACAAACCTTATATGCCCATGTTAGTATCAAGGATGGATGCATCCCCATCTCCACTATCTCTGACAATCTCGGCCATGGACATCCTCGGATCACCAAACACCATAGCTTGTGACTATATAGAATCAAATAAAGATTGTAGTCACTCTAATTCCATGGTCACCTTAGCCAAATGAAACTATGACTCCTTGAAAGCCAACTGTGTACTCTCAAGAATCTCAGAAGTCACCTCAACCTGCTGAGTAAGCTCACTCACCTCATCTTCTTTGGCCAACAATGCATCGTATGCTATACTGCCCCACTCCATAAGATAATCTCTATCAGCTACCAACTACATATAATCCTGTCTCAGAATCTGGATAGCCTTCCATAAAGAGTGGAACTCTGTCAAGGAAAGATAACTGCCTCCCTGCTCATCACTAGTAGGGGAACCCCATCCATAAATGGCTAACAACTGATGAGCAACATCAAAATGCTGGCAAGTGATAGCAATGTCTTGCTCACTAACTCTCAACTAATTAGACACATGATGGCACTAGCTAGACTATCTCCTACAAACCTCCTCTGATGCATTTTCTAAAGGAGTATCCTCAAAGTTACTAGTCTCTAGAGTATTACCATCCATATCCTATGAATCAACTCCAAAGCTCATATCAACAAACGAAGTATCAAAAATTGTAGCACTGCTATCCAACTCCTCAGTACCAAAATAAACCACCAAGGAAACTAAGTCTTCAAAACTGCCCACTACATCCTCTTGGATGTCATCAATGCCAATATGACCCTAGGACTCATTTGTACACACTACCAAATATGAAAGACCATCAACACATTCCAGAAAAAATGGTCGATTGGATATATGAACAAAACCCAACACTAGTGTATAAAAACTAATACCAACATTGGACAAGCTACTATCACAAGAAAAGACAACACTGTGCAATCTGCTAATCAAATCCATGATAGCACCCAAACAATCATTGCTACCAAAAAGTGTTAAATATTTCTAGTCAACTGAATCCCAAACGCCAATATAACAATCTCGAGTCCATATCTGTAAACTAGAACCACTAGTAACTCAAGCAAACTCCTCAC
Source organism: Cupressus sempervirens (assembly GCA_028749045.1). NCBI lineage: Eukaryota > Viridiplantae > Streptophyta > Pinopsida > Cupressales > Cupressaceae > Cupressus > Cupressus sempervirens. The sequence continues at coordinate 142,861,579 of CM053787.1, forward strand.
CTGAGTAATATGACCAATACCAACTAACTCCACATTCCTGTCATGATGAGATAATGTAGTCACAATATTGTCTTCAATCACCTTCAACTGGCAAGATAAATCATGTGAAGTACTACTAGCCTCAACCTCATGTGACAAAGCATCTAACTGTGCCTGGTACTCTCTCTCAGAAAAGTCATGAATGCTCAATGTCTTCTCATCTCTACCAGGTATCTCACCATCATGCACAACAACATCCTCATAATCATCATCCTTGAGGTCAAATCTATCTATCACTCTTTGACTAAAATCATTAAATGTAGTTACCTGATCATGACCTTGACTAGTCATTCCATGATACCACCAATCATAGGCTGCATCTTCCAAGTGTAGACTTGCAATTTGAACAGCATCACTCTCCTTCATGGGGTTAAGTGTGAAGAAGGTCTGTAATTTTTGTAGCCATGCTCTAGCTAAAATTTTATTTGTTCCATCAAAAGTAGGTGCTATAAACTTGCTTATTTTATTTTTGAGCTCTCTTCCACTTATGTCACGCTCTCTTTTGTACTCTTTCTTGGGCATCAAAGTGTTCATCATATCCACATATTCTCTAAAAGGAATCGAACTATGAAAGTCATCATCTAAGCCATTGTAAGTAGCTCTTAATGTGATCAAGTTACCTGTAACCTCTTCCACAATATTAATGGCTGGATTTGGTACTGGTGGCTCATCTGCAGGCAAGAAAATAGTTTTGGTTGATTTAGATGGTGTGGATTTCAGATTTCTTTGCTCCTCTGAAGTGCTCCCTTTCTCATTAATAGATGCAACTCCTTGTAGTTTTTCTATCAATATTCGCAAAGCCTCTCTAGTTTTTGCCAAACTATCCACTATTTGCTTCTGATTATTTTGGATGTCTTGGAATAATTTCTTTTCCATCTCATCTGGATCAGCCATACTTTTCCCTTCCTTGAATTTTGTACTTTTACTTTCAACTGGAGGTTTGATCAATTTTTTTTTATTCTTTTCTCGCTGCAAATATCTTTTTCCTCTTTCAATTAGTTGCATGCAACCATAAATTTTGACATGCAACTGATTAGAAGCAACATGCAATCATAAATTATGACATGCAAGATCTGGGTAGTTGTCAAAACTGACATGCAAGATCTGGGTAGTTGTCAAAACTGACATGCAAACTTCTACAAACCCTCAGGCTGGCAAGATCATGGCTCTGATACCACTGAAATTTTCCTTTTCTGATTTTGTATGATATTTTCAACCTCTAATCAGATTTTCAAGATCAAACAACTAATATCACAAAGATCCACCAAATTTCTCAAGAAACCCCAAATCGGGTATGCCAGAAATAGTGCCAAAAGATTCACAGCTTCACCTATTATTAATAAATCTGAAAGTGAAAATTTTTACAAAAAATTGAATAGAATAATAGCCTATAAAATGAAATTTCCATATCTATATAACATGCACACAATAGCTCCCAAACGGAGGACAAAAACAATGCTCATCGGGCTCCCGAAAATAGCACAAAATAGCCCAAAATCACCACAAAAACTTAATAATCTATCACAGAAGTATAATCATATCCAAATACATATATTTAGATCTATTTTAACATTTAAAAGTCTTATATATAGCAGCAACCCAAACTGATATGAAATACTCAACCGGAAACACCAAACTCTTACAAAAAATACACCCGAAAACTCACAAATCTGCACTGTTCAACACAAAGAAAAACTCTGCATGAGCATGCACATGGAATGGCTTCAAACTCACATCCTTAGCCTTTCTGAAAACCTACAAAATCCCGTTCTTGGGTCTCCTTGGAAACCTGCAAACTCCCATTCTTGGGCCTCCTTCTCCACAGGTTTGGCAGCCTCTGAAGAATAACAAAGAAATGAGCAAAATCAAGTTCTGGAATGAGCCCAAAATGCCTCCAAACCCCTTAAAAGAGGGAATAACCCTAACTCATGTCCAAGAGCGGTTAATAAAACATATTTTAATAATAATCTTCATTTATTAGTCCATTAGCTTCCAAAGATTATCCCCTTTTTCAAAAACTTCACCTTTTTGGGCCTGCCTGCCTTAGCAAAGATTATTATTTTTAATCATTTGAAAAGGGGACATGAAATCCATTCTGATAGTTTTGGAATCATAGGAGGGTATCTCAATTTCTTCATCTAATTCAAGGTCTCCATAGTGAAGTACCCTGGCCACTCTGTTTGAACTCGAGCTTGGTGTGAAAAATTGCAATGGAATAGCTTTAGTGCTCGACTCTTGAATAGTCTTAGTAGGAGTGCTAGTCTTTGGTAATTCTACCAATGTCTTAATGGCAGCCTACTCTTTTCTTTTGCTACATCATCCTTCTCATCTTATTTCCTCTCCTCTATAATTGGTAGCTAAACGTTATCTATATTTATACTTGGTGGAGGTGGTGGTGGCAGCATCAAAACTTAAAATTTAGTGTATGTAAAAGGCTGTACCTTTGGCTTCACCTTTTGTCTTTTTGGTGGTGCTACTATTCTTTGTATTTCATCTACACTCACCAATATAGGATTTATGCATAATTGTGCATGTAGAGTAGATTGGTGAAGGATCTTTGAGAGATCCTTTGTGGTGAGTGGGTTGATGTTTTGAACTATTTTGTCAGTAACATTCTTTATGATGACTATCTTTGGAGGTGTAGTAGTTGAGTGAGGAGGGTTGCGAGGTGGTAATTATGTGTCTTGCACACTCTATTCTTGTTGCTCACCTATCCCCTTTTCTTCTTTACTTATTTCTTGCTCCTTTTCTTCTTCATCCTTTTCTTCTTCACCCTTCTTTTCTTCCTCCACTTTCTTTTCTATTTTCTTCTCTTCTACCTTCTTTCTTCTTGCTTCTTTTATTTCCTTTATTTTGGCACTTGCTTCTACCTTGTATTCTTCATCAAATACATCATTAGTTTTCTTGTAGATGATTTTCCACACTTTTGTGGTTTTTCTCACAACCTTTTCAATTTTATTTTGTAGAATAAAGAATGCCTTGTATTTGGGAGTAAATCTACTATTGTGCCTTTTGACTGCATTTGTTATTTGACTTTTAGTCAAATCAAGCAACATCCTTGCTAAGGTAGACTCCCTTATTTCTTTCTCAATTTGCAGAAAAAATGCCATTTTTCTTTGACAATCTTGTATAATTCCTTTGGCAATGAACTATCCAGTTCAAGACGTGTATGTTTATATTCTGCCATCATATTATAGACATATATCTCTATTTTGAGCTTATTAAAATTTACATTCTTCAAATCATTTAAGTCTCCATTCTTAATCTTACCACATTATTTATCAACAAAAGACTTTGGTGGATGACTTACCACTTTAAATTGACTTATATCTTCAGATTCTATCCTTTCATCTTCTATGTCTAGTTGAGCCTAATATCTTCTTCTTTTCTTGGGCTCTTCTACTGGCTGTGTAGTAGCTTTCTTCTTTTCTTTTATTGCCTCTTTGGTCTTTCAAGTTGATGCTCTTGTTGTAACCCTTGTTGCTGTTGGCTTAGTTGAAGGTAGCTTGGTTGGGGATGATTTTGTTACCTTCTTGGGCTTTTTCTAAGTTGCAGGTTATGTTTTCTCTTCTTTTTCTTGGTAGGTGTAGGTGCTTCCTCAACTTCTTCTTCCTTGGCACCTTCCTCTTTGTCTTCTTCTTGCCCTTGCTCTTCTTCTTCTTCTTCACTATCTCCTTCCACTTCTTCTACTTCCTTTGCTTCACCTTCAATATTTGCTCCAAATGTCTTCTTTGTTTTCCTCACCATTTTATTCTTCTTCTTAATAACTAAAGCAGGTTTTAGTTCTATCTCAATTTTGGACTTAACAACATCATAAGTTTCAAAGTGAGGAGCTACTTTATCAATCTCTTCTGCTAACAATGGTGTGATTACTGTACAGGCTTCATCAATATCTAGTTCATATCCTAATGGCCTTATCCATCTTACCCTTGGTATTGCAGCTTAAATGCATGTGAAGTCAATATCAACCAAGAAACATATGTCATTGACATGTTTCTCAACTAGTGAGACTGGTATCCTCATCCTTTGCTTCATATCCTTCTTAAAGTATTCAAAATAGCTGGTCATTTGTGCTTCAAAATTGTCTCCCATTTGATCAACGAACTCAGTAATTTGAGTGACTGTTGTCTTGTTAGAATTCCAATTTACCTTCCCAAATGAAGGGAATTCTTCCATCACATAAAAGAATATGCACATGAGAATTGAGCCAAATTTACACTGTGTACCTTCTGATCTCCTTATGGCTCCCAAGTTCTCATTGATTTGTTGTAACATGACTTCAGTTGGATCATAGGTGTGATCTTTCTTTACCAACTTGTATGCCACATCAATAGCTATGCAAGGAATGTTGTTTGGTCTGCTAGATTGATAAAAATTATGTCAAATTATCCTCATAGCAAAGTCAAGTAGGGGGTCATTCACGGTATCAATAGTCATTCCCTTATTGTTCCATTTTGTGCCTGTGTTCTTCTCAATTACTTCCTTTCTGTCACTTCTCAATGTTTTTGGTTGATCTAGGGTTGGAAGACCAATAACCCTATGCACAATCTTCTTGGTAATCTTGACTGGTCCTGACTCTAGCCAGAGACATCCATCATGAATTTGGCTCAAAATAATGTGAATCCATTCTATTTTAAACACTATGGGAAAAACTAGGGTTTTCGTTAAACCCTTCTTCTCAATAATTGAAAACTCATCCTTCAATATCTTATTCTCACATAACTTATCATAGGCATTGAAGATTTCTAGGTCACCTATGGCAGAAATTTTACAATTGTAGCATTTCCTTACATCTTGAACCATGATGACTTTGGGTGGAATGATAGATAGTGCACTAGTTCGATCATTGTAATAGGCTACTTTGAGAATTGGTCTGAATTCGGGTTGTTTAACTTCATTTCTAACTAGTTGAATCTCATGATCTCCCTTAGCCTTAGGGTTTCCTGAGCTAGAAGCCATATTGCCAAACTAAGGCTTTAAAATGTATTAAAAATTGAAACTCTACGTAGCTTGACACTTAATAAAATACCTTCAGATCGATGAGTTCATGCTAAATCTCTATTGTATATGATGCAAGTGACTACAAGGTAGCTTCTTGATTGCCTCTTAGCTCTTCTAATTTTTTCTTTTCGTTTGAATGTCATGAAAATGAACAATTTTCACTTTTATTAGGCTTAAAACCTAACATTTATTGTATTTGTGCTTTACAGTTCTACACTCAGCTTCCAAAGGATTTTCCAACTCGCTATCAACTGTATCTCACTCACTCGGCAACTATTGTTATCTCTTTACTCATTATCCACTAGACTATTTAACTTGGCCTATATTGGATTTTTACTCGGCAACCAAAGATATCTCGACATCATCTTCCAAATTTTATCTTGGCATCTTAACTTATGCAGATTTCTTCTTTGCAGTATTCCTATGTTCTTTTCGGCTGATGTATGATACATCTTCATATGTATTAGCCCTTTGTGCCTTTCTAGTGCTTAATTTGATGAGGTGTGATCACTTGACCTCTTGGGTGAAGTAATCTCTCTATTTGAGGTGTTGCATTCACCTTTCTTCTACCATGTCTTCTTCATATCTTCCCTAATGTGGTCCTCATTAACTTTTTATTTGCCCTTATTAACATCAGTCTTGGGTGCTTTGACTTTTGTTAGATAGTTCCTGCTGATATGACTAGTCTTTAAGCATCTAAAACAAGTAGTTTGATTTAACCATCTACTGTAATTTCCCTTAAAATGTGTTCTTATGCAATTTTTAGGAATGGGTCCATACTCTTGGCAATAGTGACAACTATACCTAGTGTTGTAATCCCAATTGTAGTGATGTGTATGATTGGTTCTTCTTGTAGGCTGATTAGGTGTCCACATAGACTTTGATTTGCACTCAAAAGCTCTATGTCCATATTTTTTACAATTGTAGCAGTTACCTTCAAATCTTAGTGTCCTTACAATCTCGGTTCTACATTCATGTGCTTGATGTCCTTGCTTTTTGCACTTGTGACAAAAACTTGCATTTGTGGGCTTAACATGCCAATGACTATTCTTTCTTCTACACATATTAGAGGTATGTCCCTTTTTACCACAGAAATGATAAGTGGGTTTAGTGTTCTTACCTTTTATTCATTCATTCTTCTGTAGTCTTAGATGATTCTCCTTGTTCATTGCTGATGTAGCCAAGTCATGAAGTATCATTACTAGTCCTTCATGATTTCAGCAATTTCTCAAAATACTTGATGGCCTCATTAGGTTTGTTGTAGCTTAGTGCTATTTCCTTTTCTCTCTTCAATTCATTTTACAATTTTTCATTCTATATCTTCAAGGTGGAGATCTCAATGTCCTTCATGTTCAGCTCATGATGAGCATTCATCATCTGGCTCAAGGTGTCTAGCTACATGTTTGAAATCTTTTCAAATTCAATTGTCTTCTCTTCTAGTGTATTTATGAGATTTCTCTTGTTGTCTTCTGCCATGACCTTGTCTTCAATAGCTCTTTTCTTTTGTTTAGTTACTTCATAAAGCATTGTGGCTTGTGATTCTTGTTCAAGCTTGAGTAATCTGGTTTCTTCAACTTGTGCTCTATTTTTCTCCATTAATTATACTATTGTTACATCAAATTCCTTAGAATCTCCATTGGAAAATATGTCTGTGGTATCAATCTCCTTGTAGTGTATGCCATTTTTAGCTATGGCTATCTCCTTTCTTCTTTTCAAAGATTTTCTCAATTCCTCCCTAGCTTCCTCTACTTTGTGTAGAGCTAGCTGCACATCAATTATCTGTTTGTCAATGATCTTTCCAAGTTTGAAAACTTCCATCTTCTAACATTTTTCTCTAAGCTGTTAGGCTTCTCCTTATGAGAACCAGAGCTCTGATACCAATTTTTGGAATATTCAAATAGGAAGAGTACTTCTGAGAGGGGGGGTGAATTAGAAGTACCAATTGTTAACCTTTCAAACTCATAATAACATATAACTGAAATTAACATGCATGCAAGTAAACAAACATAAAATGAGAGCATGCATCAACATATAACACAAGAGATTTTGGTGACCCAGAAACCCTTTAAGAATAAGAAGGTAAATTTGGGGTGGGTATGCCACCCACAAAATTACTACAGCAATGAATTCAACCACTTCTGATAGTTTTCCTGTTAAAGGCCTGCCCTATTAAAGGCTTTACACTGTGTCAATAGTCACCTGTTGAAAGGATTTACAAACACTTTACATGAAGTGTCACCCTATTAAAGGATTTACATGAAGGTTGTTAAACCTACCAAATACATAGGATTTTCTTGTCCTTCTCCAAAGACTCTCCTATCTAGCTATTAAGCTAACCTATCACCATAGGATTTCAAATTCTAATACAATTGTGAGAGAGTATTAGAACTATTGACCTAATTGAATGCAATCTCGAGTTGTTGAGTTTAGGCACTTGATCTACTTTTTCTCTTTTGATCCTTGGTTGATCTAATCTTTGAATATGTCTCCTATTCTTCTTTGGTCAACTAGATATAAAATTCTATCCCTTTCACTAAGTATTTTTCTCTAAAATTTTACTATAATCTCCCCTTATGCAATGTTTCTTCCATACATACAATGGTGCATTCATCCTCATTATAAAGAATGCAGAGACTTAGGGTTAGGTATGGATCTACAATCATAATTTAATCTCAAATTCCCACTCATATTTTGCATTTTTCTCATTGGTTGCATGCCTTCACCATTTTTTTGATTGGTTGCATGCAGATTTCATAGGGAATAGAAATGACTCATCCTTATCCTCTTTCTCATTCAAAATTTGTCTAGGTTGGCTCCAAAAATGATTTACATCTTTGTTTGTGCTAGTATAAACTTTTATGTTGATCCTGTGTTGCTTAGCACATGAAGTATTACTGATGCTTGACACATGCTATTTCTAGATTGCTCGGCATCTACTACATTTCTTGGTTTTCTCATCATTTTTGTATCCTATATTACTCAACATATGTTGTTCTTAGTTGCTTGGCATCTGAATGATTCTGTTACTTGGTACATGAACATACCTATCTTGCTCAGCATATGTTATACTGTAATCTTCTCAGCACTAATTGTGACCCAACACCAATTGAAATTTTGGCTCGGCATCTATTGTGTACTCAACATGTATGGTGAAAATGGTTAAGTATGTGGATACTCATTTGTCTATACTATTTATTTGACCAACAAATATTAGGGTAAATCTCTTAACATAGTGGTCTTAACAAATCTTTGAAAATCTCCTAACAAAGTCCTTACTTTGTTGTAAGTGTTAATTGCTCTAAAAAGGTGAGAACTAGTAGTCTATTAAGCTTTTAACAAGGAATATCCCTCATAGGGTAGATCATATATCATGATCAAACATTGTAACCATAATAGGTTAACTTTATTACTATAGTAGTGAATATTTGTGGGTGTCATCCCCACCCTAGTTTAACCTTCACCTTGGAGGGTTTCTAGGTAACAAATATTGTGTTATGTATTAATTTTCATGCATGTAATAGATCAGATTTACATGCTTCAAGAAGTTTATCATTATAAGATTTACATGCACAAGTTTACTGATAGATGTGAATAAATTGGTGAAAATTTTAAAGTGTTTAAGATTCTGATTCTGTCACTGTTGCAAGATTTTTTGAAGTGTGAATGCTGATGATATTCCTATGGGGGAGTATTGTAGATATGTTACATTCATGATAAGTTTTTCATTGATGTCAACATAGCAATTTTTTGTGGTATCTGATAGAAGAATAATGAAAAGATCAAGTTGGTATAGATGACTAGTTGAGTATTCTAACGAGGTTATGGGAGATACTTCTAGGTATCTAGTATATGCAGTTAATGTCAAAAGAAGAAATTAAGTCTAGAAGAAGTTATGTAATTTTTGGTGATGTCAATTTTGAGATAGAGTTTATAGAGGTATGACTTGGTAAACTTGTTATATCTCATAGCAAATTTTTTATTCTGAGAATCAAGGTTGAGGATATGAAGAAGACAAATTTATGATTATGTGGCTATGGTTGCTCATCATAATATTGCATATATGGAAAATTATTCAAGTTGCAAGGTAGAAAATTAATGTTATCAATAACTGTAACATGTTCTTAATTTAGTCCTACAATGATTAATTGAGAAGGTCTAACAACTAACTTAGGGAATTATATTATAGATTTAGTATAAAGGAAGGACATTTTCCTTTATCATGATTACATGGCATGAGATAGTTTTAATTGATGATAAGAAGTAGTAAGAGTAGAATGCGAAGTTGAGAAGAGCAATACAAAAGTGAAGGAAACTTCATTGCCAAAGTTTTGTTGGGTGATCTAAGGTTTGATATTTGGATTCGAGATTCGTGACCTATTCTACAAGGTTTGCAAATTATTGGTTTGGTTGATAGAACAAAGGAAAGAAGAACATAATAGTAAATTACTTGTTTGAGCAATGAGTTCTTCTTGTAGTTGAAATTACATGTTTGGGTAGTGGGGTCATCTTGCATACATTGTATCACAACTCCTAACAAGGTTAGAATCTCCTAATAGGGAGTCAAAGTCTTCTAATAGGGACTCTATATACTAAATGTTATAATAGACTCCTAATAGGGTCCATCCTCTAACAAGGAATATTTATATTAGTACATCATCTTGTGGGCATCATTCCCACTGGAGTTTTCCCACTAATCAAGGGTTTTCCTTGTCAACATATCTAGGGGTGAACCCACAATAATGGGTTCCACTTTAGTGGGACGAACAAAAATGAAAAAAATTGCAAAATGAGAAATTGAGTTTACCATATGTTCGCGCAAACTTTCTTTTTAATCATGTTTGCATGAACATATTTCGTATGTTCGCGCGAACATATGTGATATATATGTTTGCGTAAACATGATTTGCATGTTTCACGTGAACATACGTTCACGCGAACATGGTAAAGGTGTTCGCGCGAACGCCATGTTTGCACGAACATGCAAAATCACAAAAATTTTAACCTTTTTTTTTTCTTTTTTTTCTTTTTTTGCTCTTTTAACTGCCATAATTGTAGGAAAATGATCTCCTACTGTAAAATAAAAAATGTCAAAATGTGCTGCTTGGAGCAAGCTTTCCAACGACTATAATTTTATTACATAATTTAATCATTAAGACTTTCAAATATGAGTTTAACTCATTATAGGTTCATTATTGATTGAACATCTACCGAATTTGACACCTCGAAAAAATTAGTAAATTAGGTAAAAAAAATTTTGAAAAATATGGAGGCACTGGCTTATTGAGATACCTTTCTATTCAAAAAAAAAAAATGGTTTATGATAAATTAACTTCAAATTATTTGTGTCAAACGGAACGTATGTCTGAATTACGGTTCATGTCACTTCAAAACTTCATAAACTATACAATATTCAACAAAAATAAATCAAACCAAATGCAGACACTGGATATTGATGTTACAAATCCAATGCCAAAAGAATTACTTCATTATCATTTCTAGAAAAAAAGTTATGTGTTTCAAGCGGATTGTCACTTTTTAAAATATTGAATTTTATTATGTACCACTTTTTGGAGGAGATAAAAAAAAATTGACATAAATAAATTTTTTTTTTAGATTAAAAAATATGGTTACAAAGTAGGAACAAAGTACTCAAAATCACTAGTTTATGTCATCTTGAAATTATTTATAGTTTTGGAGATATAGTCACTTGAACGTGACGTTTGTTGCAAAAATATTGATTTCAGTGTCACAATTGGTCAAAAAGTGGAACCCATTATTGTGGGATCACCCCTAGTGTAATTGTCTATATGCATCTTATTATGGTTATTGTTTACTTTGGTTAAATGGATAAGTTTGTTTAAAGAAGATAAATGCATTAATTGTTGGATAATTGATTCACCCTCCCTCTTAGTTATCTTCATTGACTATAGTTTCTAACACCACCCCATCTTAGTATCCTATTTATCATGTTTATAACTCCATCAATCAACAATTGGTATCACAACATTGGTTTTGTGTGAGAATCTTAATTACTTGGAGATTAGATCTTGGACATGGAGGCTTTTAAACTAGACAAGGTTATTGAAAATTAGGTGATTAACATCCAAGTCATACTGTAGAAACTTAAGAAAGAAATACAAGATCTAAAGGATTCCCTAAAAAGGAGAAAGGAAATTGTCATCTAGATAAAACAATTTTCCTATGAAGTTAAGACTGAAGGACTATTTGAATCAGCTAATCCAAATGACAAAGCAATAGGGATAACTTTTAGAAACCCACCTTTGGAATATTATATAAAATTATGGCAACTCTAACATTATTTTAGGGGGAAAAATTAATTTGTATTGGCAATTTTTTTTCAAAATAGGAAAAAAAATTATTTTATTGGCAAATTTTTCTATCATATGAAATTTTTTTAAATCCCCAGTGAATCTTTAATTATTTTAAAAAATCATGACCAAAAGAAAAAATACCTAAAAAGAATAATTTAGTATCATCCAAAATACAATAACCCATTTTAGTGATAGATAGATGATCCCAATTCATTGGTATAAATCCTATTTTGGGCTAGAATGTTACAGAAAAACATGTTTTAGAGAAAGTTTTTGGAATCATGAAACTTGTTCATAGTATAATGTATTTTAGGCCATAGATTAGAAGGATAAAAGTTCCTTGGCAAGTATCTGGAATAGAGACACTTGTCAGTCTATTTACTTTACATATAACCCACATTAAATTTTTACCATAGATTGGCGACCAAAAGTAAGAATACCTAAAAACCATAATTTAATATCATCCAAAATATTATAACTCTTTTTGATGACTGTTAGATGATCCTAAATCAATGATATAAATCGTACTTTAGGCAAAAATATTTAAGAACAACAAGTTTCAGAGAAAGTTTCTAGATTGGGGACACTTGTCCACAATATAATCTATATTGGGCCAAAAATTAGAAGGATAAAAACTTCCTTAGAGAGTCTTCATAATAGAAACACATGTTAAGTCTATTTACTTTACATATAACCCACATTAAAGTTTACCATATATTAGTGAATGTGACCATCTAATAAGGCATACCTCAAAAATTATAGGTGAAAATATTTATTTTACTATGTGGAAAGATTATATTGCATTGGTGAAGTCATCACCAACATAAAAAATATTTATTTTTTTGTTATTGGTGATTCGCCTAAGCATGAGACCTAATTTTTGTAAAGTGTGGGTGACATGGCCACTTCAAAAGTGCAATTATTTTTGTCAACTTCAAGGTCCTTTATGAGTGAAATTCTCCATTTGGTGAATAGTCACCACTAAAGTTATCCCAAAAAAGCATCTACAGATCTACTTGAAAATAATGAACTTTTGGATGAAGAAATAAGAGGATTGAAAAGAGAACATGAAATCCAATCAATAACACTATATGAAGTGACTAAACAAAAGATTTTTTTTGAAGAAGATATGACTATGGATGAAAAAGAAAAAAGGGTAATGGTTACTAGACTTGAAGAAAGGATATAAAATGTGTAGAATCTCACAAACACTCAACTAGAAATGAGAAATCAACTAATACTTGCAAATTAGGGATTGAATCACAAGGACATGGAAATTGCAAATCCCAAATTACAAAAGGACATATGGAAAAATGAACTAAAAATTGAGAAAGAATCTATGGAGAGATTCAACAAAACAAAATAGGCAATCAAGTATTTTGAAGAATTTATGAAGTCATCTAGCTATTCTAATGGGTTAGGAAATTCATGCATTGAGCAAGGAGAATCATCTAGGAATGGAGAACTGAGGAATGCAAAGTCAAAAGACAAACCAACATGCTATCACTATGGAAAACTTGGTCATACAACAAATATTTGTCAAAGAAAACATGGTATGAAAAATTATAAACCTAAGTTTACTGGTTACTCTTTTTACTAAAAGAATCAAGGAAATCAAAGACATGTGTGTAGGTCAAGAATGAGGAATGCATCTACTACACCTAGATTTGAAGGATATTGCTATAACTATCAAAAGTATGGGCATAGAGCATTTGAATGCAGATCATAGAAAAAACCTTACTATACAAATTAGACAAAAAATTATATACCTAACAATACATACTCAAAATGTCACAAGTTTGTACATCTAGGCAATAATTGCAGGACTCAAGTGTATTCAAAAAATTAGACAAAGCCAAAGGCAAGGTAGAGATTGAGAAAGTTAGGAAAGAAATGAATCAAAAATGGAAAAATAGAGTAGAAGATGGAAATAATGGGGTAAATGGAGCTCAGCTAACCCAATCCAATGGAGAAGGTAATCATGTCATCTCAAACTAAGCAAGAAAGGTATGTGTGGAACTGTATACTTAAATTGATATATCATACATTAGTTCCTTACATGAAATGTGCCATAAGTGTATACTTGCATATGTAAATTACATAAGGAAAAAATTGTGAAAGGTTGCCAAGTATGAATAAAATTTTCTATGTTGACTGAGAATTACAACATAGACTGAGTAATTTAGAAGAGAAATGGTAGAAACTAAATGTAATGATAGAGATCAAGTGGTATGCAAAACATTGAGCTGTAAAGTAAAGAACTTGTTGAAAGGCACCAATATCAACTAGGGCAACTGGTTTCCACTTACTTGAGTACACAACATTAATGCAGACCCTAAATCAATTAAAATAAGGTATATATCAAATTTTAAGCACATTATCACATACCTTGCATACAAATTTCAAGAGCAAAGAGCGATTTGGAAATTTGAGCAATGAGTAAAAGATCTCAAGAGTGATTTGGATGAGAAGCTTGAATAAGTAAAGATTTGAACTATGTTGACTAATTCAGAGAAGCAATGTTCATTACAATAATCTACTAAATGCTCAAGGCACATTGGCTAGGGTTTAGGTAGCTGATAGCAATATTAGATCCAAATCAATCTCTATTCAAGTGATGATGATACCTCATTTGGAGGTCACGCAAAGAGAACTAAAATGAAACCAAGATCTTATTACAGAAGATATTAATCCATGATTACTAGAGTTCATAAGGAATTCATTGATAAATAAGGTTTGTTAGTAGCTATTCAACCATAACAATAGTGACACATGTGTTCAAAAATAAGGGGGAAATAGATTCAATTTTTACATTGAACTTATTCATTATTCATTGGCATAGCTCATAAGACTTAGGGGGAGAGCTCATTATTATTTTATATATATATATATATATATATATGAAAAAAAAATTCCACTGATGTCAAAGGGGGAGATTGTTGGTATCTCTACTACTTTTGTCTATTAGTGTCAAAAAATTATTCATTTATAAGGAATAGTTGGATGATCATCATTGAGACTGACCTACTCTATATAGGCCAAGTCATGTCATAAGAAAGTATGTACTGAGCTCTATAGGAGCCAAGTAAGTTTATGGTCATCAAGCATTTTCTATACGAGATGAGCTTAATAGAAATCGTGTAAGTTTCAAGGATACAATTTTCGAGTTGCACAATATATGACAAGCATCACAAGTGCACAATATAGACCAAGCAATAGCAATGTTGAGCATCAAAAAATAATAAATGTTGAGTAATTTAGAGTTTACATAAAAGTAAAAAATGGAATTGATTTTGATGTAAAATGTTTTTCAAGCTGACTTGAAAAGAACATTTAATACATATAGATGTTGTTATAGAGAATTTAATATATAGAGAGATTTTTTATGCATTAATGTCCTAGATCATAGATCTCAATGTTGTATGATCAATGATTCAAATGAAGAGGTAAAATATGGAATCATCTAGAAAATAAATTTACAAAAGTCTTTAAGTGGCGAAGATCCTACCCAAGATTGAGTGGCATGCAAGAGAGATATGATAAGATAAGTGTGTGTATGCAAAAAAGGAGTATTATGAAATTGAAATTAGATTAGCAGTCACTTAAGAGTTCTATTATCAGTTAATAGAGAGAGTAACCTAATTAGATTAGTGAAAGGGAAGACAAGTTTATTAGATCAAAGGAGAGGATCAGTTAGCTAGGAGAAGACTCGAGATCAACTTACAAAGCATACTAAGAGTCAAGTAGTAAACTAGTTCTGATCAACTAGAATAAGGGTAAATATTTTAATAGAGTGGTCTTAACAGATCTTTTTAAATCTCCTAATAGAGTTCTTACTTTTTATAAGTGTTAAATCATCTAACAAGGTGAGACCTAGTATTCTCTTAAGCTTTTAATAGGGCATACCCCTCATAGGGTAGATCATATATTATGATTAAACATTATAACCATAATAGGTTAACTTTATTACTGTGATAGTGAAGATTTATGGGTACCATCCCCAACCTAGTTTTACCTTCACCTTGGAGGGTTTCTAGGGAACAAATATTGTGTTATGTGTTTATTTTCAGGCACGTGTTAGATCAGATTTACATGTTACAACAAGTTTATCATTACAAGTTTTACATGCACAAGTTTACTAATAGATGTGAATAAATTGGTGAAAATTTTAAAGTGTTTTAGATTTTGATTCACGCCCTCTCTCAATATCTTGTTTTTCCTATTTATAATTCCATCAATCAATATTGCATTCATCAAATCCTTTGTTCTTAGTTGGTCTGGTTACTAAACTCTCAATCCTGAGAGCACATAATAAAACCCCATCTAGATAGACGGCAACAAGTCACATTGTGCAAACATCAAAAATGAAAAATCTCATGTTCATTCCTAGATGATCTTGACAAGTAATAACTATGTTGAAGTATGTGGTTAATATAGAGGCCCATATTTAACACATACAATAACAACTCTAATAAACTTTCTTAGGAAAATTTCCAACAATCTCCTACTACAGTAAAAATAAGGTATAGATCAATGATAGGAGGATTACAATACTTAACACATACAAGACCGAACATAGAAAATGTAATTGGCATTGTAGCTAGACTTCAAGCAAATCTTAAAGAGACACATTTAGTAGTAGTAAAGAGGATATATAGATATTTGAAGGGAACGTCATATTATGGATTATGGTATTACATATCACATGATTTCACTTTATATGCATACACTTATATGGATTGGGCAGGAAATATTGATGACAAAAGGAGAACCAGTGGTAGAGCATTCTTCTTGGGAGGAAGATTGGTTTCATGGATGAACAAGAAACATGATTGTATCTCACAATCCATAGTAGATGTGGAGTATGTGGCAGAAAAAAAACAATTGTAATCATATCATAATGAAATAGAAGTTGAAGGATATAGTTATTTAATTTCTAGAACCTATTATTATTCATTGTTATAACACAAGCACAATTAGTATGTAAAATAATCTAGTACTACATTAAAAGACTAAGAACATTACTATAAAGTATCACTTTTTGAGTGAGAAGGTAGCAGAAAAGGAAATTACATTGGAGTATGTTATTACAAATGAACAAATAGAAGATATCTTTATAAAACCATTGGTTAAGGATACTTTTGAGCACCTTAGAGGTATGCTTTGGGTAATGCCCTAACTTATTTCAGAGTAATTGATGCAAGATTTTATTAGTTCAGTACCATTCAAAGAATTTTTCATATATCTCGAACTGATTCTTGGTGATGCTCCTAATGTGCCTCCAAAAGGCCATTGTTTTAAGATCATTTTATCTTGTTTTCAAGTAGTTTTCTTACAAAAATAGTCATGACTTTATGGTTTTTAGAATATGAACTCATGTTTTTATGTATATGTTATATATATGTAAAGACATGAAGTAGAAGTATGGATGATGTTCAAATATGCTCTATTTGCTTGAATCTATTGACAAAAATGGTATAATGAAGTAATCTTACATGCTATATCCCTGGAGGATTTATTTGTGGTTAATGACATTTCTGTTTCAAACTTTATGAGTCTGTAATTGATCCTCATTAATGGAGTGATCATAGAGTTAGGAAGTAGTTTTTGTTTCCTTTAAATAATGATTGTTGTAGCTTTGAGTGCAATTTTGGAAGAAGAATAGGATAAGTTGATTTTCATAGTAGTAGAGTGTGATACTATTTTTAATCATGTGTAATATTTCATTATAAATGAATAGAATGAGCAGTTCAATTTTATTTCTTTTATCTTGATTGTCTTTTTTGTTCACTCATCCAAAGGGGCCCACTTGGTGAGTGAACTATTTTGATAGAGTAGATTTCATTTCGCTATTTGTTTCCTCACAAGGTAGAATTTTGTTGCTCCTATAGCCATTGATAATAGAATCAATGAAGTGTTCCTGTAGCAAAGGTGCCTTGATAGGTTTACTATTTTTAGGCTTTACTTTAAGCTTTGACTTAAGTTGTTGTTTCAATTTCTAGCATACATTTTCTTTAGAATTTCCTTTGCTTTAGTTGTAATGAATCAAAGAAGAATTAGAGCATATACTTTGCAGTCATCCTCTCAAGTTTATGCTCCTGGGTTGAAAAATTAAATGAAGTTAATGTCCTATATTAAGTAAAACACATGTTGTTGTCTAACTATAGAATCACTGTGAAAGGATGTTCAATTCTCTATTACTAAGCTATTAAGCTAACTGGCTAGCTCCTATTGGGGGAGTAGTCACTTTGATCATAGTAATTGAGAACTCTTGAGAAATTATTTGTATAAAAGTGTCTATCTGCACTTGGTCTTTGTGGATTGGTTTGAGTAGGTAAATAGTGATGGATCTTCAAATTCTTAGATTGACATAATGGAATCTTTTTCATTGATATCAATGAGAGAGAGTAATACATTAAAAAACTCTTATTCAGTAGTAGTTTGATATGGAGGAGAGTATTTAGAAGATTGATTAATACCAATGTGAGCGTATTCAAATTAATGTTTTGGCATTTGTGTTTTTTAATAATATATGTCCATCAATTCCAAAGTGAGATATTGTTAGGATATTATTAAGTATATACCAAAGGGGGCAATTTTTAGAATTTTGGGAAAAATATTGAGTGGTTAGCAATTGGATTGGTTGCGTATGTGTTGCATTCATGAATTGGTTTTTCATTGAAGTCATCGTATATGTTCTAGTTTATGACAGATAATTTTGTAGTATATTGTCGAGATAGATTGGATCAATGATTATGGATTATGATGAGTGAAGCTATACAGGATTAAATTCATGTTCATGAATTTTCTTAGATGCTACATCCATGTTCCCAAAAAGTTATTTGAAGATTCATATGAGTTACAGTTGTTATCCATGTAAAAGTTAATTCTATGAATGTATATCAAAGATTCATATCAATGGTTATATTGTCATTAATGTTAAAGTCTTAGTTGGCTAGACATTATGCTAACTCAATAGAGTACTATATCATTAGATTGATGAAGAGCATCTAAAGAAAGAATGATGAAGATAAAATTGATAAGTATGGTATTCAATGGGTACTTGAATGAGTTGGACATTGATAATGTAATATTGGTTTGATTATTTTACAATCATATATTGGTAACCAAGTGACAAGGTTAATAAAGGGAGACTATTCTCATAGAGTGATTGCACTACCACCCAAGTGTTTGGCAAAGAGAAAGGGAAACACAAAGTTGTCCAAGAATTTTTAGTAAAAATCAAGTTCTATATTACCCAAGTAAATGTTATGTTTACCACGTAACAACTAGAGGAAGAAGTTTGGAGAATTGGAATCCAAGGCCAATTTTTTTTGAATTCAAAAAGTTTAAGATGGTCCAAGGCATGAGCCAAAGTTTGTTACAAGATCAATGATTGGGAAAATTAAATAGGGATATGATGATCAAGATTGAAGAAGGATAAGGATGAGAACAAAGTTCTATAAGGGTCAGTGCAAGAAGTTGGGTCTCACTTTTGGCCAAAAAGTGGAAGTGTTTTTCCTATTTTTGAAATATTTTGTCAATTGATGCCAAAATTTGAGCCATTTAGAGATTAAATATAAAAAAAATTTAGAAATAAAAATTGTAGTGCCTGGAATATTCTTTTTGAATATGTAATTTATTTCTATACCCATATGATAGATTATTTTTTTGGTATGGATCTTTAAAAACCACTTTTTCAAAATGTCGGTTTCAGGACCATACCATGCTCATGTATGGACACCATAATTTGACACAAATGAATGAATTTTTACAAATCCTTTTAAATGGAGTTACCTGACACACTAAAGATTGATGAGAATATTTTTCTTAAATTTTTTAATGAATATATATTTTTTAATTAATTTTTAATTGGCTATAAAAGAAAATTTTAAAACCTCTCGTGTACGGACACCATAATTTGATCAAAATTTCACTTTTTTCAAACTTTTTTTTTAACTTCAAAAGAATTGAATGTAGATTGATGACATATAAATTAATTTGAGCAAAAATATCAAATAAAAAAGTTATTAAAGTTTTAGCGAACATTGCTATTTTACATTTAGGTAGCACCTTTGATTAAAAAATAATAAAAAAATAGTAAATAAAATCATAACTCTATAAGATTTATATTTCTAAAATTAGGACAGTGAGAGCTCTAATGGGTTTTTGTTTCGTAAAATAATTTGATCGGGAAGACCCTCTAAAAATTATGGCAAGACATGAATTTGTCAGTTCAATGCCTTAGCCAAATCTTGAGAGGCCAAGGCATAGGCTTGGTCTCACCAAGCCTGTCCCAAACCAAAATCCAAGGCAGGAAAAAAAATCTTGCCCCATGTTGTAAGAAACGGGCACCCGTTATTTGAATTTTAAAAAATGGGTACCCGTTTTGAAAAGCTAAAAGCGGCATGTAAAATCCACCGAAAACTTAAAAAATTGAATTTTTAAGAAACGGGTACCCATTTTTTACTTTTAAAAAATGGGTATTTGTTTTTTTTTTTTTAAAAAAATGGGTGCCTGTTTCTTAAAAATTTAAATTTTTATTTTTTTTAGAAACGGGTACCTGTTTTTTGAAAATAAAAAACGGGTACCCAATTTTTAAAAATAACGGGTGCTCATTTTTTAAATTTAGGGTCAAGCACCCAAGCCAAAAATGAGTGCTCGTTTTTCAAAATCGGGTACCCATTTCTAAGAGGTCTCATTTCGTAGATTTGACTTCCATGGAATTGTGACCCAACTTTGTGCATTCACCCATAGAAGAATATTTTGTGAGTGACTAAATTCATTATATGGAGTTATGAATTTGCAAATTCGGTATGAGATTAGGATTGACCATGGTAATTAAGTGACAAAATATGGAATAATCTGGAAGCTTATATATTACTATTTTAGGAGGATATTAAGATAGTTTTTGGCTCTTTGTTGTTGAGTTGGTTGCTAATCATATTTTTTATTTTGTTATATGTGAAAAGAGGAGATAAAAGTGTATAATTTTGAGGAAGGTGAAAGAAGATAGCTGAGCTAGGTTAACCAAGAAAGAGGAAGGAGAAAGAGAAGGTGTTAATCAGCTAGTTAGTATAGAGTGAAATGATATCCAAGAGAGAGATCACATAAAGATAAGAAAGAGAAAGGAATAAAGACCTAAACAAGAAAAGTTAGTTGCTATTGTTAATAGATAATTTCTATTATTACTTTTTAACCATTGTAGCTGAAAATCTTGGAAGTATCAAGTGGGCCTAACAAGTCTATGAAATCTTATATGGAAACTTTGACTAGTATTTTTTGTATCTTTAGAGTTGGCCATTCTTTAGTTAGGAACAAGGAGTGATAAGGTATTAATGATCTTTTGGTAAAATTATCTAACAAAATCACATTAACAATATGTATGTAACCTTTAGCATGGTTGGATCCTAGTAGAGCTCACATCAGAATATTGAATATTTTTCGGTTATTGGTCCCAAGTGGATTTTCCCTTCACAGGGTTTCCAAATTAAAATCAGTGTCAAAATTATGAATGTTATTTGTATATTGCAATTTTTTTTACTTGTTTTTCATTCTACAACAACTGGTAACAACTAAGTTTATGGCCATTAATAACTACATAATTTTACTTACACTTGGTAATGCAAAGAATGATAAGTTAATAGTTTGGAATAGAGTGATTGAAAGAATTAAATGATAAGTTGAATGGTTAAACCAAGTTGTTGTTGAAAAAGTTTATGAATTTTTTTTGGTAGTGGAAATTTTTGAAGGGATTGTATGATAACTAGCTATAACTGATTCACTGTCCCTCTTAATTATACCCATATGCAGGATATATTTTACACATAAATCAATTGTATATTTTAAGTTAGAAGAATTTTGATTGAAAAAGATTGCATGTTGATTGAAGACATTTTTGTGATGATATGTTTGAGGTAGAACATTATAGAGATTATTTTTTGAAGGACACAAAAGAATAGAATGTGTTATATTCATTATTAGCCAAACATTTAGTTGATTCTTTGGGATTGGTAATTATAATATCACATATATTATAATATTTTAATAAGGCCCTATATTATTCATTGTACATTGAGGATGTTTGTAATGCCCCGCCCGAAGATCCTTGGAAACAAGGATTCAAATCAAGCCAAGATATTTTTTTTTTTACAAGTATGAATGCACAAGACAACATCATACAGGGATCACAAAGATTGCAACAGAAGACTTCAACACAATCCCGACAACCAACGAATCTCCAAACGCCACTACCAAACTGACACACACAACCAAATCCAACAACGACAACACACATGATGAGGGCACAAGAAACAACCACTCATCAACAAAACACCAAGCTGGGGTAAAATGCAGAATCTTGAAATTTGGCTAAGCCTAAAATCCTGGAGCCCTGAAAATTAGCTAAGTCTAAATTTCTGAAGCCCTGAAATTTCCTAGAATCCATAACTTATCTTCGAGAGGTCTGAAACCTATCTCAAACAATTTTTCGCATATATTAAAATATATCTTAAGTATAAGAAATTAAATATACGTGTCCAAAACCAAAAGGGTGTCCAAAACCAACTTCTGAACTTCCATCCGACAAGCCTAGATAGCCCCTGTTTCTCGCGCAAGAAAGAAAACTGGTCTAGAGTTTCGTGCGAGATCTTTCACCGCTTTGCACGAGATCTTTCACCACTTCACGCGAGAAAGTGCGCACTTCGCGCGAGGACTACTAAGCTTCGCGTGAGCATTCACATTCTTGTGCGAGGATTCCTATGCGCCGCGCGAAGATTTACATTCTCGTGTGGGAAGTGTATTCTTTTGCGCGAGGAAGAAACAGTCTTGCGCGAGGAAGAAACAGTCTCATGCGAGGAAGAAATAGTCTTGAATGAGGAAAATACAATCTCGCACGAGGAAACAAATCAGTGCGACATAAAACACAAACAAAAAGCTAAACAAACAAGGAAACCTCCACACCAAGGAGTACCGGATCCACTTAAGTCGAGGAATGAACACTCAAGAGCATTAACAGCAAGGAAAGAGGAACATCTAACCATCTAAAACCTAAAAGCAAAGCACATACTGAAATAAACATTGCAATGAACAAAGATACATTTGAGAACTAAAAAACCAAATAAGTGCGCGGTTCCTCCCAACCGTCAATAGCATCATAAGACCATCGTGGGTCCTAGCCATCCCCCGCGCGTAATATCCCAATCCACCGACCAGATCATCGGTACTGTCGTAATAGGGACGCCACTACTAAAACATGCATAATAACAGCATAAGAAAATCTAACATGCTAGTGATAATGCATGAGATAATCCTGCAGTATATAACATCACCTATCACATGTTGAACAACAGTAAGCAATAGATATACTACTAAAGAAAATCACATCATCTAATCATATGCTAAACATCATAATAAGGGAATGCGCCAAATAAAATAACATCATCTAAACATGATATACAAGCATCCCAATGAAAGCATAAATCACAAGAAAGCATACTCCGGAACCCAAAGTACCAAGTGAAGACATCCAGCAACGGTCGCACTAGGACAAAAGATCGTCTTTGTACACCGATCCCTAGCAGTGGTGAAGGTAGCTACACCTCCCAACCACGTGGCACCCGTAGGTCCACACCTACTGTGCTGATGGAGATAATGATCCAACCAAAAACACACAAAAGAACATCCATGGCTAACACTCACGCCAGACAGTATGATGGCTGCAACCAAGAACCTAAGACAATGCAAGGAGTATAGGTCCTGGTCAGACACTCAAAAGGCTACTAAGTAGTGGCTGACATCATGGAGAGTCACTTGGCATCAAAAGGCCCAAGCTTGGATCGTGCAGATTCAGCATCCCTCAATGGAATGGCTCGACACAACATTTTATTATCTTAAATTTTATTACCAGTCACACATTTTCTTTAATTATCACTTATTTAAAACTTCATATCCTCCACTAACCCTCTGGGCACAATGATCACCAGGCTGTGAGATAGAAGCCCCCTCCATATGCTACCCTACCCTACCCATGCTCATCCTACAACAAGTGCCCGTGGGCATGCATACTCCCATCCCAACCCCAATGATCATAACTTCCAGCAAATCCACGGAAGATCGGGCCTCGCAAGTCACCCAACAAATGTATGCATACGTACTTGTGTGTGGTGCACCACCATCACGAAGATCATAACACAAGGACAGGAATGAGAACAAAATGCAAAGAAAACACCCAACTGAAAGCAACATGGGAAGGATGGATTCTACACAAATCCCAAAGCCAATAAAACCATACATCATAAAATCACTCAATCGGCCTCAATCCGAGAGTATGGATTCTACATGAATCCCCATGATGTAACAAGACCAAACATCATGAACTTACTCAACCGGCCTCAATCTGAGAGTATGGATTCTACACGAATCCTAGCGTTCACGAAAAAAAAGAAAAAGGGTCTAAGAGAAATAATAACACCAAGTACAAATCACTCAACTGAACACAACGTCGAGAGTACGAATGCAACACGCATCCCAATGCAACATAAAAGTGCAAAAGTGGTCTGACTGATATCCAAATGGATCATCAAGGTCCACGACCCACATTGTGCCAAGAAAACCTGAGAAAATAGGGCGGCACACAAAACAAGGTAAAAAGCCCCAAAATTTTGAAAACTTCAAAATTAAAACCCATTTGGCCTTTGGGTTCAAAAACCCCAAAAATCCAAAAATAAATGAAATCAGTCATCGTATGCAAAAATGGACAGCATAACGGCGTAAAATCCCAAACCCTCATCTCAAAAAATAGAGAAACATTCATACCTACCCAATCGGGTAGAACTAGCATACAGAAACGGAGGGGAACACTAGTTCTTAGCCTCCAAACAAACGGCTACCAAAAGCAGAAGTAGAAATGAAGCAGAACCAATAAAATGGGAAAGCCCTACCTCACCGCCAAAAGGGCAAAACGGGAATCTGAACCATAAAATAAATATCTCACAGAAGTAGCTGAAAATTGCGGTAATCCAAGGTTTCTCCGAGCTGGATCCAACGAGCCCAACCTTGCGACGATCCCACGCTCGTAGCTCCCACAACAAACAAAACAGTAAATCCTCATGAAGAGGATTTTGGGTTTTACTCTCCAACTTTCCAATTTGAAAGTGAGAAGTGAGGAATTAAATTCCTCTTTGGATACTTATTCACTTTTTGGGTGAATAATCGATTAGGGCATTTAACCAGCCAATCTAGTTAAACCCCGAATCGACCCAAACGAAAACAGGCTATTCCTATAAATAGGAATTCATCTATGGCAAAGCTGCCAGAAATTAAAATAAATCAAATAAAAAGCCCAAAAACCCAAAAACACAAAAATCTTCTTAAACAACTTTCGCGACAATGCGAACCTCTAAATGCACAAACACGCTTACTGGTCTAATCACATAATGCAAATGAGTTCAGATTTAATAATCACCGAAAGGTTTAAATTAAACATTTAATTAAGGATACGTCGACCATACAAAGGCGACATTGGTAAAATATGAACGGCTAAATCACTAACTCCATGTGCCACTACCAGGGATATAATCTTACACACTAAACAACACGATCAAGTGCAATTGCATATAATAATATAGCCAAAGCAATAAATGCATTAAATCACCTAATTTAACCATTTATTTAATTACATTAAAATAATCTATTTACATCACTCACGTTCGCAAAAGGCATAGCAATGCAGGAATGAAGTAAATAACCATAGCATTAAATCCATCACATAACAAAATCAGAGGTATGTCCAAATACCAGATAACTAGATAACCCTATATCATCATAAAATACAGTGTCATCTCAAAATGGCATCATCATGCAATATGATTAACTGAACAACATAGTAGTATAACATCTATGATACTGGAATCAAAGTGTAACATCTGACCCTCGGGTCCTTTCAAATGTAAACATAACATGAGTAACAAATATCTCTCTAATCAGAAATGTAACAAGGTAAATGTCCGCAGCACATAACCAAAGAATCCAACAAGAATAATCCATTCTAATTACTTAAGCATTTAATAATGATTGATTACTCTGCATAAAAAGGGCATTTAAAACACATAAGCAAACTCAGTCATAAACATGACTAACCACTGCTACAGGAACCTAGTCCAATGTAGCATAGTAAAAGAGCATAGTGTAATCTCTACACACATCTCAGGGTAATCACGAAACAACCTCATGATACCAAATCGATCCTGGTAACCACTGGCACAAACCTGAGTGAACCAAAAATCACATCATAATCTCAAGGATCAGTCAAAAGCATAATCAAAGCGACTAATACATAAACATAAATCCAAACACCTGAATGGTGTAGACCACTCAGGGTCACAATCATGATCCCATCACAACAAAAGATCAGTAAGGTTGCATCCATCAGGATGACTTACAAAAGTCAAATGGGAGAGGTACTACAATGTTGAAAACATATTGATACAAGTATGATAATTTGTTTCAACCATTGTTTTTCCATTGATGTCAAACTTGCTACTTGTTGGTAAGACAATTACTTAGATGATTTGAGTACTACCATTTGTTTGATTTATGGAGAGGATTTGATCAAATGAGGTCACAATAGTACCTAGAGGAAAGGTTAAGTTATGATATGGAAAATGAGTAGAAGGATTAGTTAAGATAGTGATATAATAGTGCATTGATAATCTACTTAAGGTTGCAAAGGATGGATATACTAATTAAGTTCAGAATAATAAGCTACATGAAGTATGTCTACCAAGATTAACAATCTACATAGTAGGTGTGGAGAAATGCTAGTGTAAGTTGAGAAAAAAATAAGTTGGAGCTAAGAAAAGTCAATTTTAGTGTAAGCCGAGCGATGCAATGTAAGCTAAGTAATGTTTGGTTGATGTTGAGCACTGATAAACTTTAGTTCATGTTGAGTGTTTTGATAGTGGATGCTGAGCAATGTAGTATGTGCTGAGCATTAGAAGAAAGTTAATGTTGAGTGTCAACATTATGAGAAAGATCATGAATTCAATGAATCTGAGCCAACAAGTTTGATTTCTTGGATTTTGTGAACCATGTGGAAGATAATCTTGATGAGCTAGAGGAATAGAATTCAAGATGAACCATTTTGAGGTGAATTCAAAGAGGGTTGAAGGAGAATTTACCAGAAGGAAATGAAATGAAATGATGGGAAAATTCATTGAATCCTACCTAATCCAACCTAACCCTAAAATGGACAATGGAGGATGAACAAAAAAAATCTTAATCCTCTATTTATAGAGATGGCTGGTTAGAAGCAAAGGTTGTTATATGTGAGAACCTATGGAAGACAAGGAGTCTATGGTATTTCTTCATTTAGTGACCTAAGAGGAGAGACTAGATTGGCAAGAAAAGAAAGAAGGCTTAAGGGTATGGATGCTTGAAGGGTGGAACAAGCTATCAAATCTGAAGTGTGTGAAATCCAAGAAGAATGGAAGATTGAAATAGAGATAAATGTAATATGAAAGTGTGTTGTAAGTTATTATCAGATCAAGCCTTACTATAACTTTCTAATCATTGTACCAGTCTAGGGTAAATCCTTTGGATTAAGGTTGACTTAATAGTTATTTGTAAATTCTTTAATTAGGTGACATTCCAAGTGAATGATCTAAAGTCCTCTAATAAGGCTTACTCTTAATTGAGTGATTGAAATCCTTTAACTAGTTCATATTTAATAGTGTGAACTATAACCTTTAATAGGGTTGGCCTCTCATAGTGCATCACTTCAAAAGAGTGAGAATCTATAGCATGTTATTGGTGGTTTTTTCCAAATTGGGTTTCCATGTTAAATCATTGTGTCAAATGTGTTATTGAATCTATTATGTTTCATGCTTACATTTCTACAAAGTTGATTTAACAATAACCTACAAGTTTAAGTGATTGTATGATCTAATGGAAGCATGCATGATGAATATGATTTATGGATATGGGTTCACTAAGTTGTGAAAAAAAATTTATTGTACATCTAGACATTAGATAACTAATTCAAACCCCCCCCCCCCCCCCCAAGTTACTCTAAAGAATTCCAATAATTCTTATTAGATCCATCTGCTTAAGAGGACTAGTTTGAAGGCACTAGAAGAAAAAAGATCAAGATGTTAAAAAGAAAGGTACCCAAGCTTAATAGAGATAACTCTCCTACATGGAAAAGTTTGATGAAGGTACACCTAGGAGGTCTTGGAGATCATGTAAAATTTTCCATTTCCAATGAGCATGTTGATCCCACTAGAGCCTTACTTGCCGAAGATCTAAAAAAAAGAAGAGAAGACACAACCATGCAATGTTGGAGATTGCCTCTACCCTATGTTATGTTGAGTTTGATAATATCAAGGGTTATGAAAGTGCAAATAAAATGTGGGATTCTCCTCACACTATCTATGAAGGAGACACAAATGTCCTAAGAGCCAAATTTGAAAGTTTAGAGGTAAGTTCAATGATATGAGAATGCAAGAAGGTGAGAATATTGTTTAATATTGCTTTAGTATAAAAGATGTTGTCAATGATATAAGAGGAGCTACTAGTAAAATAGATGATGAGATTGTACTAAGAATTTTTTTGAGAATATTGCTACCTATTTATGCTATTATAGTTTGTAATACAAGAACTGAGATGTATACCGAATTCTAATCTGACTCTTTAAGGTTTGGTAGTTAGTCTCAGTACTTTTGAGCTATCTATTTTTGATAATTTCAAACATGACAATGTTGAATCTTCTTTCAAATCCAAGCAGTAATTGAAGGAACCTAATGAGAAGAAGAAGAAAAAGGTAAAATATATGTCTAGTGATAGTGATACAGATGAGGAGGTTGTAGAACAAATTCAAGCACTACTAGCAAGGAGATTTCATAGAGGTATAGGGAAATTCAAAGTTAAGTTACCTATCATGCATTTCAATTGCAATGAGGTTGGTCATATTGCTGCTAGATGTCCAGAAAAGAAGAATTAGAGAGGTGGAGACAAGTACAAAAGTAGAAGAGATGAAGACATCAAATATTACAAAGACAAGGACAATAAGTCTTGCTACATTGCTGAAAAGGAAACAAAAGATGGATCTAACAAACATGACGATGAAGTAGTGTATGTTGCAATAAAGGATGAATTTGATGAGGATAAGGCAACTACACTAGTGTCTTGTGTGAACAAAAATGATAGATGGATCATTGATAGTGGGTGTTCACATCACATTACTCAAGATAAAAGTAAGTTCATTATGATGCACCCTATTTGATAAAAAGAAAATGTTCTATCAAACTCATATAAGAGATCTTATGTGAAAATGCTTATTATGTTGAAGGATGTAACTATAATTTGTTGAGTGTGTCACAATTGAATGGTTTAGGTTATAAGGTTGAGTTTAAAAACAAAAGTGCTAATATATATGATATTGATGATTAACAAATTGGAAAAGATGATCAAACTAGAGGTAATCTATTCTACCTTGATATAGAGGATGCTACTTGTTTAGTTGTAGAGTTTGATGATGCGCAACTATGGCACAAGAGCTTATGTCATGTTAATTTTGGTAACTTGGTTAGTATCAATAACATAAGAAGAGTTAGAGGTTTGCCTAAGTTGAAGAAACTTGACAATATAATTTGCAAACAATGTTAGTTAGGAAAAATGACAAAGTCAAGTTTTAAGAATAAGATTCATACCTCTAAAGGAATATTAGAGATTGTTCATACTGACTTGTGTGGACCAATTGATGTGCAAAACTACAAAGGAGATAAGTACAATTATGCTTTTTGTTGGTGATTATTTTAGAATGATGATAGTTATGTTTTTGAAATAGAAATTTGTAGCTTTCCAAATGTTTAATTGGCAATTAGCAAAAGTTGAGAAGGAAATAGGTAAAATTCTAAAATGTTTGAGATCTAACAGAGAAGGAGAATTTACATCAAATGAGTTTGAGATGTTTTGTAATGATAGAGGAATCAAAAGACAAACATCTACTCCTAGGACCCCTCCACAAAATGGAATTGCTAAAAGGAGGAACATATCTGTAATGGACTATGCTAGGACACTCATGATGGAGAAATTTTTTTCTTTGAAATACTAGAGAGAAGCTATAAGTACAACTATCTATACGTTGAACTATGTGCAAGTCAAGAAAGGTACTCATTTAACACCTTTTGAACTATGGTATGGATACTCAACCAATGTAAAATATTTTAAGGCATTAGAAGCAAGTGTTATATTCTCAAAGGTTTCAAGAATGGTAAATTAGATGCAAAAAGTGAAGAAGGTATATTTCATAGCTATTCCACAAGAAGTAAAGCTTATAAGTGTTTAAATATTAAAACTAAAAAAGTTGTGGAAAATGAAAATGTGAAATTTGATGAATATACAAAAGTACATGAAGTTGAACCTATGAAGGAACCAAAAGAATACAAATTATTTGTATACTTTTATGAAGGTATGCTTGTAGATGAAGATTTAAATCAAGTTGAAAATCAACAACAAGTTTCAATGATTTCTAAGTCACATACTATGAATTTCAAGTTGCATTCAGGAATTGAGCTACATTCAGGTGTCGAGTTACAGAATAAAGTTGAGACACATTTTGATTCTAAGATCAGTGTACATGAAAGAGATGTTGAACTACCTGACAGAGATGCACATAGTGGTTTAGAAGTTGAGAGACCAAATGAGGAGAACATAACATAACCAAGATTGTCTAAGTATGTCAAGAGACATCATCTTGCTACACAAATCATTAGAGATAAAAATTCTAGACCAATGACAAGGAACAAGTTGAGAAATGATACATGTTTGTTGAGCATGCAAGAATCTACAACAATGAAAGATTCCTCAGAAGATATGGACTGGAGTAAAGCCATGAAAGAAGATATTGAACAAATTGAGAAAAATAAGACATGGACTCTAGTTCCTAGACTAGAAGATAAAAATGTGATTGGCACCAAGTGGGTATATAGAAATAAGTTAGATGAAAATGGTGAAGTCACAAGGAACAAGGAAATATTAGTTTGTAAAGGATATGCTCAAGAAGAAGGGATAGACTATTGAGAAACTTCTACTCGTATTGCAATATTGGAGGGAGTAAGAACTTTTCTTGCTTATTCTACATTGTACCAACTAGATGTTAAGCCTATAATCCTGAATGGTATATTGGAGGAAAAGGTTTATATATAATAACAAGAAGGATTTGTTGATGCTAACAATGAAAAAATGGTATGTAGACTACAAAAATATTTATATGGTTTGAAGAAAGCACTAAGAGCATGGTATGAAAGGCTGCATAATTATCTTGTGAAGATTGGATTTGAGAGAATTGATGGTAACAGTAATTTGTACTTGAAGATATAGAAATTAAAATCTATTTTAATATCTAAATTTTTTGTTGATGATATCATATTTGGAGGTCAAGATGCTTTATGTAAAGCTTTTTCAAATGAAATGAAGAAATAATTTGAGATGTCTATGTTTGGAGAGACCAAGTTCTTTGTGGGTTTGCAAGTACATTAGATGAAATATAGTATTTACATAACTTTTTCAAAGTATGTAAAAGAGATATTGAAATTTTTTGGATTGGAAGATTCCAAGCTAGTAAGCACACCTATGGTGATAGGACATAAATTGTCAAAGAATCATAATTCAATTGAGGTGAATCAAACACTATACAGGTCTATGATTGGCAAATTACAATATTTAGTACACAACAAACCTAATATTGCATTTTTTTGGGATAGTTGCAAGATTCTCTACTAATCTCTCGAGAGTATCATTTGATGGTTTTTAAGATAATAATGAGATATCTAAAATGAACAAAATAATATGGTCTATACTACAAGAAAAATGAGAAATTTGAATTGAGAGCCTACATTGATGTTGATTGGGCTAGAAATATTGATGACAAAAAGAGCACCAGTGGAGGAGCATTTTTCTTAGGCAAAAGGATGGTCATGTGGACTAGCAAGAAATAAAACTATATATCTCAATCTACTGTTGAAGCTAAATATGTTGCTTCTGTAGTAAATTGTATAAACATTGTATGGGTCAAACAACTTTCAAAGGTATGAAAGAGGAAATCAATGAACCTGTGATACTTTATTGTGATAATACAAGTGCTATAAATATATCAAAGAATCTTGTGATTCATAAAAGGACTAAAAACATTACAATCAAGTATCATTACTTAAGAGAGTTAGTTCAAGATAAAGAGGTGAAGATTGAATATGTTAACACAAAAGAGAAAATAGTTGATATCTTCACAAAAGAATTACCTAAGGATTCTCATGAGTATCTAAGAGGTAAAATAGGGGTGATACCCCTATCAAAGGCTATGTAAGAAGCATGAAAATTTTCCTACATCAAACAAGTTTATTGAGATATGTTACACATTGATGCAATGAATCCCACTTTAGGAGTTGCCTAAAGTAATCAAAGAGTTAGAACTACAAATCAATTACGAGCTAGGTGATCGAGGAAGAAACTAGAAATGTTCATATCTACATATTAAGATGAAAAGTCTTTGACATTGTTATCAAAGAGGGAGAAAGACAATGAAAGGAGAGAGAAATCTTGATCCTCTTGATCCTACTAAGGGAGAAATCCTGACTACTGAGGGAGGTAGTATTGTCAAAGAAGGATAAGTCCAAAAAGAAAAAAACAAAAGGAGATAGAAGATATAGATAGAAGACACATGGAATATCTACTCAGAGGGAGATAGTATCATGTTGAGTGTTTTGATAGTGGATGCCAAGAAATGTAGTATGTGCCAAGCATCAAAGGAAAGTTTATGTTGAGTGTAAACATTATGAGAAAGATCATGAATTTGATGAATCTAAGCTGACAAGTTTGATTTCTCAGATTGTGTGAACCATGTGGAAGATAAACTTGATGAGCTGGTGGCACATAATTCAAGATGAACCATTTTGAAGCAAATTCAAAGAATATTAAAGGAGAAATTACTAGAAGGGAATAAAATGAAATGATGGGTAGATTCATTGAATCCTACCTAATCCAATCTAACCCTAAAATGGATGATGGAGGATGAATGTAGAAAGATCTTATTTCTCTATTTGTAGAGATGGCTGGTCAGAAGAAAAGGTTGTTATGTGTAAGAACTAAAGGAAGAAAAGGAGTCTAGGGTATTACATCATTTAGTGACCTAAGAGAAGAGACTACATTGGCATGAAAAGAAAGAAGGCTTAAGGATACAGATACTTGAAGGGTGAACAAGATGTCAGAGCTGAAGTGTGTGAAAGCCAAGTAGAATGTAGGACTGAAATAGAGATCTATAATCTACAAATGTGTTGTAAGTTATTATTAGATCAAGCCTTACTATTACTTTCTAATAATTGTACTAGTCGAGGGTAAATCCTTTGGATTAAGGTTGACCTAATAGTCATTTGTACATCCTTTAATTAGGAGACATTCCGAGTAAATGATCTAAAGTCCTCTATAAAGGCTCACTCCTAATAGGGTGATTGAAATCCTTTAATTAGGTCACATTTAATAGTGTGAACTATAACCTTTAACATGGTTGGCCTTTCATAGGGCATCACTTTAGAAGAGTGAGAACACATAGCATATTACTGGTGGTTTTTCCCAAATTGGGTTTCCACATTAAATCATTGTGTCAAATGTGTTATTGAATCTGTTATGTTTCATGCTTACATTTCTGTAAAGTTGATTTAAGAGGAACCTATAAGTTTAAGTGATTGTATGATATGATGGATGCATGCATGATGAATATGATTTAGGGATATGGGTTCACTAAGTTGTGAAAAGTTGTAATTGTACATTTGGATCTTGGATAACTAATTCACCCCCCCACCCATCCCCTTCTCCCCACCCTCTATGTTATTCTAAAGAATTCCAACATAGGAAGCCTTAAAGATAACTCAATTAGTTATTAGAATAGATTATAAAGGATATTTTTTTTCCTTTATTAAAAGTGTGTTATTAAGATGTCATTTGACTCATATTGTGTTGTAATTTATGCTAAGGATGCAAAGTTAATCATATCATAGCAATAGATGATGTTGAGATTGTATTAATAACTTTAAAGGAACTATATTGGTAAAGATGTTTTTTGATGGTCAATTCACACTTAGGATAACATCCTCTTAACTAGGTCATGTCCTCTTACAAGGATTTTTTATATTAGTACATCATCTTGTGGGCATCATCCCCACTAGAGTTTTCCCTCTAATCAAGTGTTTCCCTAGTTAAAAAATCTTAGTGTCACTTTGCATGTATCTTATCTCATGGTTTCCTCATGTGTTGGTTATTATAATAAGATTTAATAAGGTTAATTTAAGTTTTATTGGGAACCCAACTGATTCATCACCACCCAATTATGTTGGTAGATTTTAGTTTCTAATACCTTCAAGTTTGAATCTCAACCACTAATTTGATCTCAAATTCTATAAATAAGATGGATTTAAAGCTCTAATGGACCTTTCATTTAGATTGCAATGTTATGCTATTGATTCTAGTTTTCATTTTTATGTTGTCATTTTCATAGCTCAATTATGCAATTGCTTAGTAATTAGATCATATTTCAATTCAATCATGGAAATAATTTTTACTTTCATATTACAAATGCATATATTTTATTGAACCTCGCATTCTAAGTATGTAATGTAACTTATTAGGATATCAATCTAGGTAAATTAAGAGTTTAGTCATACTCTTCTTAAATAGAGATAAATAGGATAACTTTTCTAATGTTTTTTATGCAATTCTTGATCATTTTGATGTGTTTACACTAGAAATCTAATTTCTTATTGAAGTGTGTTGAGTGTTTTATAGATCAACATAATTCACACACATATTTGGCACCCACCATGGGGATAGACTCCTATTTTACATTTCCTCTTCTTGTCTTTGACTTGTATTCTACATTCTTTCAAAATTCTTGAAACAAAATCCTTTTTTGGGCTTAAGATTAGTTTCTAGGGAATGGTCATTGCTATTCGTAGATGGTTGCCTCAATGAGATTTTGGGTCAGCCCTAGTTTGAAAAGATTTCCATTGGGGAATGCTTGATCTCCTTTAGTTCTAGAGGATCACTTATGGGAAAGAAGGTAATTTTGGGGCAAAAAAGATCATGTTTATGAAAGAAGGTCACCTTTATTAAATAAGGTTATATTTGTTAAGAATTTATTTTTTTTACTCCTTTATTTGTGTTTTGATTGATCAATTATGGATTTTGGTTGAGTAATTTGTGCAGTTTGAAGCTTTTGGACTAATTCTAACAAGTTCATTTGATAATGTGATTATCTTTTGATTTCTAACTTTCACAAGTTTTGTTGGTTCCAAAAATAGTAGGTTTATTCTCTACAACTACTAATAGACTTCACATAAAATTCCAAGGAAAAAGAAAACTTCAATGCTTAAATCCTAGGAAGAGGTGGACCAACTAACAAGGATAAAATATGGCTACACTTTAGGCTGTACAAAACCTAGGTGTGTGCACCTTAGATTCATAAATATAACCATTGCTAAAACATAAATTTGAATCTAAACTAAGTAGATAATCTCATATAAATGATTCAAACATTAAGAGAGTTATTAGGTGGAGCCTAATCAACCATTGAACTCATGTCTTTATGGATCATGATATGTAGAACCGACAACAACAACAACAAGAAAAGTAAGGATGAGACTAGTATTGAGTTTAAGTTGCAAAAAGATTACATGAATGAGATGGAAAAAATATTCAAATATCCAATATTTGAGATCAATGCTTAATCCTTTGGGCATTTGAGTCACAAGAAATAAAACAAAGTAAGATGAAATTATGAAATATCCTAAGATCTATGAAGTGTTTCCTTAAAACATTTCATAATGTTAATTTCAAGTTAGCCTACTTATCAAGTCAGCATCTAAGATTAGTAAATCTATATTTTCTTATAAACATTTATATCAATCCCTTGGATTTAAACATGAAAGATGATATACAAATCTCATAATAATATATTGAAAGAACAAGAAACTTTGTTTCATTTCATTCAAAAATTTACTGATTCACAAATGGAGAGAACTAATAGAAAAATATTGTTTCTTATACACTAAAATTGTTGGAATGTGGAGTTCGAGAAGAATGGAAAATTTTCCAAAAATATGGAACCAACATAGAGAATGACAAGAAGAGAGAAGATATAGAAAAAGATGAATCTGGATGAGACCTCCTTGACCCATTTGTCCACTTGATTGTTCCTCCATCTATTGAAGACCAACCTCTAATCTCATCCTCAACAACTGTAATTTGGATCTTCATCATTATAGATGAAACTAATTTTTAACAAGTCCAAGTAATGAAGAAAACCCACTTAAAGGCTAGCAAAAAACTATTGAAACAATTTTCTAAAATCCCTTCTAAAGTTTATCCAATAGTAGGAAATACACCATAGAGAATCTCAACCAAAAATAGAGAAGACCCAAATTGTAAATCTATTGAAAATACCTTAAAATAACCTTTAAAACAGTTATGTTATCATCTTCTATACATGTTGTTTTGTCTTTGTTTGCAAACTCTTACTATTAATTAATATAAAAAAGGACTTCAAATTTGTCCCACCCTTTCTCATTAATATTTTATTTATATAGACCTTCTTACATTTTGATCTCCACATCATTTTCCTATAGTTTCCACCTAATATTTTCTTTTTAATTTCTAGGTCTTCCGTTTATATTTCCCACATGTAGACTGCAAGGTTTATTTTAGGTCTATATAATATTTTAATCTCCCATCTCCTATAATTTTTGTCAAAACTTTGGAATCCTTTACCAATTAATTTATTTTACTATCACATTAATAATCTTAGTGAGACTCTAAAACATTTTCTATTAATTCTATAAACATCTCAACTTATTTCCCTTCAATCAACACATGAAACCATGGGGAATATTAATTTTTTAATTTTTGTTGAAATCCTTTGAATTTGATTTTCCCTCACTTTTTCCTTATCAAACCCATGGTCTACATGCTTTGACTTTCATGTGGCACCTTTTGATGGGATTGTTGGAAAATGTAAACATCTAGTTAGTTGTCCATGTCACCATCTCACCCAATCAACACCTAATACTGCTCAACCCACCATGTGGCATACTCTAATTATATTATCTATATTTAGTTTTTTCCCCTTAATAATGACCTTATCTAGTTTCCATTCCATGTGGTTCTCTCTAATTCATCTATCAATCAACACAATCACTACCTAATGGCCATGTCATCACCTAGATGTGCCCCACTATGGTACATGTTGAGAAGTCTTTTTCTTTGTCACCATGGGCCCACAATAGATAGGGAGAACACAAAAATCCACCACATATCACTTGGGTCCACATTACCACCTCAATCCATGCTTTCCATGGTGCCTTCTAGTTTTTTTTTTTTTTTTCCACCTTGCTTTTACTTAGATAGTCCACCTCAACAACTTTTTAGGCTCACAATACCATGTCACTCAATTACATTTTCACATCTAAATCAACATCCTACCACTTGGAAGATGAGAAGAAACTATTGTGCAACCTATCAACCTTATCCACCTTAGTTCCTCAAAATTCATTCCATGTGGCACATTATCATTCATCATTACTTTTCCATGTCACTGCCAATTTGTCAAATTGATCAGCCACAACATTCCTTCATCTATGTGAAGTCACCATATAGACTAATTTCATGATCCAAATGCTCATGAGCCTCCTTTGTCATAAATAATTTTCTCTTTGAGAGTCTATTAAGTGAGCACTTTTTGTTAAAAAGCATTGTAAGTGCCTGCACATAGGTAATGTGAGATAATTTACTCATGTAGTTTTTACCAGACAATGCTCCTATTCATGGAAAACTCTTCCATTTTGAAATGAAAATTTCCATTGATTCAATGAAGCCCTCTAAAATAAATAAAAAATGACCTATATTATCTGATAGAACCTCCTCTAATGATCAAGTTTTCTTAGTCAAGGATGACACTCAATAAAATATGTGTGAACCATATTTGCAATTGCTTATTCATAAATAACACAACCTTGGTTGCAAAAGGATTCCTTGTTTGAAGTTGTACCCCATTTTCATTTCATGTCAACTTGGAATTATTGCATGGCATTTTGAGTGTTTACTAGGTGCTCCCTTATTTACATAGTATTTCCCCATGATCAATATGTGTTTCCCATTATTCACCGGTACTACAAATCCCCTACTAAAGAAGTCATGCCAAGCTTATTTGATCTAGTATCCTTAAAATATTTTCATGTCAATGTTCAAAGCTATGAATCCTCTACAAAAGGGTAGTCTAAACATTTTACATTAGAAAATTGTTTCATCTCAATAATGATTTAAAAAAAAATTTATTGCCCCTATTTTATCTACACAAAAACACACTCTATTTCCTCTATTTATTATATTTTATTGAAGTTGATGAAAGATCAACCCCACAACTCCCAAGAATCATGTGCATGAAAAAACTTGTTATAGAAGAGAGAAGCAAAAAGCTATAGAGGCTAAAATTGCTAGATTCAAAGACGAGCCATTCTTGATGAGCAAAAAAGTTATTTCTATTATCAAAAGTGAATGAATACATTACAAAGAGATCAATCCTTATAAAAGGTGATCAAAACCTTAATAGGTAAAACCTAGGTTACATGATAATAATTAATAAAAGAATTAATTATTATATGCACAAAGTTTAGCTTAAGGAAACTAGAGATAATAAGTGATTTATTAATTAAATAAAAATGATTTAATTAGTAAGGCAATATCTTATTAATCTAATGCCCCCCCTCAAGATAAATTTAGGGAGTAGCTAAAAACTTAGAAACTACTACTAAAAGAAAAATTGGGTCCTAGAAACAAGGCCTGATGAGGTACCCAAGCACAACCAAATCTCTAAAAAGAGGAGAAATAGAGTAAAACACATGCAAAAAACCCTACTGCAAAAAGAGATGGAAAGAATGTTCTACAAGATAGGAAAAAAAGGATGATCATGAAGAACACCATTGAAGCATAAAGTTGCAAACACTAACAAATTTTTGATCTGAAGAACCTTCACTATATAAAATATGACCAGGTAGAGAAGACTAAGTCTAAAGAGTTGATCAATCAAAGATGGAAAGTATCTTCATGGCCTCCAAAAAAGGAAAGAAAGAATGTCTATATGGTAAATAATCCATCTCAAAAAAATGCATAGGTATCTAGCCACTACAATTGCCTAGTACATAAGATCAAATATTGAGTACATAGCTTACTCCACCAAATGAAGAAAGAAATAGAACCAACATAACCCCCTCATAATGCTGAGATGTAAGACATGAACACTGAAATTGAATGCAATATCTCCTATAGAAAGAAGAACTAGGAATATCAAGAGTGCAAAAGAAGTACAAACACCTATAACGACACGTTTGATTGACACATCATGAGGCTAATGTCATGGAAGGAACACTCACTTGACAAAGGAAGATGGTGAATATGGCCAACATGAAACCCCTCAAGGAACTTTATAATGTAGTATGAGTACAACAAACCACAGAGATGTGCAAGATCCCAAAATGCAATAGAGTGGCACTTTATTTTTAGTGTGTTTGAAAAAATACTACAAAAGGATGTCAGCAAACATCAAAAGAGACATAAGACTAATAAAATAGATAGTACAACCCATGAAAAATCATCTAAAACAAAAAATTGATCCCTAAACTTGAAACAACCGAGATATCCATCAGAATGCAAAAATGCAAAAAATTGAATGGGATGTGCCTAGAGTAGAATCTAAAAAATAGAATGTCTTAAGAAATGTCTCTTGGAGTGAAAATTAGAAATTCAAACTTTGACTACATAAACTATAAACTAAACAGCACCAAAAGTCCAAATAAACTACACCATCATGATGGGCTTAGAATCAGCTTTTTGGAGCTTCTTTCAGATTAAAAAATGGAGTCTAGATGAGCAAGTTATAACCAAAAAACCACATGTAGGTCAAAAAAGTGCTTGAAGGGAAAAAAATCTTACCACCCCAATATTTGTACCAAATGTCTCAAAAAATGTACCCACCAATACCATAAATTTCCTTGGGAAGCATATTAGTTATGTACCAAAACTATCTTGATATGTGTATCCAAAAATCTTGATTTTTAAAATGATGATTTATGTGACCAAAAATCTGATTTGTGTGCCAAAAAATCTTGATTTTCTTAAAAAATTACAATATCACTACCTCTAGAAATGTACCAAAAATATTGATTTTGGAAAAATCTTGATTTGCATGCCAAAATTCAGAGAATCACTACCTAGAGAAATGTGTGAAATCTAGGAGCAATATTTTTTAGGTTCAAATTCCAATTATGTCCAAATTAGACAAGTTTTATATGAAAATTATAGTTTTTGGGCACTTTGAGCTCAACAACGATGCCTATTTGGGCTAAAAGTGCATTGAAAAATGTTGACCCCCCAAATTCAATACAAAAAAACTCTAAAAAATAATCCCTTTGAAAGAAAAAACATAGATTTGAATGCCAAGCCAAATATTTGCATGAAGATTTGGAGCTTTGGTACCATGTTGAAGTTGAGGAAAGATCATCCCCATAGCTCCCAAGGATCACCTACATGCAAACACCTTTTACGAAAGAGAGAAACAAAAAGTTATGGAGGCTAAAATTGCAAGATCCATAGATGAGACATTCTTGATGAGCAAAAAAGTGTTTGCTATTATCAAAAGTGAATGAATGAATTACAAAGGGATTAATCCTTGTAAAATGAGATCAAAACCTTAACAAGTAAAACTTAGGTTTCATGATAATAATTAATAAAAGAATTTATTATTATATGCCCAAATTTTAGCTTAAGTAAACTAGAGATAATAAGTGGCTTAATAATTAAATCAAAATAATTTAATTAATAGGGTAATATCTTATTACTCTAACATATGCTACATCATATTTCAACATGGATGTACTCCCTTCTCTTCCAATGATTTGAACATGCCTCATTGAAATAGGAAGGTGTGGACCTTTGACTTATCAAGCACCTCACTTGTCATCCTAGGTCCCCTGATCATGTCAAGACAATGCCTAACCTAGTAAGAATGACAACCAAACATTAGAAAATCTCTCTGTCAAACCTATTCCTAGGTCCCAATCGGCCTTTGTGATGTCTATGTCATCCATAAAGTCACCATGAGCCCCTTGCAAAAGTGGCAAAGAAAAGCCAATTACACCCCCTTTAGAAAAAATAAAGCTTTCATGCACTTCATCCAAATGTACAGATGTCTTGAAATTTCCTATATGGATTTCCAACTAGAAATTCCCCAATTTATATTGGCCTCTATACACTTTTCCATTTCCCCCTACCTCTCTTGATATCTCTTTCCACCATAGATCCCTTATTAGTTAGCCCCTCCTTATCTTGTATTTATAACTCCCCTTCTCTCTTAATCGACATGGCTTGAGACAAGATGCCCTCTATTTCTTGAAATATAGTATTCTACTTACTATTTGAAATTGTGTTTAACTTGGTGACCCCTTTGATATTCATCATGACATCTGAAACTTTCAGTTCCAACTAATTTAATGAAATTCAAAATGTAAATTAGAAAATTCACACTTAATTAATTGTAATTTTAAAATATTATAGGCATTTGCTAAAATATGTATTTGAGTAATAGCTACATAGGTCAAAAACACATAATTGGCATTTGTTTCAAACCATTTGCAACCCTCTTAAATAGTGAAATCAATTCAATCCCTCATTGTAAACATATGATCATTCTAAAACTAATTCTTATTCCTTTAACACAATGTCACTTTTAAATAAATTACCAGCATGAGAGGCCTTGAAATTGACAAAACCACTTAACCAGATCTTAGAAACTTGTGAGCTCATTTTCTAATCTACAATTAATTGTTCCACTAATTTCCAACTCTTGATTATTTTTGGATCAAAAGATATAATATCTCAATTGTAGGTGCATGAAAATATGTAGACTAATTATGCAAGATAAAAACATAAATTGCATTTGGAATCAATCCTAAAGACTTGGAAAACTATCACTCGGAGAACTGAAACTTGGGGCATTATCTCATCTAGGTCTGGAGAAAATATTTATATATTATGGGATCATGGTTCTTAATAGTGAACATCTTTTACATCAACATAGTGGACAATTTAGATTTTGTGGAACTTGACATGTGCTCAATTTGAACAATTTTTTTGTTTCAAGTGGGCTTACAAAAGTAGGCAAATGGATTCATGAAGTCTCAAAAATTGACATAATGGAAACACATCAAGCACAGAATAAAAAGGGGAAAAAAATATGTTTATACCAATCATGGATCACAAGTTATAAAATAAAAAACATGATCTCTTAGAATTATGCATATCTGATCAACATCAAAAAATAATAAAATACATTTGAAATTGCAAAAGAAAATGAATCAAATGAACTCTCCAAGGGCTAGAACTTGACATGTAAGATGTACTTGAAGTATGAAACATAATGGAAAATAAATTTTACCAATAGAACCAAGTGGGAAAAATATATTAGCCCTCAAATTGGGTTACCTAAAACCTAGATAAAATGGAGACACCATGATAGAGGTAAACACCTAAACATGGGAAGATGAAAAACCTATCAAAACACATCATAATGACTTAAACTTTGAAACATGGGATTTTTTATATGCAATGAAAACATCATCCAGGTGGAGAACCATGAAAGATATCATGGATTAGAATGCAATTATTGAAAAGTAGGCTTGTTCACTCTATTTTCTTCTTAGAAAGAATGCAAATATGCAACTAGTTCAAAATGACATCTCACTAAATGAATTGGAGTCAAAAATTATGTATTTGAGACGCACGTATGGGATGAATGAAAGTTTAGTAAAATTCAAATATCTAATAAGCACTAGAATTCAACTTGGACAAATATGAATGAAAAGCTTCAGTAGGGTACTATTTTGCAAATTTTTAACATGGCACTCTTTAAAAAAAATTGAGAGAACCATTGGTGGCTCCAACTGGGGATTCATGCCTCTTGCATGTATGTAAATATTTTAGCATCTCTTGGTAGAGAAAACCACACAAAGAAAAATAATTAGGATCTCTTTTAATTAAGGAAAGAAACAAGTAATCTAATTATACAATTGGTGGCCTTGAGCCACCAAAAAAATGATTTCACTTCTTATCTATATCAAATACTTGATTCTCGTTTCCATAAATTAGAGGTAAAATAAAAGCATCATTCTCATTAGCATAATCTCATATTTTAGCATCTTCCATTATCTCATTAGTCAAAATTTAATCAACATGTTAATCATTATTGTGCATATGAATGTTAGGACCAATCTTGTTGGGATTAAAGACATAGAAATAACAATTACATGCAAATATAACCAATATCAAAAATAATAAACCACACAAAAGAGAACAAAAGAAAAAAAATATTTAATTTGGTTCACTCAATCCCTTGGCTACATCCACTAATAGTGAGTCCAATGTTCTTATTATCCAGCTATTACACCCTAATTATGCTATGAAATCCCTTACAACTCAAATACCACCACAATAAACTACAATCTCATCCTACATAATGAAATCCCTAACTCTAACCCATTTTATACAAGCTTTTTTCCACTTAAAAAATTAGGTCTAGAATAAGTTATCCAATAGAAAAATAATAGCTAATGCCTTTTATAATAATAAATTCAGTTGAGCTTTAGGAGCGCTGCCCCTAAAAACTTCCACAAGGGCGTTGCCCCTTGAACCCACTCTATATTTTTATAAGGAATGCACTTGGGGTTCTACCCCAAGACCTCACAAGGGGCATCACCCCTTGAGTTCAACTTGGGTGCACTACCTCTAAATTCTCATAGTAAAATCTAGGTTGAAATTGTGCTGAAAAAAGTAGGGAAACTACCATCTAATTTTGATTGGGATCCACATAACAAAAATCTCTCAGTTGGAGACTAATTAGACTCTACAAGAATAACCTCTCCCTTGGTGTCTAATCATAGCATAAATAAACATGTATCTCCTACTAGAATGTAAAATCACTTTGGACTCTATTGTTCTTTTATTATGTTCAGTCTAGAAGACCACTGAAGCTGAAGGGGAGCTTAACTTCTCCATTTTCACTACCTTTGTAAATATATCTATTGAATTATCATTTGTATTTATCATTTCCATCTTTAATTGTCAATCATCCAAAACTAACTAA
Source organism: Cupressus sempervirens (assembly GCA_028749045.1). NCBI lineage: Eukaryota > Viridiplantae > Streptophyta > Pinopsida > Cupressales > Cupressaceae > Cupressus > Cupressus sempervirens. Next base: position 142,905,184 of record CM053787.1, read on the forward strand.
ATGAAATGGTATGTGTAACTATATATTATTTGTCTTTGAATGTAGAGTAGAATTATTTACAAGATAAATGGCACTCTGGCTATTTGTAAACAAATAACTATCCATCTATGGGTACGCCAACTCTTCCATGAAGAATTGAATCTATATCATCTCATTTTCTATCTTTGTAGTAGCAATATACTCTAACTCTATAGTAAATAAAAAACTCATCTTCTATAACCAAGAAATCCAACTCAGTGTTATCCCACCAATTGTAAATACATATCATGTAGTACTTTGCTTGGTATCTAGATTACCTTCCAAATATGAATCAATGTAGCCTTATAAATCAATAGAAGAACCCCCAAAATGTAAGCATTTACAATATGTTCCTCTCTAACATACAATAATCCATTTTATTGCATTCCAATGCTCAATCCTAGGATGACTCATATACCTGCTAACAACCCCTACTACATATGCAATATCTAGAATAGTACATACCATGGCATGATTTAAACCGCTTACAAGTGAAGCATAAGATACCTTAGACATCTTATCCTCCTCTTATTATATCTTCGGATACATCTCCTTAGTCAATTTCAAGTGACCTGACATAGGTATGCTAACAACTTTGGAATTCTCCATAGAGAAAATTTGCAACACCTTATCAATATAATCAACCTGAGATAAAGTGAATTTCATTTTTTTCCTATCTCTACAAATTTTCATACCAAGAATTTGTTTTTTTGCCTCAATATCCTTTATAGAAAATGAATGTGCTAATTATTATTTTAACCCCATAATGTGATCCATGTTATGTTGAGATAGAAGCATATCATCAACATATAAACATAGAATAATGCAGTTTTCATCATCCAACCTCTTAAAATAAATATATATCCAAATCACCATAAAGAAATTATTTTTTTAACATCAAGCTACTCAAAATGCAAATCTTTAGTAGCCACAATACTTTAAAAAATGAAAATAGAAGTCATTTTAAAAGGTGAAGAAAATATCTCAACAAAATAAATTCCCTTTTTTTTTTTTTTTGTAAAAATCCTTTTACAAATAACTTGGCTTTAAATATTTTCTTACCTCCATCCTCTTCTTTCAACCTATAAGCCCATTTCTTATATAAATCACTTTTACTTGTAGGAAACTTATATGAATTAGAAGTCCTTTTCATTTTTCATTATAGATTCCCACCGAAGCTTTGTATCCACTTGCACAACTTCATCATAACATTCAGGTTCACCAACATTTATTAATAAAATAGAATACAAAGAGGGAGATTTTTTTTTTTGGAGATTTACTTAGCCTTATTGATGTCTTACATTAACTAGAGTTTTTGGTAGTTTTTGTTATTGCTTTTATTTTTGTTGTTGTAGAGCATGAGGGACTATTAGAGCATCATCCTTTTGACTATTATCCATCACTACATGATCATTTTCTTTCTTCTCATGCCACTACAACAAATATTTGTGCAAAATTTTCTCATTGAATATGACATCGCTTCTTCTTATAATTTTATGATTTTTAAAATCCCAAAACCTATAACCAAATTCATCAATGCCATATCCAATAAACACACATTTCTTTGACTTATATTCTAACATTTTTCTATTTTCAGAATCTATATGTGCAAATACTTCAAAACTAAAGGTTCTAAGAAAAGAATAACCCACCTTCTTACCAGTCTATGCTTCTTCTAGAATACCACAACCCTAAGGAGTATAGGGGCCTCTATTGACTAAATATATAAAAATATTGATATCCTTTGTCCACATGCTTAAGGGCAGCCCAATATGCAACCTCATGCTCCTTGCACACTCCATTATTTTCATGTTCATGCATTCAGCCACTCCATTTTCTTGTTGAGTCCTTGGAATAATTTTCTTCCTATTTAAATTCATTTCTACAATGCTCACCACCATTATTAGATCTAAGACATTTTTTCCTTTTACTAGTCTCCTTTTCAACCAAGATTTTTTAATTTTTAAAAATTGCAAATACATCATATTTATATCTAAGGAAATAAATCTATAATTTTCTAGTTACATCATCAATAAATATAACATAATAATGAGAGAAGCCAAGGGATGATACCTAAGTTGGTCCCCATTCATTTGTATGCACAAGCTCTAATTCCTCAAATTTCTTTTCCTTCCCACTCTTCACAAAACTCACTCTCTTTTTCTTTCCATATACACAACTTTCATAGAAATCCATATTGATACATTTTGGACCTAGTAAAATTTTTTTTAAATGAATTAATTACATCCCTTTCTCACTCATGTGTCCAAGAAACTTTTGTCATAGTGTTGTTTTAGGATCTACAACAACTATTTTTTCTCCCCACTCAACTACAACAACTATTCCAAAACATTCATTTTTCTCTAAAACAATTAAAGTAGACGGAATAGTATGATCTATACAAAGATATAAGGTTCTTACTTTAACACCTTTTACTACTATTAAGGAACCTTTGAAACCTTCCAATTTTTATGATTAAAAGTAACTATGGAACCCTCATCACCTATTTTCCCTACTGAAATTAAATCCCTACTCAATCTTGGAACATGTCTTACCTCTTATAGTAGCCAATGATTCCCATTCTGCAACTTAATCTTAATTTTCCCCTTTCCAACAATCTGACATGTTTCATTATCTCCTGAATAAACTAACCCCAAATCACCTTGGACATAATCAAGAAAATAACCTCTATAGGGAGTATCATGAAATGAAGCCCCAAAGTCCAAAACCCATGAATCGTGGACATTTTCTAAGGAAAGAAGGAAAACATGCTCTTCAAATTTATTACTTACTACAGTTTCCTCCTTGTTCCCTTCTTGTTTGTCTCCTTCATTTTTATTTTAAGTTCATAGGTCTTTCTTCTTATGCCCTTATTTACCATAGTACTAACAATATCTTGGTCCTCTAGATTGAGACCTCTTTCCCTTTGATTTTCCTCTTGATTTCCCATGATTTCTAGAATTGTTTCATCTCTCATTCATTCTACCTTTTGTTTGTGCATTCAAATCACTTCCTAATGTAGATACACTTGAGATTTTCCTATGATTTTCCTCACTCAAAATAACACCAATCAAATCATCAAATTTTAGGCTATTAGATCCTTAAAAAAACTACTCATAACCATTACCAAGTCATTCCATCTTTCATGTAAAGAACAAAAAACCAAGAAAGCCCTAATTTCTTCATCAAAGTTAATATTTACATAAGATATTGAACTAGTAAGCATAGTAATATCATTTAAATAGTCAAAAAATGATCCACCTTCTTCCATCTCCATATTGAATAAACCTTTCATGAGAAATACCTTGTTTGAAGTAGAGGGCTTTAAGTACAACTTTGCTAGGGTTTGCATCAAATCTTCAGTCATCTTTACTAATGTAGGGACATCTAAGGTACCTAAATATTCTAGCATTTTGGTGGAGTTAGTGTGTACCTATTCTATTCTTGGTCAATTATTCTTGATGTATTTAATAAATATTGCAAGCCTTTTAAGGAATTTGGTACTTAAAATCTTTTGGAGGCTGACTTGTGGCTCAACATGTATTTAATGTAAGGTTTTATTTAATTTGTAGCTTACTAGGCTGACTTTCCTCTTCATTTTGTATAAGTAGGGGGTCTTGTGGGTTCTTTAGTCATTATTCATCCATCTTGGAGAAGAGGATTTGGTAGACGAGTAAAATTTGAGAAGAGCTAGTAGTTGAGGCTTGGGAAATAAGGAGATTGTTTGGTGGGCTTGCGAGAATTTTTTTTAGATCTTCCAGGAGGTTTATACTAGATTGTGGATCTAGACTAGCTAGTGTTTGGCTTTGATCTTGAGGGATCTTGCATAACTATAACTTTCTTTGTATTTGTTCATAATCAAAAGACCTTACAACCAGACACATTGCATGTAATCAGTTATTTTATGAATAAAGAATTGTGCTTTGGCATCAGATCTTGCATTGTTGTTATTTTTTCATTGCATGGTTATTTTTTGGGGGCTAAGAAATCTCCTTTAGAGATTCTCCTACCTAAAACTATGTCAAATGGTATTGTTATCTCTAGAAGTTGCACCTAGATTGGATTCTAACTCAGTTAACCTTGAGTAACATGGAAACACTCTTGGGTAGTGGGTGTACCAAGGTTAGGAGTGAATCTCTAGATTATAGGCTAGTTCCTTATGATATTTCACCTATTTTCTTCTTTAGATAGAAAAATAATCTCGAGAGGTAAAGGGATAGAAGGATTGCTTGAAAGTAAAATGCTGAAAATGTAAGCTGGGGTGATACACTAAATATTCAAATGAAGATATTGCTGGCCTAACATGATGAAACACTTCTGAATAGCTAAGATGAGCACAATCTTGACTTCAAGAAACTCATACATGAATATTTGACAAGAAGGGTAAACTTTAGACAAGATGCTAAAGGGAATGATAACATTCACAATTTCACAAAACTTGAAAAAAATTAGAACATCACAAGTTGCAACCTATATAAATACTCCAAACCTTAGTTGTAGCTAAAACTAAGACAAAACTCAAGGATTCAAGATAAATCACAAAAGCTATACCAAATAAGTAATTTAAACAACACAATACACAATAATGGCTCTTGAACTATTCCTTTGTTTAGATTTCAAAGCTCATTCCATAAACATTCATCCAGATTGACTGTAAAATAAAGTAAGTTGCAGAAAAATTATGAAGGATTCTTTAGAAATCTTGATAGCACTATTTTGCATAAAATATTCAAAATTCCAGCCCCTTCTCCACATTTTGGGAATCCTTATAAAGAGAAGGATTCCAGAAAGATTTAGATGTGTGGCACATGTCAACAGGTCATTGGAAGAATCAAAGATATTTCTAAAAGTTATATTTTACATTTACATTATACATTCTTTATATTTAAGTAAAACTAGGAAGATGATCATGAAAAATGCCAGGTGGTACTTGCTATAGGACTTCTTTAACTGATTCTTTTTTCCTTTTTTTCCTTTCATCATGAAATTCCTCAACTACATCAGCTAATAGAGTCATGATATCTTCAACTGCTCTTATCACATCTACTTCTTCTCTAACACCATTCAAACTATCCAATCCTTTCTTCCAAACTTTGTGTTCTACTTTATTTGGGATCAAATCTTTGTATTTCCTTGTTCTAGCTTTGTAACTTGAACCTATTATCTTTTTCCACCTTTGGTCAAACTCTTAACTAACTGCCTAGCGAGAGCCAAATATCACTACTTGATAGGTTGGACTCACCATCTTGTCACTTTTGTGCACCCTTGTAGCTACATTTCCTTGTTGACTAGGTTGAGATGTGATGATGTGCTTACTCTTTATTCTAACCTTTATCCTACCTTCATAGTTATTTATCTCTTTTCTTTATTTTTGGCTTTGATCATGCGAAAAGGTTAAATGTTAACCTTTTATAGCTTTGCACATCTTTTCTCTAACTATTAAGTTCTACTTGCAACTTTGTGATCTCCTTATTTTCATGCTCTCTGATTACTTCATCATTCATCTTCAATAATTTTTTTTGATATTGTGACTAAGTGATCACTTACATCCTTTTATTCTTTCAACCTATCTAGAATGTCATAGTTTAAAACCTCTTTCGATCCTTAACTATGCAACCAAGTGAATGAATATCCTTTAACTAAGTTTTCCAAATCCCAGCTTATTCTATATGTCTGCCACTTGACATGGTGACTATGTGATTACATATGTTTCTTTCATGCTGAATGTTTCACTAGGTCACTAACTTCCTTTCTCTTATGCTTCTTAACTGCTCGACTAAAAAAACAAAGGATTTTATGATGACTTGTAGCTTATTTTCCAAGTCACAACTTGAGGTCTAACTACATCTTGGATACCTACAACTATGTTAAAGAAAGCTTTTGACTATGATTTCCTAGTTGCAACTATCATCAACTATCTTTATTTAACCCTGCAAAACTATGACCAAAGAGTTTTCTACTTCACAACTTGTGTTCACTTTATCCTCCTGACTATTGTGACCTTGCAATAGTAGTTTCTTTTCCCCAGTCACCATTTCACAGCTTATCTTCTGGTTGACATAAAATGTTGCAACCTATGATCATTGTAAACTTAACTCCTAGAGTTGTCTTTCACACAGTTGTGACTTAATCTTTAACTTGACCACTAACCCCTACAAACTTGCAACAAAGAAGGCACCCTTTTGTTGTGTTAACCCAAGGTTAACTAAACCTAGTGTGACCATGTGAACCATTACCTTTTGCTACTTCACACCATAAATCCAAGGTTAAAGTAAAATCAACACAACCATGTGATAAAGGTGCATCTATCTTTTGATCACTCAATAACAACTTGAAAATATAACTCAACATTAACCCTTTGGACCAAGTGACAAAGGCATCACTACATCAGAACTTAAACCCATGATTAAGTTTAGGCACCTATGACTATCTGAACAAAGCTTTCGCAACATCTCCATATTTACTCCCTAGTTAGCTTGACTCCTTGTGACCATGTGAACATGAATTTAACCTCTTAGTTACTTGTGTCACTCTGTCACCACATAAGATGTAACTACATTCTTCACCCTTAGGAAGCCATGACAACCACAATGTATTGATCCCTCAGTCACAAGTTAAGACATGTTAGAGGTAAAAACATAATAAGGTAGTATGACAATAACTGGAGGGGTAAAAACATAAGCATGGTTTCTTATGTACTCTTCTAATTTGCATGGAATTTAATGAATCAAATAAAAGGATATGAACTATGGCTACCACCTTAGATGGAAAAGACTAGTCACCACCTCTACCCATTTTTGCATTGTGATAAAAAATGGTAACACTTTTGGTGGCTTCTACTAAATTTCTGCCAGCTAGACGTCAAACTAGTAGCCTTAAATAGTATATTGGGCATAGAATCAAAATAGATATGGTAATGGGGTTGAAAAATAGTCGCTCATGCTTAAATATATGTAGTTGGGTTATTTCTAGAATTGAAAAGGCTAAAAATGAAGACACTTCTATACTAACATTGATGCAATACTTTGCTTGCTCAGCCCATTGGAACTTAGGAATCTTATTGAAAGTAAGAAAAAATTGGAACTAAGTAATGTTATCAATAATAGTCCACCAAGATAACTAAGGTGGGGGGTGGGGGGGTGAATCAGTTATCCAATAATTAAAATTCTTATCTTCTTTAAACATAGTTTACCATTCAACCAAAGTAAATAACAACCATATAAAGATGCACATAGACAATTACACTAGATAAGTTCACTAGGGAAACCCTTGATAAGAGGTAAAACCCTGGTGGGAATGATGCCCACAATATGATGTACTATTATAAATATTCCTTGTTATAGGATGGACCTTGTTAGGAGTATATTATAATATTTAGTACAATGAGTCCCTGATAGGAGACTTTGAATCCCTGTTAGGAGATTCCAACCCTATTAGGAGTTGTGCCAACCCTGTTAGGAGTTCTAGTACAATGTATGCAAGAAGATTCCACTACCCAAACATTTAATTTCAACTACAAGAAAAAATCACTGCTCAAACAAATAGTTTACTATTGTTTTCCTCTTTCCTTGTTCTTTCCTCTATCCTATTAACTAGACCAATCATTGTTAGACCTTGTATACTAGGTCACAAACCTCAAACCCAAATACCAAATCTTGGATCACTCATCAAAACCTTGGAAATGAAGTTTCCTTCACTTCCACACTACTCTACTCAACTTCACACCCCGTATCAACTTGATACTTTTACCATTCTTCTATTAGATAACACAAAAGATATCAAACATGCTATGTTGACATTAATGACAGACTCAGCCATTAATGTAACATATCATCATCAAACAAATCTTCCAAAAATATCCCCCTTTTGAATTGATGGCAACATAAATGAAAAACATCTAGTTCCAAGAATACTAACAAAAGATAAATAGTCTTCAAATCCTCTTCATCAATCAAATCTTTCTTCATGCTTCATTTACCTCAATGGTTCTCCCTCATTGTTAATACCAAAATACTATACTCATACCGAACATCTTCTTAGCATAATTTTTTCATGTAATGCTTCTCCCCATAGTATGATGTCAAACTCTCCCCCATTAACATTAATGTCAAAGTTTTCAACAACCAACATCTTTGCAGCAAACTCTGCAACAATCGATACTTATTCAGCTTGAGTGTCAAAAGACACTATTTACAACAATATCAATCAAGAGTCCTAGATGGTTTTATCCATCATAGATATTCCCCCATATAGGAAGCATCAGCATCTAGTCCAGACAAACAATGGCGCTTAGTTACCCTAGACTGATGCATTCTTGCATCTTCTACTTTGATGTAGGAAGGAGTATAATCCCAAGCATACCTCACAAATACTCAAAAGTATCTTTGGGAAGAGGTTTAGTGAATATATCTGTAATTTTCTCTTTTGTGCTTACATACTCCAATTTGATTTCTTTTTCTACAACTTTTTCTCTCAACATGTGATACTTAATAGAAATGTGCTTAGTCTTCAAATACAACATTGGATTATTAGACATATTTACTATATTTGTGTTGTCACAATGTATAACAATAGGTTTAATGATTTCTATCCTTATATCCTTTAGCATCTATTTCATCCAAATAACTTGATTGCTATTATTTGCTGCTACAACATACTCTACTTTTGCTATACTTTGAGATGTACAATCCTACTTTTTTCTTAACCAAGAAACCAATCTTCCTCCAAGAAAGAAGGTTACTCCATTGGTGCTCTTTCTATCATCCATGTTGCCTACCCAATCTACATTAGTATAAGCACTTAGAGTCAAGTCATTAGCTTTTTCATACCACAATCTAAATTCTAAAATTCCTTTGAGATATCTAAATATCCTTTTTATTGCTGCATAATGTGCTTCTCTAGGATCAGCCTAGAATCTTGCCAAAATTCCAACTACATTTTCTATATCCAACCTTATGTGAGTTAGATATTGCAATCCTTCAATCATATATCTGTACTTCTTCTACTCAATAGCAGGTGTCTCATCCTTTGTAGATAATTTGTGTCTAGTTGCCATAGGTGTTCCAATAGGGATACATGTTCCCAAACCAAACCTTTTGAGTAAATCCTTTAAGTACTTAGTCTGAGAAATAAAGATTCCTTATTTATTTTGTACTATCTACAATCCTAGGAAATATTTCATTTCTCTTATCATACCCATTTCAAATTCTTTCTTCATTTCTTCTCCAAACTTTTTGCTTTCTTCATCATTACCTCCAAATATAATGTCATCAACAAATATTACCAAAATCATCAAACCATCGTCAGTTTATTTCCAATATAGATTGTTATCTGCCAAACCTTTACTATATTCGAGATTTGTCAAATGCTTGTCTAACCTTGCATACCAGGTTATGGGTGCTTGCTTAAATCCATACAATGCTTTCCTTAGTCTGCATACAATATCCTTGTCATCTGTCAAAGAATATCCTTGAGGCTACTCAACGTATACCTCTTCTTCAACTTCTCCATTCAAAAACGTTGACTTGACATCCATCCGATATACTTTGAATTTCTTTTGTGCTGCATAGGATAAAAATAGTCATACTTCTTCTATTCTAGCTACTAGAGCATAAGTCTCCTCATATTTTATTCCTTCTTGCTATGAGTAACCTTTAAATACCAATCTTTCTTTATTTCTTATAACTTCTCCTTGTTCATTCATCTTTTTTCCTAAATACCCATTTGGTTCCTATCACATTCTTGTCTACTAGTCTAGGGATCGATTCCCATGTTCCATTCTTTTCTATCTGATCTGATTCCTCTTTCATGGCTTGTTTGCAACAATCATCTTTGCATGCTTCATCTATATTTTTTGGTTCAACTTGAGATATCAAGCATAAATTCTTCATTCATTCTGCTTCTTTTCATCACACCTTTGTCTTTTCTTTTGATGATCTATTCGGATGGGTGATTCTTTATCATGTTCTTTCCTAAAGTAGGAGTCTCTATCTCAACTCTTGGTTCTTCTAAAGGTTTCAAGCTTTGTTCCTACCTTGGTTCTCCTTCATTCTACAAATCATTGTTAGTCTCAAAAAATATCTCATCACTCGTTGCTTTAGTAACAACATCATCATCTAAATTGTAATCATCTATCCTCTCTTTTACTTTGAACTTCTCATCAATTCTCACATTTGCACTTTCCATAATAGTTTTAGTTCTATGATTATAACATCTATAAGTCTTTCTTTTCAATGAATAACCAAGAAACATACCTTCATCACTTCTAGCATCAAACTTACCAATATCATCATCTCTCTTTATGTAACACTTACTTCCAAATATTCTAAAATACTTAACTATAGGTGAGTGACCAAACCATAGTTCATAACGTTTCTTGTTTGTGTCCTTCCTGACTTGTGCTCTATTCATAGTGTATACTATTGTATCCATATCTTCTCTCTAAAATATCTTGGATACATCATCCTCTACTAACATAGCTCTTACAACTTCGATAAAAGACTTGTTCCTTCTCTCTACAATGCCATTCTATTCAGGGGTTCTCAGAGCTAATAGCTATCTTTTAATTCCATTTTCTTCACAAAATATGTTAAATTCATTTGAATTGAATTCGCCTCCTCTATCTAATCTTAAAAATTTAATCCTAATACCAAATTCATTCTCAACTCTATTCTTGAATATCTTGAACTTGTCAAATGCCCCAGATTTCTCTTTAAGAAATGCAACTCACATCATTCTAGAAAAATCATCAACTAGAACCATAAAATACCTTTTACCATAGAATCCTTTAGTCTTTGTAGCACTACTGAGATCTATGTGTACAATTTCTAACTTCACTGTAGTGGTAAAATTCTTGCGATGAAAAGAAATTTTGTTATGTTTTTCCAAAACATACTCCTTGCAAATTGGTTAGTAGAATTTACAATCTTTGGAAAATCTCCAACAAAAATCATTCTACTTGTCCTCACAATAGTATCAAAGTTCATATGATAGAATCTCTTATGCCATAACCAACTATCATCTACCTTTGGTAACCAAACATGTTATTTTAGTAGGATTCAACTGAAATACATTACCTCTAGATCTGGTTCCTATTTCAATTACCTTTCCATCTTTATCTCTAATCATGCATGTCTTTTATGAGAATTGCAACTAATAACCTTTGCCTACTAGTTGTCCAACACTCAATAGATTATGCTTTAAACCATCAACAAAGTATACATCCTCAATATTAGTTTTACCATCAAGAGTTATATATCCAATACCTTTTACTTGGCATGTTGCATTGTTTCCAAGTCTGACAAATCTTCCATCCCAAATTTTGAAGTCAACAAACTTTTTCATGTCACCAATCATATGATGTGAACAACCACTATCAATTATCCAATTAGATTTCTTCTTAACCTAAAATACAAAAGATACCTTCTCTACAATTTCTTCTTTAGTTGCCACGAATCCAGCTTCATCATCATTAGCACTTAATGCTTGTTCATCATAATCATAATCTTCATTTGCATACAAACAATCTCTATCTTTTCTAGGCTTATGGTTTGCCTTATACTTTTTCTACCATTTAGGATCTTAGATGCATAATGACACTATTCATCATAATTCCAACATCTAAATATTTTATTACCTCCTTTTTCTCTTCTTACCAGAAGGGCTACTGCTTCATCAATCTTTTTGTCTTCTTTGGATCTACTATTGCTAGAAAAATCTCCTCTAGCACTTGTACTCCTTGATAAGTTAGGTCGAATGTTTAAGGCACTAAAAGTTGTCTTTGTTTTGGTCAATTCTGCAGACTATCTAAGTTCATTCTCAACTACTTCAAGTCTCCCAAGCAATGTCTCCTTTGTGAAATCTTTGGTGCATGATATCAACAACTATATCATTTGAACTACTAACTTAAATGTGTTCAGATTATAGATGGAGTAATTGAGGGAGGGGGGGGGGGAGAATCAATTACTACAAAAACAAATCCACAGATCCCTTAGATGTCTTAAATAACTAGTTACTATTTATACTTGGTAAACATTAAAAAAAAATTGTTGTAACTCGGTAAATTAACTTGTTACTGATCTTCAAGCATTCATGCATGCAATAGTAAATAAAATGAACATGAGAGACACCTGATTTTATTTACTATAGTAATCTCCCTCTTTCATAATAATATCTCCCTCGTACACAAACTCTTATTAATTTTGCAAATTTTAGAAAGATATGATAGTATAATCTCCCTCTTTGACAACACGTGCCAAAGAAAACACAAATCAAATGAATAGCATTGTATCTGATGTACTGATTCATATGCAATATCTTCATTACTTTGCTGCATCAACCGATAGATCTTCAATTTTGTTCCTATTGATGCATCACTAAAACTATATTTTAGTGAGCTTCAAATAGAGGAATGACCCCTAACTTACTTCTCAGATACAAGAATGCATCCTTAGGTAAAGGCTTTGTGAATATGTCAACATTTTGTTGCTTTGTATGGACATATTCCAATATTATTTCCTTTTCTTTTACCAATTCTCTAACAAAGTGATACTTGATAGCAATATGCTTGGTCTTTGAATGCATCATTGGATTCTTGGATATGTTAATTGTACTTGTGTTGTCACAAAACATAACAATAGATTTTTTGATTTCTTGCTTCATACCTTCTAATGATTTTTTGAACCACACAATGTTTGATCAGTTTACTACTGCTACAACATATTCAGCATCTGCTATGGACTGAGATGTATAGTTGTACTTTTTACTTGTCCAAGAAACCAACCTCTATCCAAGAAAGAAAGCTCCTCCAATTGTACTCTTTCTATCATCAACATTCCCTACCTAATCTGCATTAGTGAACACTTTTAAATCCAAATTTCCTCCAAGTTTATACTATAATCCATAATCTTCAGTTGCTTTTAAGTATCTCATGATCCTTTTGATTTCCATCATATGATTTTCTTTTAGTTTTGTTGAGAATCTCTCTACAATTCCTACTACAAGAGCAATGCCTGGTCTTGTGTGAACTACATATTGCAATTTTCCAATCATAGATCTATACAATGTCTCATCTACTTCCTTTGATTCATCATCCTTGGTAAGTTTTAATCCAGTACACATAGGAGTTCCAACTAGTTTGCAGTCTTCCATACAAAAAAATTTTAGTATCTCCTTGATGTATTTAGATTGAGTGATGTAGATACCATTCTTACTCTGATGAATATGAAGACCAAAAAAGAATTTGATTTTTCCAAACATTGACATTTCAAATTCTTTGTTCATTTTTTCTGAAAATTATTTGCAAAGATCATCATTTCTCGTGAGCAAAGTATCATCTACAAATATTTCTGCCAAAACAACCTTACTGTCTAGTCCTTCCTTTATGTACAAGCTACTGCTGACATTAGTTCTTTGAAAACCAATCTGAATAAGATAGTTATGCAGTCTTTCATACCATGCTCTAGGTGCTTGTTTCAGACCATACAATGCTTTATGCAATTTGAAGACCATGTCCTTTTTGTCTAGATCAACAAAACCTTGAGGTTGTTCAATGTAAACCTCTTCATCCAATATTCCATTAAGAAATGTTGACTTGACATCCATCTAATAAACTTTGAATCCTTTGTATGCAGCATATGCTTGTAAGGTTCTGACACCTTCCAATCTTGCAATAGGAGCAAAAGTTTCTCCATAGTCTACACCTTCTTCTTGAGATTATCCTTTGCATACCAGTCTAGCTTTGTTCCTTGACACCTTACCATCTTCATTTAACTTGTTTCTAAATACCCACTTAGTTCCAATCACATTCTTGTCTTTAGGTCTAGGTACAAGATTCCATGTTTTTTTTTTTCTCTATCTATTATATCTCTTCATTCATAGCTTCAATCCAACTTTCATTGTCTAATGCATCTTTGACATTTCTAGGTTCAAAATCAGCAAGTAAGCAAGTGATTTTCAACTTCTTGTCATTGTTCCTTCTGATTTATCTCCAATGATCTGATCTAGTGCATGATGCTTCCTAACATACTTGGCTAACATAGGCTCCTTTCCTTTTAAGTGACTTGCAATGTTATCCTTCTGTGCTTCAACTTTTGCTCTAATTCTAGTTGCTTGGGCTTAGTAGGTGTTGATTAGGTAGCTTCTATTTGGAACTCAAGTTCTTGCAACTTGGTAGGTATTAGCTCAATTTGAACTTCCCGTGACTCGATTACTGAAGACTCAAGAGTTGAAGATTCTTGATTGATAGGTGTTTTTAGCATTGCATCAAGTTTAATGTAGACAAATCTCCTCTAATCTTCAGCTTCCCTTTTTCTTTCTTCTTCAATTCTTTCTACAAACTCATCATCTTTCACATGTGCACTTTCTATGACTTTGTGAGTAGATAAATTCAAACATCTATATGCTTTACTTTTGCAAGAGTGTCCCAAAAATATTCCTTCATCACCTTTTACATCAAATTTACCTTTTTTAGATTCTTTCAAAATGCAACATTTTCTTCCAAATACTTTTAGGTAATTTACATTGGGTTTGTAGCCATACCATAACTCATAGGGGGTTTTGAATGAGTCCTTTTTCAGCTGTACTTGGTTCAAGGTATGAACTACAATGCTAATAGCTTCTTTCATATATTTGATAGCAATGTTTTTCTCAATCATTAAGGTTATTGCATAGTCCATGATAGATCCATTTCTTCTTTCTACTATTCCATTTTGTTCATGAGTTTTAGGTGTAAAAACTTGTCTTTTGATTCCCCTTTCAATGAAAAAGTTATTGAACTCATGTGAAATGAATTCACCACCTCTGTTAGACCTTAAGAATTTTAGTCTTTTGCCTATTTCCTATTCTACTCTGGCCAAACACCATTTGAAATTTTCAAATGCTTTTGATTTCTCTCTCAGGTACATGATAGTCATCATTCTTGAATAATCATCAACAAAAAGAATGAATTTTTTTTCACTAGTATAACTTTCAATGCCAATAGGTCCACACAAATCAGTATGCACAATTTCTAAAATTTCTTCAGACTGATAGTTCTTGCTTTTAAAGCTACTCTTTCCCATTTTTCCAATTTGACAATTCTTGCATAGACCAACCTTAAGTTTCTTTATGTTAGGAATGCCTCTTACTTTCTTGAATTTACTAATTTTTATCAAGTTGTCAAAGTTTACATGGCATAACCTCCCATGCCTTAACCAAATTTATTCAATTTGAGCAATAAAACATGAACATTCACCAAATTCAAGATAAAATAAGTTACCTTTTGTTTGAGTGCCTGATCCAATCAGCTTACCTTTGCCATCCAACAGTCTTGCTTTTCCATGCATGAATTCTACTTTAAATCCATTATTGAGTAGCTATGCCACACTCAATCGATTGTGCTTTAGTCCTTCTACCAAATATACATTATCACATACAAGTTTCCTAGTTAGTGAGATTCTTCCTTTTCCTTTTATACAACAAGGTTCATTGTTACCAAATCTTACACTGCCACCATCATAGTATTCAAAATGTTCAAACTTAGTTTTATCACCAATCATGTGATGAGAACAACCACAATCTATAATCCATGTATCATTTTTTCTCATATGAGAAATGAGTGCCATTTCTTCATCATTATCAAACTCATCTTTTATAGCAATGTAAACAATTTCATCTTCTTCTTCATCATCAGAATCATTAGAATCTTTAGCCATGAAACATGTTTTCTTACCTTTATCCTCGAATGATTTGAAGTCTTTCTTGACATTGCACTTATGACCTTTCTTCTCATCCTTGTTCTACTTATTTGGGCACCTAGGAGCAATATGTCCAATTTTTTCACAAGAAAAATAGATTAAAGGAATCTTACCTTTTTATTTCCCTTTTCCTCTTGAATATTTTCTTGCTAGCAGAGCTTCAACCAACCCAAGATCACTATCTGAAATTTTTTCTGATTCTTCATCACTATTTGACTGAGGATCCTTTATCTTCTTTCCTTTTTCTTTGAGTGAAAGCTTGGCTTCAAATGTTGATTCAATGTTCTTGGCAACTAGAACATAATTATCATAATTGTCTAGCTTGAATTCAATCAATCTTTCAACTATGGCCTCTAAATTTATCTTATGATTTACTTCACATCTTCTTTCTTGAATTGCAGAGAATCTGATTACATAAATAGGAAGTAGAGTTCTAAGAACTCTACTTATAATTGTCTCCTCCTTGATATCTCCTCTAGATTCTTTGATTGCACTAAAACATTCTTTAACTCTTTCAACATATTTTGCAATGTTTTCATCCTCTCTCATCCTCATTTGACCAAATTATCTTCTCAAACTTTCTACTTTGGCTCTTCTCACATTATCATCTCCTCTATAGATCTCTTTCAACTTGTTCCACATTTCAAAGGTAGTTTTGCAATCCTTGATGTCATCAAATTCTTCATAACTTAGACCAGATGCTATATCTATTACCATGTTGTTGTGAGTCTGATTTTCAGCAATATCATTGATAGATAATGTACCAGCAGGTTTTGCATATTTTTCATCAAGATACTTCAACCTTGAATCACTAATAGAAGCCAAATGAAGTCTCATCAATCCCTGCCATGCTAAAAAGTTGTCCCTGTTAAGTTTTGGAATTTCCCTTTCTAAGACATCCTGATCTTTAGCTTAGATCTTTGAAATCTTTTACTTAAAGCACCAAGAGCTCTGATACCAATTGTTGGGATTATAGATGGAGTAACTGAGAGTGGGGGGGGGAATCAATTACTATAAAAAAAAATCCACAAATCCCTTAGATGTCTTAAATAACTAGTTGCTACTGATACTCGATAAATTAACTTGTTACTAATCTTCAAGCATTCATGCATGCAATAGTAAATAAAATGAACATAAGAGACACCAAATTTAACATGGAAATCCAATATGGGAAAAACCACTAAGTAACTAGCTACCAATTTTCACTCTTCTAAAGTGAGCCCTATTAGGAGTCAACTCTATTAAAGGTTACAATACACATTGTTAGGTGTGACCCTATTAGAGGATTTAATCACCCTGTTAGAAGTGGCCTTGTTAGAGGTCTTTAGAAAAATTCAACTAAACTGTCACCTTGTTAGAGGATTTACAAAATGGCTATTAAACTAGCTCTGTTAAGAGATTTGAAATCACTTCTACAATGATTAGAAAGTAACAATGAATTGACCTAAATAGGATGCAATTAAATTTTTTGATTATAGATCTCTATTCTAAATTTATTAGATCCTTTTCAATCAAATATATCTTTGCTACTCCTAAACGATCTTTGATCATCCTTCAAAATTTTCTTTCACAATAATATGTCTTCCTTCTAATTCATATTACATCAAATCCATCACCTACACTTAGAATTCGCAACTTGACTTCTCATATATACCATTCAGATTATCAAGTCAGCTCATTCATAAGTTACATTTATCAATAAACCATACATCAGTCGGCTACAAATATTACTTTAAACAAATAAATATTATTTCATAAATTAATGAAATCCTTCATTGGCTGACCCTACTTGGTAAATACTACTTCCAAAAATAATTTCCTGAGTTAACCATCTTGACTCGATTAACATTGCAACATTTGCAAAATCCTTTGGCTGCCAAGTTAACTCAATAAGAACTAAATTTCTTCACTATCCATGAGATCTTGGTAAGAATTGTTTCTACAATATTTCCCTTTGATGACCAAGTGAGCTCTGTAGCAACTGAATTTCTTTATTTAACCTTGAAAGCTTGGTAACAACTATCTACTCGGTAGACACTATAAACCTTCTTTACTAACCTTCTAAGCTCGTAAGGCTCTATCTTTTGCCTTGCTAACCATATGAGCTTGATAGACTCTGTCTGATGACTAATATGACATTTGTGGAACATCAAAGACAACACACAATTGAAAAATTGTATCCAACAAAATGGTGGTGTTAGAGTCTCCAATATCTTCCATATAACTTCATCATCATCCTTGGTTCCTCCTTGAGCTTTAATATGTGTAGTAACTAATATCCTACCTATATATGTTCTTACAGATTCATTTTCCATCATCTTGGCATCTTGAAATGCACAAATCCAATTTTGTAGCCTCAACTTCTTAGAGTGATCAACACCTTCAAAACTAATTTTCAAATCTTTCCAAATCAAATGTGAAGTAGCAAGTGTTTTTACTTGATTGTACTCAATTTCAGGAAGTGTAGTCAATAGTACTTCTCTAGCTCTCATGTCACACATGAAAAGATCTCTTTCTACCTTTGTGCAAGTTTCCAAATCCTTTTCTTCAATGATTTTGTTTGTTGTTTTTGTCAAGATCCAATATCCTGGACCCATACACAAAAAATGTATCTTCATCTTTTCTTTCTAGCTATCATAATTTGTTCCATCAAACATTGAACTATCTTTCATGAACATGTTCACCATGGATCTCCCAAAGTTGTTAAACTTTTTCTTCAAGGACATAAAGATTTGATACCAATTATTAGAAATAATAGTCCACCAAAATAACTGTGAGAGGGGGGGGGTGAATTAGTTATCCAACAATTAAAACTCTTATATTCTTTAAAAAAACTTAACTATTTAACTAAAGTGAATAGAAACCATACAAAGATGCACATAAAACATTACACCAGATATGGTGACTAGGGAAACCCTTGATCAGAGGGGAAACCCTAGTGGAAATGATGCCCACAAGATGATGCACTAGTACAAATATTCCTTGTTAGAGGATGGACCCTATTAGGAGTCTATTACAACATTTAGTACAATGAGTCCCCTATTAGGAGACTTTGAATTCCTATTAGGAGATTCCAACCCTATTAGGAGTTGTAGTACAATGTATGCAAGAAGAGCCCACTACCCAAACATACAATTTAAATTACAAGAAGAGCTCACTACTCAAACAAATAGTTTACTATTATTTTCCTCTTTCCTTGTTCTTTCCTCTATCCTATCAACCAAACTAAGCACTATCAAACCTTGTAGACTAGGTCATGAACCTTGGATCCAAATACCAAACCTCAGATCACTCATCAAAACCTTGGCAATGAAGTTTCCTTCACTTCTGCACGACTATGCTCAACTTCGCATTTCACACTCTCTACTTCTTTTTGAACATTCGTACTTTGCATATATCCATACCATGATAAAGGAAAATATCCTTCCTTTATGCCAAGTCCATTAAAAAATTCCTTGAGTCAGTTGTTAGTCCTTCTCAATTAATTATAATATGACCACATTAAGAACACGTGACACTTAGTGATAACACAAATCTTTCACCTTGCAACCTGAATAACTTTTTGTACCTTCAATACTATGATGAGAAATCTTAGCCACATCATCCTTAACATGTCTTCCCCATGTCCTCAACCTTAATCCTCAAGATATCAACTCTACTAAGAGATATAACAAGTTTATTAGAATATGCCTCTATAAACTCTATCTCAAAACAAATTTCACCAAAGCATACATAACTTCTTCTAGACTTATGCTTTCTACTTTTGACATTAACTACATATGCTAGATACTCAAACATATCTCCCATAACCTCGGGTGGTTATCATGCTCAACTAGTCATCTGTATCAATTTGATCTTTTTGGTATTCTTCTGTTAGATACCATAGAATATATCAAACATTCTATGTTGACATCAATGAAAAACTTAGTCATCAATGTAACATATCACCATCAAACCAATCTTCCAACAAAAAAATATATGCTAGAACAACACTTAGGGAAAATGAAAATAGGAAACATATATACAAGAAAGAACCAAAAAATTATACCTTGAAGCAAACTGATGGGGACACAACCCAAGAATAGAATGGACACAACAGAAAGGGAAATTGTATTAACTGAGAAAATAAGCTAGTACAAATAGTATAGAGAAAATAAGCTTCAAAACATGCCCTAAGGGCTTACAATAGCATAAATCTGGAGATAATTTCTCCTTTCAGTACCTCCTCTCAAACTCAATTCTGAACTGCCTTTTACAATGCCAAAAATCTCCTTAAGTAGACCCCAGAGGGTTAAGGACTAGGAGTACCTTCTAGAAAGTACTAGTAGGCATCCACCGACCAAATAGAAGGTTCCATAAGTTGTGTTAGAAGTCGGTGCAAATCTAGAAGAATCTAGAAATGGTAACCGAACTTCTGAGAGGCATAACTTTTGAACCGTAGCTCTGATTGACGAACCGTTTACATTTCTAGAAAGCTCTCAAAGTGCTCTACAGCCCTATGGAACAGCTTCACTTGTCCCCCATTTTTTGGCCCCTTTTGGGGTCATTTAATGCCCCTAATCTGAATTTGAAGCATTCTAAGGAGGTCTTCAAAACTCAAAAAATTCCAATAACTTTCAAACCATGGGGCCTTTTGACCTAATTCTTTTTTCTGGAATGCTCTAAATTACAATTACATTCATCTAGCCAATTCCCACCTTCTAGGTCACCAAAATGATGGCCCAATTGTATGCTCCTATTTTTTCAAGATTTTCTAGCACACTGATAGTTGAACTGTGAGAGTTGGAACCTTTATTTGACCCAAATGGGTGTCCAAAAATGAAAACACATGAAACAAAAACTAAGTCTAATTACATTTTTTTTGGGTGACACAGGATTGCCCTTATACCTATGGATGCTCCTGCATTAGACACCCAAGGTAGATTGAAAATTGACCCTGTCACTTTATGAATGGTAGAGAAAATCCCAAATGGGAAACCTCAGCTGCTGAAATCCAAGTTGAGTCCTCAATCGATCGTCCTTTCCATTTGACCAAATACTCTTCATACTGCCTATTTCTAGTACTCCTACCCACATGATGATCTAGAATGTCTTCTATCTCCTCCTTCTTAGAAGCAGGAATCGGACATGGCTCTAACACCAGCTCCTCATCTACACCATCATCATGATACTCTGTTAAATCTGCAATGTTGAAGATGGGAGAAATGTGAATACCATCTGGCAGCTCCACTTCATATCCATTTCCTGAGTCATGTTTCTTCAAAATTTTGCAAGGGCCAAATTTCTTCATTTTCAGCTTGTTGTAAGTACCAGCTGGAAATCTTTCTTTTCGTAAGTGCACCATGAGTAGATCCCCTACTTGGAATTCCTTATGTCTTCTCCTTTGATCAGCCCTAGCTTTATACTCTGTATTCATCTTGGTAATGTGTGCTTGAACCTCCTCATGTAGACACTTGATATGTTCAGCAAATTCCTCAACTTCAGCACTTGTCCTCTCCCCTTGTTCTATCTTCCTCAATTCTGATGCAGTCCTTGGGCTATTCCCATATACAATTTGGAATGGTGATTTTCCAGTACTCATATTTATAGAGTTATTGTAAGAAAACTTTGCTTGTGGTAGAATCAAATCCCATCCCTTGGGCTTATCCCCAACTAAACATCTCAGCAAATTGCCCAGACTTCTATTTACCACTTCTGTTTGGCCATCAGTTTGCGAGTGATGCGTGGAACTGAATTTTAGGTCTATTCTCAACTTCTTCCACAATGTCCTCTAGAAATACCCCACAAATTTAGTATCTCTTTCAGAAACTATACTCCTTGGGAGACCATGTAGTCTTACCACCTCTTTGAAAAATAAGTCTACAATATGGACAGCATCATGAGTTTTGTGGCATGGAATGAAATGTGCCATTTTGGAGAACCTATCAACCACCACAAATACTGAGTCATTACCCCTTTGTGTCCTTGGAAATCCAAGAACAAAATCCATACTTATGTCCTCCCATGGCCTTGATGGAATAGGTAATGGCTGATATAGGCCAATATTGTGACTAAACCCCTTGGCAACATGACAAACTTGGCAACTCTGTACAAACTTCTTCACATCCTATGAAATTTGAGGCCAAAAATAATGTTCTCTAAGAATGGCAATGGTGTTATCTCGACCAAAATGTCCTGCCATCCCTCCACTATGTTTCTCCTTAATCAAATTTTCCCTCATGGAACTCCTTGGAATGCACAATTGACTACTCTTGAACAACATGCCATCTTGAATCAAATAGTCTAACCACTTGGTTCTATCTATAGAAATAGGTTCTTTACAAGCTTTCCATGCTTCAGCAAAATCAATATCCTTGAGGTACAAATTCTTGAGTTCATCAAACCCAACTACTTCAACTTGCATTACTGTAAGCAACAACTGTCTCCTACTTAGTGCATTTGCAACCCTTTTAGATTTTCCACTTCTATGCTTCAACACAAATGTATAACTCTGCAAGAACTCTACCCACTTCATATGCCTCTAATTCAATTTACCTTGGCTATTTAGGTACTGTAATGCCTGATGATCAGTATACAAAACAAATTCTTTTGGCAATAAATAATGCCTCCATTTCTTTAAGGCCTGAACTATTGCATAGAACTCTTGATCATAATCAGAATACTTCTTCTTTGCATCATTCAATTTTTCACTAAAATATGCAATAGGCTTACCTTCTTGGCTTAATACAGCCCCAATAGCACTGCCACTGGCATCACAATCCACCTAGAAAACCTTTCTAAAATTTGGAAGTGCCAACACAGGCTATTCTGTTACCTTCTTCTTTAGCAATTCAAAACTTCTCACAGCTGCTACAATCCATTTGAACTCTTTTCTATCCCCTCTTATTGTATCAGTTAGGGGTGCACATATGCCACTAAAATTCTTAATAAACTTCCTGTAAAAACTAACTAGACCATGAAATGATCTTACCTCAGTAGCAAACCTTGGAGTAGGCCATTCCAAGATGGCTTTTACCTTCTCTGGATCCATTTTGAGAACTTCAGGTGATATAACAAACCCCAAATAGACTAACTCCCTTTTTGCAAAGATACACTTCTTCAGATTAATTAACAGTTTCTCTTCCCTTAGACTTTCAAGGACACTACAAATATGTAGTAAATGTTCTTCCAAAGTCTTGCTGAAAATTAAAATATCATCCAAATAAACAATAACAAATTTTCCCAAGAACTTCTTAAGTACTTCATTCATGAGCCGCATGAAGGTGCTTGGGGCGTTCGTCAATCCAAAAGGCATGACTAACCACTCATAAAGACCCTACTTGATCTTGAAGCCTATTTTCCACTTATCTCCTTCTCAAATTCATATCTGGTGATAACCACTCTTCAGATCTATCTTTGTGAAGTACTGAGCTCCACTCAAGCAGTCCATAAGATCATCCATCCTTGGCAAAGGAAACCAATAGTTGATGGTTATCCTATTTATAGCTTGAGAATCTATACACATCCTTCACTCTCCATCCTTCCTTGGTGCGAGTACTATAGGTACCGCACACGGACTTAGGCTCTCTCGAATCAAGCCCTTCCTCAACAACTCCTGAACCTGTTTGTTTAGCTCCTCTATTTCAGTAGGAGTCATCCTGTGAGCAGCCTTTGTAGGCAAACTAGCTCCTGGAATCAGATCTATCTAATGACTAATTTGTCTTATTGGTGGCAATCCATCTAGAACATTATAAGAGATAATATCTCCAAACTCCCCTAGTAAATCTGAAACTTCAACTGGTATTTCACTACTACCTTCTTTATCTTTCCTAGGAATCAAAGCATAGCACATATGCTGATGTTTCATGCCATCTAAAAACTTCCTTTCATCAACAAGACAAATCCTAGCACTGCTACATACCTTTTCACCTTCCTTTTTCATGGGCTTCAATTTGTGGTGAACTCCATCCTTTGTCAAAGAGTATGTGTTTCCATGTCCATCATGTACTGCATGTCTATCAAACTGCCATGGTGTACCCAGCAATAGATGGCAAACATCCATCGAAATAACATCACAGAGAACTTCATCATGGTAACTCCCAATTTTGAATTTCACTAAAAATTGTTCACTTACCAAGACCTTATGATCATCTTTTACCCAAGCAATCTGATAGGGCTAGGGATGTTTCTCCCTCTTGAGCTTCAGCTTAGAGACTATCTCTTCTGATACCAAGTTATCAGTGCTACCACCATCAATGATCACGTCACAACATTTATCCTCACACTTGCATCTGGTATGGAACAAACTCCTCCTTTGTCCTAGTTCAATCTCACCACTTAGTAGGATTCTTTCATTTACCAAGGTCTCTCCTCTTTTTTCATCCTCTGAATGTGAAGATTGTGCATCTTCATCCACATGAGCAACCCTAGCTTGGCCCTCAGCTCTCCTATCTGTCCTTCCTTGTCGTTGAGGGAATTCAAAGGCACAATGACCTTCTTCATTGCAATGGAAATAGGTACCATAGAAGCCTCCTCTTCCTTGTCCACATCCTCTACCTCTTCCTCTTTGATTTCCAAAGTCTTGGTCATGGGAGCGGTTGAACCCCTCATTCCTCTGGTTCCTGCTAGTACCCACATCTTCATTTTTTTTTTGGGTTTCATTGCGGCCTCCAGATGATCTACTACTTCCCCTTCCTCCTTGACCATGCCCTCTTTGTCTTCCTTCAAACCTTTTATTCAGCTTCTCTTCAACTCGTAGGGAAAATTGGTATGCCTCTTCAACACTGGTCATTCTTACGAGACTTAATTCCTCCTGGATGCTAGGTCGCAACCCATTGATATAACGAGCAACCTTCTCCTTATTTGCTTCTACATGCCCCGCTCTAATCAAGAGTCGGTAAAATTCCTCTGTATATTCTTGGACTGATCTTCCTACTTGCTTTAACCCATGTATCTTCTTAAACAAATCAAGCTCATAGTCCACAGGAATGAACTGCTTCTTCAATTTGTACACCATGCGATCCCATCTTGTGATCTTCTCCTTTCCTCTTCTGTTTCTTTCCAATTGAACCTCTTGCCACCAAATTTTGGCATGGCCTTTCAGTTTGGCCTTTGCAAACTTAACCCTATCTGGGTCCCTGATATCCTCATACTCAAAGTATTCCTCTAATTCATTGATCCAATCGATCAACTCATCTAGTTTCAGATTTCCTAAAAATATACCCACTTCAATTGTGGGTCTTTTCCCAAACTTAGTAATGGCGCTAAAAAGCCTTTCCTCTGCATGATTTAGAACTTCCTCATCAAATTCCCCTTCTGGTCTAATTTTCTCTTCTTCATTATCATCTTCACTTTCATCACCTATGGCCACAATTGTTCCTCTACAGAGCTCCTCCTACAATGCTTGTACCTACCTTTGGAGGGCTCTAACCTCCTCAAGATTAATAGCTCTAGCCCTTCTGCCATGCTCTCTTTGTTGAGGCATCTTCTTAACTCAAATCCACAACCACACAGTCCTGGTGCAAACTGCCTCACAGTTGGTGCTCTGTCTACACACTCAGGAAAACCAGCTCTAATACCACTTGATGGGGACACAACCCCAGAATAGAATGGACACAACAGAAATATAAATTGTATTAATTGAGAAAATAAGCTAGTACAAACAATACAGAGAAAATAAACTTCAAAACATGCCCTAAGGGCTTACAATAGCATAAATCTGGAGATAATTTCTCCTTTCAGTACCTCCTCTCAAACTCCATTCCGAACTGCCTTTTACAATGCCAAAAATCTCCTTAAATAGACCTCAAAGGGTTAAGGACTAGGAGTACCTTCTATAAAATGCTATTAGGCATCCACCGACCAAATAGAAGGTTCCAGAAGTTGCGTTAGAAGTCGACGCAAATCTAGAAGAATTCAGAAATGGTAACCGAACTTTCGGGAGGCATAACTTTTGAACCGTAGCTCCGACTGACGAACCATTTACATTTTTGAAAATCTCTCGAAGCACTCGATAGCCCTATAGACCATCTTTGCTCATCCCCCATTTTTTTGACCCTTTTCAAGGTCATTTAATGCCCCTAACCTAACTTTGAAGCATTCTTAGGAGGTCTTTAAAACTTGAAAAACTGCAATAACTTTCAAACCGTGGGGCCTTTTCACCTGATTCTTTTTTTGGAATGCTCTAAATTAAAATTAAATTCATCTAGTGAATTCACACCTTCTAGGTCACCAAAATGATGGCCCAATTGCATGCTCCTATTTTTTCGAGATTTTTTAGCACACTGATAGTTGAATTGTGAGAGTTGGAACCTTTATTTGACCCAAATGGGTGTCCAAAAATGAAAACACATGAAATAAAAACTAAGTCTAAGTACATTTTTTTGGGTGACACGAGATTGTCGTTATACCTCTGGATGCTTCTGCATCAGAAAGCTTGAGGTGAATCCCATTCATAGGGATTGGAAAAAATTCTTCTTCTACAATTAATATTTGGTAGGCATTGTGTTCTTTACACTTAGAAATCATGAATGGCCCAGTCCACATGTGATCAAACTTGTTGTGGTGGCCCATTCTACTTTTTGAAGTATCATAGCATAGAACTAAATCTCCTTCTTTAAAAACTCTAAGGTTGGATTTCTTGTCAAACACATTTTTGGTCTGGATCTTCTTGTTTCCATTGTCTACAATGATTTATCCCTCTCTTCTTCAAACTCTAGTAACTTAGCATACCTCAGCTTCAATGGATCATCTTCTTCAAAAAATATTAAATTATCAGTGATCTCTAATGAGGGAAATTATACAAAAAGGGATAGCTTGGCTTGTTTTCCATATACTAGAACATAAGGTAAATTTCCAATAATCTATTTGGGAGTGATTCTATCAAGTCATAAGGCTGATCTGAACTTGGAATGTCAATCACATTTGTTGTCTACTAAATTCCTTTTCAAAATCCTCAACAAGTTCATATTTGTACTTTTAGCTAGGCCATTGCCTTGAGGATAATGGTTTGATGAAGTATTGAGATATACTCCATTCTTTAATTCCAATTTAGTTATTCTTTTCCCCACAAATGCCAAGGAATTATCATATATAACAGAGTTAGGAACTTTGAACCTAAAAATTAAATCATCATATAAATTCAAAATAGTGGTTTCATTGGCCTCTTTTAGAGCTATTTCTTTTGTCCAACATGTGAAATAATCTGTGACAATCAGGATCCATTTGTAGCTAGCACTGGAATTTGGATTTATAGGGCCCATAAAATCAATACCACATTTCATGAATGGCTAGCCAATTAGAATAGGATGCAGAGGTAAGGTAGCCAACCTTTATTTTCTAGAAAATAACACACACTTCTTGCACTTTCTTTCCCAAGCATGAGCATCCTTAAATAGGTTGTGCCAATAATATCTAGCCCTCATGATCTTATAAATTGTTTTCTTTGGAGAGAAGTGATCTTCTTCATCATGGAATTACTCCAAAAACTTACCGGTATGATCATTGTCGATACACCTTAGGAGTACTCCATTCATATCTTTTTTAAACAAAAGACCATCAATTAAAATGTAAGGTAGAGACTACAACCTAAAATGCCTTCATTTAGCTCTATCTAGGGATGGGGAACATTGTCTAGTTTGCAAGAAATGAACCATCTATTGTAGCTAGCTCTTTGAATGGTCCTGTTGTGGAATAGATTGATTAGCAAGGACAATTTCTGCTATATCATTAGTGGCCCAAGTCTTCTCATTTTCTATTTTCTCACATAAACCTTTTCCTTTGACAAGCTTAATCAATTAAAAATCTACATTCTATTCCATTCTTTCACACTAGGGAGAGCTACCACAAGATGAATCTTTTTATTATAAACCAGATGTCTTAATATTTTTAGGATTTTCCCTATAGCAAGAACATGTTTTTCAATGAAAATGTATCTCTTCTCATATTCCTCTAAACCCTTACTGAAGAAAGCAATAGGTTGCTCTAAACCTTGATGATTCTACTAAACCAACATTATAGAAATTGCATCTGTACTACCATATGCATACAATGTGAAATCATTCAAGAAAATGAGATTTACCAAAGTAGGGGCAGCTAATAATGCTTCTTTTATTGCTTCAAAACTACATTTGGCTTCTTTTGACCAACTGAAAATAATATTTTTCTTAAGCATTGAGGTCAATCGATTCAGTAAGTTAGCAATATCTAGAATGAAGTATCTAACAAAGTTGATCCTCCTAATGAACCTATGCAATCCTTTTTTATGATGTGGCAAAGGTAACTTTAGGATGGCTACAAACCTTTTAGGATCAATGGTGATGTCTTGTTTTTATATGGCATATCCCAATATTTTTTCCTCTTAGACAACAAACACACACTTCTTTAGATTAAGAGATACACCAATCTCTTGGCATCTTTCTAAGATTTTCCTTAGATGTCCAAGGTGATCTATAAAATGATTGGAGAAAATTGTGATATTGTCTAGATAGATCAAAAAAAATTTGTATATCAAATTATTGAAAGCCATTTCCATGACCTTTTGAAAAGTTTCTCCTATATTAGACAAGCCAAAAGATATTTTTATGTATCCCATGGTTCCCAATTTTGTGGTGAATAAAGTTTTGAATTGGTCTTCCTCCTTGACTAGAACTTGATTATATCCAAAATATCCATCAAGAAATGAGAACCTCTCAGAATGTGAAATATATTGAAGCATTTGTTCCATGGATGGAAAAAGATGATGGTCCTTCAACAAAACTATATTGAGATCTCTAAAATATACACATAATCTTAGCTCCCCATTCTTTCTTCTGATAGGAACTACATTTGACATCCATCTAGGGTATTTGATAGGAAATATTACCCTGCTCTCAATGAGCTTGAAAACCTCCTTTTGCATTAAGGGTCCCAACTTTGTGTTGATTAGCCTTTGCCTCTACCTTATTGATTTGGAATTGGATTCTAACTCAATAATATTTTGGACAAGGCATGGATCAAAACCCTTAAGGTATGATTGAAAGCTGAATGCATGCCTTCTTCAAGTAGGAAATTCAAGATTTTCTCATCACTATCAAAAACTAGGTATCGAAGGTCTGACCACAACTTTGATATGCCTTTGTTCATCTTCTTTGCTAATGTTTTTCAACTATATCAAATTGTGCTCCTACAATAGCCAATCTATCAGCATGTTGATTCAATCTTCTAGGAATAGAAAGTATATTAAAAGCAACCAAATATTCAATTATATCCCACACTCTTTGCTTCTAGCCTTTTAATTTTTCATTCTTAGTCATGTTCAACCCTCTCACCTAGTTGACAACTAACTCACTATCTCTAGATACCTTTTTGCAATTGATCCCTCTCATTTTGGCCCTTTCCAATCCTTGAATCAGACCCTCATATTTAGTTGTATTGTTTGTACATACAAAACTAAAATGAAAGGTTGTATAATATTTATCTCCCTGAGGAGAGATCAACATTGCTCCTCCACCTAAACCACTATTTCTCCTATAGCCATCAAAGTATAACTCCTAAACCTAATCTTGTTACTCAAGATGATCAGTTGTGTCTTTGACAAGGGTTTGCATCACTAATCTAGCCTCTTGGAAGACATAATTCCCTAGACCAATATCTGTAATATCTTCAATATTAATGACATTGGTCTCAGTTGTTGGGGTTTTTTCTATTTCCCACTCATCTAGTAAGACATTAGGGGTACTATGAACTTGAGTATTTGTATCTTGGGAAAAAAGCTCTTGTTCTTGATCAAGTGAAACACAATTAACATTGATCACATTGGGTGTGTAAGGTTCAATATGGTCTTTTGCAAGTACAATAGACCTAATTTTTACTTTGGCCCCATATCTAGTTCTAAATAGCATATGTGACCAATCTACAAATAAATAACCTTCTATCTTCGCTATGTATTCTCTTGAAAAGAAAAGGGAAAAATATGGAGGCAAATCTATCACAAAGATATCTTGGAGAATAGGAAAAGTGGGACATGCATAGAGTATCAAACTTGTATTCTTTATGAGACTTAATGTGTTAAAGCATGAACCATCTAGATGGACTACACCTTTCTCTGAGGGTTCATATTTCAAACCTAGCTAGTCTTCTATCTTCTTAGGCATAACAAAGCTTGTGGCTTCACTATCGACCATACAATTATGAACCAAATTGTTTCCAATAATCAATGAAACATAAAATGGTGGAGGTTTTACATCCTTACCTTAGATCTGATTTTCCTTCTTGCTGCTAGCCAAAGAAATGACTCCCTGATTTGTGAATACAACCCTCCTAGGCTCATTAGCAACTTGATTTGGAGTATCTATTGCTAAGGCTTCCTTCAAAAAGTTATTTTGTCCTAGAATAGCTAGAGAATCCCACATGGACATGGTGATACTCATCCTTTTCATGTTCTAAAGAATAGTAAATGGTATAGTAGCATGTACTTTTGCTTGAACCTTAGGAACGATGAGATGCATTTTTTGTTATGGATGTTATTGAGTGAAAACAAGAGGATTTCTTTGTTTCTCTTTCTGTCCTTGGAGTGAGGATGGTTTCTCAATTTACACCTCCTTACTTGTCCCTACATCACTATCTAGAGCTCTTTTCTTAGCTTGACTGCAAACACCACTTGTGATTTTATCTCTATTCACACCACAATATTCTTCCTCTTGTAAATTAATGAATGTAGCATCTATAGAAGGGACCTCTAGTTGTCTATTAGAATCAACATCATATGTAAGTTTTGAACTAGAAGCACCTTTAACCATTAAGGCTCGATTCATCACTCTAGTGGAGCATGTAGCCTGATTACGTTTTTGATTACAAGGGTAACAACATTCATACTTTGATACTAGATTATTTTGAGCAGGGACCATAGCTCTAGGAGTATTTGGAGGAAGAAAAAATTTCAAAGGATTAGGATGATAAGGCGTAAAAGGTCTTTGGTTACAATTCTTCCTATTAGGCAGATATCAACCTAAAATGATTGCTGAGCAGGTTGATTTGATGTCTAATTCTAAGATTCAGATGACTTCCTAGCCTAATAACCTCCTTTATTAATATTTACTAACTCATTGGTAAGGTTTTGCATGGGGATTTCCATCCTTTTTTAGCCATCTCTTAGCTCTTGCATTTATTCTGAAGGCCTTACCTAAATTGGTATTCTACTCCATGTTATTTGAAATATATAGTTGAAATCCATCTTATGCTCATGAGGGGACCACTTGATTGTTGTGAGTTGTTCAACAAGAGACACAAATTCTGACATGTCTTCAAATGTTTTGTCAAGACATCTCCCAATGCATCCCAGGAATTGATTGAACACACAACAAGGCTTTGAAACCATTGTAGAGCTTTTCCTTTGAATGAGGTTTCAAGGAGCTTCATAGTAACATCTTCCTTAGTGACATGATGAATGTTGGGTAATGTTGCAACATCTTTGATATGCTCAAATGTTGTTGTTTGGCCTTCTCTAGTGAAAATGGTAAACTCTTCAAGGCAGCTAGAGGAATATCATGATGTTGAGTGAAAAGTAGTGGATTCCCTTGATTAAAAGGGATGAAAGAAAATTTCCTTGCCATTGGTGGTTGAAAAATTCTTCTCCCTAGAATTACAACAATTACATGGATTTCTAGTGGAGGGATAGATTTGGCACTTCTTGTATGAATAAGGGTATCCTAGATTCTTTCAGTTCTTCTATCTCTCCTTCTAGGTGGGGACAACTCTCTATATTCATAATTTGTAGAGCTACTTCTTATCTGCACTCTTCTCATAAATCATATGCACTTGTTTTTCTTTCCATATTAGAGTCACTAGATGCATATATTCTTTACCTTTGAATAGGTTGATTCACTATTGTACACATCAATAATAACAAAAAAATATGAAGGAAAGACTAGAATCTCTTTTCTCAGTCCCACAGGGTGTGTTAGAATAGTTATCTCTAGAAGTTGTGTCTAAACTAGATTCTAACTCAGTCAACCTTGATTAAAATGGAAAAACTCCTAGGTAGTGGGTTTACCAAGGGTAGGAGTGAATCCTAGGATTATAGGCCAATTCCTTGTGATATTTCACCTATTTTCTTCTTTAGATAGAAAAATAAACTTGAGAGGGAAAGGGATAGAAGGATTGCTTGAAAGTAAAATGCTGAAAATGTAAACTGGGGTGGTACACCAAATATTTAGATGAGGATATTGTTGGCCTAATACATTAAAAAAAATTTGAACAACTAATATGAGCATAATATTAACTTCCAAAAAATCATACATGAATATTTCACAAGAAGGATAAACTTTAGATAAGATGCTAAAGAGAATGATAACATTCACAATTTCACAAAACTTGAAAGAAATTAGAACATCACAACTTGCAACCTATATAAATACTCCAAACCTCACTTGCAACTAAATCTGTGACAAAACTCAAGGATTCAAGATAAATAAAAAAGCTATATCAAATCAGTAATTTAAGTAGAAAAATACACAAGTAGGGATCTTAAACTATTCCTTTATTTATATTTCGAAGGTCATTATAAAAACATTCATCATATTGATTTGCAAAGTAAAGTAAGTCATAGAAACAATATGAAGGATTCTTTTGAAATCTCAATAGCACTATTTTGTATAAATTTTTTAAAATTCCAACCCCTTCTCTACATTTTGGGAATCCTTATAAAGAGAAGGATTCCAAAAAGCTTAAAATGTGTGGGCACATGTCAAAAGGTCATTGGTAGAATTAGAGATATTTCAAAAAGTTACATTTTACATTTACATTCTACATTCTTTTTATTCAGGTAAAACAACAAAGATGATCATGAAAAATGCCAAGTGTTACTTGCTATAGGAGTTCTTTAACTGATTTAGTTTTCCTTTGTTTCCTTTTATCATGAAATTCCTCAATTGCATTAGCTAATTTTTGAGTCATGATATCTTCAACTACTCTTACCATGTCCATTTCTTCTTTAGGGTCGTTCAAAATATCTGATCCTTTCTTCCAAACTTTATGATCTACCTTATCCAGGATCAAATCTTTGTATTTCCTCATTCTATCTCTATAACTTAAACCTATTTTTTTTTCCACCTTTTGTCAAACTCTTAACTAATTGTCCAATGAGAGCCACATCTCACAATTTGATAGGCTAGACTCACCACCTTGTCACATTTTCACACCCTTACAACTATATTTCCTTGCTGACCAAGTTGAGCTATGATGATGCACTTACTCTTCATTTTATCCTTTATCACACCTTCGTAGATATTTATCTCTTTTCTTTATTGTTGGTTGTGACCATGTGAAAAGGTTAAATTTTAACCTTTTGTGGCTTGACACATATTTTCTCTAACTATTAAATTTAGCCTATGACTTTCTAATCTCCTTATTTTCATGCTCTATTGTTGCTTCACCATTCATCTTCACTAACATTTTTTATATTATGATTGAGCAATCACTTACATCCTTTTAACATTCTAACCTATCCACATAGTTGGGGTTTAAAACCTATTTCAATCGTTAACCATGCAACCAAGTGAATGAATATCCTTTAACTGAGTTCACTATATTGCAACTTATTCTAACTAACTATCAAGTGTGTGATTGCATATGTTTATTTCATTCTGAGTGTTTTTCTAGGTCACTGAATTCCTTGCTCTTATGCTTCTTAACTACTCAACTCAAAAAAAAAAGGATTTCATGACTACTTGTGACTTATTCACCAAGTTGTGCCTTAAGGTCTGACTACATCTTGGATACCTATGACTGTGCGAAAGCAAGCTTTTGACCACAATTGGCTAGTCACAACCATCATTAGCTATCTTTATTTAACCCTATGAAACTGTGACCAAATATTTTTCTACTTTTTAACTTGTGTTCACTTT
Organism: Cupressus sempervirens; assembly: GCA_028749045.1. NCBI lineage: Eukaryota > Viridiplantae > Streptophyta > Pinopsida > Cupressales > Cupressaceae > Cupressus > Cupressus sempervirens. Next base: position 142,938,797 of record CM053787.1, read on the forward strand.
ATCCTCTTGACTGCTACAACCCTAAGATAGTAGTTGCTTTGCCCTAGCCACCCTTTCACAGCTTATCTTCTAGTTGGCATAACATGTCTATGAACTTATGATCATTGTAAACTTAACTACCAGAGTTGTCTTTCACATGGTCATGACTTAATCTTTGACTTGACCATTAACCCCTAAAGATATCTAACAAAGCATTCATCCTTTTGCTACATTAACCCAAGGTTAACCTAAACCCAATGTGACCATGTGATCCATTACCTTTCGCTACTTCGCACCATAAATCTAGGTTTATAGTAAACTCCACGTGACCATGTAACAAAGGAACATCTATCTTTTGATCACTTAGTCGTAACTTGAAAACATAACTCAACATTAACCCTTTTGACCAAGCAAAAAAGGCATTACTACATCAAAACTTAAACACATGATTAAGTTTAGCCACCTACAATTGCACAAACAAATCTTTCACAACATCACCATCATTACTCCCTAATTATCTTGACTCCTTGCAACCATGCAAACATGAATTTAATCACCTAGTTAACTATGTCACATCATTGCCACATAAGATGTAACTACATTCTTCACCCTTGCAAAGCCACAACCACCATGTATTGGTTACTCAGTTGCAACTTAAGACATGTCAGAGGTAAAAACATAATAAGGCAATATGACTAGACACTTAGGGATAAAAATATATGCATGGTTTTTTATCTACTCTTCTAATTTGGATGGCATTTAATGAATCAAATAAAAGGATGTGAATTATGGTTACCACCTAAGATGGAAAAGACTGGTCAACACATCTACCCATTTTTGCATAGTGAAAAAAAAGATAATAGGTATTACAACATAGTTATTGCTAAGCATGTAGATAGATCGTCGAAATTGAGGCAGTTTGCACTAGGAACTTGGGTTGAGAGGAGTTGATCTGAGAAGATCTTGATCTCATGGTAGATTTTTTTTTGGATTCCTGGATCTCTTTGTTGTGAGGTGATAGATTGCGGTTTTGATGTATAATTGAAGATGACTTAAAGATGCATCAATGATGCAAAGATGGAAGGTTGATCTTTTTGAAGCATGATCTTAGAGAGTTTGTGTGATGTGTATTGTAGATTTTTGTTTTTGGTTTTTAATGCAAGGTGGCAGGTTGTGATCTAACTTGCCAAACTTTTTGGGTTTGGTGCAAGGTGTGTGAGAAGGATTTGTTGTAGAGGGTTTGCAAAGATCTTGGATGATGGCTCTGAGAGGATTGGACCCTAAGGTGATTGTGAATCTTCATGATATGGTGGAGAAGAGGTATTCAAAGATGTTTACTTAGTTGGAAGCTAGATTAACCAATCAAGTTAAGGAAGGGATGGTTGAGTTTCATAGAGATTTTTGGAGTTGGAGTCTATTGACCTGGAATAAATTTGTCTAGCTATTTGAAAGACTTATTCGAGATAAAAGATGGCATAGAAAGTTCAAGGTGGAAGAGGTTAGTTTTGGTGATCATTTTGTGGGATCTGATGCAAAACCTATAGAGAAACTTGAGGCTGTTGCTGAGGATATTCCTAACCTTGTTGATGTTGAGATGGAGATTGGTTTTCATGATCATTTGGTTAGATCTAGCATTTAAATTATAGAGTTCTTGGTCATGGATAATCAAGTTGCTATTGGTGATGAGTTGTGTTCAAGGAATCTTGTTGTGAGTAATGAGATTGTTGGTATGGAGAGTTTGGCATATGTTGCCGAGGAGTTACATATTATTGTTGATATGGATTTTATCTTGGATCTACATGTTGTCATTAGGGAAGTGGAGTTGGATGCACTTATTGTTGATATGGATGGATGTGATAAGTTACATATTGATTGGTTAATGGTGATTCATATGTTCTAATGTTTGGATGGTTGAAGAATATTTGGATGCAATGTACAATTTGGTTTTCTTATCCTTGTTGGAGTGGAAGCCTTTAGTGAAGATGAATATGGTTGTGTATTTTTTATTGGGTATCAAAGTGTGGGACACACTTTTCTTTGTACCCCAAGAGCATAATGCAGGGATATCTGAGGTTCCTAAAGATAATAGCATTTTGGTAGAGTTTTGGTGGACCTACTTTTGTGTTGGTTAATTGTTCTTGATGTTTTTAATAATTTTTCTAAGCCTTTTAAGGAATTTGGTACTTAATATTTGTTGGAGGCTGAATTGTGGCTTAGTTGGGTATAAGTAGGGGTGTTGTGGAATCTTTAGTATTTATTCATCCATCTTGGAGAAGATGATGTGGTAGAGGAGTGAACTTTCAGAAGAGCTAGTAGCTAAGGCCTGGGAAACAAGGAGATTGGTTGATGGGCTTCTGAGTATAATTTTAGATCTTCCTTGGAGGTTTCTACCAAAGTGTGGATCTCGACTAGACAATGTTTGGGTTGGATCTTGAGGGATCTTGCAAAACTATTACTTCCTTTGTATTTGGCTATAACTGAGAAGGCCTTACAACCTAACATATTGCATGTAATCAATGATTTTATGAATAAACAGTTGTGATTTTGTATTAGATCTTCCATTGTTGTTGTGTTTACATTGTGTGGTTATTTTCTTGGGGCTAGGACATTTCCTTTGGGGATTATTGTGCCTTACACTGCATCATTCACTTTTATAATATTAAATGCCACCAATTGTGCTAGGCATAATTGAATACTTCCAAGTGTCTTTCTATCCAAAATATCTTGGTCCTCATTTGGCATAGCAACCAGTTTCTTGTATTTTTCTTATAATGACTTCCATAAATACTTTTGATAAAGATAGTCATTCATTTTCATTTTCCATAACTATAATTTTTGCCCATTAAAATTCTCAACCTTCATCTTACCCTCATTTTCCATCACTCCACTCAACCGTGAGACTCTCACTTGGCCACAAGAACTTCCTACAAAGGATAATTGAAAAAACTTTTCTCTGCTACCACTTATTAGGATTAAAGAGACAAAAATAAAAGCTACACAAAAATTTAAAGATAACCAATATCAAAAAATAATAAACCACAAAGAAGAGAATACAAGACACAAGATTTAACATGTTTCATACAATCCTTGGGCTATTCCCACCAACAATGAGTCCAATATTCTTATTATCTAGTGATTACAACCTAATTAGAATCTATAATCTCTTATAGTTCAAATACTATTGCAAGAATCTACAATCTCATCATACATAATGAAATCCCTAACCTTAAGCCATTTTATACAATATTTTTTCCACTTACAAAACTAGGGGTAGCATAAGTCATCCAATAGAAAAAGGGTAGCTGATGCCTTTTACAATAATAAAGTTAGTTGAGCTTTCAAGGGCACTACCCAAAAAAACCTTTGCAAGGGTATTGCCCCTTGGTCACACCATATATTGCAATAGGGAGTGCACCTGGGCCTGTGCCCTAGGACCCCACAAGGGGTGCTGCCCCTTGGCCTCATCTTGGGGGTGCTTTCCCCACTTCCCCATAGTAAAATCTAAGGAAAAAATGTGTCGAATAAAGTACACAAAAATTAACCTCTAGTTTCAATTAAGGTCCACATAACCCTGCTTGGAGACTGGCCAAACTCCACAATAATAAAAAATCTCTTGATATTGTTCACTATATAAATAATTCACATAAATTCTCATATGAAAATATTTCTCTTCATATAACTCATGCATATCATCTAGATAAGATTTGAAAGATTCATACTCGCTTTCATAAAAAAAGTTACTGATATTCTGATTTTTTATTACCTCATGTGGAACCGCCTAAGAAGTAAGTAATTCCTATGACTCAAATCTATTATCAACACCATGAATCACTAAATCATATTTGTAAACCTCTAACATTTCTTTGCAATCATCACATAAAGGATTAGAAACCAAACTAAATTGACCCTTATTGAAGTTTTCACAAAGAGAAGGTTTACCTGCATCTATATGATCATCAAATATTTCATTGGTAACACTTGTGAATGCATTACATTCACTATCATGGAGCTCATGAGCACAAAAAGTAAAATCAAACTCAAAATTCTAACCATTTTCAGAATTTCTTACTTCACCACATGAGTCATCAAATTCAAACATACATGGATGGAAACTAGTCTCACATGTCTAATCTAAATTTGATAAAGAAAATTTTGGTTTTCCATCTCTTTCAACATCAAAACTCGTAGAAGACACACCAAAATAAGTAAAATAAGAATAAATAAAAATTGCAACATATTCAAAAAAATTTGAAGAACTTAAATATGATTTCACATCATTAATGACAAAAATAGAGATATCTTTATCAAATGCATCACCACAAAGCCTCATGTCCATGTAGATATTTTTCCTTATAACAACCTTGTTTAAGTGAGAAAGAAGAAATACTTGGGTATGGATCACATCTTATAAAAATAGCATTATTTTTTTCCTCAAAATATGCATGTTCCAACAATGAAAAGTTTGAGTTGCCTCTTAATACATACCTTTGAAACTCATAAGCCAATAGTGTTGAAATATCATCACTAGTTAAAAGAATTTATCCTTAGTAATTTCTCCTTCTTCCTCATGTAAAAAATTATACACTGATTGAAATGAAACATCCATAACAAAAGTGACATCCTTTGATATTATTATAGTTTCTTCAATACAAAGAGCCTTCTCATCACAACACAACACAACCTCAACATGATTAGTTTCTACATGATCATAATATGATGCTCCAAGCTCACAATCAATGCATTCATTTTTCTCTATCTTTGGACTAAATTATGAATATTACATCCAAACATATACCAATCTTCAACTTGTTGGTTAGATACATTTATTCTATGTTAAAATTTATTAACACTTGCAAGATCACATGAAGTACTACCTATTAAACTTTCAACATTTGTATTTGAAAATCTAATTAGATCATAATAGTAAGCATTTTAATATGGAAAATTTTGCAAACTTTCATACATGAATTCTCTTTCTAAATCGATAGCTATTACAAAGGGATGCTTCAATTTTATTGGGTCTCTTCCAATTTAAGAAGACAACCATTCTATCATAAAAAGGATTTTTATAGAAAACTAAAATACCTCCAATATTAGGCCTACATTCATTTGGAATGTCATACAATTCCACGTCAAACTTGGCACTAAATGCAAGAATAATTTTATATTTTCCAACCTCAATATCAAACAATCTCTTCATTTCTATCCTTGGATTAACTCTCATACTAAATTTCTTCATGAAAAAAACACATAATGCATCAATGGAGGAAATAGAATATGAAGGAAAAAGAAGAAATCAATCCCTTACATAGCCTACCAAAGTATGCAAAAAGAGCTCCATGGTAACATCTTCATCAATTACTTTAATTTTTTTTAACTAATATTCTAAATTTTCTATATATATAATATGTTGAAATAGATATATCTCCACTAAAACATGGGAAATATTCAATGACATTACTTGGTACTTCATTTAAGATTCCATTAGTGTCATCAATAATTAATGTTCCATTGAAATAAATAGTGATGAAACAAAAATAACTCTTAGCAGGATCCAAACTTCTTGAATCTAGATACTCAATGCTTAGAATTTACACAACAAGTCTACCCACATCTTAAAATAAATCTGATATGCAGTTTATAGAAATATGTTATTCTCTATACAAAATACTTCTCATAATTCACACAATACTTTTCAACAAATTGAAAATTAGAAGCATGATAACTTACTATAACATGTTGCATTTACTTGTAGCTATGAAGATGAGGAACAATGCTAGTATTTGATACTTTCATCCACCTTTCTTTCAAGAATCTTAAAGGTCACCCATACATCCAACTATAGATGTTACTCCAAAATGTGTCGTATGTTAATTTATTCAAATTCTTTACAAAAAGGACTGATGTAAATACATTTTAGCGCTAGTAAGAAACTAAAGTTGTCACCCGATATGAAATTGGAAAAATATTATAATAAGAATTTGTAATGAGGTTTTACAAAGCTCAATTTTTCACAAGGTACAAAAAAATGGAACATTATTTCTCTCAAAGACTTATAATATCCTTCTACCCAAAATGGAAAACTTCATTCATATTGTATGCACTTCAATGGATAACTTAGTAGACCTTGTGATATAACTAAAACATATATTGATATTAGATAAATTTACAACAATAATTCCAACATTTGGAAACAAAGCTCTTATCAATCCTTCCATAGTAGAGTCACCATTTTTTGGGTTCCCAAAATGGAAATTTTGTGCTTTATGACTAACAATGCACTTCATACAAAATTCTAATGAGAAAGACAACTATAATAGTCAAATCCTAAGATGGGATGGACCAACAAACAAGGATACAATTATCCTACACTTTAGGCTCTGCAAGACCTAGGCGGGTGCATTTTAGAGTCATTAAAAGACCAATTCTAAAACATAAATATGAATCTAAACAATGGAGATTGTCTCATATGAAGGCTTCAAACATGAAGAGAGTTACTAGGTGGTTGTTAATCACCCATTGAACTCACATCTTCATGGAGCATGAGATATAGAACCCACTACAACAACAAGAAGAAGAAAAGTATGGATAGGACTAGTAATGAATTCAATTTAAAGAAAGATTACATAAATGAGACAAAAAAAGCATTTAAATCTCCTATAATTAAGATTAGTGCATGATCCATTGGGCATTTGAGTCAAAAGAAATATAACAAAGTAACATGAACTTATGAAATAGGATAAGGTTTATGAAGTGTTTCCTTAAAATATTTCATAATAGTGATTTCAACTTAGCCTACTTATGAAATCCACCTATAAGATCAATAGATTTGTATTATCTTATAATAATTTTAATCAATCCCTTGGATTGAAGAATGAAAGAAGAAATATATATCTCACAATGAGGTACTAAAAGAACAAGAAACTTTGTTTCATTTCATTCAAATATTTAGTGATTTACAAATGAAGAGAACTAAATCAAAATCTTTGATTTAGTAGATCTGCTCATAGAGTGTTGCTCATACAATAAAATTACTAAAATGTGGAATTGCAAAAGAATGGAAACTTGTCCAAAAATCTAGAACCAACCTAGAGAATGACAAGAAGAGAGAAGATATAGAAGAAGAGGAATCTAGATCTAATCTCCTTGATCCATTTGTCCACTTGATGATTCCTCCACCCATTGAATAACAACCTCCAATCTCATCCTCAACGAATGAAAATTAGATCTTTAACATTATAGTTGAAAAAAGCTCTCAATAGGCCCAAATAATGAAGAAAAAACACTCAAAGGCCACCAAATAGCCACTATAACCTTTGTCAAAATCCCTTTTAAAGGTTCTCCTATAGTAGGAAATACACCACACACAATATCAACCAAAAATAGAAAAGAGCTAGAGTATAGATCTATTGAAAATGCCTTCAAAAAACTTTCATAATAACCTTATTATAATCTTCTATAGATTTTTTTTGTCTATGTTTACAAGCTCTTAGTGTTAAAAAATATAAAAATTAGACTTCTCATTTGTTGCACCCGTTTTTCCTTTAAATCTAATTAATATGGACCTTCTTAAATTTGGATATTTAGCTCTACACACCATTTTCCTATAGTTTCCACCTAATATTTCTTTTTTTATTTGTAGGTCCCCTGTGCACACTATATAGTTTACTTTAGGCCTACTTATTATTTTAATCTCCAACCTCCTTTCATTTTAGTGTAGACTATGGAATCCTATTCCATTTAATTTATTTGACTATCACATAAATCATATTGGTGGGCCCCTAAAACATTTTCTATTGAAGGGGAATATGCCCCTTCAAAATGCTTGCCAAACCATGGTGAATAATAATTTTTAATTTCTATTGGAATCCTTTGAATTTGATTTTCTATCCTTTTTCTTTGGTCAAACCTATGGTCTACACACTTTGACTACTAGGTGTCACCTTCTAATTTACCCATTGATTCGTGCCATCATCTAGTCAATCAACCATGTTAGCATCACACCCAGTCAAAACCTAACCTTGCTTGACCTAGCACATGGCATGATGTGATTAGCTGCTCTAAATCTAGTTGTTGCTACCTCACCATTGACCTTAGTTGTCACATGTCAAGATCTCATGTTGTTGTGTTCATTAACATCTAAGAATCTTTCTATGGGATAACATAACAACCATTGGATTTTGTCTAACCTTTAAGACATTCCCCACAAGCTTCTCACTAGATATGCCATGCGACACAATCTAATTCACTCAAAAATCCACATAATCACCATCTTGGCTATCACCTAATCACAATGTCATCATCTAGTTAGGTCCCTCTTTGGAACATAGTGATCAATCACTTTCTTGTGATGACATCAAAATGAGACCACCATAGATAATGAGAATATGAGAATACACCACATGTTACATTGGTCCACATCACCTCCTCAAACTACATGCCACATGGAACCTTCTAATTTCCTTGTCATTCTACCTTGTTGCTAGTTAGTGAGTTGACCTCAGTAATCTATCGAGCCCATAGTGCTACATGTCACTCAGTTGCGTACTCAAATTAAAATTAACATATTGCCACCTAGAATGCGAGAACACAATATTATGCCACCTATCAATTTCATCCACCTCAGTGCCTCAAAATCCATGCCATATGGTGTGTCCTCATTTGTCATCATTCTACCATATCTCTACCAATTTTTTAGGTCAAATGATCAAAATATTTCTTCATTTGCACCAAGTCATTGTCGAGATTAACACTAGGGCCCACATGCACACAAGCCTCCTTTGTCACAAAACATTATTTCTTTGAAAGACTATTATGTGATAACTTATTATTAAAAATGACTTTAAGCACTAGTACATAAGCCATGTGGGATAATATACCCACACATCTCTTACCACATAATGCCTCAATTCAAGGTGCACTCTTCCATTTTTAAATTATGATATCCATTGCATCAACAAAGCTCTCTAAAATACAAAAAATTTCTCTACATTATCTCTGATAAACCCTCCTCTAACCATAGATTTTTCTTATTAAAGGGTGACACTCAATAAAAATGGGTGTGAGCCTTATCTACAGTTGATCCTATTCATAAATAATGTAAGATCAATGCTTCCCTATTTGAAGGCTAACTTGGCATGTTTCCATGGCTTTTGAGTTTTGATTAGGATCTCCCTTATTTACACAATGATGCCTTCACAATCAATATGCACTACCCACTGATCATTGAGAATGGAGATTCCCTATTGAAGAATTTGCACCCAACTTGATTCGATCTAGAGCCCTTAGAACATGCTTAACTCCATGTTCAAAGCTATGATTTCTTTGCAAAAGGGTAGTCCAAATGTTTCCTCACATCAATAATTGACATCTTCTGATATTTTATTACCCCTATTTTAGTTGTGCAATGATGCCCACCATTTACTCTATTTATTAGATCTTGCATCAGATTTCAACGTGGCTCATCTCACTTCTCTACCAACAATTTCAATGTGCCCCATTAAAATAGGTATGCATGGTCCTCTAACTCATCGAGTACCATACTTATCATTGTAGGCCCCTCAATCATGTCAAGACAATGTCTCATCTGATAAGAATGACATCCTGAAATTGGAGAATCTGTTTGTTAAACCCATTTATAGGTTCCCAATAAGCCTCTATGATGTTTATGTAATTCATGAATCAGACATGACCCCCTCACCATGCTGGCATACAAAATCTAATCGCATCTCCTTCAACAAGAATAGTGCATTCATACACTTCATCCAAATGCATAGACCCCTTGACATTTCCTCCATCAATTGCCAAGTAGAAATCCCCCAATTTATATTGGCCTCTATAGACTTTGGCATTTACCCCCTATCTCTCCATAGTTCTGTTGCCACCATTGACCCCTAATTAGTTATTCCCTCCTTATTTTGTATTTCAAAACTCTCATTCACTCTGAGTCAACATGGCCTGAAATAGGATGCCCCCTATTTCTTGAAATGTAGTGCTCCACTTGCTCATATGAAACTGAGTTTAACTTGGTGACCCCTATAGGATTCATCATGAAATCTCAAAAAATTTAGGTTCCAACTAATGTAATGAAAGTTAAATCTTAATTAGAAAATTCCCACTAATCAATTGTAATTTTAAAACACAATAGGCATTTAATAAAAAAATTATTTGAATAATACTTACTAGGCCCAAAACACATAATTAAAATTTGTTTCAAACCATTTGCAACCCTCTCAATTAGTGAAATCAATTCAATCCCCTTGGTCACCATTTTATTGTCCTAAAACTAATTCTTATTCCTTTAGGGCCCATTTGGCAAGGGGAATATGGTCAAAATAGGCATCTATTTATTCTTGAAATCTTTGAATTCTCCATTTGGGTGCAACAGCTAGGATTTGGGAATAAGCATACAATAGGAATACTTATTCCATTTATGCCCAAAAAAATTAGTATCTGAATTCCACCTAAATAAGTGGAATTGGAATACTTATTCCTATTCCACTTTTTTACTTTGTTAAAAAAAATTAAAAAAATTGGGTTTGTGAAAATTGTGGCACTCAAGCTTTTGCTCATTTCCCTCAAACTCAAGCTTCTGTGATTTCTCAAGCTAGTTGTTTAATACATTGTAAAGGCGGAGAGTGTAGGTTTGACTTCTGAGTAGGTGGGAGTAACAAGTGTATGGCATAGACAAACAAGTTTTTAATCAGGTATATTGGTACTTTTTATATATGTTTATATAATTTATACGACCAATTTATACCAAATCTATGTATCGAATGGGACAAACAATCATAAGAAATAAGAAATGGGCTTCAAATTCATAACCAATGATATGCTTGCAATCACATTGTAATCCTGAATTGAATATATATGACAAAAAATCCACTTTTTTTATTGTATTTAATGTTCTAATTATGATTAGTCAAAGTGTATTACTCCAGCTCATATGGGACAGGCTAATCTCCATAAAAAAAGTATCAAAGACAAAACAAAGTCAAACTTTCTTTTTTCTAGATTCACAAAAATGTAGTGATTTTTTTTCCAATTTTTTTGTTGTTTTCAACTACAAACTATAAAGATCATGAAGATCAAATTCTAAAATTTAAAAAAAAAAACCATGATGTTTTTTATCTTTTGAAAATTGGCCAACTATATAGTTTTGATGGAGGATAGCTCCATCCACCTCATATATGTTCCTCCAATATTAAAGAAACATTACTTGCAAATTTTGGGTGTATGAAGTTTAATTTAAAAAGTTTAACTGTTATTGTGGTTGAAGAATACTTTGACATATATGATCAGTCGTTCAATTGTAATAGTAAAAATTCTTATATATTGATATGATGATTGTACTACATTATGAAAAAATAATAATATCAAGAAATTAAGGTTGAAAGTGGATGTAGTCTTTTAAGATAAATAGCTATAAATCTATAGTCTTTAGTCTCTATTTTCTTCCATTCATGTTCTTCTAATTTTATGCTCTTTTGTTTTTAAGTTTGATATCAACAATTGGTATTAGAACTAGGACAAGAATCCAATGTTGAAAACCGTAAATTTTTTTCCATAAAGATGGTGAATAACTTTTTCCTGATTGGGCCGAAGCTCACATCTATGTCTTATGATTTTCAAGAATTTGATGATGAGGTTTTTTTGCTTGGATGAATTTTTGTATGAATCGGATGTTGAAAATAATCTTATTCCTATTCCAGTTTTACACAACCAAATATGGAATAAACATATTCCCCATCAAAATCCTAGTGAACCAAGTAGATAATAGGAATACATATTCACATTTTTGTATTCTCATATTAACAAATCTAAAATATGTATTCCTATTCCTGTAGCCAAATAGACCCTTAGTGAAATACCACCTTTAACTAAATTGCCAACATTAGAGGCCTTGAAACTAACAAAACCAACTAACCAAATCTTGAAAACTAGTAAGGACATTTTCCAATCTACAAATACTTGTTCCACAAATTTGCAACTCATGACTATATCCAGATCAAAAAAAATAGTATCTCCATTGTAGGTACTTGAACACATGATGTAGACTGATTATGCAAGAGAAAAGTATAAATTGCATCAAGAATCAATCCTAAAACCTAGGAAAAAATTCACTTAGAGATTTGAAACTTAGGGAAATGACTCATTCAATCATGGAGAAAATATGGGCTCATGAAACTTAATAGGGAACATTTTGTAGATTGACAAAGTGGACAATTTAGATTTTGCAAAACTGGACATGTGCTCAACCTTAATAAATTTGGTTTCATGACGGTTTAGAAAAGTAGTCTAATGGATTTAGTAAACCTTGAGATTTGACATGATGGAAATATGTCAAAAGTATAATGCAAAGGTATAAACCATTTGGTCATACCAATCACGGATCAAAATTTATAACATCACAAACAAGAGTTCTTAGAATTATGTATATTTGATCAACATCAAAATAGAATAAAATACATTTGGAATTACAATTAGAAATTGATCAAATAAATTCATCAAAGGATAGAACTTGACATATAGCATGTCCTTGAAGTCTTCAATATAGTGGAAAAATAATTTTACCAATAAGACCTGTTAGTGTTTTGGAACATCATAGTTTCAAATTACCCCAATGAGAACAAGATACATCTAGGGGAAACTACTTTTGATTTTCAACATACCTTTTCAAACACCAAGCCAACTATAAGGCTAGACCCTTCTTCTACTTTAGGCTCTACAAAACCTATGCAGGTGGACTTCAGATTCATTTATATGGTACCAGTGCTAAAACATACACTTGAATCTAACAAAACACATAAAACCCTTAATCTTCTAACACTTATGCAAAGATCCCAGACATGAAATAGCTAATGAAATGACCTAACAAATTGATAAGCTAAGTGAGGGCATCATTTTACCTATTAAACATAAAAGGAAATGGATGATTTATTAAATTTGATTTCAACAAAAACCCAAATATGCAACAGTAAGAACGAGTTGATCATGTAGTTGATCAATGCCTTATATTTTGGGTAGTTTCATAAATCACACACATACATCTATGATACCAATGACATATTCCATACATCAAGGTATTAGATCTATCTTATCACTTTGTGAGTCAAACATCAGTGTTCATAAAGACCTCATTCTCATGAAATATCCTTCTCCAATAATTGGAAATCCTGTCAAATACATCAATCATTTACTTGGCCCTTTGTTCCAACAACAAAACATATCAAACATACAACCTTAAGAGGATGCAAATGGGTCTCATTTCTTTGTCCCTAAACCACATAAGATTGCAAATTACAGAGATAGAAGATGAGAATCAGAATGAAACTAAGAGATTCCTGCTCATTTATATTCATTTATTTGAAACTATACATTTAGCTGCATGTAAAACAATTAATAAAACCACTAAATAGATTAGAACTAGCTATATTAGCTTAACTATTACTATTCATACAAGAGAAATATGCAAAAGAATGGTATCATAGTCATGAAACACATCAAAACTAGAATCCTGGTTTTGCCAATATGAGAAAACTCAAGATTGGAACTCCTACAATGAATTAAAAAGAGAAAGATATAGAAAATGAATGAAATCCCAAATCTGATCTAGAAGTGATGTGTGTGCACTTGAATCTTCATTCCCTATTGTTTTAAAACATCTCTCATCTTTCTACCCATGAAATTTGATATGATTTTCATCATTATTTTGTAACAAACCCAAAATATCTCTTCTTCAATGATGAAAACCCTTGTGTTGCCAAAATATCTAAAATGCATCATGAAATGTTGATAATACCTTGATTCAATTGATTTGGAAATAACAAAATTTACCACTAACTACATTTTTACTTATACCTCCTATGTTTACTTAGTGCACCATTTCATTGGAAATCAAATCTAAATTGCACCAACTAAATGAAACTAAAAAGAAGGTACTATCCGGATCAACTAGGTTTGACCATCTTTGACATGTGTCAACATAGGATTGGTATGTTACTTGCTTAGTCATCTAACACCTATGACCCAAGCACCACATGTAATTATCTCATTGGTCACCTATAGTCACCATGTTGCTATCCCAATTAGCACAGTGCCACATCATTGTGACATAGCAATGTCATGACATGTGGCACCTTGGTCCACATCAACACCTAGTCAACACCACCACATTATCACCCTATCATCCTTCCATATCATCGATCACAATGTCTCATGACCCCTCATCATGACATAGCAACATTGTGACATGTGGCACTATCTGCCATGTGATCACCTCGAGAAGCATGTGACATCTTAGTCCTCATCCATGTACCACATTTGAGTCCCTTGCCACTTGCCATTACATGATTCATTCATCTGTCACCATGTGTCATGATTTCACTTATCGAGTAGATCCAGTCATCATGCCACATCATCAGATTTGTTCAAAATTTATCTATGGTGCAATCTAGCTCGCTGCCCATGGGTGGGACCCTCGATGCAAGCATGTGGCTTTAAAATCCCATGTCTCTTAATACACTAAGTAACTATGCCTTGGTATATAAAAATAGCTTGAATAACGACCACCCAGCAAATGTAGGACAAAACTCGTGGATCTTTTCCTTGGTGGATCCAAAACATTCTTCTCCAATACATTTCTCAGAGTTTTAAACATGATTCAGCCGCTTCTCCTCCTTTCTCTCCAACATTGATCAAGTGCATGTTTGATTCTTTTCTTTTTGAATAAAATCAATGGAATGATCCCTAAAGTAGAGGAGTTGAAGCATATCCTAGACATCTTATGCAAGAAGCATGTTCAAGAAAAAATTTCTCACTTGGAAGCAAATTTGGTGGCACTGCAACATGCTTCTCATTCCAATTTGACACATTGTAGCATATTATAGCAATTTTCAAATGGCCCAAATACGATGGCAGGTGAAAACTTGTATTAATTCTGGGCATGAATTGGTTAAGAACGTTAACAAGGGAATCATACCTATTGAGCTCCATTTGAAAAATGGTGTGGTCAGCCTTGGACAACACTTTAACAACTATAAAAACTTTAATTCCTATTTTATGTAAAATGTTTTGGGTCCTTTAAAACCTGTTTTTACTTAATCAAAACACTTTAACAACTATAAAACTCCATGCCTTCCAACAAATTCTCCTTTCAACATGAATCCCAGATATCTACCACTACTACCAATTTAGGCATCCACTTCAAACAAAACCTCTTCACTTTGAAACCACCATATCAAACCTTAAAGTCTTCCATATTCTTTTGGCACACCAGCGCAGTAAGTAAGGGGCAAGTTAGCATGTTATGGTAGGCACTAACATACTTACAGATATAAGTAATGAACCATGTTTTTCTAACTTTATCTAAGCACTACCATGCATGGCCTTCCTATCTATTGGCTCTCTGCATCTGCATATGGGAGGGATAGCCAAAGAGTATAGGGGTAAAATGGGAGAGAAGCTTGGGATATGCTTTCTGCCCACAAAATTCTAGGCTTGCTTTCTTCTTTGCTTGTTGTGTCCTTATTAAAAATAGTGGCATCATCATGATGACTATGGTGAATACATTTTCTCTAATTCTAACTTGATCTATGATATTTTTTGGTATTATTATCCCACAAAATTTTGGCAGATTGATCTTCTCCACAAATGGGTTCATCTTCAATAACCTTTTGGTTCTTTCTTTGAATGCTATAGTCATGACTATGTAATGCCACCACATTCACATGTTGGTCATAAAGTAGATGTACTTTGAGATGTTGACTCTAAGATGAGACCATGACTATGTAATGCCGCCACATTCACATGTTGGTCATAAAGTAGATGTACTTTGAGATGTCGACTCTAAGATGAGACCTTCATGATAAATATTGGAGAAACTAGTACCTCACCCTGGACTTGTTTGAATAGGGATTTGACCTCATCATTATTATGAGCCTTTATAATTCCTTTACCACCACCACAAAATTCTTCTATCATAGGAAGATAGTCCACAGGCTGGAAACTTGTAATTGCTTCTTCTATTACATAGACACAAGTTGCCTTGTACAAATCTTTAGGAATAAAATTTGAACAACTATCAGAAAGAATCTTTACATTAGAATCACTCGACATATATGGTGTTCTACATATGCATTTGATCTCCACCAAGATAATATACATATAATGAAACTCATAATAATTTTACCTCTAATTCCCTAGAATTCTATCAACCTGATACAATTAGTCAGGCTTGAAAATGAGTTTGTCTATAAAAAAATTGTTTTCAAACAACTTACCTCTCAAACTAATCTAATGAATATCTAGTACTAATTAAAAATGAAATTCAATTACTATCACATCATTTAAAACTGATATTCAATCTTTCTTGCAAATTGCCAATTTCATGCAACTGGCCTTAAAGACTGACCAAAACACTTTGCTAAGCTCTAAAATTAGACACACTGATCCTCTATTCCACATAATTTCACCCTATTTAATCTCCTCTCATGAAAAATTCTTAGTCAAAAGATATTGACTGTCAAAGTTTCCCTTTCCAAACTGCTTGGAAGTGAACATGTTAGAAAACCACAAAGTGCATTCAGATTTGGCTTTGTAAATAGGGAAAACTGACACTTGGGGGCACAAAAATTAGGGCATTGGTTCATGATCATGAGGATAATATAAATCTTAGATTTGGGCTTATGAAAAATAACTAGGCAAATTTGGTGAGAGGTCAAAGTCGGCTACTCAAATTTGCAGACTAGAAACACTAGCAGAAAGGTGGTTTTTGCGAACAGATTCATCAAAACTTGCAAACTCGCTCACTTAAAGAATTTTAAGAGTATAATATAGTAAAATAAACCATTTAATCTCACCTATCATGAATTTAGAGTTATAACATCCCAAAAAGGGGTACTGACCAATCTACACTTTATGACACCAGTAAAACTTTACAAATTGTATTTGGAATTGCGCTCGAAAACTTATCAAATGTATTTTTCATAAGCTCAAAATTGAAATATAAAAATTCTATGACCTCTATAATGTAATGCAAAAGGAATTTTCTCATTTCATTCAACATGGTACTCTCAAAAATTTAAGAGTACCAATAATTGCATTTGTTGTGATGATATTTTAGTTGATGGTTTATTGCTAATATTAACAAAAAGACAAATCAATTGTGATGATCATTTTAGCCTAAATTGTGTTCATAGGGAAATTGTTAAAGTGTTCTTGTCAAAGATCAATAATACAAACCAAATAACTACTAATGCTTGTGTACAAGTTTCATTGGATGCAAATTAAAAAATCATGTCTTCATTAGTTCATTCTCTAAGAACATAGATAAGTAGGCCTTCTTAAAATATTTTAAGTTGCTTGATGTCTTCATAGGGGAGTATTCTATTTTCTATATGGAGGTTATGAACATGAGAAAACAAGGAACCTAGGTCTTGTCATGGGATAGATTCTATTGGGATCAAGGAAAGACAATTTGTGCCACAACATGTTCATAGGTGAGGGAAATATGCTCTTACCTCTTTGAGAGAATTAGAAGCCTAGATTCTTGTGGACTTGTTGAGATAAAATTTATCTCGATGATGAACATGCTTGATGTGTATTAGGTGAAGTGAAGAAGTAGTGGAGTATGCTCTTATACTTTTAGGAGAATAAAAAAAAAATGAACCTTGGATCCAATCCATTTACTTTTTTTGTCACCTTTAGAGGGCCTATTAGTTTGAGGGATAAATCTCTTGGGAATGACCCAAGTGGGAACACACCCTTTTCCTATTATTTTACCTCACTATAATCAATATTCTTTGTAAAGACAAATATTTCAAAGACTCATTAACTTCATCCTCTCGATTCAATATTTGATGCATACTCTAAGGATGATATGTCTATTGTACTTATTTGTGCTTCTCCTATCCTTTCTTTCCAGGGTTGTACACTTTTAGTTATTAGTGGGGCTTAGAGGCCTTAATCTTTTTGATGAGACCATTCGGGGTTAGCATGAATAGAAGCCTTGAATGGACACTTCTAAATAGTTGCCACTTATTTCACCTTTGAAAGGAGACGTAATCTTTATGCAAGGATGGGTAAGAATCTCTCCTGAAGATACCCACCATAGGTATCCATCTAGACATTTGAAGGTAGGAATGAAATTGGCCCCTATTGTAGGGTAACATTTTAACATGTTTCTATTGATTCCTTGGAAATTATTTAAGAAAAAAACAAGTTCCCTCTAGAGGTCACACAACTATGTGAGTTACATGGATACACAAGATGTGGGGAAAGGTTTTATTTTCTATGTCATGTTCTTTTTAGGGTCAGGCATTATCCTTTTGAGTCCAAAACTATCAAAAACCTTTATCACAATTGTCTACCCAAGTTATTTTGTCCTTGGTTATATTGTCTTTGAATTTCACATGTTATCAGACCATTTGAACAACAAACTTGAAATAATTAGATTAACCAAAATTCAAAAATTGACCTTACACATCCTCTAAGTGGCAAACTTGTCCAAATTCCAAGAAATTCCCAGTTATCTCTAGACCCCAATGTCATTTTTGGTTCTACAGAGTTGTTTTTGGGAATCCCTACAAGTCCAAAGGTCATTTCTAGTTCCAAAAGGTTGTGTCTAGTTTGAGAAAGTAGTTTCTAGGGTAGATTTTTGTTTTTGGTTACTAGATTTTTGGAAGGTTACTTCTGGTACAAAAAGAACTTGCACAAGTATTTTCTAGAAACTAATTAAAAAATTTAGTAGCCTTGTGGGAGCTTTTTTAGCCTATATTTTCATATTAATCAAATTAGGCACTTTGTAGCATATCTATTTTCAAGTGTATCTTAATTTTCTTGTCAAAACTCAACATTATCTTGTCAAGTTATGCATATCTTGTCTAAACATCCAAATCATCTCAGTTCTCATTTGATTAAAGGTAACAATCCTTTTGACATCGAAACTAATCAATCAACTTTAGAACATAAACATAATTTGTGTCACTACATTTGGATAATCAAAATTTTAATCTAACATTGGGACCCTACGTTTGACTTATGTGCATTGTAATCACAAACATCTGATGGTACTTATCAGATCTAAAAGGTACGACTTGAAAACAAAATATACTTTTGAAGAAGAAGAACCAAGTTACACATCCTTTAAACAAGGAGAAACTTCAAGAATACTTTCCAAAACCACTCCAACAAAAGTTAGAACTCAAAGCACACAACCAATGACACATACTTCAACAACAAACATGTCTCAATATGATTGAGATAATCATTAAAACCACCCAATAATAATGACCTAAAAATTTAACTAAAGAAGATTACATTAAATGTCAAATGAGAAAACATTTGCAAAAGCTCCTTAAAAGGACATTGGATTAAAACAAACATAAGTACTTCCTCAATCTTGCATCTAATGGAATCAATCTACCTAAAGACTTTGATGTAGAATAACTCAAACAATTTAAGAGGTTAAAACACCTATTGTTATTCTCACAAGACAACTACTTGCCATGAAGGATGAATTGAAATCCTTGAAAGGGGAAAGAACAAAATGAATAAAAATACACATGTTTAGACATTAACCCAATGATGCCACAACTTGCTTAGTTAGCTCTATCGTAGATGCATTAGTGAGGTATGATATTTTTACTTCATATGTGACAACAATTTATGAAGTATAGTTGTGGTTGTAGGTCCAAAGTCTAATGAAATAGATATATGAAGCATAATTTAAAATAAGAATGCATGATGTGATGAATAGCTAAAGGGTTTCTCACTTACTCCATAATAATTTTGAATAATTTTGAAGAGTAATTCATCCTCCTCTTGAGGCTACATGAAATGGCCATATATATTATCTTCATATGTACGTTTAAATTAACATCCTCCATTTATTCCCCTAGATTTGGCCATACTGGTTGTGCTAAATAATATTGAGATTTTATTTGTGGATAAAGAAAAAAAATTTGTATGGTCAAACCATCTCAAATAGTAGCATTTCCTCATGGATGTCCTATATACTCTCCAACTATAGCAAGCCAAGTCCTTCCTAAAATTATAAGATAACATCCAAATCTAGCTTTAGTAGAGAGTATCATAAATTTTCTAGATACTTCCAAAAATTAAATTTGACTACAAGATCTTCCAAAATTCCATCAAGCTTAAGAATAGAACTATCAAATAGTTGTAGGATAGTAGGTGAAGGGTTGTGATGGGTGATATTGAGGTTGCATGATATCTTTTGTCATCACATTTACAACTATACCTAAATCTATTAGGAGTTTTCTTACTTGTGTACCATTTCTTAGGAATCCAATTGAGAGGTGTAGAAGGTAACATGTTAAAGTGTAAAAGCACAAACCTGTGTCACCTTTTATAAAAAAAAATGATATCAGAACTTAAACTATCCAACTTTAGTGACAGAAAAGACACATTTGTGTTTAGAATTTGATGATGATGTAAACTAATAAAATATGTAAAATTGATTGAAGTTTATGCCTGTAATTTTTTTCCAAATTAAGTGAATTTTTTTTAATTTTTAAATTCAATCTTCTAATTTTTATAAAATGCTGAAAATATAGAGTTTTGTTCCCACCAAACAAATATATGCAAATGATCATATTTTGGTCTGATTTTGAACTATGTTATATATAACATGTATACCTAGTGGACAAAAAAAGTTGATTTTGGACTTATATGTTTCAAGTTATAAGTGTTCAAAGTTGAACTTATCAGAAATTGATAGTTTTTTTCCCGCCAAACTTTTTCTATCAAATCTACATTAAAAAACAAAAAAAGACTACATATTCTTGAAGATGACTCTCTCCTCTAGAGATATAGATTATTTTTTCATTTTTTGAACATGATTTACTATTTTGTTTCTTTTTTTGAATAGACATCTTCTTGAATCTTAAAAGACCTACTTGTAATATTTTATAAATATAACATATTATGAATAATAAAAATACTAGAGCTATCAGATTTCCACAATCCATTAGTGTTGTGCATTTGATTTATGGATTTGATTGTGTGAATAGATTTTTTACATCAACATTTTGGATCACACTCAGTGATCCATGGATCACAGAGTGTGATCTAAAACATTGATGAAAACAATCTGTTCACACAATCAAGTCTAGAAATCAAATGCACAATTAAAATACTACAAAATTTATATGACCATAATCTTGACTGCGTGATCTATAAAAGGGTATTTTTAGTTTTTGAAAAAACTTCATTTTGTATGGAGCAATTAGTATTGAAAGTGAAAAGTTTAGAGAAATTGCATCTTTTGTTTGTGTGTTTGCCACTTAGGATGACACATAGATAGTTATGGATGTAAAATTTTCAATCATAACCCCTATTAGCCCAAAATAACTGCTAGTGGTTTCATATAAAATAATTTGTGTTTTATTTCAATTTATAATAAGTGCATTGTAAATTGTGAAATTTAAAAGAGAATTTTTAGAAATAAATATTTTTTGAAGCTATGTTTATCAATTGTTTCATGGATTTTAATGACAATTACAAAGGATCATCAATAAGGTATTTTTTTCACCTAGTTATTTTTATGTACTCTATATTGAAGTATTGAATTATATTTCTAGTGGAATCTAAATTAAAATAGTTTCCTGTAGGTCAAAGTATTGAATGAGTAATAAAAAGGCTAGATCAAGGAAATATGATAGAATAAGAGATGAAAAAATAAAAGGTTATACAAAATGTAATCAAAACCAACCTATTGAAGTTCATGAAGAAGATAAGATTCATGAAGAGGACAAGATTCATTAAGAGGATGAGATTCAAGAAGATGAACAAATTGGTAGTTCTAATGATAGAAACATATTATTAGGTGTAGAAAATTTGATGGATTTGGATGAGGACCTACTTTAGTCAAATTCCATATACAAAAATGGTAAAAGAGAACACTATTGAAAAGCATTTCCAAAACATGTGGGATGAATATTTCAAAAAAAAAAGTATATTTGGAAAGGCATAATTATTTGTCAAGTTATTTAGGATAAAAGATACAAGGCCTATTTTGGAGTTTTTGGGTATTGGTAATAGGAAAAACCATGTGCATAATATAAATAAGACAATAGTTGAAAATTTTTAAAGTTCTTATAACAAAATTGGCAACACAACTTGCGGGAGAAATTTGAGCACTGGATGTAGAGCATTGATGACTACTATATCTAGTAGAAAGTTGACACATAGAAAACAAATACGTGCAATTTCTAATTTATTAAATATATCTAGAAGAATTGTTCAAAGAAACATTAGGAGGAGAAATATGCTAGATGAAAACATTGAGAATAATTGGGTGAATATTTGTAGAGTCTCATGTTTCTTCCAATAGACATGATACTATACAAATTAAAGATCAAGAGACTAGGGTGAAAATTGAACATCCAAAACATTTTATAGATATAACACAAAGTGAATTATTTCAAACATTCAAGAAAGAATTTTAAAATGTGAAAATATGTCAGAGAATTTTTGAGAGCCTACATCCTTCCTTTGTACACATAAATAAGATACATGAAACTTGTTGTCAAAACCATGTTGAATTTGGTCTACTCTTGCAATCATACAAAAAAGTTATGGCAGTACATGATCCAAATTTGGTCATCCCTAGTAGTACATCACAATTTGTGAAGTCTATATTATGTGATAAATTCGAGGATTTAGATGAGTTCAAAGTACAATGCATCACAAATCAATGTCCAGATTGTGGAGATTTATGTAAATTTCTACTACAAATTAAGAATATTGATGAATCAACACTAGTTTCATGGATGAGATATGAATATGAGACATACCAAAATAAGACAGGAGTTGAATCCAAAAGAATTGTATTGAAGGAGAGTGAATTTTGGTATGATGAGTTTATGACCAAGTTTTGTCCATTGATATATCCACATATCCAATATTTTCATGGTGCACAATGGCAAGCTAAAAAAATTTGTGATTCAAAAAATTATTTTTCACCTAGTTGTATTCTTTCAGTTGTAGACTTCTCTAAGAACTATACATTTTCACCTCAAATAGAGCTTCAAGGGCAATATTTTCATTCTGAACAAGTTGCAATATTTGTGCAAGTGACTTATAGACATGCACAATTTGAGGTGGATGAGATAGATAGTTTGGAGGAAAATTAATGCACTATCATCAAGGAGGTTCATTTCTATATTAGTGATGATAGAGTTCATGATAAAAGCTATGTTGCTCATTATTTTGCAATTTTCTCTAAAGATCTTAGAAATTGTGTAATAAATGTTTCTGAGCAATGCATTTGGTCCTATGATTGTGCAAGTTAGCATACATGTGTACATTTTTATTTAACTTTATTTAAAACTTATATTGATTTGTACATGTATTTGAATTTGATGTATATAATTATTTTTAATCTCATTTCATGAACTCACAAGGCAATTTAAATATGCAAAAGCATTTAATTAGTTAGTCATGCAACATGCTACAAGCAATGTTAGGCTTTTGTGGGACTTCTTTGAAAGTGGACATGGAAAAGGGAAGCACGATCGAGTAGGAGCGTGTATAAAGTGCCCACTTCAAAAATATGAACTTACAGGTACATATGTACATACATTTAGTGTGTTTTTGATCTACTTATAACATATATACGTATCTCTCTCTCTCTCTCTCTCTCTCTCTCTCTCTCTCTCTCTCTCTCTCTCTCTCTCTCTCTCTCTCTCTCTCTCTATATATATATATATATATATATATATATAGATATATATTTCGTGTATTTTAAATTATATATACATGCATGTTAGACATCAAGTAATAGGATAAAGAGTGCGAATGAAATTATTTAATGGTTCAAAGATCATTTTTCTACTCGAGATACTAAATGCAATAAGTGTTATTTTTTGGGAAGTGAAAGGTAAATATTATATATATATATATATATATATATATATATATATATATATATATATATATATATATATATATATATATATATATATATATATATATATATATATATATATATATATATATATATATATATATATATATATATATATATATATATATATATATATATATATATTTGATATAACACATGTATATTCTTATAATTCAAGTTTTTAATTATATATTTATTCTAAAACATGATCATTATTTACTGTCCATATTTGTAATAGATATAGATTGATCTAATCCTTACAATTACAAAACAATTTTTGGTATTAGAAGTTTACATCAAGTGGTGACTACAGGACACCACAAACCTCTAGTGATTAAACTACAAGAGAAATCATGTATTTGTGATGATTGCATGAAGAAAAATCCAATGAGTGTATGTGGAAATGTTGTGAATGGATATGTTTCACATTGGGATTTGAAGGACATAGTCATAAAGCCTCCTTTTGAATATGCTGACATTGACTTTGACATTCATGATCCTCTATATTCAGTTGATTATGAGTGTTTTTCTGATTTAGTTATGGCAATTTTGTGGCATATATAAATATATATGACACACAAATGCACGCACGCACGCACACACACACACACTTTTTCACTTTATAAACACGTCTATTTTTATGTACATGCATGAGATATTTTTGTTGTTAAAACCTTAGTAGATAATGTAGAAAATATAGACTATTATCTTCTAAGATGCACAAAAGAAAAACACAAGTTTCTAGAAGGAGCTATAGATGTTGATGGATAGTCATATCCAATTAGATTAGTTGTTGTTGAAGGAACATATCATCAACAAAATAGGATAATCGATAGCGGTATTGAATTTATTGAATACATGCCTGAAGAAAAGGTTTTGCAAAACAGTAACCATATTATAGTGATAAAGTTACAATTTGATGCAATATAAAGAAGAGGACGTCGTGGAAATCAAAAGTGGAAATAGTCTATTGAAGAATATGAAAAGATTCTAGAGAAAATAAAAGTAGAGAGGATCCTAACAATACAATGTTTGTGGAGCTCTAGTTCAACTACTTGTTCTTATTTTCTATACAGCTCTCATACTCTCATATTTACTACATACACATCTTTTTGGAAATATGCTTTATAAATTTATATGCATTTGATCATGGATCTTGGATATATGGTAGAAATTCTAAACATGTATTTCTATTCATATTTTTTGTATGGTTTGATGTATATATGTATTTTGGAAGATGTTAAATTTGTGCTTTAATACTTTATGTTTTTATGTATGCTCTGCTAGGACTACCTCTTAGGACTTCCCCTTAAGACAACCCCTTAAGACATCCCATTAGGACTTCCCCTTAGGACCTCTTGTTAAGAAAACCCCTTAACACATCCCATTATGACAACCCCTTTACTAATTATTTGCACTCTTATCTATTCTATAGCATGTATTACACTCTTTATATTCATATCTATTCTTTGTGTTCTTATATGTATTAAATCTAGTGATTAAATGTTGTAACACATGTATTCTTTACTAGTACTCTTTATGTTCTTAAAAATGTATTAAATTTATTGATTAAATGTTGCAACACATGTACAAAATAACACATGATCTATGAAATACAAATATGAATATTGAAAACATACATACATTCAACATGAACATGTGTAACATGTGTTCACATAAACATGAACATAAGACATGAACATAACATGTACATCAACAAATTAACACATCTATGAAATAATGTATCCATGTAAAATGTATCCACAATACCACATAAAATGTCTCCAAATAACATATAAACAACATTGAGGTCTCCATATCAAAGTATTTGAAATAACATGTACACACACACACACACACACACACACACATAATGCCTTGACATCAATGAAATAGACATCTAAAATAAGATCCACCACATCCCCCTCTTGATCCATGACCCCAAAAGGCTCTACAATCTAGGTCTAAACCCTATGTCAAATGAAAGAAATTTTTTTTTTTATAAAATTATGTGCATGCACATTATATCACATGTACATGTGTGTGTGTGTGTGTGTGTGTGTGTGTGTGTGTGTGTGTGTGTGTGTGTGTGTGTGTGTGTATCAAATACATAAAAATTGTAAAGTACATGTGACTCATATCGTGCAAGATTTTTTGGGGTTTGAAGATCTCCAAAATGCAACATATTATCACTAAAACCCTATAGAACACATGTATGTACACAAGTTAGATTAAATCAAGAATAT
This sequence comes from Cupressus sempervirens, assembly GCA_028749045.1. Classification (NCBI taxonomy): domain Eukaryota; kingdom Viridiplantae; phylum Streptophyta; class Pinopsida; order Cupressales; family Cupressaceae; genus Cupressus; species Cupressus sempervirens. The sequence continues at coordinate 142,964,951 of CM053787.1, forward strand.
ATGTATGTCTCTAAGTACATGTATTTAAGCTCAAGTATGTTAAACTTATAAGTGCAAATTATAGTAACAAATAAATTAAACATATAACTATATTTACTATAGCATCATGTAATTCTCTACCAATCTAACTAATATCTAAATCATGTATTAATAAAGTAGCCTAGTCCAAGTCGACCGTCTCATCTGAAAGCATAGTGGTAAATAGACATTGTCATACTGTGGGGGCCTAAGTATGGGGGGTGTTGTAGGAGGTGTTACAAGATCCTGAGTAGGTGGAGAGGTGTTGTAGGGCCCTGTGTAGGAACAGGTGCTATAGGATCTTGAGTAGGTTTGGGGATAGGTGTTGTAGGGCCTTGTGTAGGAGTAGGTGTTATAGAAGGTGCAAGAATATCCTCCTATCTCTATGCACCCTATGATCCTATTGTGCATGAGAGAATATGACTAATATGTCCACCAATGTCACTAAGATGAATCCACATGATTTTTGATAATGCCTGATATGAACCAAGATGATTAGATACTAAATAGGATGACACATGATGCAATGCATCCACTTCTGATATAGTAAAAACCTCTAGTGGAGATGGTATATTTTCTATCCCATACATGTCATCAACTCCTATGCTACAGGAGATAGTTGTCAGAATCGTACCATGAGATTGTAACATATATTTGCCACATCGATCTGAAGACATCTCTTATAACTGCATAGCAATTGTGGTAATGCTAGAATAGATCTAACTCCTAACTTTATCATCTAGAATAATCATACTTGCAACAACTATCTGTGGGGCTCTTAGCATGACCAAAAGTTTTGGACCCACCATTTCCCATTTATTAATAGGTGCAAGGGTGTCCACAGGTCAATATATCTCTAATAATCTATTGAGACCCTATCCAACATGACCTAGAAAATCTATATAATCTACATCATGATGTAAATGAAATTCTACAAACAATCGTTTGTAGAAATAAAGTGGAATCTCATCCTTCTGTGGCCACCTATGATGTGAAGTTAACTAGTGAGAATATATAAATGGTGCAACAAGCTGATTTTTACACTTCATAGTTGAATAACCTCTAACCCTAGACCTATCTATATAAAAGGGAAACATGCTCTTCACCATAATAGTAGAGACCTATGTATCAAGCTGTCTATACTTCACAGCGCCAATGATACTACAAGAAAGGGAAGAGTAAAAAGTCTCAATACTAATATCATCATATGGGTTGCATATCTCTATTGTCTGAATCATATGACATAACTCATCTCTCATAGAAAGAATCTTATCCCTATTAGGGAGAGTGGTAGAACCCAAAAGTGTAGAATTGAGAAACTTAATAGCATGAAATAACCTAGCAATTGTATCTCTAAATAAGCATTGTCTCTCCTTAGAAGATGATTTAAGTCTACGTGTTGTACCAAACTCAACACTAGAACCCCCTCCCTAAAATGCTAGCCTTCCCTAAGGATGTAGTTGCACCATTAGTACTAGATCTCATAATGATATGCAAATAAGATGTGTCTATAAATGCAGAGCTAAGATATATAAGTATATAAAACTAAAAGTTAAATTTAATTTAAAATATGTATTTATATATATGTACAAATTTGAATGTAACTAAAAAATATAGATCATTTTATTTAACACACATGTTAAATATATATCAACTTGATGGATAGTTCATGTATGTGAACAAAAAATATGAACATGTGTATGTGTGATTTCAAATTAATTTGTTAACTTTATACGTAATTTTTGACTACATGTTAAAGTACATAGGTTTACTATGTTAATGTTTTCTTAAATGTAACTAATTTTTAGCTATCTTAAGGTCTGAACAAGTTTTCTAAGTTTCACATAAATGTAGGTTATTATAGTTTCCAAGTTCTCTAAGTTTGAAATTGGTTAAATTTTAAGTTTTCAAGTTTGAAAAACTAGAAGTTATTATACTTTAGTTCTACTTAATGTTTCACTACATGTTAGTTATCTATATAGGTTTACTATGTTAATGTTTTATGAAATGTAATTAATTTATGATATTGCTATCATAATTTAACTGTGTGATTTTGAGTAAAACTCATTGACCCATTTTTCATGAGTCATGATTAAACATGAATCCATCTCTCATGAGAATAAATGGAACACTTATAACTCTTTGGATCTAGGACATGCTCACAGGGGTGAAGCACTGGGACTTCTTAGGAGGTCACTGCTGAGCTCACTTAACTATGAAGTTTTCTCCATAGTTAAACACAAATATTGCAACCCCATTTGCAAACCATTCACCAAGTGTTATTCCTTATGAACCATTCATTAGAAAGAACCTTAAGTTCATCAATTGATAAGTAGGAGATAATTTCCATAGCAAGTCAAATTGTGATATTGCTATCAAGATTTAACTATGTGATTTTGAGTCAAACTCATTGACCCATGCTTCCTGAGTAATAATTCAACATGAATCCATCTCTCATGAGAATAAATGGAACATTTAACACTCATTGGATCTAGGTGGTGCTCACAAGGGTGAAGCACCGAGACTTCTCAAGAGGTCATCCATCTCAGTACTACTCTAGCCTGAGTGCGCTTAACTATGAAGTTTCCTCCATGGTTAAATCCAAAGCTTCCAACCCCATTTGCAAAACCTTCACCAAGTGTTATGCCATATGAACCATTTATTATAAATCACCTTAAGCTCATCAATTGATAAGTAGGAGATAATTTCCATAGTAAGTCAAATTGTGATATTGCTATTAGGATTTAACTATGTGAATTTGAGTCAAACTCATTCACCCATGTTTCATGAGTAGTGATTCAAAATGAATCCATATCTCATGAGAATAAATGGAACACTTAGAACTCATTGGATCTAGGTGATGCTCATAGAGGTGAAACATTGGGACTTCCCAGGGGGTCACCCATCCTAGTACTACTCTAGCCTGAGTGTGCCTAATTATAGAGTTTCCTCCATTGTTAAACCCAAAGCTTGCAACCCCATTTGTAAAACCTTCACCAAGTGTTGTGCATTATAAACCATTCATTAGAAAGCCCCTTAAACTCATCAATTGATAGGTAGGAGATAATTTCCACAACAAGTCAAATTGTGATTTCAAGTAATTAATTTAGTTATCTAGGTCTCAACTTGAGTTCTCTATGTTTGATGTAAAATCTACATTTATGATTAAGTAGATATTACATTAAAAAATACTATATCGTATTCTATCTAACATATGATTTAACTATATAAAAAATTTAACTAATCTAAATAACTAACTACTAAAACACTTAAAATACAATTAATTTAACTAATATTAACATGTAATAACTAAAAACAACTTGACAAAACAAAACAAAAATAAATAAAAAATACCTACCACTTATGGCTAAAACACCCTAATCTGCTCCTTAGAATCTAGAATTCAGAATAGTGCAAATGACCTCCAAAACTAATATTTGGCCTATTTATAATGTCTTGTACCCTATCAGCCATTACCTTTTTGGCTGAAGGGGTTTCAGCCGTAACCCTGGTGGCCACGTAGCCATGGAAAAGTACCACACATGTATGACCAATAAGGTTACAGCAAAAATCCTTTCAGTTGTAACCTATTCAGTCGTAATCCTCTAAGATATCCCAAAGGGTGACACAGGTTTGTGATTTTACTATAAATGTGTACACTTTTGTTGTATAGATCAACATGTCAACCTTCCTACCTTGTTTTTATATATCAATATATAATGACTCCCAACCACCCCCCCGCCCACCCCCCAACATCCTAAAAAATAAAAAATCAACTACATGACTAGAAAGATCTGAACATTTAGGTATAGTCACCTTTCTAAGAATAATATCTACTAACCTACCCAAGACATTCACCATTTTTGGGTCCTTGGATTTACCATAAATAGGGATAGATTTTATAACTATAAAAAGAGGCATCTTGATACTTATATGCTTCAATTGGTCTTTAATATCAAAATTTGACCCCTCTTTTAAATTGTTTGGTCCCTTCTTTTTCTAACCTTTGGCGAAATGGATGCAGTGCATTAGAATATTTTAGATCTTTTGTTTCTTTCATTTGATTTGGTTGGATAAGCGCATCAAGAAAACCTTCCTAATCTAATTCCTCTATATGTACAATTATAACTAGTAACTTCTAGTTGGTGTTGGCAAGGTTGTCCCAAACCTAATATGTATATTGCTTATATTTACACCATATTTAGGGTATTAGTTTCAACTTACAATTAAATAGGTTGTTGTTGTGGTTTATTATTAGGATAAAGAATGTGTACTACTAAAAGTGACGACAACTTTCTTTTATTAAACTCACAATTCTTTAGAGTATTACCTCTTGGAAAAACAAACAATCCTAAATTATTGTTATTATTATTTATTTATTTTTAACTATTTTTTCTAACTTTATTTGAATTTGGACAAAATAAAATTTCAATGAACTTGGGGATTTTTTGGACTTTTTAAATTTTTATCAAAATGGTCTTAAAACAATTGCATTAAAACAAATTTTCTTAAAAAAAGTATAAATATAACTAATGTCACAAAAACTGAAAATATATTTTGATTGATGTTCTTGCATGAGGAATTTATTTCTAATATTTTAAAACATTAATCTAAATTATTCCTTGAATGAAAACTCTATTATAATACTTGTTTACAAGATATTATACACTTAATTTCAAACTTGAATATCTTATTTTTGTACTTGTCCTTGGAAAATACTATTACATTCACTTTGTCTCAATTAGTTTTACCCAATCATATATAACTATTTTTGAATTAAACTAATTTTCTACAAGTTTTTTTATTTAATTATATATATTTTTATATTATTTAAATTATATGATTGACTCAATTAGTTTTGTGTTATAGGAGCTCTTTTCTTGCATTTTTAATGACAAGATTTTTTATATGTATAAATTATAATAAAATAACATTAATACATAAATTAGACTTTAAACGTAACTTATTAAAAATGAGTTAATAAATTACACTTCTAAATTTAAATATATATTTTTTTTAATGAAAATATGCAACATTATGTATTCAAAATTTTATTATTTTTAAATTAAAAATATAAAATTTTGATAAACTCTTAATTGCTATAACTTTATATAACTCATATATATTATAAACTATTAAGTATCAATATACACACCATTATATCTCTACTCTATGAATCTTTATATCTTCATTGTATTTCATTAATTTATAGTTGGAGGACCAATTATATACTATAACACTTATATCACCTTTTCAATTTAATTATCTATTGTTAAAAATTTGAAAACTAATGTACGCTTACACAGTATTCAAAAGTAAAAAGAATTTGATATTACTATTATTATTTCAAATATTACATTTTATTCAAGAAAATAATGAAACTATTTATAACATAAAAATCAAATTTCAAACATAAAAATGTTGATTAATCTCAAAGAATAAAATACATGTGTTCTATTAACTATAACTATATATGAGGAAAAGTTTATCGATTTTTTACAAAGATAATTGGGAGGGATGGGCACGGTGAGAGAGAGGGATGGAGCGGGCGGGAACTGCAATTTGAATCATGTTGTTTCAAATCTAGAGAAAGGCGAGAGACAGGAGAGCACGTCTGCAGGAGGGCATGCAGCAAGCGCAGGGCAGGAAACGGAGGGGAAAGATGAGGATGCCTCAAAGGATGGGGACCCACGGGTTATGATGCCTCATCCAGGTGAGAAGATTCCCCCTCCCCCCCATGTGGGCAGTGGGCCGTCTGGGGCATGGGGACGCTGGTCGAATCTATTCGGGATAAAACCATCAGGTAAATCGTCTTTCCCAAAAGTCATTGACAAATCTGATAAGGAGAAAGGTATTTTTGCTCTGGAAATCCCTAGGGAAATTATTGACCACAATATCCTAAGCATGGCGAACACTCTGGTAGGAAAATTTGTAGGGCCAAGACCTAATATTGATGTAGTGAGGACATTTACCAGGAGAAAATGGGACCTTAAAGGGCATGTAGAAGTGACTACTATGGCCAAAGGCTTCATGTCTTTCGAGTTCTCTTGCTCGGAAGATTTTTCCCGTATACCATGTGCTGGGAACTGGTCTTTGGGCAGATCCAACCTAATATTGCAAAAATGGACATCCAACTTGGATTTGAACAATGATTTCCAATCTCAGGTTCCAGTTTGGTTAAGACTTCTGGAACTTCCTTTGGAATATTGGCATGAGGATGTCTTTGATGGCATAGCCAGGACCTTTGGAGAGCTCCTCTCCATTGACCCTATCACAGCAGCTAAGAAAAGATTGAACTACGCAAGAATCTGTGTAGGAGTCATCGAAGGCCAGGACATGCCTCAAGTTTTAGAACTACAATCTCGTCTGGGAAACAGATCTCAAAAGATTGACTATGAAAGTGTGCCTTTTGCTTGTTTTCATTGTAAGAAGGTTGGCCACAAGGCTGGATCATGCCCACTTTTCAAAGGGAAGAGTACGGTGGGAAAGGCTCGTCCACAAGGGGGGATAAAAGATTCTCTAGATCCCAAAAAAGAATGTAGGAAAAAAGCATCGCAAGTCAAGGCAAATGGAGAGGCAGAAGGAAAAACAAATACTGCTCCTAATGCGCCCCAAGAGGAATCAGGGCCTCCTCGGGCGACTGGAAACGTAGGAGGGGGAGAAGAGAAAGGAGTGAAAGATGATTCAACACCTCTCCCCAATGCGAAGGAATCTGAGAAGAAACCTGAGGAGACAGGTGAAAATATGACTCTTCCCCCTCTGGATTCTTAGGAGGATGACTTGAAACTATCCTTTGTCCCGAACTCCATGGAAGAACTAAAGGAGGGGGAACCCATGTCCCAGGACCCTAACCTGGTGTGTTGTCCCCCCCCTTCAACAATAAACAGAATCATAGAGAGGCTGTTTGCATCGACAATGGAAGATTTGGCGAGAATTGATGCTTGGCTGGACAAAGGACTAGAGGGAGAAGAGAATCCCTGGACAGAAGTTAGGAGTAGAAAGAAGAAGAATAGTAGGGACCCTTCTCCGGTATCTCCCCCTTCTACTAGAAGCATGGCCAAGGCTGATCTCGGCCACAATTCTAACCTAGTGGGAAGGAAAAATAAGAATGAAATCAGGAAAGAGGAAGCCAGAAGAAACATTAAGGATGGTACGCAGCGCACCATCCAGGAAGCATGTTCAGTAGTTAAATCATGAAGATCTTATCTTGGAATATTCGTGGACTCAATGGAATCCACAAGCAAGAAGTTATTAGAAATATGATAAGGGACCAAAGGCCTGATGTGTTTCTAATCTAGGAAACTAAAATGAAGAAGGAAAGGATGGAAAATATTAAGTTCAACAATAGCATGAAGGGCATAGCCTCTAACTCTGAAGGAGCGTCTGGAGGACTGCTGTTACTTTTCAATGATAAGTATTTCAATATAGTAGCTGAGTATGATGAAGATAACATTCTTTTCTACAGAGTTCAACATTTGCACACCAATGATTCCTGATTTTTAGTGAATATTTACGCCCCCAATAATAAGAGAGATAGAAAAAACTTCTGGACCAAAGTTGGTAATATGGTGCAAGATTGTGACATTAAGAAAGGTATAATCATGGGAGACTTTAACACACCGCTAGAAGATAAAGAGAAAAAGGGAGGTATGCCCCCGGATTGGGAAAGTAAACAGGATCTTTCTAACTTCATAAATAATCTGGCCCTTATGGACGTAGAGCTTAAGGGCGGATCCTTTACCTGGTCAAACAAGAGAAAAGGCCATGATTGCATTCAGGTTAGGCTGGATAGAGCTCTTATATCTTCGGACTGGCTTCAATCCTTCAGCTGTAGAATATCTCTGCTTCCCAGAATTGGTTCGGACCACTCTTCCATTTCTCTTTTAGTTTCCCCTCTGGTACATAGGAGATACCATCCTTTCAGGTTTGATAAAATGTGGACCTCTCACCCTGACCTCCTGGATAATATCAAGAAATGGTGGGGGATAGAGGTGGAGGGCTCAGCCATGTTCAGAGTCACCAGAAAACTTAGCAATGTGAAGAGGATGATTAAAATTTGGAACAAGTCTGATTTTGGTCATATCTTCCATGAAAAGAAAGAGTTATTTGATAATCTAACTATTATCCAAGATTGCATTCAGAAGGAAGGTTACACTGAGACCAACAGGGTTTCGGAGCTCAAGACCTTGTCTGAAATTCATAACATTATTAATAAGGAAGAAAAATTTTGGAGGCAAAGATCGAGGATCACCTGGCTAAAGGAAGGAGATCGGAACACTAAGTTTTTTCACCTAACCACCCTCAAGCACCGTGCTAGTAACAGGATCTTTGGTATCAGAAAGGGGCAGGAGCTGTTAACTGAAGAATCTGCCATCTCGAAAGAAGCTGTTTCCTTTTTCTCTAGCCTTCTCTCTGAGGACCCAATGCTTTCCAATTTGGACCAGGAGGATTTGTTACACTGTATCCCTCAGCTCATTCAACCTATCCATAATAAACAGCTCTGTGCTATTCCTAATGCTTCGGAAGTTAGAGAGGCTCTCTTTTCTCTGCCTGCTGACAAGGCTCCAGGCCCGGACGGTTTTCCCACTTTTTTCTTCCAAAGGTTCTGGCCGGTGATCATGGGAGAGGTTGTTCAGGCTGTCCAAGAATTCTTTGGAGCCAAATCTATTCTCAAGGAGCTAAACTCGACTTTTGTGGTTCTCATTCCTAAATCCCCTGGGGCAGACTCGTTGGACAACTTTAGACCTATTAGTCTGTGCAACTCACTCTACAAGATCATCTCTAAAGTTCTCACTTTAAGAATGCTCAATATCTTGCCCTTGATAATCTCGCAGCATCAATCAGATTTTTTTCCAGGGAGACAAATTTTGGATTCTGTCCAGATGGTGCACGAAGTCATCCACTCTCTTGAGGCATCCAAACGGGAAGGTATGTTTCTCAAACTGGATCTTTCTAAAGCTTATGACAGGGTGGACTGGTCTCTCCTTGGGAAGGTCCTCTCGACTTTTGGCTTTGACAGTAAAGTTTGCAAAATTATCTCTCAATTGGTGTCCACCTCCTCCTTGGCTGTTCTGGTTAATGGAGTCCCTTCTAATTTTTTCAAACCTTCCAAAGGCCTTAGACAAGGAGACCCCCTTTCGCCCATTTTGTTCATCATTTTAGCTGAATGCTTAGGAAGGTTTATAGACTGTAGAAAGCATGAGGCTTGTATCAAAGGGATCCTTCCCTCCTCTAATTGTGTTCCCTTCACTCATCAGCAATTTGTTGACGATACTATCTTGGGGGGGGAAGCTTCTGTCAAAGAGGCCAGAGCCCTGAAGAAGATTCTTGATACTTACTCCAGTGGGACGGGTCAGCTGATTAATTGGAACAAAAGCTCGCTCTTTTTCATCAACACCTCTGAGGTTAGACAAAGAAAAATTGCCAGAATTCTGGGTTGTGGGGTAGGCTCTTTCCCCTCTACCTATCTTGGTCTCCCTTTGGGATCCTCACCCCCGGAGTCTTTTTGGAATGGTATTTTGGACAGATTCAACAGGAAGATGGCTGGTTGGAAAGGGGTCTCTCTTAGTCAAGCGGGGAAATGCCTCTTAGTCAAATCTTCTCTTCAAAATCTGCCAATCTACGCCCTGAGCCTCTTTGGAATTCTGAGGAAAATAGCTGAAAGAATGGAGAAAATCCAGAGAGACTTCCTTTGGAATGGTAATGAAGGGAAGAAAAGATACCCTCTTGTTGCTTGGGAGAAGTTTTTCCTCCCTAAGAGGTACGGAGGTTTGGGCATTAGAAAGATCACCCACCTCAATAAGGCTCTCCTAGCTAAACAAATATGGCGGATCTTTAGTAGCACTGGTGAATGGAGGGACACCCTGGTAAACAAGTACCTTAGAAGACCCTCTCTTCTTTTCACCCTTTTTAATGAAGATATCCCAAAAGGATCGAACATTTGGAATGGGATCATGAAAGCTAGGGACCTGGCTAAGGCCAGGATATCATGGAAATTGGGAAATGGGAAGGACATCCAGTTCTGGTCGGATAGATGGCTTTCCCAAGATCCACTTATCAATAACCCTATTTTTGAGAGATGGATGCAAGCTTGTACTGATCAAATTGGGTCCAAAGTTTGTGATTATTGGAATGGCCAGGAATGGAATGACCTATCCCTCATCTCTGAGGACTTGACTCCTATAATGCTTATGCTCAATTCCATGATTCCTATCAATTTGGGGGATGAGCTGGTCTGGAGGGATAATCCCAATGGAAGATACTCTGTTGCCTCAGGCTATAATTCCCTTTGGAGCTTAAAAGAGAAGGCCCCTTGGGCGGAGGCTTGGATTCCGGGTCTCACTCCAAAGATCAACATTTTTTACTGGCTGGCTCTTCAGAACAAAATCCTTACTCATGACAATCTCATGAAGCGAGGACATGTTATGCCCAGTAGATGTCCCTTGTGTAAGAATCAGGCTGAGACCGGAAATCACATTTTCATCTTATGTGACTATGCCAGGGAGGTGTGGAATGTTATCACACATGATAATGAAACCCTCTGGTGCAAACCGGATAATCTCATGGATTAATCCTTGGCAGGAAGGTCTCGAAGAATATAAAGGAAAATCTCCAAGTGCTGAAGGAGGAAGAAGAAGAAGAAGGGGACAGAAAGATAGCTAAAGAAAAAGACAGGAACCTCAAAAGGCAGGATGCTAGCTGGCTTCTCCCCCCAGATGGTTGGTCAAAAGCCAACTTTGATGGGGCTTCTAAGGGTAACCCAGGCCCTTCAGGTTGTGGTGGAATCATAAGAAATAGCTATGGGGAGGGAATAGCTGCCTTTGCTTCCCTGCTGGGAATCCAGACTATTCATCTGGCTGAAGCAAGAGCTGCGAGTAAGGTGGTCAAGTTGGCTTTTGAAGCCGAGATTACTAAACTCTGGCTTGAGGGGGACTCCAAAAACATTATTAATACCATTAATGGTATTTCCCCTCCCTCGTGGACGATTGCGAACATAATTGCTGAGACTTGCGCCACTCTCACAAAGTTCGATAAGGTTCACGTCACTCATGTTTACAGAGAGGCAAACCCAGTCGCTGATTGGTTTGCTAATAAAGGGGTTAACGCCACCAATAATCTGACCTGGCATGCCGGAAAAGATTTTCCGGCGGAGGCAAAGTTGCTTATCGACCAAGATAAAATCTTGGGAAGGACGGCTCAAATCCAATGCAATTATGGATAATAAAGATTGCTTAATAAATGGTAAGTGCCATTATTGGCATCGTGATTTTCACCAGCAAAAGGGGTTTCCTCTAACATTTTGACACGTTCGAAAGGACGATACCATTATTTTCAGAAAGGGGTATATTCACGGGTATCATAAAAGAAACATCACCATTTTTTTGAATGCAAATAACTTGCACAGTTCAGAGTTCATGAGAATTGTGGAAGTTGATCAGGTAAACATGACGGGTGAGAGGAGCAGAAAGGAGCCGGTGGGGGAAGTTCAGAAGTGGAAGAACAAGGCCAAAGTTTGGAGAGAGCTGGAAAGGGTGGGGTTACTAATTTCTTCGAGAAACTTCATGGCTCGGATCCTGAGATCACTAACAGCATGGTGAATTCATGGAATAATGGTAAGGTTAAGGTGAACGGGGTCTACTTTCAAATTACTGAGGATGTGGTTGCTGAAGTCACGGGGATTCCGATGGAGGGGCATAAATTCTTCAGAGACAAGAAGATGTCTTCTAATGCAATCAAGGATTTTGTGAAAAACACTGAAGAGCTGAACAAGCTGGGCAAGAAAGAGATGTTTTTTGTAACGGATACTATAAAGAAGCTCTGGAGGTATGTTCTCTACGCTGTCATTGAATATATAACCCTAGACCCCAGGTTTGATAGGGTTAGGACTCACCATTTTGTGATTCTGAATCATTTTCGCCATGGTAGTAAGATCTCCTTCCCATATTATCTTTTTAACTCGATGAACAAGGCCATTTCTAGTTTTAAAAAGAAAGCTACCGTCAACCTGGCCCTGCATGAGGGTCTTCTGCTTCTGATTCATGAGCATTTCCACGCTCAAACCATTAGCAAAAACCCTATCCAGGGGCCGGATGTTGACAAGAGCAGCTCCAGTTTTTCCTCAAATTTCGACGATGTCGAGAGCATCAGCTCTGATGAGGTTTTTGAGCATTCAGGTAAGAAGACTAAAAGCCATAAGAAGGATTACCCCTCTATAAAATTACCCAGCAGAAAGAGCCCTAGAGGTCATACCCCAGCTAAAACTGGCTCTGCTGAGGTGGAGGAGGAAATGGATACTGATGATTCTGACAAGGTTTCGAAGGAGGAGCTGGATGAGGACAAATTGAGAAAAAGACAGAAGAGGGAGGGAGAGAGCATGGAGCGTTCCAGTAGTCAGGGAAAGGATTCTCTGCCCATTCCCCTCTCCCCTATACATCCTCAGCCTCCTTTGGAGGAATATGACAACTCTGGACAGATTGAGGGGGAAGTGCAAGTTAATAACAGAAGGAAGGCTTGGAAGAACTTCAATGTGAGAACGGCCACTATGGGAATCTACAGAGAGGCGATGAACCCCCAACTCCTGGTGGACGACCTCGAGAAGCCTAGACTCAATGAGCTAATTAACCCGGCTATGGTGGCTATTTCTGATAATGCAAGAGAAACGGGCATGAATCTGTTGAACAATGCCCGCAATAGCATGATCGAAAACTTCAGATCAATTAAATGGCTTTTCCATGAGCTTGAGGATGTCAGAGATAGGGTTTCCCAAATGGAAAAAATCAAGAGCAAGACAGGTGCAGAAAGCCAAGGCGACCGGAACAGCTGGGAGACTCTGATGGAGAGGAGAGTAAAAAATATTGAGAACTACAATCACAACCTGGCAAGTCAAATGATCTCCCTCCTCGTTTTGATCAACGACAACATCCTCTCTCTCTTGGAAAATCTCAAAGACAGGAACCAGATGGAGGAAGATGATAAACAAAACAGAGACAAAGATAGGCTGGATGTGGATAAAGCCAAGGACAACACTATGGAGCAGGATTTGATGAACGCCCAGGATCATAAGGCAGAAGAGCAACAAGAGTGCGCCGAAGCTGCCCAGACCATGCTCGAGATGGAGAAGTAGTCTGCTAGGTTGGGTCTCTGTCCTTTGGTTTTTGTTTCTCCTGGCTTTGGCTTTTTGTCTGGTCTCTGTTTTTCTGGTTGGTTCTCTGGCCTTTTTAGTGGGCAGTTGTTTCGGGCTGGGCCTTTGGGCTTATTTTCAGCCGTAAGGCTTATGTTTTGGCTAGGCATTTTTTCGATTATCTTCAGCCTTTCTTGTTGTTAAACTTATGGGTTTCAGGACCCCTTAAAACCTGTTTACCTTATCAAAAACTATAACTATATATGTATTCTACAATTAAAAGCAAAATTTAAAATAGGATAACACATTTTACAAGATAGTACTGACTTATGATTCTAAAGCTAAATATCTTTCTATAAATGTAACAATATATTTATATAATAATTGAATACTCAACATCTCTAGTCTAAATTATCTTATTGTACTTGCCATAGGCAATGTGCTATTGTATCCACTTCTTCTAAATTAATCAATAGTTGATAAGTAGGAGATAATTTCCATGACAAGTCAAATTGTGATATTGCTATCAGGATTTAACTATGTGATTTTGAGTCAAACTCATTGATCCATGTTTCATGAGTAGTGATTCAACATGAATCCATCTCTCATGATAATAAATGGAACACTCAGCACTCATTGGATCTAGGTGATGCTCACAAGGGTGAAGCACCAAGACTTCCCGGGAGGTCACCCATCCGAGTACTACTCCAACTTGAGTGCGCTTAACTACAAAGTTTCCTCCATGGTTAAACTCAAATCTTGCAACCGCATTTGCAAAACCTTCACTCTATAACCAATTAAATGTTTGCATTTTTTTTTTTCATTATTACTAAAGTTTTAATAAATATTTCTTAATTTTAAATTTGATATAATTGATTTAATTCACTTCTGATTGGCTCAATCATTTTTCTCTTATAGGACCCCTTTTTCCCCTTTTTCCGGAGACTGCTCTATATTCATAATCTTTGGCAAGATTTTAAGATTCGTTAAATATTTTTTTCTCCATAAAAATCTCTAATATGAGGTGAATGTTGTACTTTTGTTTAATTTTATTTCCGCTCAAACATTACTATGATAATATTTTATTGACGAATGTCCTAAAGAAACTTATTTAATTAAATTTGAAAACACATTATATTAGAATTTAGAAAATTTTCTTAGATAGCATATATATTTCTAATATTTAATTAATAGAAATGGGGCTATTCATAAACCAAAAAACTGAACTTAGAAATTTAATTTTAATAGATAGATGCTTTTTTCCAAACAAGTCATGATCGCTTGGAACAAAACAAAGAAAAATTGATTTGTGCATTAATGACAATACTGGTAAGATAAAATATCAAAATTGGAATGAATGCTATAAAACTTTGTCATTCCTAAATAAGGTTCCAACAACTTTTTACATTTTGGTAAACTTGGATGTGCGTTATTCTGCATAAACGTGTTTTGAAGTTGAATATGCATGAAAAAGTCATGCAGCGTTTAGGGCAGAGATAAGTTGGATTGACAACTCTCTCGAAGATGTTTGCGATTGACAAGACCTATCTTCTTCAACAAGTGTTTACAACATGTTTGCGATTTTTGTCATATATACATATATGATTATTTATATAATTTAGTTTAAGAATATTTATATTTAATATTATTGGATGAGAAAATGGAATATTTCTATTTAACGTTATTGGCTGAGAAAATGAATAGTCAGTGAACAAATTATTATTCTTTGATAAAACTCTAATATAAAGTTCTTACAAACTAATGTTTAAAAAAAATGATGTAATCTAGGTAAAAAGAAAGATAGTAAAACTAGTGTTACTATGATTATTGTACTTTGCAGATTAGTACTATTGCATTCACTATGTACAATTAATGAATTAATTTAACAATTATCCACCAATCACAATGATTGATTGGAAAATTAAAATATATTTAAAGTTCTATTATTCTTTTATTACTTTTATATTTTATATTTTATACAAATATTATGGTTGGTTGAATTGGTTTTATGTAAAACAAGCCCTTTTTTTAGAAGTTCTCTATATTACAAAATTCTTGACTAGATTAATGGTAAAAAATAAGTTATGCAATGCTTATTTAATAGTTGCATAAGTTTTAGTTTAAAATATAGGACAAATAGTGTTAACGTAAATTGTGAAGTTATTTTTTTCTCAAAGTCAAATATTAATATAAATTTTTGAAATGTTAATAAATGCGATAGCATAGTCTACCTTGTACAGATTAATTCCATCCAAAGAGTACAAGATGCAAGATGATCAAGTTAAGATATATTTAAAATTAGCAAAGTAAAATATATTTACAACTAGCAATATGACAATGAAATAATAATGATTTTTTAAACTATTCTATTTATTTATAATTATACTTGAAAATTTATTGATTATAAATTCATTTTCACTTTTCACATTAATTATTTAACTATATATTTAGTGGTGATTTTTAAATCTATTCTATTCTATTTATTTATAATAATATTTGAGAATTCACTCTTCACAATATTTTTTTAACTATATATATTCAATGTAATGGTCACACATAATATATTTCTTTAGTAAGAATATATTTTAATTATATTAAATTAATTTTTTTTTTAAATATAAATATAAATAACAATTTATATTCTAAAAGGTTTATACAAACTCAATTAATTATAAGGCAAGTATACGCTACTACGTGGCACTTGTTATATTATTGTACTTGTCGTAGGCTAGTACTATTGCATTTAGTTTGAATGATTAGTAAATTAAATCTATTGACCAATCATAATGAATTATTTTTTGATTAATCAAACATTTTAAAAGTTTATATATTAATGTATTAATATAATTTTTTATTTAATCTAATTTTCTCAACAATGATTGGCTCATTTGATTTGGTCTTATAAGACCCCTTTTTTTTTATGCTCTCCATATTGATTTATTTTCAATAATATTTAATATTTGTATGTTTTTGATGAAGTTATTTATAAATTTACTTATAATTATTTTAATCTTTTACTATTAAAAATTACGTATTTATATAAACCAATTATAATGAATTTTTCTCATTAGTCATAATATTTTAATATAAATAATACATAGTAAAATATAAAATATTTATTTTACAAAATACACATTTATTAGTATTTAATATTTCTATGTTTCTAATGAAGTATTGCTTTAATTACTTTTAATCTTAACTATGAAATTTTTTTATTAACTCTATGATATTAAATATTTATTTCACAAAATATATATCAAACTAATATATTTCTAAGTTATATTATATTATTTTATAAAATGTTCTATAATACCGAAATTATATAATACATAAAAAAACATTATAGATCTTTTTTTATAGCTATTTTTATTACAATATCACAAGTACATGCCACTATATGACTTAGAATCAATGATGAAAAAATAAACTATATAAACATTCTCTGTCATCAACCCTTACAAATCTAGACTATTAAGAGATTCTAAAAAGTTTTCTTAAATATTTTTTTAATTACTTTTAATCTTAACTATGACATTTTTTTAATTAACTCTATGACGTTAAATATTTAAACAAAAATATTTATTTCACAGAATACATATCAAACTAATATATTTCTAAATTATATTATTTTATTTTATAATTCTAAAATTATATAATACATAAAAAGACATTATACATCGATTTTTTATAACTATTTTTATTACAATATATTTTATTGCAAGTACATGCCACTATATGACAATGATAAATAATTTGTTTCTCTTTTAAGTTAAATAGATAAAAATAAGAATGAGATGAAAAAATAAACTATATAAACATTCTCTGTCATCAACCCTTACAAATCTAAAACTATTTAGAGATTCTAAAGAGTTTTCTTATTTGTCTCTTTTCAATTCTTAATGTGCTTATTCATAAGCGAAAACAAAATACGGGTCACGCTGTTTACAGGAGTGACAAGTGGGCTATATCTGGTTTTATACGAATAAACAGACAGAATACAAACAATGAAATTGTTTCTTAAAACTGTCTTCCGGTTAAGTCAAACTTATTTTTATAATATTGGTTTGATTGTCAAGCAAAATTTATTATTATTATTATATATCAATGTCAATATCAATACATAACTAATAATAAAAATATAAGAACATTGAATGGTGTTGATTTCAACAATGCCTACTTTCCATTGTACAAATCTCCCAATATATTGAACTATTCTCACCTTATATACAGCAAATCAACATGGTTATAGACAAAATCAATTAAAAAATAAATAAGTAAATATCAAATCAAAGAAAAAGTTCAGGAGATGACAAAGGAAATTATACATGTATCTTGTGTGATTCTTTTGAAGATATAAGATTCGTTACCTTGTCAGTTTATTATCTTTCTCATCTATTTGTTATCTTTTGTAAAATGGGTTTGTTTTGTCAACATTGAAAATTTTAGAAGCACTATGGCTTTGCTGAGCACGATAATTGTCTTATAGCACAACCTTTGTAATTGGATGGACTGAAACAATAAATCTTGTTTATCTTAGAATTTTCCCAAGGATATGTGACGATATATACCATACGTGATAGAATCAATGAAAATTGTCATGAAGTTATAATAGTTGAAATTATTATTATTATTATTTTCAATATAAACTTTGATTAGCATTTTATATATTTTTATTTCGTTAAATAATTTTTATAACGTTGACAAAATATGATTTAATAAATTGTAAAAGCTTTTTAAAAAATCATGTTAATTAAGTTATTAAGCAATTATATATCAAAATTAATTAAAGTTGTTTTTATTATATTAGAAGGGATAATACATGTGATTCAATATTATTTTTGGAAAATTTAATTCTAAAGTAATGGATAATTATTCATTCTAAGAATTGTGGTAAACAATATAAAATTTTAATTAGTTAATTATGTACATGTACTTATTGGAATTATTAATCCACAAACTATCATGATTGTAGATTCCTCAGTGTAATAGTATTGATAGACTACAAATATCTACTACAAAATGATTAAAATTTAATTTACAACATCCAAAACTACTTGTATTCCAACTTAAGATTCTTATTATATTTTCTAAAGAAAATCGATTATTTTTATATTTCCAAACATTATAATTTTATCAAATATTTAATGTGATATTTATTAAATTATTTTTAAAAGTATATTATGTTTATAATGAAATTAAAAATTTTGACATGTAGATGAATGTCAAATTTAGTTTAAGTTAACATTAACATGCTCATACCATTCTACCATTCTAGAATGCCTATCGACATTAATAAGATAATTACCCATCTAAATTGTTTTATATGTGGCACTCTATGATTTTGTTTCTACAATGTAGATAAGAGGCACTCTTCTTAAACAATTCATCCATTATATAGAACAATATTAATGAAACCAAAGCTTTAATTTATTTTTCTTTAGTTAATAATTATTTTTAATTTGGACTTATAATTTAAGTACTCCCTACAGATTTTCACTAAGTGGATACCTTATATTAGTTCTCATCAATTACTTGAATGCTAGAATTTTAAATTTAATTATTTTTGTTTTATTAATCCAAAGTTATCTTTATTTTGAAGTATCATATCCCTATGTGAAGCAATCAAACATATTCACTTGCATATTTTTGATACATAATTTGACGATATTTTTTTGTATTCCCTATTTCATTGTAGTTATTGAGAAACCATTTATTGTTTGGTCTTAGTTAGATGATAGAATTTACATTTAAAATATATTATTCAACAAACCAAAATGCATCAAGCAACTTAGACTCACACCAAAAATTCACATGAAGGCTATATAACTTGTATAATAATATTATATTGGTATGCATGGGATTATCCACCCTTATGGATTCCTCTCCCCTATATGATACATTGTGATGTCTTATTATTGCACATATCAACACACACACACACACACACACACACACACACACACACACACACACACATATGTATGTATGTATGTATGTATGTATGTATATGTGTATGTATGTATATGTGTATGTATGTATATGTGTGTTGTAGGAGCATCCTGGGTTGCATTGCTATCCTGCATGTTTTCTTATTTCTTTGTTGCTGCCGAATTGTAGTGCCTAGCATTGTTGAGTTCCTTGTTAGAGTTGAGTTCCTTGTTGGTGTAGAGTTCCTTGTCAGTATCAAGTTCCTATTGCTCTCAAGTATCTTGTTGGTGTCAAGTTCCAATATATGCCAAGTGTTGTCAAGTGCCAGTATTTTCGTTGGTTCTTCTTCAATTGAGTTTCTATTTCTAGTTCTAGTTTGGGTTGAATTTACACGTATTTAATTTTGGTATTTGTGATTAATATATTGTTGGTAGCCAACTTGTGGATTTTCATGCATTTAATGTAGGATTTAATTTATGTGATAGGTAGACCTATGGCCACAGAAGCATTTGAAGAGATCTAGGATCAAGTTTTAGTCAGTTAGTGGGAGTTAAAGATAGTTTTGTCTAGAGATTTAGAATACAAAGATCATCATTGAAGATCAAAGTTTGAATTGTATTGTTGGTCATAACCTAGAAGGCCTTACAACTGTGCATGTATGCTAATAATCTAATGAATCAATAAGTATTGTTCTCTTCTATCTCTTTTGGTTTTGGTTCTTTGTGTTGTGTTTCCATTGTGTGTGCCTTTAACCCTAGTTTCCATCAACCTCCCCATGTCAAGTGGTATCAAAGCTTGAGGTTCATTCTTGTGGAGATTGAATCATGTAAAACCCTAAGTTGAGTTGGTTGTAGGGTAGAAGATCTGAGGATTTGACTAACAACTTGTAGAGGGTTATGATCTTGCAGTAACTTGATTGTAAAGATGGTTTGAGGTAGAGAAAATGTTGATAATGTCATATTTCATGCATTGAGACAAATTTTAGCTAGATTAGTCATTGTAAAGACAACCTAGAGGAGAGGAGCACATCTTGATGGTGTGAATGATGATGAAAAAATAGCACCAAACCCTAATGTGAATCCTGGAGAAGATCAAAATGAGGCAAGATTTTTGAGAGTAGTGTCTAGGAAATGTTCAAAGCTTATAGTGGAAGTTGTTCCTCATGATGGAAAATTGGACACCAACACTATGTTGGATTGGATCTCTAACTTGGAGAAATTCTTTGAGTATGAACATACTCTTAATAATAGGAAGGTGAAAGTTGCAATTACTAGGTTGAAGGGTCATGCCTCACTATGGTGGGAACATTTATGAAATGATAAATAAAGGAGAGGAAAGGATAATAGTGGGACTTGGCTGAAAATGATAAGCAAGATGAAGAAACAATTCCTTGTTGCTAATTACCAAGTTAGCTTGTCTAGAAAAATATAAAATTTGACACAAACAGACATGATTGTAAAGGAGTGTACTGAGGAATTTTATAGATTGACATCAAATTTGGATATACATGTGGGTGATGATATGGAGAAAATTGTAAGGTACATAAATGGATTGAGATCTAGGATTCAAGATGAGATAAGTTTTATGAAATTGGAAAGTGGGGAAGAAGCATACCAATATTCCTTGATAGCTAAGGAGATATTGTCAAAGAAGAATGAACAGAGACAAAGAGGTAGAGGTGGTAGATTCTAGAGAGACAAAGGTAGATCCTATGGAGAAGGTAAAAAATATAACAATTTTGTGCAAGATGAGGGAAAATTTGAATAGAAGAATGATGAAAAAGGAAAGACTAAATGGAAAGGTGGTGATTCTTACCAAGTGTTGAGAATAAATTGAAAATAATAAAAGAGGGAGATTGTTGAGATCATATTGAAGAAGACTAGTTATCAAAGAGGGAGATTGTTGAGAACATAAAATTATGATCAATATGTTTCAGTCATTGTTTTTCACTGATGTCAAAACTGTTATTTGTTGATAAGACAATTTCTTATCTGATTTAAATACTATCACTTAGTTGATTGATGAAGAGAATTTGATCAAAAGATGTAACAATAGAACCTAGAGGAAAGGTTAGGTTATGATGATGTAATGAAGTATAAGAATCAATTAAGACAGTGATAACATGACGTATTAATAATCTACTAAAGGTTACAAAAGGTTTCTTATACTAAGAAAATTCAAAAGAACAAGTTACACAAAGGTTGTCTAACAAGCTTGACCGAGTGGAGACTAGGTGTCAAGAAAAGTCAGTACAAGTTGAGCAAAAAGTTAGTTGCAACTAATTAAAAGTTCATTCTAGTGTATGTCTAGTAGAATAGTGGATTCTAAGTAAAGTTTAGTTGATGCTGAGCACTAGTAAACTTTAGTTCATACCAAGCGAATTCATAGAAGATGTCAAGCAATTCAGTATGTGCCGAGTATCAGAAGCCAGATAATGTTGAGTGGCTACATTATTTAAAAGATCATGAATTCAATGAATCTAAGCCAATAAGTTTGTTTTCTTGGAATTTTTGAACTAGGTGGAAGATAAGGTTGATGAATCGGTGGCACAGAATTCAAGATAAGCCATTTTTAGGTGAATTCAAAGAGGAATCATGGAGAAGATTCTAGAAGATATATGAAATGTGGGATAGATTCATTGTATCCTACCTAGTCCATCCTAAAACCTAATTTGGACAATGGAGAACGAATGTGAAAAGATCTTAATTTCCTATTTATAGGAATGGATGGTTAGAAGCAAAAAGAGTTGAGTGTGAAAACTTAAGGAATACAAGGATTCAAAGGTTTTGCTTCATCAAGTGACCTGAGAGAAGAGACTGCATTGGCATGTTAAGCAAGAAGGCTTAAGGATATGTATTCTTGAAGGGTGAACATGCTATCAAAGCTAAAAAGTAAGAAGGCCAAGCAGAATGGGGGACTAAATCAATGATCTATAATCTAAAAATGAAGTTGTAATTTTTTATCCTATCAAGCCTTATGATTACTCTCTAACAATTATATTAGTCTAGGGTAAAATCCTTTGGATTAAGGTTCACCTAATAGTGATTTTTAAATCCTTTAACTAGGTGACATTCCAAGTGAATGGTCTAAATCCTCTAACAAGGCTCACTCCTAATAGGGTGATTAAAATCCTTTAACAAGGTCACATTTAATAGTGTATATTGTAACCTTTAATAGGTTTGGCCTTTCACACATCACTTCAAAATATTGAAAAATAGTAGCACGTTACTGGTGGTTTTTCCCAAATTAAGTTTTCACTTAAATGATTATGTCAAGTGTGTTAATGAATCTAAACATATGTTTACATTTTTGCAAGTTGATTTGATAGTAACCTACAAGTTTTAAGTGATTGCATAATATTATGGATGCATGCATGATGAAGATTAATTTTTTATGGGTTCACTAAGTTGTGAAAAGTTTTACTTATACATCTGGACCTTGGATAACTAATTCACCCCCCCTTAATTATTCTAAAGTATTCTAACACCAAGGAGGTACTAGTGATTACCAAGGAAGAGGTAATTCTTATTCTAGAGGTGGTTTTCATGGTAATTGCTTTAGATTTAGTAAAGAAGGGCATAGATCCTTTGACTATAGATCCTTTGAAAATGGGAAAGGTAACAAATTCAAGTAGACATTTAGGGTTCACCAAGTGGACCTAAGGCTTGAAAAAATTTGATAGTGAAAATAACCTTATGTAATAAGGGAAGTGATGAGGAACATTTCTTAAGGAGAATTCTTTTCAAGACTAGATGTAGGATGGCTATAAGATGTTGCAAGGTGATCATTGACAGTAGAAGTTCTATGAATTTGGCATTAGAAGAGCTAGTTACAAAGTTATAATTATAGAGGTTGAAGCATCCCAAACCCTATCATGTTTCATGGATCAAAGATGATAATAAGATATTGATAAGTGAACAATGTATTGGGAAGTTCAAGATTGGATATTATTTTGATGAAGTTCTATGTGATATTATGCCTACAAATTGTTGTCATTTTTGTTGGGTAGACCTTGGCCATGTGATCGATATGCTATACATGAATAAGATTGAATCAATATACTCTTTGGGTGAATGGGAGAAAATAAGTATTCTTTCCTTTGATGAAAAGTCCACATGAGGTTACTACTGTAAGAATTTGCATGGTAAATGGAAAATAGTTTGAAAAAGAAATGAAAAGGAGCCAAGTTTGTTTTTCTATAATTCCTAGAGGATGAAGTAGCATAAGCTAGTAGACATTGAGTGATAATAGAAATTGGGAATGTTAGTTGAGTGCCATAAGAAATTAAAAACTTGTTGAATGAGTACAAAGAAAGTGTTTCAAAGAATATTCCTAATGGTTTACCACAAGTAACAAGTATATGTCATTGTATGGATTTGATTCTTGGAGCTACGTTTCCAAATAGAGGACCATATAGATTAACACCTACAAAGAATGAAGAACTTAATAGACAAGTGCATGAGATGTTGCAAAAAGATTTGATCAAAGAAATTTTGGGTCCATGTGTTGTACTATTTGTATTAGCACCTAAGAAGAATAGAGAATGTGTATTGATCTAGAGCTATTAACAAGATCAGTATGAAATATAGGTTTCCTATGCCAAGGATAGATGTCATAATGGATTGTTTGAGTAGGGTAAATTATTTTACCGAGATTGACTTGATGAGAGGTTATCGTCGTATCAAAATCAGAGAAGATGATGAGTGGAAGACTTCTTTCAAGATAAAAGATGGTTTGTATGAATGGTTAGTAATGTCATTTGGTTTGACTAATGCATGTAGAAATTTCATGTGGTTGATCAATGACGTTCTTAGGAGATTTTTGGGTAAGTTTGTGATTATTTATTTAGAGGATATTTTGATATTCATTACGATTACAAAAGAATATCTTGAGCATGTTAGACAAGTATTGCAAAGATTGAAAGATGAGAAATTGATGATTAACTTGAAAAAGTATTCTTTTATGCAAGTGGAGATTGTGTATTTAGCATTTGTGATTTTAGCTGATAGTTTGAGAATGGATCTCAAGAAGGTTACATAAATTTTGTAATTGCCTAGACCTTAGAATGTGGGTGAGGTAAGATCATTTCATGGTTTGGCTAGTTTTTATAGGGAGTTTATAAAAAAAATAGTTCTATTTTTAATGCTATGACTAAGATAATGAGGGGAGACAAAAAGGACTTCAAGTGGACACATGGAGCTAATAATAGTTTTAAGACTTTGAAACAATAGGTTGTTGAGTTACCAATATTGGCTTTCCCTAATTTCAATAAGGTATTCCAAGTTGAATTTGATGCAAGTGGCAATGCAATAGGAGTTGCATTGAGTCAAGAAGGTAAACTTGTTGCTTTCTTTAGTGAGAAGTTAAATGAAGCTAAAAGGAAGTATTGTATGCATGATCAAGATTTTTATGCCATTGTTTAAGCCTAGAAGAAGTGGAGATATTATTTGATTCCTATGGAGTTTGTGTTTTATACTAATCATAAATCTTTATAGTACTTGGTAGGTCAACATGAGTTGAATCAGAGATATATGAAGTGGGTTGAGTACTTAAAGAATTTCACATTTGTGATTAAGCATAAGAGTGGAGTCACTAATCGAGTTGTTGATTCATTGAGTAGAACATGTTCTTTGTTGACCAAAAAGAAGGTTAAATTTCTTAGTCTTGACGAGATAAAAGAGGTGTATGATACTGACCCTAATTTTTCTAAGGCATGAAAAGAGTGCAAGGCACCAAATCTATCAAATTGCATGAGTAAGTATGATGAGTATTTTATCCAAGAAGGCATGTTACTTAAAGGAATTCAATTGTGTATCCTTAGAAGTTCTATGAGGTTGAAGTTGGTAAAGGAAAAAACATAGTGGTGGATTTGCTAGACATTTCAGAATTGATAAGACATTGAGTTTGCTAAAGGATAAGTATTATTGGCCACAGATCTATAAGGGTGTTTAGAAGTTTATAAAGATTTTTGGAGTTTGTCAAGTTGCAAAAGAAGTCAAAATACTGGATTGTATAAACCTATTTTTGTTCCTAAGAAACCTCTGAGTGATATTAGTATGGATTTTGTTCTTGGATTACCTAAGATAGTAAAAAGGTATGATTTGATATTTTTTGTTGTGGATAGATTTTCTATGATTGCATATTTCAGACCCTATAAGAAGACATTAGATGCTGAGCATGTTGTTGAAATTTTCTTCAAAGATATTGTTAGATTGCATGGATTACCAAGAATTACTATTTCTGATAGAGACAATAAGTTTATTGGTTACTTTTGGAGAACTTTGTGGAAGAATATGGGTACTAAGTTAAAGTTTAATTCTACATTCCATCCACAAATAAATATATAGATAGATGTTGTGAATAGAATATTGGGTAATTAGTTGAGATGTTTGGTTGGAGATAAATCATATAAGTGGGAGTTGGTGTTGGCATGTAATCTGAATTTGCATATAATAATTTTGTGAATAAGAGTATAGGTAAAACACCTTCTATGATTGTTACTGGAATACAACCTAGAGGAATATCATATTTGAGGGATGTTTCTAGTGAAAAAAACACATGTTGCAGGGGAAAAAAATTGCTAATTTTATAGATTCTTTTCATAAGGAAGTGAAGTTGAGATTGAAACAAAGTAATGCAAAGTATAAAGAGAATGTTGATAAGTCTAGAAGACATCACAATTTTAAAGTTGGTGATGAGGTGAAGGTTCATTTGAAAAAAGGTAGATTTCCTAGTAAAAAATATAGTAAACTAAAGATGAAGAAGTTTGGAGGTTTTAAGATCTTGAGGAAGTTTGATACTGGTAATGCTCATGAAGTTGAATTACCTAGTGACATGGATATATCTCCTATATTCAATGTTATTGATTTGTATAAGTAACATAAGTTAGATGATGAATTTGTTGTATCAAATGGTTATCTTAAGAAGAAAATTGAAGAGGTTGTACAAGTATTGGATCAAGGAGTTGGTAAAAGAATAAGAGGAAAACATTACTATGAGTATTTGGTGAAGTGGAAGAACAAACCAATTAAAAATTCTACATAGATTTCTCAATCTAATTTAGATTTAACTTAGGTTGTGTCCATTCAATGATTTAGGAGAATCATTTATTTTAACCTTAGTTGTTTGATGTAGGAGCATCTTGGGTTGTATTGATATCCTGCATGTTTTCTTGTTTCTCTATTGTTGTTGAATTGTAGTGCCTAACATTGTTGAGCTCCTTGTTGGTGTTGAGTTTCTTGTTGGTATCAAGTTCCTTGTTGGTGTTGAGTTACTATTGGTGGCAAGTTCCTTGTTGGTGTCAAGTTCCAGTATATGACAAGTGTTTTCAAGTGCTATTATTTCCCTTGGTCCTTCTTCTACCGAAAGCATGCAATTGATTTACATATCAAAAGCATATGTCCAATCAATGTCAATATCAATATAGAACTAATAATAAAAATATAAGAACATTGAATGGTGTTGATTTGAACAATTCCTACTTTCCATTGTACAAATCTCCTAATATATTGAACTATTCTTACCTTATATATAGAAAATCAACATGGTTATAGACAAAATCAATTTTATTTTAAAATCACATGAAAGAAAAAGTTCAGGACATGACAAAAGAACTTATATATGTTTCTTGTGTGATTATTTTAAAGATATAAGATTTGTTACCTTGTCAGTTTATTATCTTTCTCATCTATTTGCTATCTTTTCTCTTGAACTTTTGTAAACTAGCTCTCAATAATTAAAATTAAAAAATCGGTTTGGTTTTTCTTTATCATGTTCCTACTCTTGTCAACATTGAAAATTTTAGAAGCACTATGGCTTTGCTAAGTACGATAATTGTCTTATAGCACAACCTTTGTAATTGGATGGACTGAAATAATAATTTTTTTTTATCTTAGAATTTTCCCAAGGAGTTTGACACAGTATATACTATATGTGATAGAATCAATAAAAATTGTCAAAATGTTTTAACAGTTGAAATTATTATTATTATTATTTTCAATCTTAAATTTGACTAGCATTTTATATATTTTTATTTTGTTAAATAATTTTTATAATGTTGACAAAATATGATTTTCGTAATAAATTGTCAAAGCTTTTTAAAAAATCATGTTTTTGAATTAAAAAGTAGTCAAAATCAGGTGGTTGGACCATAAAAAAGCAAAAAATCATGTTTTTGAATTAAAAAGTAATCCATTTTATCTCACCTTCCATGCTAGACCTTGAGGAATTAGAAACCTCCACTTCCTCGTCCTCCATGTTCCCCTCACTAAAATTTGAAGCCTTCTCTTTAATCCTTTATTTAGGATGATCCATCTCCTCTGAATCCAACTCCTCCTCCTATGACACCCTAGATCTCAACTTCCTTTTAGCATTGGATTTTGCAATCCTCCTTGATCTCCTCCTAGCACCTCTCCCCTTGTCCTCTGATTCCTCCAATACCTTCTTTTTCCCTTTGTCTAACTTCTCTTTTTTACTCATGGAGGTGGGCTTCAACTCAATAGGGGACCCATTGGGTGATGGCTATGAGGTAGGGGCTTTGGGGACCATAATCCTAAGGGGAACCTATTAGGGAGGGGGGTTGGGGTGAGCAAGAATATCAATCTTTACAATCCTAGGGGGGACCAAAGAAAGGTGAAATTGATAAAGCCAAAACATCAACCCTTGATACACAAAATTAACTCCCTTCCTCATTTTTTCTTAGCATCAGTAACTATATCCACTAAATCATGTAACAGAAAAAATGGAATAGAGATAAACTCACGGTGAAAAAAATGGTTTAGGAGAGGGAAATGATAGTAATAATAGATACCTTACCTCCCTTCCAAAGTTAGGTACTTTATCAATATTAGCCAAACTTCATTACATGGCTCAAGGAGCTTCTCCCACATAAACCCTCCTTTGTGTCGAATAGGTTCCTCCTCTTCCAAGAAGTGATGTAGACTCACTTTGCCAACAACCCTTCTCACTTTTTTCCATTTCCTTTCCCTTATACCAAGTCTTGTCATTGGAGAAATGATTTCCTCTGAGATATGAAATGAGATGCTATTAATCACAACTCTTTGATCCTCCTAAGAATTAACAAACTATAGGGAGTAATTCTCATTCTACCCATTCAACGGCTCCATAAATGGGATGAATCCCCTCTCCTTTAGCATGTACCACATATGTGACTTCCTAGAAATTTCCTCTATCATGGATGGCATAATTTACAAAAGATCTCCCCCAATCTTTGCAATTTTCCCTAAAACTCTCTCCTTCTCCCAAACCTAGAGGCAATTGCTAAGAATGCAATCACACTTAGGCACAAAAATAATGGCCCTTAAGAAAACAATAAAGGCATTTATTGTTAATAATAGATGCGTCCCATCTAGACATAAATGTCACATGTTGACCCCCTCTATCTCTTCTCCAATATTTTCCATCATTCCTAATACTCCAAAAGCATTTGAAATTTGAACCTTTCCTCTTCACAACATATGAGGACATGCAAAAAAAAATCATTAAAAAATCATTAATCTCAAACATCAAAATTCTATCTTTTTGGGCCATGCAAATTTATTATCACAAGTACCTTTTTCACCACACCTTGGCATCTATGCATAATGCCTTTGTCTCATCCTCCTACTTAGTGACAAGTCACTATAATTTAAAAGTATCCTCTAGCTAGATTTCATGATGCTTGATTTCTTTCTTCACTAAATCTCTTACCAAGTTTGGTAAGGCATTAATCTCTCTCTAACATTGTGGTCCCTTCACATTTAGACCTAAAGCCACCATTCCATCAACCACCCCAATTCCCTCTAGAAAAATATATTGCACTTCAAATATTTTTAGAATAATTAATAAGTGTCTAATATTTCCACAATACATTTAATAGTCCACCCTTCCTTCATGATCCCTTTTATAGTCTCTATAATAATTTTTGAGTCACCTTCTATCTCCATGTTTTCCCATCCAACACTAATCACTAATCACCAATTTCAAACCCCAAAAAAGAGTCATTGTTTCCACAACATTGTTGGACTCTTTCCCCTAGCTATCCAGTATATGCCAAGAGCATCCTACCCTCATTGTCTCTAACTATGCCTCAACCCCCCAATCCCTCCTTTCTAGCAGCACTGTCAAAGTTGAGCTTGGCCCAATTCTCTCTTGAGTGTTTCCATTGTGTCCTTTTCCTTTCCAATAGATTGGAATCATCAATCTCCATTATCCTCTCCTCCAAATTCTAGCACTTGGCAATCTTGATATCCAGCTAATTACAAGGGATAACCAACTTCCTCTACTTGCTTTACCTCATATTATCTACTAGAAGTTTGCAAATCTTATCCAACACAACCTCCTCACTTATCTCTTCATTCCTAAATACCCTATTATTTCTCTCATTCCAAATACCCTAGTAGATATGGGGGGATTACCTTCCACATACTAAGAAGAAAGGGATGGGGAAAAGACCTTGCCAACACACAAAAAATTGCTCGATTCCCTTATTAAAAACCCAAATCACCTCTAGTTTTGGTAATATTCTCCCCCAAACATTAGAAGCATAATTATAATCAAGGAACATGTGAGTAATATTCTCCTCTACTTTCTTGCACAAATAGCATCTATTGGATAATTGGAATACCCTCTTCTTGAGATTATCAATAGTAAGAATTTTCTCATGAATGGTGGTCCACTAGAAAATACTAATCTTTGGGATTAAATAGTTAAACCATATATTCCCCCAATAATTAGGCTCTAAGGCTTTATCAAATATTAATTTGTAAGAAGATCTAATAGAGAACTCCCCCATCAAGGTATCCTTCCAAATGCATGTATCATTCGGTCCACTCCTAGGATTTTGTACCATTCAAGTAGACCCTTTAGCTCTTTAATCAGCTCCCCACCATCTAAAGCATTATGTTGCAATTCAACCTTTTTCCACTTCCTCCCTAGGCCAATAAAACCAACAACCTTATTTGCCACCTACTCTTGAAGGTTATCTTGAAGGGAGCCATATTTCATTCTTGTTAAAGGTCTTTTAGTAAGCCATGGATCCTCCCAAAATTTAATCTAGTTAGCATCCCCCACTAGCCAACTCACACCTTCTTTAAAAAAAGTTATATTTATCACTATATTACCCCAAATCTTATATCCCATAGGAAGATCATTTCTCCATATTTAGTGGGAGAATTTCAAATGTTCCAGATACTTGGCTTTTAAAATTTTACACGAATTTCCCTCCTCCTTCATCAAGTTCCACCCCACCTTACTAAGAAACACATTATTCAAATCAGATATCCTTCTAACTCCCAAACCTCTTTTACTCTTAGGTTTACAAACTGTGTCCTTGCTTACCAAGATTGACCTATTCTTCTCACTTCCTCCTGACCAAAGGAAGTTTCATTGTATTTTCTCCAATTTCTCTACCATACACTGAGTAACTTTGAACATTAATAGGAAATTCATAGGTAGGCCTTGAAGGGATGAGATTAGAATCTGAAGTTTACTCACATTGCTCAAGGTTTTACATTTCCAACCAATCAACTTATTTTCCATTTTTTCCAAGATGGTATTCCAACATTTTTTACTTACATCTTTCATTGTCAAAGGAAGGCCTAGATACATATTAGGGAGCACAACAATATTACACCCCAAAATATTTAAGATCCTCCACTAAAAATCTAGATGAGTGTTGAATAAGAAACCTTACTTTTATCCAAATTATTTTTTGGTCCTACATTGACCACATAAACCTTCAGGATGAATTTCCAGGCCATAGCTTCACCTATAGAGGATTCCCCTCTAAGGAAGGTGTCATTCACAAACTATTGAATCACCTTTGGCAAAATCATGGAAGTAGGCTTAATACCTTTGATCTTTCCCCCTTCTATCTTTCTCAAGAAAGCCATTCCCAACACTTCTGCCACCATAATAAATAAGTAGGGAGAGATAGATTCTCCTTATCTTACTCCCCTCTGCCCTCCAAAGTTCCCCCGAGGTGAACCATTCACCAGCACTGAGTAATTAATAGTTTCTATCAATTATCTAATCATCCTTATAATATTTTGACTAAAACCAATTTTAACCACAACTTTGTACAAGAAGGTCTAGTTGATCCTATCATAAGCTTTAGAGATATAAAGTTTCAAATCCATACCTAGATTATCACTCTTCTCCATAGATTGAACCACTTCATGAGTTGTTATGACGACATCAAGGAATTGACACCCTAGAATAAACCCATTTTGGATTTTCCCTATGAATTTATGCAGCAGTAGTTTTAACCTATTCACCATAATTTTAGAAAAGATCTTATAAGTGGTTTTATAGAAGCTAATTGGCCTAAAATTAGAGAAGGCACTTGGGTATTTGACCTTAGGGATCAAGGAAATAAATGTTTTCTTGAGTTTCCTCAGAAGCTTCCTAGTTTTGAAAAGGTCATGAGCATCTTGGAGTAGATCCAATTTAACTACTTCCCAAAAGTATTGGAAGAAAGCCAGGGGGAAACCATTAGGGCTCAAGGATTTGCAAGCTTTCATAGAATAGACATCTCTGCAAACTTCCTCCTAAGTAACCAAATATGTTAGTTCCTCATTTTCCTCCACCAAGATCACTATGGGCATGGAATTAATCAGCCATTGTCTGTCCTCCTCCTTGATATTTTTGTGCTCCTCTTTATAGGAGTTCTTGAAGTAATTAGTTGCCCAGTTACCTATCTCTTTAGTTTTAGTGAGATTCACATTATTATCATCTTTGATAGTGTTAATCATGTTTCTACTTTTATGGATGGATGGTGACCTATGAAAAAAAGTAGTATTCCTATCCCCCAACTTGAGCCATAACACCCTTGATCTTTTCTTCTAGAAGGAATCCTTCTTGATCATCATATCTTTCCAAACCTTCCTATAGTTATCCTCTTCTAGAATTATTTCTTCCAAGGCTAAGCCTTCCCCCATAGCTTTTTGGAGCTCCTCTAACTTATTTTCCTCCTCTCCCTTAGTCTTAAAGCTATCCCCAAAAAATATTTTCTACCAAGGGGGCACATTCCTTATAACATTCTACAATTTAGTAAAAAAATTATACATAGCAGTTCCTTCCACACTAATCCCCCACCATTTCACCACCTAAGTGCTAAAATCAAGATGGGATTGCCACATTTTTCCATATCTAAAGGGTCATGGACCCCTTGGGACACTTCTTTTAGATAAAGAAAGATGGGAGCATGTTCTATGACTGTCCTAGGTAATCTAATGAGAGAGGAGGAAGTCAAACCCTCCCAGCTATCCAGGACCAAAAGTCTATCTAGTTTGACTTGGATAAGGTCAACTCTCTTCCTATTGTTTGACCAACTGAACTTCACTCCATGCATCTCTATATCCATTAAGCCATTTTTATTAATGAATTCAACCAAATCCTTCATACTATCATTGAAATCCACTGTTCCTCCAACCTTCTCGGAGGGGTATAAAGGGGAGTTAAAATCTCCCATATAGAAAGTATTTTTGTTATGAGAGACAAAGACAAATAGCTCCTCCCATGGATAGCTTCTTCCTTGTCTTGAGTTTGGGGGTATACACATTTACAACATTCTAGATCTTTTCATCTTTCCTATGTTCAGTAGTAAGATAGTTTTTAGAGCAATGTGTTATACTTCCTTTACTAGCACTTGGGTTCTAGAAAGTAGCCACACCTCTTGATGCTCCCTCTGCTTCACTATAACAATGATTAGCACCTAGCCAAATATAACTACCGATACATTCCAAATTAGACATATTCATTTTAACTTCTTGGATTAGAGGGATATCAATTTTTAGATTAGACAGTTGTTACTTAAGGGAAAACTATTTTTGAGGGCTATTCAAACCCTCATATCCCATGATAGAACAATCATTTTCTACCTTTTTGTCAAGGACTCCAAGGTAGGTTGCCTTCCACTAGCCACCTCCCTTTCCATCTGCTTCGTTCTTCTACTTTGTTTCCTAGATTTCCCCACATCCATCTTTAACTCTACCTCCACCTCAAATTTCTTTGATACTCTTGTCTGCCTTCTCTAGGTTTTCCGTTTCCCCTCCATGTCCTCCAATGTGGTCACTGTGTTGCACCCTATTAGAAATTGGGGGAACATCATCGCTCCAACAAAGTACTCTAGCTACCTCCACATCTTCTGAATCTTTCCTTTTTACTCTCTCTGAAGCTTTAGTTTTATCCTCCTTACCCCCAAATACTTCCTCAATTACCATGTTTCTCAAAGGGGTACTAAGGAGATCCTATATGCATTATAGAAAGGGGAAGGTCTCCTCTCCATTTAAATCCTCTATTTTTCACCTTCATCTACTCTGTAGGAAGCCCATCCAGTTCATAGGTCTTCTCTGAAGCCTTTTTCATATTAATCTTCACCTCACCTCAGTGGGTAGTCACCTTTTCTTTTGTTATAGTAATCTCTAGCTCTCCTTGGTTGGTAACCACCTTCTCTTCTAACCCCTTCCTAGGTGAAGTAACCATCTTAACCTTCCCTTCCAACTCTCCTTCATCTTTATCCAAGGATACATCTCCCTCCTCTCCCATTTCTAAAGAAACAATTACAACTTCCTTCTCCCCTACTAACATCTCCTCAACCAACTTATTATTCTTATTGCAATCAATAACCAAGTGTCCAAACAATGAGCATGTCTAGAAGGAAAGCCCCACATTTTCATAGATAATGGGTTTCACTTTCTTACCCCACTTTGACCTTAGAATAATGGACTTGGGTAAAGTAGTACCAACTGCTACATTCATGGTGAATGTTGCAAACACCAACCTAGACTTAGATAGGGTAACTGTGTTATCCACAAAAAAATGTCCAAAGGAGTTCCCAATATATTTTAGGATCTTGTCATTCCAAAACTCCAAGGGGATTTCTAGGAACCCAACCCAAAACAGAGCCCTCCTATTCAGTTATTTCACTAGATCTAGCACAAGGTGCCACTTGGCCACCATTAGACTATGTTTCCCATAGGATGAAGACCCTACCAACACCATTTTCATGTCTTCAATAGCCATGAATTGAAACTAAAAATGACTCCCTGACATCATCAAAACAATCACACTTTCCTCTAACTTCCATCTCTGGCTTACCCACTTCCTAACCATCTCAATCAATGGTTGAAAGGCTACAAACCTACCAATCAGGCAAAGTTTTAAGTTGGTAGATACACTATCAACTAAGTTGTCTAAGAAAATAATTTTCACTCCCTCATTTCAACTAATCACCTTCAGAGCCTCTAGTGGGACATGAGTTTTCTTCACTCCAAGGACCATGTCCTTTCTTCTTTGAGTTACTATAGAACTCATTTTATCCTCCTGACACTCCATAGAGGCCACTGTTGACTCCACCAACACCCCACAAGTAGGATGATCATCATCTACAATCCCCTAGGCAACCCTAGACAAGATTAGAACAAGTTGTACGTCTGGGCAGGATTCTAGGACCTACCTAACCCTTGGGGGCTATTCCCACTCATTTGAATTCAAAATACCAAAGGAGCGGGAAACTAGAAAAAATCATGTTTATTAAGTTATTAAGAAATTATATACCAAAATTTACTAAAGTTATTTTATATATATTAGAAGGGATAATACATGTGATTCAATATTATCTTGGAAACTTTAATTCTAAAGTAATGGATAATTATCCATTCTAAGAATTATGGTAAATAATAAAATTTTAGTTAGTTATGTACATGTACTTATTTGAATTATTAATCCACAAACTATCATGATTGTAAATTGCTTAGAGTAATAGTATTGATAGACTAGGGGGCACTCACGACTATATTAAAAATAAGGTAATTACCCATCTAAATTTTGTTATATGTTTCACTCTATGATTTTATTTCTATGATGTAGATAAGAGGCACTCTTCTTAAACAATTAAACCATTATATA
This sequence comes from Cupressus sempervirens, assembly GCA_028749045.1. Taxonomy (NCBI): domain Eukaryota; kingdom Viridiplantae; phylum Streptophyta; class Pinopsida; order Cupressales; family Cupressaceae; genus Cupressus; species Cupressus sempervirens. The sequence continues at coordinate 142,999,926 of CM053787.1, forward strand.
GAACAATATTAATGAAACCCAAAGCTTTAATTCAATTTTCTTTAGTTAATAATCATTTTTTATTTGGACTTATAATTTAAGTACTCCCTATAGATTTTCACTAAGTAGATACCTTATATTAGTTCTCATCAATTAATTGAACACTAGAGTTTTAAATTTAATTGTTTTTGTTTTATTAATCCAAAGTTATCTCTATTTTTAAGTATCATATTCCTATACAGAGAAATTAAACATGTTCACTTGCACATTTTTTGATACATAATTTGATGATTTTTTTTTGTATTCCCTCTTTCATTGTAGTTACTGAGAAACTATTTATTCTTTGGTCTTAGTTAGCTTATAGAATTTACATTAAAATATATATTATTCAACAAACCACAATGCATCAAGCAACTCAAACTAACACCAAAAATTCACAAGAAGGCTATATAACTGATATAATATTATTATATTGGTATGCATGCGATTATTTTCCCTTATAGAATCTTCTCCCCTATATGATGCATTGTGATGTCTTATTATTGCACATATCAACATTTTAGTTTTATATAATGCTGCAAAAGCATCTTGGGTTGTCTTGCTATCTTGTATGTTTTCTTGTTTCTTTGTTATTGCAATGCCTAGCACTATCGAGTTCCTTGTTGGTGTTGAGTTCCTTGTTGCATAGAGATCCTTGTTGGTGTCGAGTTCTTATTGGTGTTGAGTTCCTTGTTGGTGCTGAGTTCCAGTATTTGCCTTGGTCCTTCTTCGATTGATTTTTTATGTGTATTTCCAGTTTGGACTGACTTTATGTGTATTTGATTATGGTATTTGTGATTAATTATTGTTTCTAGCCAACTTGTGGCTATACATGCATTTAATGTAGGATTTAATTTCTATCATAGGTCAACCTATGATCGCACAAGTATTTAAAGAGGTCTAGGATCAAGTTTTAGTCAGTTAGTGGAAGTTAAGGATAGTTTTTTTCTAGAGAGTTAGAATGTGAAGATCATCATTGAAGATCAAAGTTTGAATTGTATTGTTGGTCATAACCCAGAAGGCCATACAATTGGGTATGTATGCTAATAATTTGATGAATCAATAAGTATTTTTTTCTACCATCTCCTTTGGTTTTGTTCTTCATGTTGTATTTTTATTATGTTTACTCTTATAGGTGGACTGGGTAGCTATGTGTGCCTTTGGCCCTAGTTTCTATCAGCCTTCCTACATTAGATGGTATCTAAGCTTAAGGTTCATCCTTGTGGAGATTGAATCATGTAGAACTATAATGTCATTTGGTTGTAGGGTAGAAAATTTGACGATCTAACCTACAACTTGCAGAGGGTTACAATCTTGTAGGAACATGATTGTAAAGATGGTTTGAGGTAGAGGAAATGTTGATAATGTTGTATTGGATACATTGAGACAAATTGCAGCTAGATTAGCTATTGTAGAGGCAACCTAGAGGAAAAGAGCACATCTTGATGATGTGAGTGATGGTGAAATAGTAGCACAAAACCCTAATCCAGAACTTGAAGAAGATGAAGATGAGGCAAGATTGTTGAGGGTGTTCTCTAGGGAACATTCAAAGCCTATTGTGGAAGTTGTTCCTCGTGATGGAGAATTGCACACTAATGTTGTGTTGGATTGGATCTATACTATGCAAAAGTTCTTTGAGTATGAAAATACTCTTGATAGTAGGAAGGTGAAAGTTGTAGTTACTAGGTTGAAGGGTCATGCCTCAATGTGGTGGGAACATTTAAAAATTGATAAAAAAAGGAGAGGAAAGGGGAAGATTGGGATTTGGCTGAAAATGGTGAACAAGGTGAAGAACAAGTTCCTTATTGCTAATTACCAAGTTAACTTATTGAGAAAAATACAAAATTGGAGACAAAGAGACATGATTGTAAAGGAGTATTATGAGGAATTCTATAGACTTGGACATAAGATCTAGACATGTGGATGATGATGTGGAGAAAATTGTAAGGTAGATAAATGGAATGAGAGCTAGGATTCAAGATGAGATAAGTTTTGTGAAATTGGAAAGTGGGGACAAAGTATGCCAATATGCCTTGAAAGCTATGGAGATATTGACAAAGAAGAATAAATAGAGAAAAAGGAGTAGAGGTGGTAGATTCTAGAGAGGCAGAGGTAGATTGTATAGAGAAGGTAGAAAATCTGGCAAATGTGTGCACGATAAAGAAAAATTTGAATGGAAGAATGATGACAAAACAAAGATTGAATGGAAAGGTGGTGATTCTTACCAAGGAGGTACTAGTTCTTATTAACAAAGAGGTAATTCTTATTCTAGAGGTGGTTTTCATGGTAATTGATTCAGACATGGTAAAGAAGGGCATAGATCCTTTGAGTATAGATCTTCTAAAAAGGGGAAAGGCAACCAAAATTCTATGGTTCAAGGAGACATTGAGGGTTCATCAAGTGGACCCAAGGCTTGAGAAAATTTGATGGTGGGAAGAACCTTATGTAATAAGGGAGTGATGAGGAAAATTTCCTAAGGAGAAGTCTTTTCAAGACTAGATGTAAGATGGTTGGATGATGTTGGAAGGTGATCATTAATAGTGGAAGTTCTAAAACTTTGGCATCAGAAGAGCTAGTTAAAAAGTTGCAGTTGCAGAGGCTGAAGCATCCTAAACTCTATAATGTTTCATGGATCAAATATGAGCATAAGATATTGGTAAGTAAACAATGTATTATGAAGTTCAAGATTGGATATTATTTTGATGAAGTTCTATGTGATATTATGCCTATAGATTATTGTCATATTTTTTTGGGTATAACTTGGCAATATGATTGATATGCTATACATGAATAAGATTAAATCAATATACTCTTTGGGTGAATGGGAGAAAGCAATCATTATTACCTTTGATTGAAATTCTAGATGAGGTTACTTGTACTATTGTAACAATTTTCATGGTAAATGGAAAACAATTTGAAAAATAAATGAAAAGGAACCAAGTTTGGTTTTCTATAATTCCTAGAGGACTTAGCTTTGGTAGTAATGACTAGGCAATAGAAGTTGGTAGAAACTGAGTGACAATGGAAATTGGTAGTATTAGATAAGTGTCACGAGAAATTGAAAACTTGCTAAATAAGTACAAAGAAATTGTTGTAGAGGATATTCCTGATGGTTTACCAATAGTAAGAAGTAGTCATTGTATGGATCTAATTTTTGGAGCTAGTTTGTTGAATAAAGAACCATATAGGTTGATACCTACAGAGAATGAAGAACTTAATAGACAAGTGAATGAGTTGTTGTAGAAAGATTTGAGCAAAGAAGGTTTGGGCCACATGTGTTGTACTTGTTGTATTAGCATTGAAGAATGGAGAATGGAGAATGTGTATTGATCCAAAGCTATTAATAAGATCATTGTGAAATATAGGTTTCCTATGCCAAGGATGGATGTCATAATGGATTTTTTGAGTGGGGCAGAGTATTCTACCAAAATTAATTTGAAGAGAGGTTATTGTCATATCAGAATTAGAATAGGTGATGAGTGGAAGATTGCTTTCAAGACAAAATATGGTTTGTATGAATGGTTAGTAATGTCTTCTAATTCACCTAGTACTCTCATGAGGTTGATGAATAAAGTTCTCAAGAGATTTTTGGGTAAGTTTGTGATTATTTATTTGGATGATATCTTGATATTTAGTAAGTTTAAGGAAGAATATCTTGAGCATGTTAGACAAGTATTGTAGAAATTGAAAGAGGAGAAGCTGATGATTAACTCAAAAAAGTTTTCTTTTATGCAAGAGGAGGTTGTGTATTTTGGATTTGTGATTTCATCTGATGGTTTGAGAATGTATCTCAAGAAGGTTAAAGAAATTTTGGAATGGCCTAGACCTTAGAATGTGGGTGAGGTAAGATCATTTCATGGTTTGGCTAGTTTTTGTAGGAAGTTTATAAAGAATTTTAGTTTTATCTGTAATGTTATGACTGAGACAATGAGGGGAGACAAAAAGGACTTCAAGTGGCCACATGGAGCTGATAATAGCTTTAAGACTTTGAAAAAATATGTTGTTGAGTTACCTATATTGGCTTTTCCTAATTTCAATAAGGTATTTCAAGTTGAATGTGATGCAAGTGGTAGTGCAATAGGAGTTGTATTGAGTCAAGAAGGTAAACTTGTTGATTTCTTTAGTGAGAAGTTGAATGATGCTAAAAGGAATTATTTTATATATGATCAAGAGTTTTATGCTATTGTTTAAGCCTTTAAGGAGTGTAGACATTATTTGATTCCTAAGGAGTTTGTATTTTATAGTGATCATAACGCTCTACAATACTTGGGAGGTCAACATGACTTGAATTAGAGACATATGAAGTGGGTTGAGTACTTGTGAAGTTTCACATTTTTTATTAAAGATAAGAGTGGAGTCACTAACTAATTTGCGGATGCATTGAGTAGAAGACATTCTTTGTTCACTAAGATGAAGGTTGAAGTTCTTGGTTTTGATGAGATAAAAGAGTTGTATGATACTGACCCTAATTTTCTTGAGGCATGGAGAGAGTGTAGAGCACCAAATCTATCAAATCACATTAGTAAGTGTGATGAGTATTTTGTTCAAGAAGGTCTATTGTTTAAACAAATTCAATTGTGTATCCCTAGAAGTTCTTTGAGGTTGATTTTGGTTAAGGAAAAAACATAGTGGTGGATTCACTAGACATTTTTGAATTAATAAGACATTGAGTTTTTTGAAGGATAAGTATTATTGGCCACAGATGTATAACAGTGTATAGAAGTTTGTAAAGAGTTGTGGAGTTTGTCAAGTTGCAAAAGAAGTAAGTCAGAATACTAGATTATATACACTATTTTTGTTCCTAAGAAACCTTTGAGTGCCATTAGTATGGATTTTGTTATTGGATTACCTAAGATAGTAAAAGGCTATGATTACATATTTGTTGTTATGGATAGATTTTCTAAGATCACACATTTCATACCCTATAAGAAGACATCAGATGCTGAGCATGTTGTTGAAATTTTCTTCAAAGAGATTGTTAGATTGCATAGATTACCAAGAAATACTATTTTTGACAGAGACAGTAAATTTGTTGGTTACTTTTAGACAACTTTGTGGAAGAAGATGGGTACTAAGTTGAAGTTTAGTTCTACATTCCATGCACAAATAGATGGATAGATAGAGGTTGTGAAGAGAAGCTTGGGTAATTTGTTGAGATGTTTAGTTGGAGATAAACCATATAATTGGGAGTTAGTGTTGACATGTAATCTAAATTTTCATATAATAATTTTGTGAATAGGAGTATAGAGAAAACACCTTTTGAGATTGTTACTTGGCTACAACCTATAGGAATATTAGATTTGAGGGATGTTGCTAGTGGAAAAAAAAGTGTTGCAAGGGAAGAATTTTCTAATTTTATAGATGCTTTGCATAAGGAAGTGAAGTTGAGGTTGGAATAAAATAATTAGAAGTTTAAAGAGGATTCTGATAAGTCTAGAAGACATCATGATTTTGAAGTTGGTGATGAGGTGATGGTTCATTTTAAGAAAGGTATATTTCCTAGTAGAATATACAATAAGCTAAAGATGAAGAAGTTTGGACCTTTTAGGATCTTGAGGAAGTTTGATAGTGGTAATGCCTATGAAGTTGAGTTACCTAATTACATGGATATATATCCTATATTCAATGTTGCTAATTTTTATAAGCACCATGAGTTAGATGATGAATTTTTTGTATCAGATGGTTATCCTAAGAAGTAGATTGAAGAGGTTGAACAAGTATTAGATAAGAGAGTTAGTAAAAGAACAAGAGGAAAAGATTACTATGAGCATTTGGTGAAGTGGAAGAACAAACCAATTGAAGATGCTACATGGATTTCTCAATCTAAGTTAGATTTAGCTCGAGTTGTGACCATTCAATGATTTAGGAGAATAATTTCTTTCAACCCTAGTTGTTTGATGTAAGAGCATCATGGGTTGCATTACTATCCTACATGTTTTCTTGTTTCTCTATTTTTGTGGAGTTGTAGTGCCTAGAATTATCAAGTTCCTTGTTGGTGTCGAGTTCATGTGGTGTCAAGTTCCAATATATGCTAAGTGTTTTTGAGTGCTAGTATTTCCCTTCGTTCTTCTTTGACCAAGTTGTATGTGTCTGTTCTAGTTTGGGCTAACTTTTCCCATATTTATTTTTGTTGTTTGTGATTAATTATTGTTGCTAGCTAACTTCTATCTATGCATGCATTTAATGTAGAACTTAATTTCTATGATAGGCCAACCTATGGGTACACAAATATTTAAGGAGGTATAGGATCAAGTTTGATTGAGTCAGTGGGAGTTAATGATAGTTTTTTTCTAGAGAGATAGAATGTGAAGATCATCATTGAAGATCAAATTTTGAATTGTACTAGTTGGTTGTAATACAGAAGACCTTAAAACTAGGAAAGTATTTTGATAATTTGATGAATCAATAAGTATTTTTCTCTTGTATCTCCTTTGGTTGTTATTATCTATGTTATGCTCTTTCCATATTTACTCTTGCAAATGGATTTGGTAGCTAGGTGTTCCTTTGGCCCTAGTTTCCATCAACCTCCCTATGTTAGGTGGAGCATCCTGGGTTGTGTTTCTATCATAGATGTTTTCTTTTTTCTTTTTTTTTGTCGAGTTGTAGTGCCTAGAATTATCAAGTTCCTTGTTGGTGTTAAGTTCCTTGTTGGTATTGAGTTCCTTTTTGGTGTCAAGTTCATTGTTGGTGTTGAGTTCCTATTGGTGTCAAGCTCTTTATTGGGGCCAAGTTATAGTATATGTCAAGTATTGCTGAGTGCGAGTATTTTCCTTGGTCCTTCTTCAACCAAGTTGTCTATGTCTAGTTCTAGTTTTGGCTGACTTTGCATGTATTTAATTTTGGCATTGGTGATTAATTATTGTTGCTAGCTGACTTGTGACTATGCATGTAGCTAATGTAGGATTTAATTTATGTGATGGGGTGATCTATGGTCACACAAGTATTTAAACAGGTCTAGGATTAACTTTTAGTTAGTCAATAGGAGTTTAAAAAGGTTTTTCTAGAGAGTTAGAATGTGAAGATCATTACTGAAAATCAAAGTTTGAATGGTATTGTTGGTCATAATCTAGAAGGCCTTATAGTTGGGAATCTATGCTGATAATTTGATGAAACAATAAGTATTTTTCTATTTTATCTCCTTTGGTTGATATTCTCTATGTTGTGTTTTTTATGTGTATACTCTTGTAGGTGGCTTTGGTATTTGGGTGTGCCTTTGGCCCTAGTTTCCATCAACCTCCTTGTGTCATATAAAAGCTACATTTATGAAATATTTTTCAATTGAAAGAGTCATATTTATTGTTATTTGGAATGCATCTTGCATGCATGTACAATATCTTATGTAAAGAGCTACTCATATGCTTTCTTTTGTATATTTTCAGTGAGAAAACATTACTTTTGTGAAAAGATGTTATTAATTTTTTGAGAGTAAATTTACTTATTTCCTATATAAACTAATTACTCCTCTTAGTTTAGTTTTTTAGACTTCAATAGTATCAAGTGCTTCATCAAGTTGTTTCTCATACTTCACTACTGTAATCTAATCTTCCTTCAAGCTATCACACTAGTAGCTATTACCTGGTTATATCTCTGACACCAATTTTTGGTCCTAACCAATTCCATAAATTCTACCAATTAATGTGGCTAGGTTAAAAACAAACTTAGTCACTTAAACCTTAATTATTAAGGTGATGATAAAAGTAATGCAGTAAAACCATACAACATTACACAAAGATGCATGCATCAAGTACACCGATATTTTTACATGGAAACCCCTAATGTGAGGATTAAAACCATAGTGGGAGCAATATACCCACTAGAATTTCCTTGCAAGTAAAAGGATTTCCTATTAAAGGCTTATATCAATTCTTACTGACAACACATCCTATTACAAACACTTATAATCTATTAGGATTACAATAGCCTATCAAGGCTACCTTGTTGGAATTATGATATATTTGTCATTAGTGCAAACATTTATTCAATTTTGAATTCTTATCTAGCTCATCACTTAGTCTATAGTGTATATCAAGCATTTAGTGGTTACCTTATAAGTTCAGCAAGTAAACATTTCTCACCGAGCATTCCAGAGGATACCAAGTGAATGAGAAGTTCAACAGTGTTTGTCGAGTGAAAAAGGTAAACAAAGGACTCAGTGTTTAATGAGTAAAAAAGGTAAACAAAGGACTTAGTTTTTACCTAGTGAAAAAGGTAAACAAAGGACTTAGTGTTTACCGAGTAATAAAGGTAAAACAAAGGACTCAGTGTTCACCGAACAAATCAAGGTAAATGAAGAAGTTAGTTTCTACCGAGTGACACTATATCTACCAAGTCACCAATGGTTACCGAGTTCCAAGAAATGTTGTGTGGCTAGTATGAACCAAGCCCCTACTTCTATCAAGCACATGATGATGTCGAGTAATGTAGTGGATGTCGAGTATCAGAAGGTCACCAAGTCAGCTTGAGGAACCCAAGTTTTCTACTATCTGGTTGACTCTGTAATGTTTTGTTCACTTGTGTTTTGGTCGACCTTGCAATTTTAAATATTGGAATGGTATATATGTAATGTATGATATTAGTTGCAAAAAGTGAGTAAGATATGGATAAATATATCAAGGGAGACATGTAATGTTTTGTGAATCAGCAGAAGAGCAGAATATTCAGCAAGGTCTACAAGGAGTAGAAAAGATTCATCAGTCACAAGAGGTGATCTATACTTCAAGGATCTAATTAGAAAATAATGTTTTTAATTAGATCCACTATTTCATCATAACAGGTGAATTAGTTTTGTAAATCCTTTAACAGGGTAGACTTAACAGTCTTTGTATAAATTTCCTAACAGAGTGCATACTTCAGTGTATGTTTGTAAATCCTCTAACAAGGTGAACCTAGCAGTCCTCTATGCTCCTAATAGGGCAAATCATCAAAATTGATCAATGTAAGCCTTAACAGGCCAACTTCATATTGCAGTAATGAAGTTTTGTGGGCATCATCCCCACCCTAGTTTTACTTTCTATTTGGAAGGTTTCTGGGTCACCAAATCTCTGTGTACATGTGCAATGAATGATTAATCTTTCATTTATGCAGTAGATTAGATGAATGAATGATGAATGGTTAAAATGTTGAATTGCTTAAAAAGTTTTATAAGTTACTGATTCACCCCTCCCCTCTCAGTAACCTATCTTATCTTGAATATTTCCAACATACCTTGCTAGACGATTTTGATCTCCTTTTGAGAGATACCATATTAGAGGATTTAAAAGACTAATTACAAGTTTTCCATGTCAAAGGATTACAATAGTTACAATGATTAGAAAGAAAGATAAATAATAGATCTAAACTTTTAACACACCTTGCCTAGTAGATCCTTTATGTAAACTTTCTCAAAGATACTTTTATCTCCTTCATATGCTCTAGCTTGGTGACTTTCTGTATTCACTTCCTACATATGCTTTTGCACTGGTCTATTGTTACTCTATGTTCACATCCTCCCTATGCTTCTGCACTGGTATGTTATTACTCTATGTTCACAATTGTTCTTGTCTACTAGCGAAGGGGTGCTATCTTTAATACCACAACAAACAAAAAAAGTAGAGAACAACATAAACTGAGAGAATAAATTATATTATGACTAGAAATGTGGAATTTCAAAATTATAATATGAAATCCCACATGGGCACTTTCCTTAAAATAGTCTGCAAGATAGATCTACATTAATCACCCAGAACTACCCTAGATAACCTACAAGCCTTCCTTATATGGGCACTTTTTACCACATAGAAAGTTTCTATACACTAAGCCCTAACCCTTGAGGTTGACCAAATTCATATTATATTATCTCATTATAATTTATTACATGAGATCAACTCGAGACAATTTACAAATTACATTTTTGGATGGGTTCACTTTTGAAGATCATAACTAGCAAATTGTTGACCTAATGGGCTATTATAACAACATTTTAAAATCCTTAAATAGTGATCTACAATGGCTAATTATGCAAGAATCTATTCATTGAGGTTTTTCCTTGTTTCAAATCCATTTAGGCCTTCATCATTTGACCTAAAGTTTGGATGGCCAAAATTCATACCAAAAATCTATAATGATTAAACCAATACATGTGATATGGCAATAAAACTCAACTAGCGAGTTGATATGTCAAAGATGAAAATTCATATATGAGATTAGAACAATCTGAGCACATAATACCAATCTTTCTAAAACTAGAAAGCTCCCATAAATACCAACTTTTTATAGGAATAACTTTTATTAAAAACACAAAAAATGGAAAATTGAAAATAGAAATATTTTGGGGATTGCAAGATTCCCTTACACCTCGGATACTCTTGCATCATCTACCTTCAAAAATCTCTTCTCAACATAGTTAAAACACCAACCATGAAAATGACTACAACCAACCTTTTTTAAAATGAAGTCTGAGTGAACTTAAATCACTCCCACTATTCATGGGTGGAAATAGTAGAATTATCCTGCTCAAATTCTAGATATGAAATTTTAATCACATAATAAGGGTAGTCACAAAACACCCATGAATGTCTATCTATAGTTTCCTATACATGTAGTCCTACATGTCAATCTAAAAGTCTACTTGTAGGCCTATGTCCTTATGTTCTTCAGTTTGCATGCATGTCATGTGGTTATCATACCTTCTCTAGTTTTGTCACATCATTGGTGATTAGGCTATGACCATCAAGCTTTCATGTCCTTCTTTCCTTTGTCAAGATTGGTATGGCAGTCTACTAGTGGTTGTATTTGCAACATTTTAACTCTTCTTGTTAACCAATTGTCAATCAATGATAAAACTTCATCACTTACTTAATGCATGAGTTCTTCTCTCACCATTTTTCCTAGTTTTTAAGTAAAAAATATCTCCTTTTAGCATTGATGGAAAAATATTTATACTTGGATATAAATTTTTAGGTTAACAAGACTTCTATTACTTCATAGGTCCATGCTAACATGTCTCATTTCCACCTATTTGTCTATGGCCTTGGAATTTTTGATTCAACTTCCCCATTCTAGAGGCTTTCTAGGTCCCCCTTTTTCTTGTTCTTCATCTTTCATCATTTGTCTTTGTCTCCCCCATTTTTCATCAATGACAATGAGTAACATTGGGTTACCTATAGATTCTCTTTCTTGAGCATATTCTCCCTCTATTTTATTGGTTGACTCATTGTGTTGGGCTTATAGCTTTTCAAATATATCCTTTTATTTTTTCTTTCTATATTTAATACATTTTCCCATGACTATTTCATATGTCTAAGCTATAGGAATGTACCATAAAGATCTACTAGTTTCCTATAGAGTACATCTTCTGTCCCAGCAAGTGGCATGGTGAAATGAGTGTCCACTTCCTTGAGATGTTTAGAGATGACTCCTATAAGTAGATTTCCTTTAGTTAGATAGATTTCCTCTATTCCTCCTCTTGCATTTGATGTACCAAAAATAGTATATCTTGTATCTTGTCAATATCATCTATGATATATCTAGAGCATAGATCAAAAATCCAAGTGGCTTCATCATGCTCCTATTGAGCTTGTGTTATCTTTTGCTCTAGATCACTAGTCATGGTTCATGATGTACTAGATTTATGGAGTGTTAGGTATATTTCTTTTAAGGCTTCAAATAACTCATCCTTGAGTCTCATATGTTCCCCTTTCTTTTTGTCAACTAGCTTCTTCTCTTTGTTAAGGGGTTATGTTAGAACCTATTGTTTCACAATAACTAGTATCCTTCTCACTTTCACATGAAAATGTCCTATGACATGTTTGATCTAGCTAATAAAATCATTATCTCCTTAGTAGGATGTCCCTTCTACAAGTCCTTTTAGTATGTCGTAAGCATCAACTAGTGTTGTAGCTCACTCAGACCTCTTGTTATTTTTCTTTACCTATTTTTACTTTTGTGAGTGTAGCATATTTATTCAGTTCCTTTGAGTCCATCTGAATAACTCTCTTACCAATTTCTTTGACTCTATTATCAATTTATTACATCTTCATAGCTTCTACAACATTAGCATCATATAGTTCACCCTCATCTTCTAATGTTGATGACTCTGCATAGAGATTATTCTCTCCCTTTGCTCTTATTCTTGCTCCAAGATTCCTCTGAATCTCTTTTTCTCTTATCCTTTCCCTTCTTTGGCTTATTGAAACTCCTTTACCCTTTTTATTTTTTCATTGATGGCTCATCAGTTGGTTTCTTATCTTGTTGATTTGATGGTAATTCTTCTTCCCTGTGTATCTATTTTGTGTTATTTGTATGTTGTTCTCCTTTATCTATAGGTATTTCTATTATACATGTTTGAGTGTTCCCCATTCCATCATCTATTTCTTTTTCTTTAGTTATTTATTCCTCCTTTCTTTATCAATTTTCCTTAGTGTGAAAATTTGTACCTTGATCTTATTTTTCTTAATATATTGGGCTAGAGTCCATTATTGTCATGTTGATGATACTTGGTATTCCTCACCTATTAGCATATCATCCTTTTCTTGTTACTCTATTTTTGATGGTGTTGTGGAGGCATATTATTTTCCCCACTATCCTTGGCTTCTTTTTTTAGGTCTTTACTTATTTGTGTGCTTTGCTTGACCTATACTATAGGTTGTCTTGTACTTTTCTTCTTTGAAGTCTAGCACTTGTAGTCTTGGTCTCATGGGCTTTCCCTTTACCTACTGGCCCTTCCCTTGCTACTTCTCAAAGATAGCCTTCTCCTATTTACATGATTGAGACTAAATTTTCCTTTTTTCAACAAAGGCTTCCTTCTCCAAACCTGTAATTATTAGAGATATTTTCACTGGGACATTATAATTTTTCTTGCATGATTCTTTTATGTCCATGATCTCTCTCTTGTTGAGATCTAGTTTGAGCACTTCTAGGGCATCACTAAAAATTTCTTCCATTCCAATATGGCCTTGGACTATAATTCCTTTATAGTCTTAAATAGTTCCCTAGGAACCTATGACTCAATTTTTTTCAGTGTTCTATCGAACACACGCAAACTTACAAGTACAACTTTTACAATTCTTCTCCTATTTGGTTTACCAAATTTTGATACTCTATCTTTAAGCATATTTTAATTCCTATTATTTTCAATTTCATCAAATAATATTTTGTAATGTATAATTCTTACCTTCATTTGTTGACTTGAGACTCTTTGTCTCCATCTCTTCTTCTTTTGATTGGATGGGAGGTTTCCTCTTACTCTTCTTTATTGCTTTTCTAGTGTAGGTTTCCACTAGTGGAGGCTTGAAAGTCATTAGTTTCTTTAAACTCAATGTTTCTTCTCCCTCCTTTGATTCATGTTTAGGTGAAGAGTCATCCTTGATGTCTGATTGAGGACTCTCTTCACTACCATTGGTTGATTTTTCTTCATCCTATTGCACAAGTTGTATTGAACTTCTTTTTCTTTATTTTCTTCTTATCCTTTGATATTTTCTCTTTCTATTCCTTTAGCTCTTTTCTTTTCTCTTTGGTTGTTTCAAACCTCTATCGATATTTTTCAACATGCATTATTATTAAATATTCAATGCACCTTTTTCTTGAGTCTTCTTCAACCTCATAGGGAAACTCAGTCAACTAATGGCTTTGTGGTTCAACTACCTATACAATGCACCTATTGATGCTAGATAAGAAGAAAATGTTTCTCCTATAATCATTGGTCAAATCTACTAGTATCCTTCTTCTCTTGCACATATCACCCTAAAATTTCTTGAAATATATATCAAGCTTGTCAAGGGAAGTGTTGTCTATCTTTCTATGCATTTTTCTCATTTGTGTTGCAATGCATCTCTTTAACTTCCACTAGAATGTCTTATATCTAGGGTGTTCTTCCTTGAAGTAGAAAAATATACTTACAAGTATTTTACTTAAATTGAATATGTGTGCACTACTACCTCACTTAATCTTCCTCAAATTTACCATCATCTACCTATGTAGCCACCCACTTAAGTTAAGCTAGGTTTTCTCTATTATTATCTAATGTGCTTCATACATCACTCAATTGGGCACACTCTTTATCCATCTTGAATAGTAAAGATTGTGTATAATCACTCTTGCCACAAAATAAATTGCTTTATCATAATTATCCTTCACATAGAAAATTCTACCATTGTGATGGCATCCAATAAATTTTTCCATTGCTAGTAGCTTGTGCTTGGGTGGTTAGCTCTACTATAGTTATGTTGAACCCTATAACTCTCTTGATCACTTCCTTTATTATCTTAGATATATCTTCAAATCACATGTATTAATTGTGTACCTTACTGAACATCAATATCACCCATTCATCGCTAAAGAAATTAGGGATTCCTACTACACAAGATAGAGTTGTACCTTATAGATATTTGAAACTTGATTTTCAATGATCATTCTCACATAACTTTTCATATTGTGTCTGAATATTTGCATCTCCAAACTCCATGATATTTTCTTTGAGATATTAACCAATGGTATTAATTAGTAATACATTTCTCAAGAGAAAGGATAAGGCTCCCTTCATGTCCTTTTTCATTCATGCTCTGCAAGATTAGTTCATAGACATCTAGCTCTCTTTCTTGTCTTTCAACTACTTTGATATCAAATAGATCATTAGATTGTGCCATTGTAAGATTTAGTTCTAAACTGATTGTCTTATATGTGATTAATTCCTCTGCATTAATTCTAGGGTTGTAAATTTTCTAGTAGTTTCTCACTCAGATTCATAAAAAGAATGCTCTTTGGGTAGCTATGGGTTTGCAAACAAAATCTATTTAGATCTCAAGATTGCAAAACTTATTTTTGTTGAATAATGTATCTATTTATAGATCTAACTAAAAAAGTAATGTCAAGGACTTGACAATAACCTCAGTTCTCACCTTCCTCTAATTTTTTACAATAAATGCCTCTTAATGATTCATTCAACATTCAAATTTTGGTGACAGCCTATCTTTAATTTTAAGAAAATATGTTCTCAACCCACTATCTCACTTGTCATGACTTACTTGTTTAAGTGCAAGGACCAATGCAAGGCTAACTTCAGTTTCCTAACCCCTCTTAAGCTTTACTAGCATATCTTGATAGGCAGATCTCACTACTTATCAGTGAGCTAAAAGTTCTTGTTGACTTTCTCAATATCAATGGCCTTGTCCTTTCCATTATTTTCATTGTGATGTTGTTTGGGTTTATGCTTGACCCAATAATCCTTTGCTAAATAACTTGTATGAAATCTATAGTAGTCCCTTCTTGTGTTGTTCAATATTTTTGCATAATTCAATGACCCATCTTTAATTTGCAATGGGATACAATGTGACCATTATTATCGTAGGTGAAGTAGATGTGCCTCTCACTCTTTGGAGATGACTGATATGATCAAGATTTTGATCTATAGTTTTTGGCATTATGACCATACCTATTACAGTAATAAGAGAAGATTTTTTTCTCTTGCATCACTTGTAAGATATCTACACTCATATACATTGTGTCCATATTGGTGATAGATATTATAGTATCCTCTATAGACATCTTGAATATTGATTGTTTCTTGCCTATGCCAACAAACATTTGACTTATGTCCTATTTTACAAGAACAAAAACACATATAGTTTTTTTAATGACATACATTTCCTTGTTTTCTTTTTCTACTTTATGGAGTTTGAGTCTTTTTCCCTTGAAGACTCTCCTTTCATAGTTGTTTTGATTCCTTCAAATCCTAGAGCAGTTGGACTTTTCATCTCTATTTGATTTTTTAAAACATCTTCCACCTTCTTGGAATTTTCATTTGAATTTTCTAGTCTATTGCATTCTTCCTTTATTATCTTCATTTTATTGAGCAATTGAAAAAATTCTTCCTCCATCTTCTTTTCTTCCTTAGCCAAGGCATTTAGTTTTTTTTTTTTTGTTCTGGTCATGCTCAAGTAGGATACTATTTTCTTGTGTAATATATAGATCGATATTCATCTTTCATGAGAGCTCTATCTCATCTTCTTTTTCTTTCAATAAGTCCTCATCTCATTGTTTATCTTCCTAAGCTAGTTTTAATTCCTTATAGGATTGATCTCTTGCTAGGATGGCATTTCCTTTCTTATCTTGTGATTCCCTTAATCTAAAAGTTGCATGTTCTTGTTCCTTTTTCATTTTATTAACTCTTATTATTAGATTTTCATTCTTAGACTTGAGTTGTAAGATTGCTTCCTTTGACTCTTTAGAGCCACTTTTCTCTTCAAGATTTTCTATTAGCTCTTTGTTTTCTCCTAACTTCTTTCTTTAGCTAAATATTCTCTCATTTTCTTCTTTAAGATCTTCAATAGCCTTGCATGCTTCATCAAGTTGTTTGTGTACTGCATGGCTTCCATATGATCTTCCCTTAATCTATCAAACTTGTAGCTATTAGCGTATAGATATAATGCCAATTGTTGGTCCCACCTGGTACTAAGAGGGATAAAGGGTGAATAAGTAAGCCCAATTCTATAAATTCTATTGGTTATTGTAGCTAGCTTTAAAACTTAGTCACTTACATCTTAACTATTAAGGTAATGGTAAAATCTATCTAGTAAAATCGTATAAGATTACACAAATATGCATACATCAATGAAATAGATATTTTTACATAGAAACCCCTGGTGTGAAGGTGAAAAGTATAGTGGGAGTAATATACCTACTAACCTTTCCTTACAAGTAAAAGGGTGCCATGTTAAAGGCTTGTAGCTATTCCTTCTATGAACACATGTTGTTAGGATTGCTTATAATCTATTAGAATTAAAATATCCTATAAAGGCTACCTCACTAGAGGCTTTTGATCTCTTTCTAAGAGATACTTGTTAGATGATTTAATAGACTTATTACAAGTCTTCCCTATCAAAGGCTTACAATAGTTGCAATTTTTAGAAAGTAAGCTAAATAATAGATCCAAATTTTTGGCACACCTTTCCTGGTAGATTCTTCACATAAAATTTATCTTTCTTGAAGATACTTTGATCTACTTCCTCTGATTTGTCTTGGTACACTTGCTTTATTCCTTGTGATTCTACATCAATTTATTGTTACTCTTTGTTCATAATTGTTGGTGTTTTCCTTCATAGATCTCTGCTCAATATAGTTACAACACTAATGATAAAAAAATTAACAACCAACCTTTTTTAAAATAAAATCTGAGTGAACTTAAACCATTCCCATTGTTCATAGGTAGAAACCCTAAAATCATCTCTCTCAAATTGTGGATTCATAATTTGAATCACACATTGACCATTGTCACAAGATACCCATGATTACCTATCTATAGGTGCCTAAACAGGTAGGATTGTATGTCCATCTGTATGTCTACTTGTAGACCTATATCCTTGTGTTCTTCATCTACATTATTCCACTTCTTCTAGATCCATGTCATGTCATTATTAGACCTTCTCTAGTTTCTTCATATCATTGGTGAGTGGGCCATGACTATGAAGCTTTCATGTCCTTCCTCCTTCCTTTCTTGAGACCAATATTCCATTCTATTAGTGGTTTCATTTGTAATGCTTCAACTCTTCTCGTTAACAAGTTCCCAATCAATGACAATGCTTCATCACTTAATGTATGAGTTATTTTCTTACCATTTTTCTCCACTCATCATTCCACATAGTTTATTCCAACATTTATTTTATATTTCAACATAAAATTTTGGAGGATGAATCAACCACCCAAAATTCAAGTAACCATGCATTCAATACAAAATGTATTAATATGTGATTAGTATCTACTAATTTTTTTCGACTATGCAGAGATGAGTTGCCCTCAAATAATACTAAATATTGTTGGAATTATGATATATTTATCATTAGTTACAACACTTATTTGATTCTAAATGCTTACCGAGCTCATCACTTAATCTACAGTTTATACCGAGCATTCTTTTAGAAACCAAGCATATGGGCAGTTCAACAGTGTTTACCAAGTTCATAATGGTTACTGAGCAGAACAGTGTTCTCCAAGTAGGTAGTGGTCACCAAGCTTCGTATTTTTTACCAAGTTCTTAGTGTTCACCGATTCATCAGTTGAAATCAGTGTTTACCGAGTGATCAAGGTAAACAAAGGACTCGGTGTTTACCGAGTGATCAAGGTAAACGAAGGACTTAGTGTTTACCAAGTGATCAAGGTAAATGAAGGACTTAGTGTTTACCAAGTGATCAAGGTAAATGAAGGACTTAGTGTTTACCGAGTGATCAAGGTAAATGAAGAAATCAATGTTTACCAAGTAAAGAAGGTTATCAATGGATTCAATTTTTTACCGAGTAACATAATATTCACCGAGTCGCCAATGGTTACCGAGTTCCAAACTACTTAGAGTGATTAGTATGGATCGTACCTCCACTCTTACCGAGTGCATGATGATGCAATGTATTGTAGTGGATGCCAAGTATTAGAAGGTCACCAAGTCAGCTTGAGGAACCCAAGCTTTCTACTGTCTAGCTGACTCAGTAATGTTTTGTTCACCTGTGTTTGGTTGACCTTGCCAGTGTAAATATTAGAATGGTATATATGTAATGTTTTATGTCAATTTTAAAAAGATGAGATGTTTTGTATCATTGTATGGTGTTGTATTGCAATATTTTGAGAAGAAAAAAAGCGAATCAACAGTAGAACAAAGGAATACAACAAGGTCAACATAGATGCAAAAAAGTTATATCTATCACATTAGGTGATCAGTGCATAAAGGATCTTATCAGAAATTAGTTGTAACCAGATCCACTGCTTCATCCTAATAGGTGAATCAGTTTGTAAATCCTTTAACAGGGTAGACTTAACAGTCTTTTGTAAATCTCCTAACAGAGTGCATACTTTATTGTATGTTTGTAAATCCTCTAACAAGGTGGATCTAGCAATCCTACTTGCTCCTAATAGGGCAGATCACTAGAAGTGATCATTGTAAGCCTTAACAGGCCAACTTTATACTGTAGTATTGAAGTTTTGTGGGCATCATCCCCACCCTTGTTTTACTTTCTAATTGGAAGGTTTCTGGGTCATCAAATCAATGTGTTCATGTGTTATGAATGTT
Organism: Cupressus sempervirens; assembly: GCA_028749045.1. Lineage (NCBI taxonomy): Eukaryota > Viridiplantae > Streptophyta > Pinopsida > Cupressales > Cupressaceae > Cupressus > Cupressus sempervirens. The sequence continues at coordinate 143,018,971 of CM053787.1, forward strand.
TATCTTTTCATGCATATAGTAGATTAGATGGATGAATGGTGAATATGTTATTTACTTGAAGTTTTAGAGTTACTGATTCACCCCTCCCCTCTCAGTAACCTTGTTAGTCTTGATTATTTCCAATAATTGGTATCAGAGCATTGTGGTTCTCAGGATAAAGTTTGACAGCTTGAGAAAAGATCAAGGACAATCAAGATATTTATACTTGACAAATCTATTGAGAATGAAAAGCTAGATTTGGAAATGGCCATGGCTCAAATCAAAGAAGCAAAGGAGCATCTTTCTCAATCTCTAAAAATAAGAAAGGAACTTGCAAGAAAAATGAATGATCATCAGTATGTTGAAGAAAATATTGAAGACCTTTTACCATCAAGCAGCTCAAATGAAGCTAATGAAGCAATCAAGGAAATCCTAGCAAAGAATGGTTCTCTACAGGAAGAAGTAAGAAAGCTTAAAAGAGAACAAGAAATCCAATCCATCAGGCTATGTGAAGTTCTGGAACAAAGAAACAAGGAAAATCAAGACTTAGAGGTAAGAAATAATCAATCCCTTCAGCATGAAAATCTTATAGGTCAACCATCTAATGCAAATGAAGAAATTGTGAATTTAAGATCTGAAAATTAAACTTTGAGGAATGATTTAATCACTGAAAGAAAAAGCAATGCAAGCTTACAAAGTGATCTAAGATCTAAAACACAAATCAATGAAAGTTTGGAAAATGACTTAAATATTGAAAAGCAAGCCAATGAAAGGATGATAAAATCTCAAATAGATGTGGATCAATTGAATTAGCAAAATGAGCAGAATCTTCATAGACAAAAAGGTAAAGCAGGCCTTGGATACAATGAAGAAGGTGAATCTTCGAAACAAGGTGCCCAAAGGAATCAAAGACACACTTGCAATTACTGTGGAAAGTTAGGTCATACATATAATAGATGTTGGAGCAATATTAAAGGGAAATTCAATGGTAAATGCTACAATTGCAATCAGCATGGTCACAAAGCCAATGAATGCAAAGAGAAACCAAAATTTGAAGCAAAATGTCACAAATGCAAGAAACAAGGTCACAAGGCATCTGAGTGTAGATCTAAATCATTCAATCTAATAGAAAAAATTGTCAAAGCATTATTTGGTTGGGACTACAATACTTGGTGCAGATGTCACTATTGTGGAGAATATGGACACATTGGAGTAAACTGTACAAGGCATCACTGAAGGAAGAAAGATACTACCATAAGATGTTATACATGTACCAAACTTGGTCATATATCCAAGAATTGCATGAACATAGGAAGATTTGAAGATGAAAAGAAAGCCAGAGCTAACAACATTCGAAAATAGATGAGACAACAGTGGATTCCTAAATCTACTGAACTAGAAAGTTCAAATGATGGCAATGTCACTCAAGAAGTGGGTGACTCCACCATTTCTAATTAGACCCATCAAGAAGGATCAAGAACTACATCTTCAACCTATATCCTAAGAAATTCCAAAATGAGGGAGTGCAAATGACAAATCAATATTTTAGATACAAGACATAGTTCATTGGGATGCATCTACCGAGCAATGTTGGTCGCAGACTTAACCGAGCTAGGTCGGGAATATGAAAGGTTTTGTTTGTTCAAAAAGTTTCAAGGTTTACTGAGTAAATCAGTGACTATCTGACAAACCCTAGGTCATCTTAGCTACCTTTGTACCTGAGCATTAATGGAAGATTTTTCATAAAAAGAGAAAAATTTGATCTCATTTTTCATTGCAAATTTAGAATATACAGAGCAAAGAGATTTCCAAAAGTACGCAAGTGAGTTCAAGTGATTTGAAGTGATTTTCCAGCAAAGAATTTTTTTTATGAAATCGTTCACTCACTGAATAGCAATGGCAACCATGAGCACCAGTAGCAGCAAGGTGAAGAGGGGCTCTAAAATTCTTGTGAAGGGAGTCGAATGGAAAGCACCTAGCTTCAAGCTCGTTCCTGCCATAGCTGAATTGCTCGACTCGCATGGAGCTCAATCATGAATTCCACCAAAGGTACTCCTTGTTAATGATATTCGTACTCATTTTAAGTGCAATATTCAAGAAATTGATACATTAGAAATGGATAGTGCCCTAGCTGAGTTATGTGTGAATGGAACTCTCAAACCCAAGCACAAGCATCTGGAAACCATAGGTTTGACCCATATCCCACACTTGCCAAGGAACTTTCAAATAAAATGCATAAGATACATTTTAAGCCATGTGCATAATGTTCAGTTGTGGTTAGAGCAGCCCGTCATGATAACGAAAAAGATGATTCATAAGATCATGGGTTTACCTATGTTAAGCAAATCCAAAACCACTAAAACCCTAAGTTGGGATGAACTTCAGAAGTTAACCCTAGCTGAATGGGATGGCAGAGGACTAAAACTTAACAATGTATTAGATATAGAGCTAAGATTTGGAATTCATTTAATTGCATATAAGATGTATAGTTCCATTAGATTGAATAGTGTGCCCTATGAAGTTGTGGACTTAGCATATAAGGTTGTGAAGAAGAATATGGAATTCGACCTGGCAGATGTACTGTTGAAACAATTCAACAAAAATATGGATAGTATAAGGACTTCAAAGAGCTACCCTTGTAAATTTGGTTCTTGGTTAACTTGTTTATTTTTCTATGTACAAAATTTTTTCCCTTCTAAAGGTACAGTAGTATGGAGAAAGGATGTTCCAATTTTGTATCAGATTAATGAATTCATTGCAAAAATGGGTGAAATTTTTGATAAAGTAATGGATATCTATTTTGAAGATTTCAAAGAGAAAATGAACAATAGGTTTAGAATTCCCCCTAAGCTTGTTGAGGACTACAAAGATGATGTATGCTTAATGGTTGACTATGACAAAGTGTATATATAGGCAATCATAACCCGAGTGGCATGGGTAAAACCATTGCCTTATGAGCTAAATATTGATGAAGTAAGAGATGTAATTGAGGCACTAATGAATGAGCTAGCTATTCCCAATATTCCAACATTTGGTACCTATGATGAGGCAAAAGCAAGAATTGAACTTGAAATCAATCTGCCTCAGGCAATTAACAAAGGAAAGAGGAAAATTGCTAAGTTAAAAATTGATACTGGCCCTCTTATGCTTACCAAAGGAAAAGATGAAGATGTAGAAGAAGAAGAATCTGAAAGAGAGGAATCAGAAAAGGAGGCAGAGCCTGTGAAGAAGAAAGGTAGGGTGATCATTACCAAACCTCAGGCAATATTTTCAAGAAGAACAAGGAAAGGCAATAAGGAAAGTGAAGTCGTGTTTAACAAGCCTCCTCTCACATTTGAAGATAGGCTAAAACAACTTAGGATTGGTGCAGGAATTAGCAACTTTAAAGCCTTAAAGTATGAATCAAGGACTCTGTTGAGCAAAAGGAAATTGAAGATCTAGTAATGGAAAAGTTGGGAACTTGGAAATTCTCCCCAGACCAATTTGTCTCCCAAATTCCTGAAATATTGTTTGATAAAATAAAGGTAAGATGGGAGATCACTGAGCAAACTATTAGAGACATTTTTGAATAGAAATTGAGAGAACCGGTACCTAGCCTGACAGATGTAGAAATCAAAAAGGCAATGAAGGATCAGGAAGGAAGAATGAATATGAGATTCAATAGATGTCTCATATTGTTAGAGAATATAGAACTGGTTGTTAAGAATGCAACTGATGTTTGGAATGATACTTATAAATTGCATAAGCCAAGTGATGAACCTGTTGAAATCAAGGATGATGACAGTGATGATATGGATGATAAGCAAGGTACTGACTCTATCTCCATGGATGTAACTGATGAAGATCTCCAACAATTATTGAAGGAGAAGGAAGAATAAGAAAAGGAGGAAGAAACAGTTGAGGTGGAGGATGACCCAGTGAAAATTGCAGCAGTAGTCATTGCATCTCTTCCTCACTCTCCACCAAAATTTGTTACTATAGAGATAGCATCCACTAGTGAGATTGTGAGCACTACAGCCACATCAATTGCTCAATCTTCACCAGTCTCCTCCCAGCTCCAGGTATTCCCAATGCAAGTGCCAAGCACTTCATCTACTGAGCTGTTGATAACTTCTTTAGTTACCGGGTCATCCACTGCAACAGCAAGCACACAAGTTATATCAAATCCTCCTGCAGTATGTACAGTAAGTTTTCCAGTTTGCTCTCCAATCATGTCAACATCAGCTACATTAGCACCAATTTTTGCACTAGTAAGTTCTCCAATTGTGAATATTTCGGTATGCACATCAATTTTGGGAGGTATATCCATTTTGGATATAGTTAGCACTTCTCTCAGTCTTCCTTTAGTTGGTCCTATTCCAATTTTGACAGCCAATCCAGCCTCATCAACCATTTTCTCTACTTTCAAAGGAAAAGATGTTAGCACAGTAGAAAAACCAAAGACTCCATTAAAATTTTTGTTTGCAAGCAAGATAGTGGATGAGGATGTAGACTTGGATAAAGAAATTGTTATTCCCAAGATAGATACAGATACTGTTTCAGTTGATGAACTAAGACTGCTTAGTTAGCGCATAGAACTAAAGGCAAAGCAGAAACAACTAAGGAATGAGAGAGATAGAGAGTTTAATATTATTGAAGGAGCAAAGAATATTGTCACTGAGGCTATAGGTGTTTATGTTGATACTTCTCAACACATTTTTTTACAATTAGAAGAGGCAATTAATAAATTCAATGAGGATATCTTTCGTCAAGAAAAGTTGATGGAGAAGGCAGAAAAGAAGTTTGATAATAAGTTGCTTGAGCACATTGCTCAGCATATAGCAATAAATCAGGTTGAATTAACCACATTTTTGGCCAACATTGAAAATTCTTTTAATAATGTAACATCTCTTTTTGCTAAGCTTTGTGATGTTACCGAGTATACTAAGGAGATAAGAGAGAAATTGAATAAGATAGATGAGGATCTGAAAGCAAGTGCACAAATGCTGAAGCTTGACCCTAGTTCAAGCTCATCTCATCACCTCATAATCAATTTTTTATCAGAGAAGCAGGCAGAGTTGCTTAGAGAAGAAGGAAGAATTTGGTCTACACTGTTAGATATCCAGAACATGATTCTTCCTATCATGGACACAATGCAGAAACATATTGCATACTCCAAAACATTGATCCATGACAACAATTTCTCTATTGCAGACCATGTGATTGAACTTTTTGCAGAAGTTCAAGTAGCTCTATCCACATGCAAAATCTTGCAAGAGAATTGGGATAAGACTTTGCAACTAATTCTCAAGGTACAGTCTGAGTTTATCTCACATTTTGGTGTCTCTATGTAAATACATTATTTTATTCTTTGGCATTATTGTCAAAAAGGTGGAGAAAGAGATACTCAAAAAGAGATATTGGTAAGATCAATGTACAAAAAGGACAAAGAGATACTGTGAGTAAAAGTCATATAACTCATGTAAATACCTTGTGTATATTGTATGGGGGAGTTATATGTAAGGAAACCATGTATATTTAGCAGAATCAGATGTCAGTATGTTAGATGTTGTATATAAGTTTTGGCTCATAAGTGTTTTTGTCACTAATGCCAAAGGGGGAGATTGTTGGAATTATGATATATTTGTCATTAGTTACAACACTTATTCAATTCTGAATGCTTACCGAGCTCATCACTCAGTCTACAGTTTATACTGAGCATTCCTTTGGAAACCGAGTATATGGGTAGTTCAGCAGTGTTTACCAAGTTCATAATAGTTACCAAAAAAAATAGTGTTCTCCAACCAGTTAGTGGTCACCGATCTTCGCAGTGTTTACCAAGTTCTCAGTGTTCATTGAGTCATTAGTTGAAATCAGTGTTTACCGAGTGATCAAGGTAAATGAAGGACTCAGTGTTTAATGAGTGATCAAGGTAAATGAAGGACTTAGTGTTTATAAAGTGATCAAGGTAAATGAAGGACTTAGTGTTTATCGAGTGATCAAGGTAAACGAAGAAATCAATGTTTACCAAGTAAAGAAGGTTATCAATGGATTTAGTTTTTATCAAGTAACACAATATTCACCAAGTCACCAATGGTTACCGAGTTCCAAACTACTTAGAGTGATTAGTATGGACCATGCCTCCACTCTTACCGAGTGCATGATGATGTAATGTTTTGTAGTGGATGCCGAGTATCAGAAGGTCACCAAGTCAACTTGAGGAACCTGAGCTTTCTACTGTCTGGATGACTCAATAATGTTTTGTTCACTTGTGTTTGGCCGACCTTGCAAGTGTAAATATTAGAATGGTATATATGTAATGTATTATGTCAATTTTAAAAAGATGAGATGTTGTGTATCGTTGTATGGTGTTGTATTGCAATATTTTGAGAAGAAAAAAAGCGAATCAACAGCAGAACAGAGGAATACAACAAGGTCAACATAGATGCAAAAAAGTTATATCTATCACATCAGGTGATCAGTGCATAAAGGATCTTATCAGCAATTAGTTGTAACCAGATCCACTGCTTCATCCTAACAGGTGAATTAGCTTGTAAATCTTTTAACAGGGTAGACTTAACAGTCTTTTGTAAATCTCCTAATAGAGTGCATACTTTATTGTATGTTTGTAAATCCTCTAACAAGGTGGATCTAGCAATCCTACTTGCTCCTAACAGGGCAGATCACTAGAAGTGATCATTGTAAGCCTTAACAGGCCAACTTTATATTGCAGTATTGAAGTTTTGTGGGCATCATCCCCACCCCAGTTTTACTTTCTAATTGGAAGGTTTTTGGGTCATCAAATCAGTGTGTTCATGTGTTATGAATGTTTATCTTTTCATGCATATAGTAGATTAGATGGATGAATGGTGAATATGTTATTGACTTGAAGTTTTAGAGTTACTAATTCGCCCATCCCCTCTCAGTAACCTTGTTAGTCTTGATTATTTCCAACAAATGTAAAGAGAGAAAGTGCCTCCCTCATGTTTTATCGCCACATTACTGTCATTCCAACACTACTAATTCATGACATATTATATTTTTGAAATAAAGTGGTTCCTTGATACAATTTAAGCAATCAATGGATCAATCAATGACAAATAGAAGTTTGAAATACCAATTTGATTATAACAAATTCAAATTCATGATTTGGGGTCATAATTTTATTAGTATAAATAATAAATTTAAGTAGTTTTGATCTTTTATTTTTATGTTTCAAATTTCATTGTGTATGGAAAAAAGTTAACCAATATTTTAGGTTAGATTCTACAATCAATCATCATGAAGGTGAGAGCTCAATATATTTTAGGTCCTCTAATGTGATTTAAGAGATCAAGGGATCTATTAATAACTATACTACTCAATTTTAATATCTATAAAGAAATTTGAAACACCAATTTGATTACAATGATTTTAAAAAATTGTAATGATAATGTATATCTAAATGGTTCTAGGTTTGATTGTGAATGAAATCACTTTCATAAATACTTTCTATCATTTTTGTGATCACTATTATAATGAGATAAATTCTACAAAAGCTCAAATTCAAAATTATACAATCAACATTTACACAAAAATATTATTTAACTTCATATCTTTTAAAATTATGAGTCCATTGACATTTCAAAAGTATAATTTTTTTTTAACATGGTTATATGGAAGAAAACATCAAATCAAATAATTAATATTACTTCATTGTTTTTATTTTTAAACTACTATTACTTCATTTTTTTCTTTAAATTAAATAAATATTAAATTTTAACAATCAATGTGGTGTCTTCCATAAATATTACAATACTAATTCCTCCTTGCCTCTATTAGATTAAAAAAATCACTCTCAAAAGTATCTCACTATTCAAAAAGAGTGGACTATCCTAAAATAATTAAAACATATTTATTATCCAAGAATTAATTAATATTAAATTGAAATGTGTTGCTACCATCTTTTTAGAGCATTTTGTATCTTCCCTCTATTTAAATTTTTTAAATTTTTACTCATTTTCAAATAAGTTGTGTACTATGAGTTTGATTCTTGTCATCTACAAGATATTTGCAATTTTACATTCACAAATCAAATTTTACTGATTACAATAAAAAATAAAAAATTGCTATCCCTTTCTCATATCTATGTGGCTATTTAAATTCTTAACTCACAGTAGTTATACATTTTTAAAAATGGGTTAAACTTTGCTCCATATTGTTGAAACAAACAACACAAGCTAAAATCTTAATATTCCTACCTATATATAATTGGAGAAGGAAAAATAGTAGCACCAGATGTACAAACAAAGAAGTTCCAAAAAAAAATTCTAGAATCTTTGATTAGAAAAAATATCACACTGTTATGAATTGAATGTAATTTAACATTTTGCAAAACAATCTAGAAAACACCTTTTTATCACTAATTTACAATTTCCTAAAACCTATCTTGATGATTGAAAAATCTAATGGTTATAGATAGAGGTTATATTGGTAGAAATAAATACATGAGTAACTTCAAGAAAGTTTTATTGGTGGTCATGATGCATAAATTTAGCTAAGTAACATTATTATAACACATTTCTTAGAGGAATATTCATGGTACTAAGGTTCCTAAATAATTATAGTAAGGGAAGAAATATTAGTTTTAGTTTTAAATAATAAGGATTAAAAAAAATTATTATTTTCAAAATTTTAATTACTTTTAACTACAAGTTTTGTGAATCTCTAAAGAGTGTTAGAAATTTCTTCCTTCTAATTCATGAAACTAAAATATTGAAGTTAAAATGAAGTATATAATTTGGTTTAAATTAGGAGAATTTAATGCTTAGATATTAAAGGTAAGATTGACAGATACATAGAGTCTTGAAGTTCAATAAGATTGATCATGTTAGCAAAACAGATATAGATAATGGTGTGATAACTAATAATTCTAGTAATGCCATGATACAAATTTGAGTTTCATGATGATAAATTATTGTGTTATGATTTATCTCAACTATTCAACTAGTGTTCCTAGTGTTGGAACTCAAATTTGCATTCTTGATTTGAGTAATTTTGTAAACTTTTGAGTCATTTTGAGCCCTTATAAGTGCATTTAATGCATGTGTACCCGATTATCATTTTGAGGCCTATGAAGTGTTTAATGTTTCTAACACTTCACATTCAGTATATCCATGTGTCCCCTAAAGATAAATTGTCATCCCAAGTCATTCCATGAAGTTTCATTTTGAGCAATGTTCAAGTCTGCATTTTTGCCCAAGTGTCAAACAACGACATGAAACCCAGTTTGCATTTGAATATATTTTACCTGGTTATGTTTGATGACTCACCACTTTGTGAGTATTTAGTATGCATATCAAATAACCTATGTTTCAAATTTTAAGTCATTTCAATATGTTTTGACTAGGTTTTGAATCACTCAAAGTCAGTTGACTATTGTTGTCATGTTGATGTAAATTGTTCAAAATTTTGGGAGACCTTGTTTGACTGGTTATAACTTTGACCCAGTTTCATATTTGACCTTATGATGAATCTGTTTGATCAGTTTGGAAATGTGATTCCAAATGCAATTTATAAAGTTTTACTAGTGTCAAGAAATGTAGATAAATCAGTACCCCTGTTCAAGATGTCATAACTCTAAATCCATGATTGTTTGAACCAAGTCAATTGTACCACTATGTTCTATTCTGAAAATGTTAGGCCCCGCCCCAATCTATAATAGCAAATGATACATTATTATTTTTTATACTTTATCACTCGATATGTCGAGACATTATTAGACAGACTGGACATTATTATGTTATTTTATGTTGTGTGATGTTTTACTTTGAGATGTTTAATCATGTTATTTTACATTTTATGAACATGCATACTAATGATGTAGTACAATAAGTAAATGCAAAATTAGGAATAAGATTAACACCTTGGTTATGCAATTTTTAGTGGAATTTTTAATGGTTAAATGTATGAGCAGAAATGATATAAATAGTTATTTATATGAAAGATTGATGTTTTGATTTATGTGATTATCCAGATGTGTTTTATATATATTCATGTGATTTTTCTCAATTTACTAATGTGTGAAATTAGTGTACATATTTATTAGCCTAGAAATCTAACAAAGAATCAAAACTAGACCCTATGTATCATATGTGAAAACCAAGGTTGAGTCTAAAGAAAGATGCAGACCCCATTGTTCATATTTTATTTCTATCATAAATTGAATGTGTATCATTTTGTAGTCATTAAGTGTTAATGTTTTGTAAACAATGATTTTATAGTGTCACTTGACACTCGTAATTCATATATGCATTTCAGCATGATAATTAGGGTTGGCTAAGTAACCTAAAAATCTAAATTAAACTAGGTTACTGACCTAATACTAATTAGTTAGTAATTGGGATAAATTACCCTAATCAGGGTTTAGTGATAAATTTTACATCCTAGGGTTTATAGGAAGTCCAAATATTACAACCTTTTTTACAGATCATTAAATAGTCCTAGAGGCCAAAAATTATGAAAACTAAGTACTTAGGGGGTATATGTATGTATTGTGGGCATTTTCCACTCCTCTAGCCCCTTTCATTGACTTTTGTGACCATCCAAATATCCCATTTTTACTTTAGTGCGAAAATTGGAGTTTCACCATGAGTTGTCAAGTTATACTCTACCTTGATGTTACTTCACTGATGAGGTTGAGTTAGAAAACTCTAGAAGCCCTTGGTCAAGTTGAGAGTTATTGCATTTTGTAAGTGGTTGAGTTAGGAGCCTATTTAGTAGTAGAATTGAGGGTGGAAGGTTTTTCACCCAACCTCTAGCTTTAGAGAGCATATGTGTAGGTTTTTTTCATATGTATGTTCATGTGTATGATGAACATGTTAGGGATGGGAATGTAATGGGTTTTCTTTAAATTTTTTCCTTCATGTTTTGCATTTGATTTTTGACAAAAAAATTGTAAGGGATTGTGTTGGCATTACTCACCCTCGGATAGGGGAGAAGTGGCCATGGATGGGAGGAGGGCTTCAATTGGACTCTAGCAGTTTAGATTCTCTCCTTATGATGAGGAGAGGGAGAGAGTAGGGTGTTATGGGCCCCTACTCATTGGTACAAACCATGTTTGTGTTTTGAAAAATTGAAAAGTGAAAGAATAGAAGTTCTTGTGATTATAGACTCGGAAGGGCAATTGTTATGATGTTGTGACCAACATCTCCTATCTAGAAAAATTCACCTTCTACCTAGTGTAGTTTGGTAATGAACCTATTATACAAACCTAGGATGGGAGTAAATGGATTGATTGTGTCTTCGTGTTAAATTTTTTTGTCTCCTAGTCAGTTTCATTCTCTCCATGATTACCTTGATGAAATTGTAGATTTCATAATGGCTACCGTGTTATGGAGCCAAGTAGGAAATTCAAATTTGTTATTTAAATTCAAATGTGTTGGGAGATTTCTCCTTAGGATAATGGTCATGTTGTAAAAAAGTTCTTGTTAAATGTATTTTTTTGAAATGATTGTGATCTCAGGTTTTCTTCCCTGGTTCTTTCCCAAGGGATTCCTTGAATCAGATGAATGAATAAAAATGGAGTACTTTCCATTCATATGATATTTTGTGTGATTCAATTTATAGGCATATGTTTATTATAAAATGGATGCAATGATGTTTTACCTTTTCTATGACATTCTTAAAGTTCAAATTTGTATTCATGGATTAAATCATAATTAGAGGAAATGATGATAAATAGAGTTATGTAAAACTGATTCCAAACTATGTTAAGAAAATTTGATTTTATAAATGGTATTTCATTTTCCATGTTTGTAATTATTAAGAAGCATAATATTCCTATTTGAATACTCAAGCATTACATCAAACTCTATGCTATCAATCAACTTAGGAAAAAAATTTATCTCCTTTGGTTAACTAATGAATTTGCAAATATTCACTTGCTAAAAAAAAAAACATGAAAAAATATATATTCCCCTTGCCATTAAAATATAATTTCCATTCAAAATTCAACACTTAGAAAATAAATATAGGTTTTGAGAAAAAGTTTCATCCTTAGAGCAAAAATCTCTTTGCCTTTTGTATGAGGAAAACTTAAAACTCCTTTAGGATAGAGCATATTCTTTATAAGATCCCTATTGTAAAACCTTTGTTTTAATTTAATTAATACTAAATAAATAAATATACAGTAAAAGAAAAATAAACATAATATCTACCATCCTATCCTATCCTAAAGTCTCACCCATAAATCTTTAAACAATAACTACACCTACTTCTATAAACCTAGGCACATGCTTATATGATCAATGGTATATTTAATACATTGACCTTATTTCCCAATGTATCCCCATGAAATCTAGGAGTGACAGTTCAAATCTATTAGGGGACTAGCATATTAAAAGAAAGGGAAAGTAGCATGTTGATTTGGCATACTTCACCCTTGACCACTTTCCATGCGCCTTGAGCCTCATGTACTTCAACATGGAGAAGGGTAGTTGGAAGGGGGAAGGGAGTTGGGGAGGTCATTGCCCATGCACATACTTCTTGGGTGACATGAGGGAGAGGGTTGGGCATAGTACCCTCCCACTTGGGGTTGGCTAGGTTTAGGAAGTGGGGTTAGATTAGTTAAGAGTTAGTTGGGGTTAGGTTAGTTAAGGGTTAGTTGGGTTTAGGTGTTAAGGAATGTTGATGTGTAGTTAGTTAGTTAAGAGGGTATGGGAAGGGGTAAGGGTTTAGTTAAAGTTAGTAAGGGATATATTAGTTGTTAGAAGCAATTGGTATATATATATTTTTAAAGGGTATTAGGAATTTAGTCAAATTCAAATTATAAAGTTAATTTTTTTTTTAAGTGATTTAAATTAGTATATTTTAAATGTTAGATGTTAGATAATGTAAGTGATTTAAATAGCTCTTTATATTATGTGTTTGGATTAATTTTGTTTTATTTATCTATTTTAATTATATTAAATATGTTATATATGTTTAATTTAGAATAGTTTTGTAGATTTAAGTAATATTAGTTTAGTTTTAATTTATGTTTACTAGTAGGATTAGTGTATGGATGATTTACATTTGGAATAATTAAAAGTAAATAAAAATAATATATTGTTTTAAATTCAATTCAATTTAATTAAAATATATATTATTTATCATGTAATATTTAAATTAGTATTGTTAATGTTTAAGTTTGTGGACATTAATCTTATTGATATTAATACATAGTGAAATTTAAGATTGACTTTAAAAGGATGAGTTAGTTAGTAAAGATAGTTAGAGGGAGTATTGATTTTAGGGTCTATTATAAATACAAACAAATGTCAAAATCAATTAAATAACGTCGAATGTGTAAACATAATGATTGAATCCTACACAAATTGTTAAAATCGTTGAAATAAAGTGTTAAGGTATCATTAGGGGAAACTATACTTGTCTCTCAACATTCCTATAGATTAACTTGTGAAAAAAATTTATCAATTATATCAAGACCTAATGTGTCTTATGTATGTCTTTAGTCAACCAGTATCAACATAGTAGATTTAATTAGCATTGAAAATAAAATAAATTGTGTGTTTTTACCCCATATTTTGGGCATGACAAAAAATTCTCTAACTGTGCCAATTTTCAAGTCTTGATGAATCTGTCTACACACTTTACCAGGTTCATTCATTTTGTGAAAATCACTTTTTAATCATTGTTCCTAGTTCTACAAATCTAACTACCCCACTTTGACTGCTTGCCAAATGCACCCTATTATTTATCATGAGCCCAAATTCCAAAGTTATATTCTTCTCAATATACTGAACAAGTGCCCCATTTTTCATGCCCTCAAGTGTCATTTTGACCTATTTTCAAAGCCAAAACCGAATGCGATCTATGGTTTTTTGACATGTTTGCTTGCAGGAAATTTCACAAAGGCAACTTTGATGGCCAATATCTTTTGACTTAGATGTTATCAGGACACAAGAACTGATAGGGTGAGAGAATGTGGAATAAAGAATTAGTTTATCTGAATTCAATGCTTAGTCAAGTGTTTGAGTTAGTTTATAAGGTCAACTTTCAGGTCTCTCAGTCAGAAAATGATAATTTGCAGAAAGGGATTAAAATGAGTTTTAATCGATCAATTAATGATTGTAAACATGGATCTAGTTAGTGTGATAAACTTAGTGGATCAATTATAGCACTTTAAGAAGGCAATTGTTTGAAATGCAAAATGTTTTTAGCTAGACCCATTTTTGGCCCAATCGACTACACTAGGTTGTTAAGATGTGGATTTTTGAGAGTAGATAGAGGACGAATTTGATGGGATGCACAATATTTTTATAAAACCACTACAAAGTCGTGCAAAGGTCCTAATCAATTTTAATGACCTATTCTTCTAAGAATATGACACATTTTTATGTCAATGCCTAGTTAATAAGATACAATAAAGTTTTACTTTGAAGGATGGTTTTTTATTTCACACATGGAGTGATGAAATTATTTTGGGTGCACACATCAACCTTCAAATGTGTATACATGATTACACATAAAATGAAAAAGACATGAAAGTTTGAAAGTCACAACAAGTTTAATTACATTAGTGACTACATGCCTCACATAAAAAAATTGAGCAATTTGAAGGAGACTAAAGCATTTGGAAGGGGCTACAATATGGTTACAAGATTGGAACACCTATGTGATTTTATGCATGGGTTATGTGAGGTTGCAACTTGAATAAATAGGAATAGTATAATGAATAATTAGATTTACCAAAATCCATAAATATGAAAATAGGCACCTTTTTCATGTTTCATTGGAAATTTTTTGCATATGTGGGGCCAAATTGGGATGAATATAGTTTGTAGACAGAATGCATATAGATGGTTAAGCATTGTAGATGAATGGAGTATGAGTGAAAGAGGATTTTCAATCATCAATTCATTTCTTAAAACTTATTAAATCTCAAGGAAGAACATAGATGGATTGAATGTATGTCTCATAGCAAGATCCCAAAGGCATATCAAATGCAACATTCAATTCAGATATCTTGTCAGATACAAAATGTCTTTCATTTATGCATCTGTGTATTCCATATATACCCACAGGTGCATTGCCCTTAAGTTAGAAGCTACCCATAGTGAGAAGAAACATCATGACAAAGACATTTTGTTTTGTTAACCACTTGTAGAGGGTGATATAGTAAGCTATTTGGAAGGCTAAAATGGGTTTTTTGAAGGAAAGACTCTCATGCGAAGATTTTACAATAAGGATTCATAACCAAGATTTTTTTTTTGAAATTAAAAGTGATAGGAATAACACAATCATCCTTGTTAGATATTAAGGTCACACTATGCATGGTGCAACGGTCATGTGTTCTCAATTCTTCATACTCAACACGAACTATTGGATGTTCAAGAGGAGCTTATTTTGTGCCATCATAATAGTAGAGGCTTAAGGTACATCATTTACGAATATGTTTCAACGTTTAGTCCTTTACTTTCAAGAGCAAGTTAATCATTATATTGATATAATTATCATGATTACTTCATTCATTAATTATCATTATAGCTTGGCCATTACCATAATATTATATTTCACCACCCTACCTTAAGATACATCTTTTATCCTATTGCTCACAATAACATTCTTTCCTACAATATTTTAACTATTGTCTCTTGATATTTCTTGTTATGTTTATGCATGTTGCAACAACTAATTTATACTATGATCTAATATCTCTATCTGCTTGATTGAGTTTGTATTCATTAATCCCTAAAATGAACTAGGACTATCGCATTGTATTCTCTATTCGTCTTATCATCAAATAAATGAACATTTATTTCACTTCTAGCTACACTACTCTTGTCCATTAGACTTTATTACAATTCTAAATATTTACTACTTTTCTCTTAAAATTGTAATTTGTTAAAATATTAAACTTCAACACTATATTCCATCTATATAAATGGTTATGCCCTTCAAAAATGTTCATAACTCATATTTTAGAATTCAAATAAGTTAAATCCTACCTAATTTAAAAACCCATCAACATTCATGCCAATTTCTTTCAACTTTATTTTAATACTAAAATATAATCCATTATATTTTTGTTTTAACCAAACCCATCCTATTTTTTTTTTTCCTTGCTGTCCCATCACCTAATAATTCTAAGAACGATGCAAGTATTCAAACATAGAGGTGGTCAGCCCCTATGACCACGTGTACCTTCATTTTCTGTACTAAGTGTGGTAGATGGTGGCACTAAGAGGCTAGTGCTTTTCCCAAGCAAGCTTAAATAGCACCTAGTCAAAATAGAAGGGGGTGGTGGGTCATTGCAATGATTACCACAATGATTACCACCATTTATGTTTTTGGATTTTGTTTTCAAACATTTGTACACCTTTTTGTAAGGCACCTATCTCCATTTTCTGCACTTTTTCTTGCTGCCACGGATTCCAAAGATAGGGTGGTTTGTATACATGATCAAAGTTGATGTGACAGCCCCTCACCTATTAAATATACTAACAACTTGAGGTGTCTTAAGCTGATTTTTGGTCAGAGATAAAGGATTTCCCATTGGTTTTGTCACAAGTTATTTCTCCTTGATTTTAAAGTGCCCACCTATTTATTTGATGCGCCAAGCCAAGTGGGATGGGCGCTTTTGTTTTATGTATTTTTTTTAAAGCTTAATTTATAAAATCTAATCTATTCCCTTGGCTGACCTAGATACCCTTGCACATAAGGTGGTCAATTGAGTAGGTGGCAATTAATTCTACCAGTGGTCCCATTCCTCGACTATTAATCAATATTCCTTGTCATGAAACATTTTATATATTAAGGAGAGTATTAAATTGTTTTGATTTTTACCTTGTTAACTCATGAGTTATTATTTTATAGTCTGTAATAGAAAGAGTTTTTTTTTTTTTTTCCTTTTTGGGTCTGCCCATACATTTTCCAGAATGAAAATGTGCATCTACAGGCCTCTTTTGAGTTTATTAATCAAATAGGTTCCCTTTAAACATTCTTGATGACTAGTAAGATTAGATTTGTGATGGCCTAGTATTGCTTTTCACCTAGTTATCTTCTAGTTTAATTTTAGTTTACTAGTTTATTTAACAATTTTTTATGAATCTACTATATACGGTTATTACAAGATCAATTCGCAATAAGAAAATCAAAATTTCTTTAAAACTAATTTTCAAGCATCAGATATACATTAACAAAACCTTAATATCATTCAATCTCAACCAAGATACTATCTACAATTCCATTCTATCCATCTTACAAATACTTTTTACTTCCAATAGTGAACATCTACAACTAATTTATGTGCTCATGTGATTCTGTGAAGATAAAAGTATCAAATACTAGTACTTAGTTCATTCTCTATGATAGAACATGATATAATTTCTTTTCTTCAACACATACTAAACTTAAGCAATAATCAAGCAACTTCAACACTATATCAAATAATTACAAGGTGGTGGAGGCATTACTCAGGCCACGCTATGAAGAAGCACCAACAGATATCTCAAAACTTTTTACATGAAGCCACTAGCAACACATCACAATACAATGAATGTTCTTCATGTGGTGGAGTTCATTTCTCCATTCCAACACTAACTAAACAGGCTCATCATCTTGCACATATTGAACTACATGGCATCAAGCTTCAAATTCTTCAAATGATAATCTACAAAAGAAAGACAAAATGGGAACCATGGAGGCTCACTGCCCAACCTAGGCCTCAAGGAGGCCACCCCCGCACTAAGGGAAACAAGGCTCAACTGGGATACAATCAAAAGATATCACCATAGGAACATGAACTAACAAGATTAGAATAGTTTGCAACACATTTACAACCCCAACCAAGGTTTGCACAATGATTCACAAATGGAATCATACATATTGGGTGAAGGTGGGCTTTCATTTAGGAGACTTGCCATAACATAACAAATCTGTAACAACAATTTTCATGCCCATTTGGGGCTTTCACCAACAACAATTTTCATGCCCTTTTGGGGCTATTCACAAACACTCTCCAACATACTACCCTCAACTATAGCATCTTTGAAAACTCATACTTCATAAACTTCCTTCCCACACCATCATTTTCCTTATCACCCCAAAGTAATCTATGAATGAATATGACATACAATGGAGCCCATACTCCAAGGTTCTCAACTATATTTCAAGCCCAACTAACCACTTCACCCAAGGCTTGCTCTTCCTTCCCAAGGGTGAGTGAAGCCTTCACAACCATGAACAATTTTCAACATTCAATCCAAATAGGTAAATCTAAAAGAAACCCCAAGAAATTTCATGAACAATACACACACTCACAACACAACACAAAACAAGAATCCCAAGAACAATACATGATACCATATCACTCACACAAACCCACAAAAAGAACTCTTACAATTTCCAATAAAGGAAGCATGGCATGAAGCACTAACCTGCTTACAACCTATGGCAATGGAATGAGGATCTCTTCCTACTTGGCTTCCAAACTTCTCCTTACCAATCCCTGTCTATCTCTAAAATTAGAGAGTGGGTGAATAATCACTAAGGTTGGCACAAGCTCCTTATAAAGACCTCACTTTCATCCTCACCTACCCCTCTTACTTTCTTGTATCTTTCCACCAATATGAACTTATCCAAGTGGTGTAATGGGAAAAGAAGTCATGTGACAATATTATTTTGGAATTGGCTTGGAAATGACTATTTTTGAGGGTCTCCTAGGTCCCCTAGACCAACTTATGATTATATTTGAATCCCTAACCCATACTATTACCATGTGGGTAACTTATTTTCACAAACATAATACTTGGAAATCACTTTAAGCTCTCTAAAGTTCCTATCAAATTTTAACTTGAATTTTCATCATGAAGATAACTCGTCCCAACACTCTCCAAGGTGGGTTAATTGATTTCATAATGAGGATTAGGCTTAGGTTAAGTGACTTCATGCCAAAGAATCCTATTGGACATGTCATTTACACATAAACAATACAAGTGTCAAATGACACACATACACATTAAAACACTTTACACATCATGCTGACATGTCTCTAATCAATCATGCTCTCTGACTAGAACATTCATGCATAATCACATTATGAAACAAACACAATACAATGAGGTTTTGAATCTTCCAAAGATTCACCTTAGCTTTACCGTGTTCACATAAGATTGAACCTTGTTTTCCCCATTAATCTCCATGGTTCAACTTTCCTGCACACTCAACTTAAACATCAGTAGCCCAATAAAATAATATAGGATACATACAAACAAGTATAGTATAGATCCAATATCTCATACTTCTTATTAACGCATAGAATTAATTATCATCTAATCATTTCTAGTTTAAGTGCTATCAATAAAGCATTGCAATGTCGTATTCCATTTAACTTTCATCTATGTGCATATTCAAAACATTGCATTTTCATTCTCATAAAATATTTAAAACATTGAAATATCAAATATGTGTTCAATCATAATATTATCATACCTCTTTCTACATAACAATGAAACTCTAAGTCATCTTTAGTGAATCGTAAAAACAATATAAAATGGATCTTAACATATATGTC
This sequence comes from Cupressus sempervirens, assembly GCA_028749045.1. NCBI lineage: Eukaryota > Viridiplantae > Streptophyta > Pinopsida > Cupressales > Cupressaceae > Cupressus > Cupressus sempervirens. Next base: position 143,038,484 of record CM053787.1, read on the forward strand.
CTTAGTGAAATCACTAATGTGCAGACCAGATAACTAGTAACTCTAGATCGAGTTAAACATAGTGCCGTTCCTAACAATATCCCTCTATCACATTGTGAGGGGTTGTGTGATTTTCTAGGGTTCACTTCTTAGACTATTAGAATATTTCAATAATTATGTCATAATAATTTAGCACCAATTTCAAACATATCCATATGTCTTCCTGTACTCATAGTTGTTCTTGATAGGATGAATGTTACTTTATTCTTCCTAACTGCCTGGTAGATTGTCTGTAGTCTCTCATGGTCAGGTTCTTGTCTTGACCATTTTACATCTTGTTTCCATGTGGTCTTATCTTATCAACCTAATCTTATTGGATAGAGTATCAAAATCTACATTAGTCTCCTATAGGATCCCTTAAATCATTATTAGTAAAAGAAAAATGTCAATCATAACTCAATTAACTCCTAACCTTATTTATTTCATTCAGATTTAAAATAGGGTGCTAGTGTGGACCTTACATCCTCCCCTCCTAGCTATCGACTTCCTCTTGGAAGTCTCTATAATTTAGGGACACTACTTCCATATGTAGGGCTTACCTTGATTCATCATAATTGCCCCACTTAGGCTTGTTCTAAGATTAGTTCACCTTCCCAACAATTTTACATATAGTCCAGATATAGACCATAAAAAGTTGTCTCATAGCTCCCAAAGGTATGATTCTTCTTAAATTTGATTGGCTCACCATTTGATTTTTTTTGATATCACACTCATTTAGGGTACCTACCCTTTCCTAATGTACCCCTATTTGTGTAACTTCTTCCTAGATAGGCAGGGTGGCTATCATTTACTTATAGAATGTTCAGGCTCATTGAAATATTCCCATTCTCTTAGCAGTTAAGTATTTTTTTATCATAAATAATGTATTCAATAGCTATTTCTATCATTATACCTATTTGGCTATAAGATTAGTCTTTTCATGGCATAATCTCATTACCTTTGTCAACTTGTTTAATCAGTGCCCTTTTTCCACTTATATGTTAGTGTTATTAGTCCATCTATCTCTTCCTATGTCATATCTTAGCTAGCCTACTTACTTGATTTCCTCCCTCTTGCTTGGTTATTTTTCTTTTAGGGTTTGCTTTCTATTCTAACAGCTTGTGATCTTATATACTATGTCTTTTTTGGGTAACCATCCATTTACCATTGTCATCATATTTTCCATTAGTTCTTACTAAGTCGAGTCACTCTCTCAACCTAGTACTGAAAAGGATTATGATGACAATATGAAATTAATTTATTAGAAAGGGTTGATATGATGAAGACTATTCAGTCTTGTCAAACTTTGGTATATTTTAAGCTATAGTGCTATCCAAGAAAGACAGTGATAACTAGCTGATAGTTTTCACTGGGTTGCAAGCTGTTGTTGAGTAATGACAACATTTTGAATAGACACTTGGCTTGCAAGTTTCACTGGTTGTTGTTGAGAAACCTTCATGCTTTCCAAGTTATCCCAACTAGTGAGTATATAAAGTCATGTTGCCCATCCTAATATGGTAGTGTCACAAGGGTGAAGATTCCTCTTGAGTGGAAAATACATACTATGACAGAAATTGATAAACCAAGTTATATCCAGTGTTACTTTCTTTCGTGTGTCTAATTCTTTTTTTATTTGTGTGTTTTCTCTAATTATGCTTTATCTATCAAGTAGGAGTCTTATCTTATCAGTATCACTTCCAATAGGATCCTTAATGTGTGATTACTTCCACTTAACTATGGAGTCTAAATCAAGATAGTCATGGCATAAAAGATTACCCTTTATTGTACAACATATGAGTCATTACATCATTATACCGCAAGTGGGGGTTTTCTAGCCTCAATTTTATAATCTATCTTTCTTTCATTCTTGTTTACCCTATTTAAGAGTCTTCTTTCATTAAGGACTAGGGTCTACATTTCAAAAGGGGTTTCGAGTTCTTACCACTACCTATATATCATCAATATAAGCTACCACCCATTCAATCCTGAATGTTGGTATGGTTTTTATTTTTATAGTATATTTTCACGTGTACCAAGGTCTATAATTGTTAAGTCTCACAACTATTGAGAGGGAATTACATAGAGCTCCCTACACATTGAATTTCCACAAGATCAAGGTTAACATCTTATCATATCTTAATCCTTAGTAGTTCTAAATTATTCCCATGGTCTATTACTGTTACCAGTTTTAGGGTGTTCAACTTAGTTGCTAATTAGTAATAATGCAATTATGAACCAATTTTCTAGGAGGCCTATTTCCTATTTGCAATATGGTATTATGATAACTTACAATAGTACATTGATTTGTGGACTCATTAATGCCTAGTGTTGTATAATTGGGCTCTGATAAAGACACTAAAATATATAGGTATCCCAACAATTTGAAGCTGACATCTTTCTTAAAACATGTACATGATTTGAAACACAACTACAAATACATTTAATGTTTTAGGATATAGTATAATGCTTATAATTAGAGATGAATTCTTAGCATTGGAATGGTTGGGCACAAATGTTAGACTTATCATGGTGAAGGACCTCATGGTCTAGATGCCCATCACAAATTAGGAAAGATTATTTGAGTCCAAAATTCCTCCAAGTCTACCAATATTTTTTAAGATTACTCATGGGTAGAGAGCATCCAAAGAGCTAAGAGTTGGGGACACCAATTAGTGTGAAGACAAGTCATACAAGTGAAGAGTCTTAGGTGCAAGATGAAGTGATAGGGCATTTTCCATTTTCCTTGGCTTGCCTAAAGTTTACAGGTGTGAGGGTGCTGCTATGATTTTGAAAAAATAGTAGGTTATGGTTTGGAATGGTGCCTACAAAGTTTTTAAAATTTTTGTAGTGGATTTATAGTCCCACATTGAGTAGAAGTGTAATTCTTATGTATTTTTATATAAAAACACTCTCACAAAGTATGTCTTAAGTAGAGGTACTTTTAGATGCAAGTTCATAAGTTGTGCTCAAGGGGCCCACTGGGCTAGCTGGAGGAAAGGTAAGGAAATTTTGACCAACATACTTGATGAGATAGATGATGATGTAGAATGCTAGACCAACCAGAACATGACATTTAGAAGCTAGCTAGACCAATTGCAACATGACAACTAGTGTGGATTTTGAAGAGATGTAATGTGGTCAGCCCAAGCTCAAAGGCATCAGATTGCGACATATGTCAAATCCAATAGTTTTTAGTTCCTAATAGAATAAGATGCTTGGTTTTTGAGCAAAGCATGGAAGCATTATGTTGACACATGGTAGTCAATGATGATGTGGTAGGTTCTAGGAGCATTTCACTAGATGGTAACATGTGGCATGATCTAATGTTTGGCACATCCCCAAAAGATGAAGATGTGCAGAAGATAAGAAATATTGGGAAGTGTAGAGGTGCCACATAGCAGTGGGCCATATGGTGATGATAGAGCAGTTCTGACCAAGCAAAGGGTGCCACATGGTAATGACATGGCAAGGTGTCCAATAGGTAGATGACATGGTGAAAATACTATGTAAGAAGATCCAATAGGAGACTTTTCAATTTGTGGTGACTAATCAGGGAAGTACTATACATGCTTCAAAAATTCTTTGGCCAACATGTTGTAACCCTAAAGTAGCATAAAATCACTTGTATAAAAGGGCTTACAGTTAGGTATTTTCATAATAGGTGATGCAAAAATTGGTTCTTGTGGTGGTATTGAGTTGTAAGGGATTACGGATTGTAATTAGGTTGTGATCACTGGATCATAATAAGACTGAATTTTTTGTTTGGTGGATGTAACCCAAGGATTGGGTAAACCACATTAAATCTTGGTGTCTTGTGTTCTTTTCTATGTGATCTATTATTTGCTAATATTGGTTATATTTGCATGTAATTGTTATTTCTATCTGTGGTTTAATCCTTACAAGTGGTATTAGAGCAAGATTATTTTTTACTTATCATCTATAGGGAAGTTTGACAGTTGACTAGGAATCTCACAGTTGAGTGGGAGCAATGGTAGATGAGGGCAAGCTGAGGGTTGATAGGTTTAATGGGCAGAACTTTCACTTATGGAAGATGTAAATGAAATACTATCTTTATTAGAAGGATTTATCGAAGCTGTTGGAAGGCAAAACAAAGAATCAAGAATCTATGTCAAATGATGACTAAGATATTTTAGATAGAAAGGCACTTGGAAGCATTCAATTATTCCTAGCACCATCAGTGGCACTTAATATTACAAAAGTGAAGATGACAGAAGAATTGATGCAAACCCTAGAAAAACTATATAAAAATCCCTCCACTTCGAATAAGGTATTTCTCATGAAGCACTTAATATGAAAGTGGCAAAAGTTAGATCTATTGTAGATCATTTAAATGAGTTTAATACTATTACTAGTTAGTTATCTCCTATGGGTATCAATTTGATGAATCAATTAGGGATCTCTTGATTTTATGTTCTTTGCCTAAAAGTAGGAATGGCTTGGTAATGGCTATAAGTAATTATATTCCTAGATCTAGTACCCTAAAATATGATGCTGTGATCAGTGTTATTTTGAGTGAGGAAACTCGTAGGAAATTCTTAGTTGGATCTACATCAGGAAGTGCTTTGTATGCACAAACTAGAGGTAGAATGACTAAAAGAGGAAGTAATTCCAAAAATCATGGGAAATCAAGAGGAATTTCAAAGGGGAGGAGGTCTCAATTGAGAGGACCAAATGACCATTGGTACTATGGGAAACTAGGGCATTATAAGAAAGTTTGTTGGAATTGAAAGAATAATGGAGATAAACCAGATGAAGATAAAGAGGAAAATGTGGTAAGTAACAAATCCAAAGAGGATGCTTTGCTTCTATCTCTAGAAAGTGTTGATGATTCATGGATTTTAGATTTTGGTCCTTCATTTCATGCTACACCTCATAGAGGTTACTTCATTAATTATGTCCAAGTGAATTTTGGGCTTGTTTATTTGGGGGATAATAAACCCTATTAGACTATTGGAAAGAGAAAAGTTAAGATTAAGTTGTAGAATGGGAATCATTGGTTACTACATAAGGTAAGACATGTTCCAAGGTTGAGTAAGAATTTAATTTTAGTTGAGCAACTTGGTGATAAGGGTTGTGTAATTACTTTTAATGATAAAATTTGGAAGGTTTTAAAAGGTTCCCTTGTAGTAGCAAAAAGTGTCAAAGTAGACACCTTATATATTTGTATAGGTCATATTGTTCCTTCTACTTTAATTGTTTTAGAGAAAAATGAATGTTTAGGAATAATTGATGTAGTTGAGTAGGGAGAACAAATAGTTGCTATAGATTCTGATACAGTGTTGTGACACATAGACTTGGGCACACGAGTGAGAAAAGAATGAAAGTACTTCATTAAAAGAACATTTTACCAAGTCTAAAATGAGTTAATATAGATTTTTGTAAAATTTGTGTGTATGGAAAACAAAGGAGAGTGATTTTTATGAAGACTGGGAAGGAAAAGAAAAAGAGGAAATTAGAGCTTGTGCATATCGATGTATGGGGACCACCTCAGGTATCTTCCCTTGTTGGATCTCATTATTATGTTACATTTATTGATGATGTAACTAGAAAAGTATATGTTTATTTCCTTAGATATAAATTTCATGTATTTCAAACTTTTAAGAAATGAAAATGCTTGGTTAAAAATGAGACTAGTAAGAAATTAAAATGTCTCAGATTTGATAATGGTGGTGAGTATTACAGTCATGAATTTGAAGACTATTTCTTCAAAAATGGTATTTGTAGAGAGAAAATTGTTCCAAGGACTCCATAGGAAAATGGAGTGGTCAAACACATGAACAGGACTATAATGGAGTGTGCAAGGAGCATGAGGTTCAATGTTGGGTTTCCCTTACACATGTAGGTAGAGGCTATCAATACTACAATATATTTGATTAATAGAGGTCCCTCTACTCCTTTGGGTTGTGGTATTCTAGAGGAAGCATGGAATAGTAAGAAGGTGAGTTATTCTTTTCTCAAAACCTTTAGTTGTGAAGCTTTTACTCATATAGATTCTAAAAATAGAACCAAGTTGGAAGCTAAGTCAAAGAAATGTGTATTTTTTGGATATAGCATTAATGAATTTGGTTATAGGTGTAGACACCTAAATTTGATTATACCACTTTGGTAATCCTATTTAGCTATCTCTAACAGGCATTGTTAATTAATTTCCTATTTAATTAATCCTTTTGTCATCCCCTAGCTGATTAAATTAATTAATCATCCATAGTCCTAATTGATAAAACAAATAACCCATTATTTATCAATTAATCCTATTCTCTTATATAATTCCAAAATCCCCTTTTAAATAAATCTATTTGATAAGTAAATCCCTCAAATCTAAAAGCCCCTAACTTATCCCTAATCCTCCATTTGGCCTAATCCACCCCATCCACCCATACTAACCTAGCTTAGCCACTAACTCATCCACCCTCATGAATGCCATCCACTTGCATATCTCTAACATCCTTAATCTAATCCTAACCCAAGCCTAATCCCCCCTAACCTTGTGACATTCCCTAAGTGATCTTAAGACTTTCCTAAGCCAAATCAAAGTCTCCTCTCTCAAAATATCCCAACCATAAAACTTGATCCCAACCATAAGCCTTCAATGCTCTTACATGCCCTTAAAAGCTCTTACAAGCCATTATGAGGGCCATTTAAAGCCTTGAGCCTCCTTTGTTGACTCATCCTTTCCATTTCCTCCACCCAATGACCTTGTGACATGTGTCACTCCTTGATTGGTGCTAAACAAGCACAATCCATGTGCTCCCTTTTGAGTGCATATTAGCCTTCTATAAGCTTTCATCTCTCCTTGCATCTTAGCCATCAATCCCTCAAGCCTCTTGCTTATAAATTGAACCCCCTTCCTTCACTAAAATAGCCACCTTCCATGCAAAGTTATAATGCTATTTTGAGAGCTCATAAACTACCAAAATATTATTATAATGGAAAAATCTCTTCATGACTCCATTGTTGAAACCTTGTTTCACTCACTCCACCCATCCATTTGAAGTTTGAAGCATAACTTGTGAGCATACATTCTTAAAATTAAGGGAAAATCCATTGCATCATTGTGTTATACCATTTGGAGCTTACCATTCTTGGTTTGCCTCCTTTTTTGGTGATAATAAATCGGTCCTATCATAAGTGTTTACTTGTTCTTAGTATTGAGAATGCTTTTTATACATTAGTGTTCATGTTACTCTACTAAAATAGGTGATACATTTTGGCACGCCTGGTGGGACCCCAGATATGCGTCAATCTAATCATGTTTTTGGGCTTTTTATGATAAACTAAAAAAACTAACATTGTTTGCTTACATTTGGTTGTGTTAGGTTTGTTGATTTTATTGTAGGTATGCAGGTCACTTTTGGGAAAATGTGCTCTCAGCCATCTCATCGTTTTCCATTTTTGAGACCTCAAAAAATTAGCTTTTTCTGCGAACCTACGACCCCAGGAACACGTTCCCATGGGAACGAGGCCATTTTCTGGTGGGAACGCGAACCCGTGATAGCAAGTTCATAGTTTTTCAACAGACATCTACAAAGTGGCTTTAAAACTTTCACTACATCCCCACCGATGAATCCTCCAGCAGGAACACAGCTCAGAGAAATCGGGATAGTCATTCCCACTTGTGAGAACGTGACCTTGTCTTTTTTAACTCTGTAAAGTTGTAATAAATTTATCTTTCACAGGATTGTCATTCCTATGTCGTGAGAACATTGTAAAATCACAAACCAATGGGATCGATCTGTTCAAAATGAGCTCCTTTGTTTTTATTTTATCTTTTGCCAATTTTCCCTCGCATTCTCACACCTTGGTAGGTTGGCGGGAACGCATCCCCACAAAGACAAACTCCAAAGAGATCGTGAACCCACGTTGCGAGAACACTACCATCACGGGAACGCATTTTTTTGTATTTTCTCTGTGGGACCACTGTCAATTTTTGTTGGTCGGGTCTAAGTCATTGTCATTTTCCTTTACAAATTAGAAGAATGAACTTGTATGTCTAACAACCCCACAAATCAAACATTTTTTTTTGGAACTTAAAAGGAACAACTACAAACTTTCAATTCCACATGCAACTTAAGCTAACTTAATTTTGAACACTTAGGAAATTTGTTAAGTTAACATAAACCAAATCAAATTAAGCAATTTTCATTTGGACTCACCATTTTTTTAACCACCCATCATTCTAACCATTGGTTGCAATATCAGTGCCATATATGGGGATGGGTCCACTTGAAGAATGTGTTAAGTGTTCCAACTTGATTCTACTTGATTAGTTTTTTTTAAGGATTTATTTTAACTTTTAAGATTTTGTGAATGTCCACAAATCTAGATTAGATCAATCACACTTCAAGTTTGGACCTTAAAATTGAACAAAAATCAACTGACGTGGAGGGCCTTTGGGTGTGTGCTTGAAATCAAATTCCACACATCTTTGTTTTGGGCTTAAAATAAACTCAAATATCAATCTTGAATGCCTTAAAGAAAATCAATCGATACTTGATGTGGAGGGCCTCTGGGCATGTGAGTTTGTTTTTTTTGACCCTAAATCTTCTTGATGTATTCATTCTTCGATCAATTTTACTTTTGTTAATGCTTCAAGTTGGAATTAAACATTTGTATCCTAAACATGTGTTTTTACAAGGTCTAGATAAAAAAAACTTAAGCATCAATTGGAAAACAATTCTATCTTTTAGCCCAAGATCATCCAAGTCTTCTCTCCCCTTGTTGTCTTTTGAAGCCATCTTGGGTGCATAAGATTAGGATCCAAAATCTTGTTTAAATTTTAGGAGGCCTTCTTGGGGATTTCATCACCCCTTGGGATGACCTCAAATCCAACATTTCGGCGAAGTATAAAGATCAGGAGGTGAATCCAAAGAAACCTCTTTTGGGATCAAGATTTTGTCACTCAAGCTAAGCCTCAAGGAAATTTATACCCTTGAGAAGTGAAAGAGGAGAAGTGGGTTACCGCTCCTCTCGCCTGTGTGACATCTTTTCGATTTCATCTATGAATTTGGGCCTCACGTACCTTGGGTATATTGAGGACTCCCTATCTAAAGCCAACTTTCAACCTTATAGACAATCATCTAGGGTGTTAATGTGTTTGAAGCGACTGATTGAAACATTTGTAGAACATACACACTCCTTGGCGCAAGTATCATATTCTAGGAATCAAAACTTCTATCTAGTTATTCTTATCTATTGCTTGATATTCTACTTGTTGAATGAATGTTTGCCAAATGTGGTCAATCCTAGCCTAGGGCATACTTAGTGTAGTCACTGCCTCCAGGAAAACCCATAGTTGTGATCTTACCCCTTGGAAATATCTCATGTCAAGCCATCCTAAGACTAAGTTTAAGAAGGCTAAGCTTCCTCAAATACCAGCCTATAAGGAAATTTAAGTAGAACATAAGAAGCATACCACCAACCCTAGGATTGCCAAATTGGATGATATTGAGAAAGACAGAGCTGAAGTAGCATTACAAACAGAATGGGACTGCAAAATCCAAAACCTAACCCTTTGATGTGGTGTTAATACAAGCCTTATCGACAACTCTACTATTACTCATTCTAATTAGGTCCTTCCTTTTTCCACACACACTTACACACTTGTAGGTTTAGTCTCTCATCTAGGAATTGCACTATCCCATCTAAGCATTTGAAGTCAATCCATCTCCTCTCATCTTAGGCTGTTGGAGAAAAATCCTCTGCTTGCATTGTTAAAATCTTAGCGTCATCTCCTCACTCATTTAGAAGCATTTTTATCACATATCTCATCATCTTGAGCATCCTCAAAACACAACACTTTGTTAGGAATAGGTTGCTTTTGGTGTCCCACATCACCTTGAGCCAAAGGTTAGGGTCGCACCTTTTGCATCACCATCATATTTCCCGCATTCATATTTTGGGAACACACAAGCTTCTTGCACTTAGCATCATATCATTTGAACACCCTTAATATCATCCCTCACTGCATTTAGGAGAAGCATCCTTTCATGCCACCCACCACATGTTTTGGTAGGCACACATGAAAAAAGGACATGGATCCTAGTCTTAGTGGTAATACATCTCGAGCTCAGACGTACTTTGTGGCATCCATGACACCATCAGACCCACCACCACAAAACCTAGAAGAACCGGGATCATCCATGGATATTGAGGCTTTCATGAACCAACCTGGTCATGCTACCATCATTGATCGCAATAAGGAAACCATTATGGCAAATTTCTTACGAGACAATGTTGATGTCTTTGAGTTTGGACATCCACCACCTATCAACATAACAGATCCTACTCACCCATTATTTGGATGGCAACCACCTCAGGTAGAACCAACAAACCCAAATATCCCCTCAACCTAGGTGTCGGTTCCCATTCCACAGAAAACTCATCCCATACCCACTCAACCATTGGTGCATACTACATCCCAACCAACCTCAAGTATACCATTTGCATCTGCTTCCACCACTCATTTTTTCATTCCACCAACTCCTCCGTTTGCATCTAGTAGTACTACCTTTTCATTCCCACCCCATATCACATCTAGTCCATTTGCTCCTCAAATACCACCATCAGGGTCCAATACCTCATCCTCCATCCCACCAGACATTACTATCAACCCCTTTATAACTAGCCAAAGCTCTTTAATCTCTTTTCCTTTGGGACCTTGGAATTTTGCTGCGACATAGGCACCTGTCATTAGTCTTCCCCCTAGCACTATAGTCGCATTCACACCTTCTGCATTATCATCCACTGCTTCACATAGCTATTCGCTCCCACCCCTCACCAACTATTTCTCCATGCCACCTTTAGGCAATAGCCCAAATCCACTGCCACTGTAGTTCTCTATAGTAAACCCTTTTCCGCATATCAATTACCTTGCGCCTACTCCAAATCAGTCCTACTCCCAAGAAGGTGCGCATCCCACATATATTGGACATGGTATATATTCCCAGAGCATGGCACAAGCATCATCTACATTACCACCATTCTAGGTGTAGCCTTCGCACCAGTATTATACCCAAGCACCCACATAGAACTACCTCATAGGTCAAAAACCTCATAGTTACCTACCACACCCACCTTCGCAAATGCAAAAATATGCACAACCCACATTCTAGCAACCCATGACATCCACTCCACTGGGGGCACCTGAATCGGGGGCACCTGCTCCTCCACCTGTAAAATCTAAATGGGAAGAAATGAAGAATGCCCTCAAAGCCCTCAAAGATGGGATAGATGCCAAGACTTTCAAATTTGAAAATGATTGCCCATACCCTTTTGATAAGACTATCATGCTGACTCGATCTCCTAAGCATTTCGAGATCCCCAAGTTTGACAAATTTAGGGGAAAAAGTGATCCAGTCACACATGTTAAGGAATTCTATATGCATTCTTAGGAGGTAGCCTATAGTGATGTGTTCCTCATGAGGATCTTTTCCAAAAGCCTAGTAGGACCAGCTTGGAGTGGTTCTATCATATCCCTCAAGGTACTATTAAAACTTTTGTTGAACTTTTTGAGGCGTTTGTTGCTCAGTATACTCATCTTATTGAGACTGAATTATTTGTGGTGGACCTTTTCCACACCAAACAAAAAAGAGGAGAAAGTCTTACATACCTACAATGTTGGTAGATCCTCACAACAAGGATCTCTTGCACCATCTCAGAGTGTCATCTTGTCAAGATGTTCATAAACAATGCACACCCTAGCCTCACTCATCACATGGTTATGATTTGTTTGCAAACATACAAGGACATCAAAGAAAAAGGAATGAGCCTCAAGCAAGGTCTCATTAAGGATGGTGTCATCAGACTGTACAAGGAAAATACCTAGGACTATGGGTCAAACAATGACAAAACCTGATATTGGAACAAAAACAAGAATACAGTAATAGATGGCGCCACTGACACTCGACAAGTGCATATTGTTGGGGCGACTACCAATGTTCCCACCACATTTTGTCGACAACAAACTTATCAACAGCAACCTCCTGCGTACCACCAACCACCCATACCAACTCATCAACAAATGTAGGTTCCTCATAATCAAACTAATGCTATCACACTCGTGGCAGGTAGTAAACCCCGTGTTTTGAGGTAACCACAAACATATACCCCATTGGGGGAACCTCTTGATACAATCTTAAAAAAATTGGCCAAAGATAACCTTGTTCAATACCCACAAATGCAACCCTTGGAACCCAATCAGTCTAGAGCATCCTGGTACAAAGATAACGAATATTGCAAATTCCATCATGTCAAAGGGAACACTACCCTTAAATGCATGCATCTAAAGGATTATGTACATGACCTCATTGACCGAAAGGAGATCACAGTGGGGGCACAACCCTCACCTAATGCAGGATTAATGATGTATCAAAATGCTTTCCCTCCTCATAACACAAACCTAGGAAAGGAACCTACAAACCCTCCTATCAACAAACCTATCAAAGCTCCAAGTAAATAAGGTGACAACTGAGACACATCCCAAAATTATACCTCATCATATTTAGATTATGGGAGCTTAATTGGTTGCATATCCCATGTTGAACCATCTGTCAATGTCATCAATATCAAAGGCCTAGACACTCAATGTGTAGTCACTACCCGTCGGACATGACTCAATATAGCTGGTCCATCTGTATCCACACAAGTTAGACCACCATCAGCATGACCACCTCCATCTCAAGCATCTCCATCAAAATCACCTTTACTAGGGCCACAGTATAACATCCTGGAACACCTGGGAAACATGCTGCCCTAGATCTCCATCCTGGATCTCTTACAAACAAGTCCACTTTATCAAGAGATCCTTGACAGTACTCTATGTGAGTCACATGTCCCTTTCGACATAAATGCCACTGATTTTCGCAACTTGGTTGGCCATCTTTCAACCTCCTATGCTTTATCTTTCAAAACCACTGATATCCTAGCAGTTGAACCCGATCACATCCTCCCACTCCGCATAGCTGTCATCGTTTCTAACTTTGCAGTTAAGTGTGTCATGATAGATAATGGATCAGCTCTCAACCTATTTACTCTAAAGTTCATCAAGCAGGCAGGATATATTGAGGCAGATATCATCAATGAGGTGATCACCATCAAGGAATATGACAATTTGGAGTGTACTACTGAAGGAACCATCTTGCTCCCTATCAAGTTTGGCCTAGTCACTCAGGAAACACTTTTTCATGTAGTTGATCTTAATCTCTCGTATAACATCCTCCTCGATCATCCATGGATTCATGCCATGAAGGCCATTCCATCCACATATCATCAGTGCATCAAATTTTTTCATAACGGCACTGAGATAACCATCCACACAGATCCTGAACCCTTTGGTTATTGCAATGCGGTTGAAGCTTCGTACACCAATCACTATCCTAGCATCGACATTGGCACCACCATGGCTAGCTCTTGTGGAACCTTCCATGATCTGAACACTATTTTAGCCTCCACTCTCTCCACAGTTAAGATCAACTACCAAGGTTGTGGTGAGTATAGTCTCACAGATGCTTTTTCTATTGGTGCTCTACCACTTGACCCACATACTCAAGAACACCCAACACATCAAGGGCCTATACTAGAAGCTACCTCTCAACTTCACCAGTTGGGCCCTACCACATTTGTCACCAAAGGTATCCTTGATGGAGCAAAAAATACACCAGACATTAACACATGGCTATACAAAGAGCCACCTCCTAAAAGTAAAGCACTTCTTGATCACTTTAAACAGAAATATCCCTGGTCACATCACTTGGCCACGGAGCAATGGGATTATCAAGGAGGTGGTTTAGGCTGCCAGGAATTAGGTATGAGATAGCCTATAGAAGCACATCAAGGGAAGAAGACCAAAGGCTTGGGCTATGGACTCCCTGCAACTGGGGGCACTATAATGGAAGGCCACGCCTTTGCGAACATCCAAAACACTCTTGTTGAGGTTGAGGACATCCCTGAGGAAGTTGAAAAGAAAGCTTACGACAATTTTTTCCTTGACAAAATAATCCTCAGTGCCTCTGTGCTCTGCCAGTTATCCTTGAACCTCATAGACCTCCCCCTCGCTCACCCCAAACTCATAGATTGGGACCAATCGAGTGTCGTTCATGTTGACAAGTTCTCTACCGAGCACACACTCCTTAAATTCATGGAGATAGAAATGCCACATAAACGGCCACCTCCACCATTGGAATATGTCTACAAGCTAGATCTAGCAGGTTACTTCGGGGAGGAGGAAATCTCTAGTCGCAAAAATGAAGTTCCAAAAGAAACAAAAATGCAAAAAGATAAAAGAAAAATATCCCATGGTGAAAACTTCTCTAGAGCACCATTGGGTGACTCAAAAAATGAAACAAAAATAAAGGAAGTATCCACCTGTGAAAACCTCTCAGAGGCACCTAAGGATGGAGATTTCATCCTCCCCCCACAGGAGCATCGACCTCTTATATCTTCAGTTTTGACAGAAGAAACTCGGCCTCTAAATATCAGTCTGACAGAGATACCACATATCACATACATTGCAACCTCTTTACCACCTAAACAAGCGAAACTTCTTCTTGAAGTCCTCCATGAAAATATAGGCTGCTTTGCATGGTCATATCAGGATATGTCGGGGTTGGACCCCAAACTAATTGTACACCATCTGGTAGTAGATCCACGGGCCAAACCCATCAAGCAGAAACTTCAAAAAATGCACCCCAAGGTGGCTTTATTAGTCAAAGCAGAGCTAGAGAAGCTATTGGAGGCCAAAATCATTCGCCCAATAGATTATTCTAAATGGATTTCTAACATGGTACTTGTTACCAAGCCCTCTGGTGATATCAGGATTTGCACTAATTTCAGGGATCTTAATAAAGCCTGTCCAAAGGATGAATTTCCATTGCCAAATATTGACATGATTATGGATCTCACCGCAGGTCATGAACTCCTCTCACTAATGGATGGTTTCTCTGGATATAATTAGATTCATATAGTAGAGGAAGATCAGCATAAAACAACATTTACTACACCTTGGGGCACATTTTTCTATAGTATGATGCCATTTGGGTTAAAGAACGTCGGGGAAACCTATTAGCGCACAATGATGGTCATCTTACATGACCTAATACATAAGATACTAGAGGATTACATAGATGAAATTCTAGTCAAATCTCTCAATGCTTTGGGTCACTTATCTCACCTCGAGGAAGTGTTTAACCGACTGGTAGAATATCATCTCATGCTAAATCCAAAGAAATGTGTCTTCAATGTTACTTCAGGAAAGCTCTTGGGCTTCATTGTGTCATAGTGTGGTATTGAGATCGACCCTAAGAAGGTCAAAGCCATTATGGATATGGCTCCTCCTAAGACACTTAGGAACCTTTGTTCTTTGCAAGGAAAACTCCAATCAGTCTGACGCTTCATTTCTCAGCTTGCCGATAAGTGTCATCCCTTCACTCACTTGCTTAAGAAAGATTAAAATTTCAAATGGGACCCAACTTGCTAGCACAATTTTGAGCTCATCAAGCAATACTTAGCTAATCCACCTATTTTGGTTCCTCCACTTGTAGGGCGCCTGCTCATCCTATACAATACAGCTACTCCCATAGCGTTAGGTGCTCTTCTAGCACAACTTGATGATGTAGGAAAGAAAAGAGCTATTTATTACGTTAGCTACACATTAGTAGGCTATGAGCTTAACTACATGCCAATGGAAAAGGCATGCTTAGCAGTGGTATTTTCCACCCAAAAGCTGTGTCATTACATGTTGAGTCATACTGTGCAACTCATATCAAAGATTGAACCATTGAAATATATGCTCTCTCGCACAGTACTCATTGGATGCTTGGAAAAATGGGTTATGCTTCTCAGTGAGTTTGGAATTCAATATATTGACAGAAAGGCCATCAAAGGCCAAGCTATTGCAGATCACTTGGCTGATGCACCCCTAATTGCAAATCACCCACTCATCATGGAATTCCCCGATGAACACCTTTTTTTGATAGAGACACCATCACTTTGGAAGCTATATTTTGACAGCTCCTATACCTCTCATGGCTCCAGTGTGGGCATACTCTTGGTAACACCTCAAGGTGACTATATCCCTAAATCTTTCAAACTACTATTTCGATGTACCAATAACATTGCAGAATATGAGGCCCTTGTGGAAGGACTCAAGATCGCCATTGAATGGAATATCATAGAGCTTCAGGTCTATGGTGACTCTCAGCTTATCATCAAACAAGCATTGAATGAATATTAGACTAAGGACGACTAGCTGCTACCCTACAAAGACCTAGTTGATTGACTAAAGGAGCATTTCACTTAGATCCAGTTCATACAGATACCTCGACTCCAGAATAAGGCAGCTGATACTATGGCCACTATTGGTTCCCTATTAGAAATGTCACACGAAGCTACACAATATGAATTCTTGGTTGAGCAGCTGCATGAACCCGCATATGAGAATGATGAATCAACACAAGTATGTATCTTGGTTGGTCCCCAATCTCCATGGTACCATGAAATTCATGCTTACCTACTAAATGGTATCATATCTCCTCACCTCATAGGAACCTAGTACCAAAACCTTATTCATAGAGCTTCCCGTTACACTATCATCGCCCAAACCCTATATCATCGTGGTTATCATGATACTCTCTATTGATTTTTAGATCAAAATGAGGCTGCAATGGCTCTCAAAGAGGTGTACGCTACACTTTGTGGTGCTCACACGAGTGGGATGGTGCTAGCAAAGAAGATCCTTTGGGCTGGATATTATTGGCCTACTCTAGAACAGGATGTATGTGAATTTGTGAAACGATGTTTACCTGCTCAACAACATGCTAATTTAATCTGGGCTCCAGCACAGGACTTGCAACCCATTGCACCACCATGGCCTTTTTCCTACTAGGGATTTGATCTTGTTGGTCTTATTGCACCACTTTCTTCAAAAGGGCATAAGTAGATAATCACCGCCACTGATTATTTCACTAATTGGGTTGAAGCAGTTCCCCTTATTACTGCCATAGGAGTTTAGGTGTCCAAGTTTATATTGTATCATATTATATGTTGCTTTGGCATCCCCACTACCATTTTCATAGACCACGGAGGTAATTTTGAAAACCTAAATATGGAGGAATTGTGCACCTCTCTCCACATACATCACCACTTTTCTAGTCCATATTTCCCACAAGGTAATGGTCAGGCTGAGGCAACTAATAAAACCCTCCTCAAAATCCTCAAAAAATTTGTCAATGACTTTGACCGTGATTGGCATTTGTAAATTAATCCTGCCCTATGGGCACACTGCACTTCATTCTATACCACCACTGGCACAACTCCATACTCATTTTTCTATGGTGCTAAGGTAGTCCTGCCTATTGAGGTTGAACTCCCATCACTCTGCATTTCTCTCTGAGGACAGATATCTGATGAGGAATAGAGAGTGGCTCAACTTACTCAACTTGATCTACTTGATGAAAGAAGGCAACAGGCCTATGACCATCTCATGGTCTATCAAAGTTGCCTCAAGTGCAATTTCAACAAGAAAGTCCATCCGCACATTTTTTAGGAAGGAGACATGGTCCTTAAAGAGAAGATGAAGGTTCAAGCCGATAGAGAAAAGAAGGGCAAGTTTGAGCCCACCTAGCTTTGTCCTTATGTGGTCATGACATCCTTCGACTCAGGAGCCTACCAGTCATCTACCCTTGAAGGTGAAGTCCTAAATGATCCTACCAACATTATTCACCGCAAGAAATTCTACGCCTAAGGATAGGGCATAAAATCAAGCGTCCAATGGTGAAAACTTGGCAATTCAAGCGCCTTGGATAGGTCCCTGGTGAAAATCTAGCAAATAGGCGCCAGGTGTACTATAGCTCTTCCATTATCTATTACCGACACACACCCCTTCATCGCCCCTCCATATCCTATCACTCATCCCACTTGCTTTTTCAAGGTGTTCCTTATCGTTATTCGCCATACTTCGCAAACATCATCCTCTAGCACTTTGCACTATGTAAACATCTCATCTCATTTCTAGTATCCCATGTACCTTACTTGACATATCCTACCATTTGTACTCTACCCTATCACGTACCATATATAGTATATACGATGCATATAACACATGCCCCATACCTTCCTACACTAACCCATGTCCCCCATATACCATACTTATGTGAATATAGTAGTATCTAGACCCCTGTACATAAATCACGCTTCACATAAACCCACCTCAATAGAATCATGTATTATAAACAACACTATCTCCTCATCCTGAGCTTTCCCCTATCATGCATATACCTACTATGTTTTTCTATCCAGTCTCAAGTTTCCATATCCTTAAACTAATCTCACTTTTACATACTACCCAGGTCTTGTTTACAACCCATTAGAAGCTCGTCAGTTGATCTCTTTGGCAAATGTTTCCTTTTTCACTTTGTGAAATATTTTTGTTTCTCCTTTTGGTTGATTATTTCCACGTACCTTTTGTTGTTTCCTCCTCAAGATCACCATGATCATTTCATTTCATGGTCTGTTTTGACTAGAGCACCTGAGGAGGTTGGGTTCGATCACAGTCTTTCACTATTTGAGAGTTAGTTGATATTATCCTTGCATATTTTAAGCATGTTTTCATCTTTCGATAATACATGATGCACTTGGGTAATCTCGTTTGCTTGTGGATCATCCAACATCATTCCAACACTGATCTCTCCGAGACTCACCTGTGATGTTGGGGCAATCCTTGCATGCCTATTTGAGTTAGTCCTATAGAATTTTGAGGAAAAGCCCTTGATGTTCTTAGTAACCTTGGCAGATCCCTAACAAATCCTATATCAAATTAAGTGTTTACACTACATAGTGGTACTTCCTCATGAAGTACCCAATGCTCAAAGTTTCCCCTACATCTCAATTTTTTAGAAACCCTGGTATCCTCCTTGTTGTTGTTAGGATAAACCACGGATAGAAATAAAAAACTACATGCAAATATAACCAATAACAGAAAATAATAAAACACATAGAAATGAACACAAGGAACCAAGATTTAAGGTGTTTCACCCAATCCCTGGGCTACGTCCACCCAAGACTCTGTTGTTCTTTTATTCATGTTTAGTCTAAAAGACCAACTGAAGCTGAAGAGGAGTTCATCTTCTCCCTTGTTACAACCTTTGTCAACATATCTACTGGATTGTCATTGGTATGTATCTTCTCCAGCTTTAACTGTCCATCCTCCAAAATTGACCGAATGAAATGGTACCGCAACTGTATGTGTTTGGTCTTAGAATGCAGAGCTGAATTCTTAGCAAGATGAATGGCACTTTGACTATCTGTAAACAAATAATTATCCTTCTGAGGATGTCCCAATTCTTCCAAGAAGAACTAAAGCCATATCATCTCCTTGGCTGCCTCTGTAGCAGCAACATACTTTGCCTCTGTAGTGGATAAAGCATTAATCTTCTGTAACCTAGAAACCTAGCTCACGGCTGCCCCACCAACAGTAAAGACATAACCTGTAGTACTCCACCTGGTATCAATATCCCCTGCCAAATCTGAGTCAACATAGCCCTGTAAATCAGTAGTAGAGCCCCCAAAGTGTAAACACTTATTGGATGTCCCTCTCAAATATCTGAGAATCCACTTGACAGCATTCCAATGCTCAAATCCTGGATGACTCATATACCTGCTAACGACTCCCACTGCATGTGCAATATCTAGCCTAGTGCATACCATAGCATACATCAAACTTCCTACAGTTGAAGCATAGGGTACCTTGGACATCTTATCCTCCTCTTCCTGTGTCATGGGACACATCTCCTTAGTCAATTTCAAATGACCAGGTAAAGTTGTGCTGACAGATTTAGCATTCTCCATACAGAAACGTTGCAACACCTTCTCAACATAATCAGCCTGAGATAGCATCAAGGTTCTGTTCTTCCTATCTCTACAAATCTTCATACCAAGGATTTTTTTTTCTGCCCCCAAATCTTTCATAGCAAATGCATGTGCCAACTGGCGTTTTAGCCCCTTAATATGATGCATGTTAGACCCAGCTATAAGCATATCATCAACATATAGACATAAAATAATGTAGCTATCATCATCCAACCTCTTAAAATAAACACAATAATCTGAATGACACCTATTATATCCATGCTCATGCATAAAACTATCAAATTTCAAATACCATTGCCGAGGTGCTTGCTTCAAGCCATATAAACTTTTCTTCAATTTGCACACTAAGTTCTCCCTACCTTTGACCTC
Organism: Cupressus sempervirens; assembly: GCA_028749045.1. Lineage (NCBI taxonomy): Eukaryota > Viridiplantae > Streptophyta > Pinopsida > Cupressales > Cupressaceae > Cupressus > Cupressus sempervirens. Next base: position 143,058,752 of record CM053787.1, read on the forward strand.
AAAACCCTGTGGCTGAGCCATATATATTTCTTCATCCAAATCACCATGAAGAAAGGTTGTTTTAACATCCATCTACTCTAAATGAAAATCTTTAGTAGCCACAAGACTTAAAATAGTACGAATAGAAGTCATTTTCTTACCTCCTTCCTCTTCTTTCAACCTGTAAACCCACTTATTCTGTAAAGCCTTTTTACCTACAGGAAACTTGCACAAATCCCATGTCTTATTTTTCAGCAAAGAGTCCATTTCATCTTTCATTACAGACTCCCACTGAATCTTAGTATCTACCTGCACAGCTTCATCATAACTTTCAGGTTCACTAGCATCAGTAAGTAAAATAGAATACAAAGAGGGAGAAAACCTTTGTGGAGGTCTAATTTGCCTTGTTGACCATCTAACATTTACTGGTGTGTGTGGTATTTGTTGTTGCAGTTGTTGCACATCATGAGGAATGGTTGGAACATCAACTTTTGGAGTATCATCCAGCACTACATAATCATCTTCTTTCTTCTCATGTTGCTGCAACAGATCTTTGTACAACACTTTCTCATTGAATATGACATCCCAACTTCTAACAATTTTAAGATTTTCAAAATCCCAAAGCCTATAACCAAATTCATTAATGCCATATCCAACAAAGACACATTTCTTTGATTTAGCTTCTAGCTTGGTTCTATTTTCAAAGTCTATATGAGCAAAAGCTTCACAACAGAAGGTCTTGAGAAAAGAATAACTCACCTTCTTACCAGTCCATGCTTCCTCTGGAATAGGACAGCCCAAAGGAGTAGAGGGACCTCTATTAATCAAATATATTACAATATTGATAGCCTCTTCCCACATGTGTAAGGGCAACCCAGCATGCAACCTCATGCTCCTTGTGCGCTCCATTATAGTCCTGTTCATGCATTCAGCCACTCCATTTTCCTGTGGAGTCCTTGGAACAGTTTTTTGTCTACGAATACCATTAGTGGAGCAATAATATTCAAATTCATGACTGCAATACTCACCACCATTATCAGATCTAAGACATTTTAATTTCTTACCAGTGTCATTTCCAACCAAGCATTTCCATTTCTTAAAAGTTTGAAATACATCAGATTTCTATCTAAGGAAATAAACCCATACTTTTCTAGTTGCATCATCAATATATGTAACATAATAATGAGAGCCACCAAGGGAAGATACCTGAGCCGGTCCCCATACATCTGTATGCACAAGCTCTAATTTCTCCTTTTTGTTTTCCTTCCCTGTCTTTACAAAACTCACTCTCTTTTGTTTTCCATACACACAAATTTCACAGAAATCCATATTCACACATTTCAGACCTGGTAAAACTTTCTTTGAATGAAGTACTTTCATACCTTTCTCACTCATGTGCCCAAGTCTATTGTGCCACAACGCTGTATCAGAATCTATAGCAGCTATTTGTTCTCCTTGCTCAACTGTAGCAATTGTTCTTGAACATTCATTTTTCTCTGAAACAATCAAAGTAGAAGGAACAATATGACCTGTACAAAGATATAAGGTGCCTACTTTCACACCTTTTGCTACTACAAGGGAACCTTTTGAAACCTTCCAATTTTTATCATTAAAAGTAACTACACAACCCTCATCGCTGAGTTTCCCTACTGAAATTAAATTCCTACTCAGCTTTGGAACATGTCTTACCTCATGTAGTAGCCAATGATTCCCATTCTGCAACTTAATCTTAATTTTTCCCTTTCCAACAATTTGACAGGGTTCATTATCCCCCAAATAAACAAGCCCAAAATCCCCTTGGACATAATCAATGAAATAACCTCTATGAGGTGTAGCATGAAATGAAGTGCCAGAATCTAAAACCCATGAATCATCAACACTCTCTAAAGATAGAAGCAAAGCATCCTCTTCGGATTTGTTACTTACCACATTTTCCTCCTTGTCTCCATGTGATTTATCTCCTTCATTTTTCTTTCGATTCCAACAATCTTTCTTTTTGTGCCCTGGTTTCCCACAGTACCAACAATCATTTGGTCCTCTTGATTGAGACCTTCTCCCCTTTGACTTTCCTCTTGATTTCCCACAATTTCTAGAGTTACTTCCTCTTTCAGTCGTTCTACCCCTGCTTTGTGCATTCAAAGCACCTCCTGATGTAGATCCACCTGAGGATTTCCTATGAGTTTCCTCACTCAAAACAACACCGATCACATCATTATATTTTAGGGTACTAGATCTAGGAATAGAATTACTCACCGCCATTACCAAGCCATTCCAGCTTTCAGGCAAAGAACAAAAAATCAAGAGAGCCCTAATTTCTTCATCAAAATTGATACCCACAAAAGATAACTGACTAGTAATAGTATTAAACTCATTTAAATGATTTGCAATAGATCCACCTTATACCATTTTCATATTAAATAAATGCTTCATGAGAAATACCTTGTTTGAAGCGGAGGGATTTTCATACAGTGTCGCTAGGGTTTTCATCAAATCTTCTGTCATCTTTGCTTTTGTAATATTCAATGCCACTGATGGTGCCAAGCATAACCGAATGCTTCTGAGTGCCTTTCTATCCAAAAGATCCCATTCAGCCTCTGACATAGTTCCCTGATTCTTGGCTTTGCCTTCCAACGGCTTCCATAAATCCTTCTGATATAGATAGTCTTCCATTTGCATCTTCCATAACTAGAAGTTCTGCCCATTAAACCTATCAACCCTCAGCTTACCCTCATCTGCCATCACTCCCACTCAACCATGAGACTCCCACTTAACCATGAGACTTTCCTACAGAGGATAACTGAAAAAAAACCTCGCTCTGATACCACTTGTTAGGATAAACCACAGACAGAAATAAAAAACTACATGAAAATATAACCAATAACAAAAAATAATACAACACATAGAAATGAACACAAGGCACCAAGATTTAACGTGGTTCACCCAATCCCTGGGCTACGTCCACCAAACAGCAAGTCCAATCTTATTACAATCCAGTGATTACAACCTGATTACAATCCGTAAACCCTTACAGCTCAATACCGCCGCAAGAACCAATTTTGCATCACAACATAATGAAAAATACCCAACCCTAAGCCCTTTTATACAAGTATTAAACCACTTTAGGGTTATAACATGTCGGCCATATGTCGGCCATAATATGTGCAATACTATTTATGAAGTATGTATAGTACTTTCCTGATCAGTCACCACAATCTAACACTTGTCATCACCCCTCTCCCTTGAACTATCACTTTTTACATCCTCAGAATCATTCAATTCAAAAGCCTTGTGCATGCAATCTTATCTCCTGATGTGATCCCTATCATAAATTACTATCCTAGCTCTCAAAATCTTCGCTATTGTCCTGACTACGAGTTTGTTGGTTACTCTTTTTCCAACATTATTTTCCTTAGAGTCAGTATCTCCTATGATCACTTTCCATATCATAGAACACTATCATATGTCCAAACAATGGTTATCTTATTCCACCATCATTTTTTGTCTTGCATCTCTTAAACAAATCTTATATGTTATCTTATCATCACTTGTATCCTTTATCATATCACAACATATCATTATGCTTGATCTTTTTATGCTATTCTCTCAAGATTATCATATATCATAGATGTACCTTTTAGTTTATGTTCTTTTACGTATCATAACTTCATTGTTCTCTCTTAGTGTTCATTTTTGCATAGTCATTCATCAATTGACTGTGGTTCATTTTAGCATAGTTATTCATCATTCAATTGTGCTTCCTTTTTAGCATTATCATCCTTTCTCATCAGGTTAGGTCTCATTTTAGCATCTAGGTTCATCATTAAAAGCTGTACTTCATTTTTTGTATTTTGAATTCATTTTGTTTTAAACTTTTATCCATCCTTAGTTTGTGTTAACATATCCTAAGTGTCATGACATTATATTCATTTTTTCATATCATAAATCTATTGTTTATTCCTTAGTTGGTGATTCATTGTACATTTGTCACTTATTTTTATAGTTTGTTCTTAGCATCATACAAACATCATATCCAATACTCTCCAAAAACAAATCAATTTTTTGGGATCACATCACATCTAGCATCAAGAAACATCACATCATCAGGATCATATCAAAAACCTATCATACTACATGATATCTATCATACAGAAAATCTCATCATCATCACATCATAAGGAAAATCATAAGAAAAATCATGTCATCGAGCATCATATCAAATCACATCACATTTGTGCTATCATAGATTAAAACTCACATCACATCATATTTGCACTATCATAGCTGAATCACATCAAAAACATATTGTATCATGTATAAAATGTCATCAAAAATCACATCTTGCATCACAAACTGTCAGCACAATCAAAAGATCATAAGTACATGTCACATCCTACATCACCAACCGTCAGCAATATTAGCAACACCTCACTATCTATCTAGTATGTATCAAAATACTATACTAGTCCATAACACATTTAACACTAGAATCATCATATTTATATATCAATGAAAGAATGAAAGAATAATAGTCCATCAGTGTACAAATGTCCATATCATACAAATAGGTCTGAGCCCATACAAATATCTCCCTATATCCCAAAAATGACCGCTCTACACAAAGAGCTCATCATATAACAAGACTCTAGCCTATCACTGGTCACTACTCTACCTCCCCTCTTACATCTGGCACTAGTGGTGGTGGAGGTGGTGGCCTCATCAATACCCCTCCTGTCCTGGAGCTCTTTGCCTCATCCCTCCCCATCCCTATGTCTCACCTCTGGCTATGTCTTGTCCTATGACTCTGCCCTATGTGCTAAGACCTGCCTATCCTTTGTTAGCCCCCAGTGCCCCATCCACTATCCCCTCCACCCTGCATCCCTGTCTGTGTCCCTATTTTACCTGACTGATTCGATTGCCTGTAATGCTCAATCTAGGATGCTAGCACCACTGCATGATACCTGCCTTGATAAAATCTAGCCCTCTCCTAAAAATCTTCCACCTTGGCCCGCAGTCTCCTGAACTCATCCAAGCCCCCTCCCACTGTTGCTTGCACTCTCAATGTTGCCACCTCCACCACTAATGCATCCAACCTCCCCTATGTTGCCTCCCTCTCCTGGCTCACCACCTCCAGCCTATCCTTCGTCTACCCTAGCTCCATCTGTAGTCTTCCTACCTCAACCCTTACCCTATCCTCCTACCCTTGCACTACATCCTGCTCATGTCTGAACTAATTTTTCTCTATTCGGAGCTGATCTCTATTCTGTTAGGTATCCTAGAGCAACTGGCTTGTCACTGCATGTCCCTGCTCTAAAGAGGCATATCGGCTTGCCAACCTGTCATCTCCTCCCTTAGTAGACGGTCCTTCTACCTCTCCCCCTACCGCCCTCTATTTCCCCTGTGCCTCCTCTCCTCCTCTCTTTGGCTAAGATCCCCTCTCCTCCACTCCCCTCTCCTCTTCTCACCTCTCTGGCTCAGCTCTTCTCTCCTCCCCCACAACCCTCCTCCTCTGTCGAGCTAGCTCCTCCTCCTATGCAACCACTACTACATGTTACCGCAACCCCCTCACCATAAACTGCCCCTGTCGGGCCACCTAGGCTATCTCCCCTACCATTACTGCTACCCTTGTGCCCTGTGCTCTCCCCACTGGTCTAGGCCTCACATAAGTATCTTGGTACTCCTGTGTGGAGCCCACATCTACTGCCCCACCAAACCAATCCCACTGCTACGGCTCGAGCTCTCGCCATGCCCTCAGCAAACCATCCCTCCATAATGATAGCTCGTATACCAATATCAGCTCACGTGTAACCCATTGATACTAGTGTGGATCCCCCAGTACCACCTGCAGCCAACCAAATTGCTGTAGTGCCCTATCTTGCCTGTACTGCTCTGCAATGTGCTCCCATCTCCTAAACACAAAGCATGGAGAAATGGTATAGGGGACATGCTCTCCCTCCTTTGTCCAAGGTCCTAGGCCCATGTATGGCCTCCATACCACTACCACTATCTCATCAATGGCCACTCTCCAATAATCTACTGAGTCTGTATGATGGTATGTTAGGGGCTCAGCTCAACTGTATGCCACTGGCTCCTCTGGCTACCTATCCCTATGTCCTAATGGCCTGAGCACTACAATATTCTCCCATGCCCATACCTATAGTAGTGTTGAGAACTTAATGCTCCTCCCCTGTCAGTCGCCGCCCCGGTACACTATCTAGTGGAGGTCTCGATATAGCTCTGCCAACATCAGAGAGCCCCATGCCACTGGGCGCCCCGCATCCATTATCTACATCACCATTGGAATCAATGCTAGTGTAACCCCTGTACCCCTTGTATCTAGGGTAATGTACCCTAAAACCAGCCCTAGCACATAGAAGTAAATCCTCCTCTCCACCGCCACCCAATCTAAATGCTCGTCTAAAGCAAACTGCCCTCGCCAGATCTTGTACTCCACTCCCAGCCCCATTAGTCTCTACACTGCCGCCTCTATTGTCATCTCTCTAGTTTCCATTACTAGCGTCCCTCACACTGGCAGTCTAAATATCTAGTATATATCCTCTAGCACTACCGTCATCTCCCCTGTCGGCAGGTGAAATGTCACTGTCTCACTGTGCCATCTCTCGCAATGTGTCATAACCATCATCATATAAGTGCTAGTATGGAGCAACCTCAGCAAGTGGCCTAATTCAATTGCCTCAACCCATGCCTAGTCAGCCAACATCAGTATCTCTCCCACGTGCAACACTACTGCTCACCGCTCCCATGACACAAGTGCATCCAGCGACCACTGCACACCACCAAAACCAAACCAACTATCAGTTTTCTATCTCTTTGTCTATTCTACACCCTCCCTTCCCTCAATCCCAAATTTTTTTCCTTATTTTTGCAAATCCCACGTTCTCACTGAAATTGCATTCCTGCGAGGTCCATCATCCCATGTTCCTTCGGGATCGTGATGTTGACTCTGCTCTCAATCCCAAGCCCTCTCCCTCGATCCTACTAGTGTGTTCCCATGATCTCTCTATCTGGCCATCCTGCCAACCCTTGATCCCTCAAGATTGCATTCCTATACTAACCCCTTTTACCCCCTTTCTCATTGTCTAATGATCTTAACTGTGGGGATGCATTCTCATCACCTGAATCGCATTCCTCATAGCGAGGACGCGATACCACTGACTATATCCCGTTCTTGCATGATATCCCATCCCGGGATTGCATTCTCACAACATAACTATTAACTCCCCACAATTGCCCACCTGATGCAAATTTTGCAGGATCATGATCTCGCTGATCCCTGTCGCATTTCTGCCAGACCCATGCCTGCAGGATCGCATTTTTGCTTTCACAGGAATGAAATAAACTCTACACAATGCAAAAAAATAGAGAGTTTTAAAACCCTACTGATCAATCAGGCATCCCTCGTACTCGTACTCATTGCATTATGTCTGCTCGATGCTCTAGTCGCCCAATACCCACCATCATAATCTCCATTGTAGAGCTCCTAATCAGCAATATCTCCTCCTCAATTTGACTACGAATGACCCCTTCTAGCCCCTCATGGCCCTTTATAGCCCACCCCAGTGCCCTACCTACCCCTCTTGGTCCTCGCACCCTTCCCCATGGCCTTATACACTTATCCAACCTCTTGATTAAACTATTTCGTTGCATCCTATAGCTCGATCTCCTATCCCCAAAGTGTTCTCCCGCAGCTTTAGTACTCTCCGATGGATCCTTGTTGGATATAGCTTTCCTCTTGTTTGATCTTGGTCTGTTAGTACCTCAGCCTCCACATCTTGTTGGCCAACTATTCTCTTCTCACTTTTTGCTTTATCTTGATTTGGAATCTACCCTTTTGGGTCTTGATGTCTCTTTTTCAAGCACTCTCCTTGTTCCCTCCTCACAGTTGCCACAATCTTCTATATCATGGTATGCTGCGAGTAGGGCACTCTAAGTGCATGATATTCATCCCATCTTTTGTTTGTTTTTCTTTTTTGCTTGTGGGTTACCCTGTATCGCTTCCACGCTACTTCCTCTGGGATTCATGTGTGATGTTGGGGCCATCCTTGTGTATATTTTTACATCCGCTTGTCAGTCCTCTGGACCATTGGTGACACAGCCTTGTTGTTCTTGGTAACCTTGGCCATTAACCAACATTCCTATATTAAATGGTCAACTCTATGGTGGTACTTTCCTTTGAAGTATCCCCCCGCTCAACCCGCTTTAATGGATTCCCTGCTTCTCCATGATCCCCTCATCCATCTCCCTATCCTGGATTCCTTTTTATAATGCTTCACTCCTTCATCACCCCCCCCTCCTGGACCATCTTAAGCTTGCTTCCTCTTGTGCCTCTGATTCTCCCTTTATCATTCTCTCATAGTGAGAGTTTGAGCTAACTAAACCTCTTCTCTTAAGCCAATCTAAGTCTCCTTGCTTATCCTAGATTCTTGTATTCTTTTCAAGCAGTCGCCGAGCCTCGTCTTCTCCCCCCGCCACCTTCTTGAGGGGGTAGCTCTAAGTCTAGTCTCTCCTCTTCTTATCCGAAACTGGGGCAACCTTGTTGCTAAAACATCTTCCTCGTGTCGTCTCTATTTGAACTTCTTTGAAATAGTGTTGTCTCAACACTATATCAAAGAGGGGCAAAATGTAGACACCTAAATTCGATTACACCACTTTGGTAATCCTATTTAGCTATCTCTAACAGGCATCATTAATTAAATTCCTATTTAATTAATCCTTTTATGATCCCCTAGCTGATTCAATTAATTAATCATCCATAGTCCTAATTGATAAAACAAATAACCCATTATTTATCAATTAATCCTATTCTTCTATCTAATTCCAAAATCCCCATTTTAAAAATAAATTTATTTGATAAATAAATCCCTCAAATCTAAAAGCCCCTAACTTATCCCTAATCCTCCATTTGGCCTAATCTACCCCATCCACCCATACTAACCTAGCTTAGCCACTAACTCATCCACCCTCATGAATGCCATCCACTTGCATATCTCTAACATCGTTAATCTAATCCTAACCCAAGCCTAATCCCCCTAACCTTGTCACATTTCCTAAGTGAGCTTAAGACTTTCCTAAGCCAAATCAAAGTCTCCTCCCTCAAAATATCCCAACCATAAAACTTGATCCCAACCATAAGCCTTCAATGCTCTTACATGCCCTTAAAAGCTCTTACAAGCCATTATGAGGGCCATTTAAGGCCTTGAGCCTCCTTTGTTGACTCATCCTTGCCCTTTCCTCCACCCAATGACCCTATGACATGTGTTTCTCCTTGATTGGTGCTAAACAAGCACAATCCATGTGCTCCCCTTTGAGTGCATCTTAGCCTTCCATAAGCTTTCATCTCTCCTTGCATCTTAGCGATCAATCCCTCAAGCCTCTTGCTTATAAATTGAACCCCCTCCCTTCACTAAAATCATCCACCTTCCATGCAAAGTTATAATGCTATTTTGAGAGCTCATAAACTACCAAAATACTATTATAATGGAAAAATCTCTTCATGACTCCATTGTTGAAACCTTGTTTCACTCACTCCACCCATCCATTTGAAGTTTGAAGCATAACTTGTGAGCATACATTCATACAACCAAGGGAAAATCCATTGCATCATTGTGTTATACCATTTGGAGCTTACCATTCTTGGTTTGTCTCCATTTTTGGTGATAACAAATCGGTCCTATCATAAGTGTTTACTTGTTCTTAGTATTGAGAATGCTTTTTATACATTAGTGTTCATGTTACTCAACTAAAATAGGTGATACAATAGGCTTTGGAATTTTGAAAATCATAAAATTGTAAGAAGCAGGGATGTCATATTCAATCATAAAGTGTTGTACATAGATTTGTTGTAGCAACATAAGAAGAAAGAAGATGATTATGTAGTGTTGGATGATACTCTAAAAGATTATGTTCTAGCTATTCCTCATGATGTGCAACAACCAAAACAACAAATACCACACACAAATAAATTTTATATGGTCGACAAGGCTAGTTAGACCTCCAAAAAGATTCTTTCCCTCTTTGTATTCTATTTTACTTACTAATGCTGGTGAACTTGAATGCAAAGATGAAGCTATGTAGGTGGATACTAAGATTCAGTGGGAGTTTGCAATGAAAGATGAAATGAACTCTTTGCTGAAAAATAAAACATGAGATTTATGAAAGTTGCCTACAGGTAAAAAGGCTTTACAGAATAAATGGGTATATAGGTTAAAAGAAGAGATGAAGGTAATAAAAGATTTAAAGCTAGGTTAGTTGTAAAAGGATTTGCATAGAAAAAGTGCATTGATTTTGATGAGATATTTTCTCAAGTTGTTAAAATGACTTTTATCTATACTATTTTAAGTATTGTGGCTACTAAAGATTTGCATTTAGAGTAGCTTGATGTTAAAACAACCTTCCTTCATGGTGATTTGGATGAAGAGATATATATGGCTCAGCAATAGGGATTTGAGGTTACAGGTAAGGAGAACTTAGTTTGCAAATTCAAGAAAAGTTTATATGGATTGAAGCAAGCACCTTGGAAAAGGTATTTGAAATTTGATAGTTTTATGCATAAGCATGGATATAGTAGATGTCATTCAGATCACTGTGTTTATTTTAAGAGGTTGGATGATGATAGCTACATTATTTTATGTTTATATGTTGATGATATGCTTGTATTTGGGTCTAACATGGATCATATTAAGGGGTTGAAATGCCAGTTGGCACATACATTTTCTATGAAGGATTTGAGGGTAGAAAAAAATATCTTTGGTATAAAGATTTGCAGAGATATGAAGAATAGGAAAGTGATGCTATCTTGGGCTAATTATGTTCAAAAGTTCTTGTGACATTTTTCTATGTAGAATGCTACATCTGTCAACACACATTTACCTAGTCATTTTAAATCGACTAAGGAGAGGAGGATAAGATGTCTAAGGTACCCTATGATTAAACTTTAGGAAGCTTGATGTATGCTATGGTATGTACAAGGCTAGATATTGCACATTTAGTGGGAGTTGTTAGTAGGTATATGAGTCATCTAAGAGTTACACATTGGAATGTAGTCAAATGGATTCTCAGATATTTGAGAGGAGCATCCAATAAGTTTTTACACTTTGGGGGCTCTACTACTAACTTACAAGGCTATGTTGACTCATATTTGGTAGGGGATATTGATACTAGGCAGAGTACTATAGGTTATGTATTTACTATTGGTGGGGCAGTCGTGAGTTGGATTTCTAAGTTATAGAAGGTTAATGCTTTATCCACTATAGAAGAAGAGTATGTTGTTGCTATAGAGGAAACCAAGAAGATGATGTGGCTTCAATTTTTTTTTGGAAGAATTTTGACACCCTCAAAGGGATAATTATTTATTTATAGATAGCCAAAGTACCATTCATCTTGACAAGAATTTTGCTATGCATTCAAAGACAAAACACATTCATTTGTAGCACCATTTCATCTAGTCTATTTTGGATGATGGATAGTTAAAGCTAGATAAGATCCATACAGATGACAATGAAGTAGATATGTTTGCAAAGGTAGTGACAAGGGAGAGGTTGACTTCCTCTTCAGCTTCGATTGGTCTTCTAGACTAAATAGGAATAAAAGAATAAGAAAGTCCAAGGTGGTTTGATGTAGTGGGAGCCCCATCTAGTAGCAGTATTGCTATGAGATTTGTCTCCAAGTGGGAGATTTTTGTATAAAAAGGCTTAGGCTTAGGTGTTTTCATAGTAGGTCATGCAAAAATTGGCTCTTATGGTGGTATTGAGCTATAAGGGATTATAGATTATAATCAGGTTGTAATCACTGGATCATAATAATATAGGACTTGTTGTTTGGTAGACATAGCCCAAGGATTGGGTGTACCACATTAAACTTTGGTGTCTTGTGTTCCTTTTTGTGCGATCTATTATTTTTGATATTGGTTATATTTTCATGTAATTGCTATTTATGTCCATGGTTTAATCCTAACAAGATTGCCACATGGCATCTATCATGGGATAGGTGGCCAATTGGTGATCTAATCAAAGGGTGTCATCTGGCACCCAAGTGATAGCGACAGAGTAGAAGTGAACAAATTAGAGTGTGACAGCTCGATCAAAGCACTTTGACCTAGATGAAGTATGGAGGGAAATTTCTAGTTTCAGAAAATAATATTTTTTTATTATTCTTTTCTAATTTTGAACATACAGGCTATTTTAAATAAATAGATATTTTATTCTAAATTTTTAACTTTAAAAAAGGATAAATTTTTGGAAGAGAAATAGAATCATGTAAACCAGTAAAGAGCCTGATTTTCAAATTGACATTCAGGGTATTTTTGATAAACCAACATAGGATTATCATATACCATTGGAAAGGCATCTGAATAAGCTTTCCAAATTTGGAGTTTTTTTTTCCATAGGAACCCATATGTTTGATTTATTCAAATTTTTGTCCCAAGTATACATTATTCAAGCACATTCATGTATAGTAGTTCAGATTTTATTTTTGGCAAAGATGATGAATTGGGTGTGCATCAAAGGTAGTAAGGATGTAGTTATTGATTTGGTTTTCCATTTTCACATAAGTTTAGTAGAATGTTTTCTAAGAATTTTAGATGCACAAGTAATGTTTTTGTAAGGATAAGGTTTCTCATTAGTTAGAAGAGCTATTTTGAGTTTTTCGAGGCATAAGGATAAGAATCCTTTTAGATTTTGGTTGTAGAGAGAAGAGAGAGACTTTGCAATAGTAGGGGATGGAGAATTCAAGTGGACATGTGTCACTTCCAGATCAGATCTAGGATTTCATTCCTCTCCTCTATCTTTCTCTTTTCTTTCTTTCTCAAGGGTTAGATCCATTTTGTTTGTGATATCACCTAGTTGGATCTAGAGTTGTAATTCCACCATTTTTCAGCATTCTCTATTGTATGAACAATAGTAATGAAGCTAATATAGATAGTTTAGGTCTATTTAGTGGTTCTATGAGTTATTTACATGCATCCTAGATGTATAATTTTAAAGAAATGAATACAATGAACAAAAAACTTCTTAGTTTCATTTTGATTCTTGTCTCCTATCTCACTAATTTCCAATGTTTTATGGTTTAGGGGGAAAGAACTTAAACCCTTTTGCATCCCCTTAAATTTTTATGTCTTGCATGTTTTGTCATTGAAACAAATAGCTAAGTAAATGCTTGATATGTTTGGTAGGGTTGTTAGTTATTTGAGAAGGATATTTCATGAGTATGAGGTCTTTCTGAATATTGATGTGTGATTCCCAAAGTGATAGGATAGATCTAATAATTTGATGTAGGGAATATGTCATTGGTATCATGGATGTATGTGTGTCATCTATGGAACTACCTAATGGATAAGGCACTGAGCAGCTATAGGATCAACATGTTTCTTATTTTTGTATATTTGGGATCTGTTGAAATCAAATTTATAATCATCCATTTCCCTTTCTATTTAAGATATAAAAGGATTGCCTCACTCATCTTTTAGATTTCATTGGATTTGAAATTTTTTACTACACATCTTTGTTATTACATAAGTATAGTATAACTAAGGATTTTATTTGCATTGTCTAGATTTAGTTATATGCTTTTGACACCAATACCATATGAAGAATCAATAAGTTCACCTACCTAGATTTTATACAGCCTAATGTAAAAGAAGGGTCTAGCCTTATAGTTGGCCTTGGTGTCTGAAGATATGTTGTAGATGGGAAGTAGCTACCCCTAGATGTATTCTATTCTCATTGAGATTTTTGAAACATGACATTTTAAAACACCAACATCTAATATGCTTTTGAACATAATTTTGATGAGAAAAGTATTACAATAAGACTAGGTAGGTGTGATCATTAAGAGAGAATTTAAGATGTCCCTTGAAGTGTATATGGTTACTAATGTTGCTGAAGTGAAGAGTAAGATGATCGATGAATTCATAGTGAAACTTCTAAAATAGTTAGTGAAAAGTGATGGGCGATGGATGATTTGATTCATTATCAAATCCATGTTGAATGGAGTAGATTGGTCACAAGATGGTGTGAATAATTTTTTGGAAACTACAATTAATATAATTTTTATGTCATCATTGATGTCAAACCTTATTGGTAAGAAAATTTTATATCTAATAAGAGTGCCATATCTAGGTAATTGATGAAAAGGATTTGAGAAAAAGGACATAACAAAATCACCTAGAGGAAAGGTTGAGTTATAAAGAAACTAAAATGGGTACTTGAATTTGTTGGACTTTGACAAGATAAAGTGATTGTTTAATCTCGAGAATATAATTTTAATAAAGCCCAAAAGAAGTGATCAAAGAGTGCTAAATGGATAGGATTGACTAAGAAAAAGAACAAAAGATTAGGGTGAGTGCAGCAAGTTGGTGTACAAAAAGGGGGTATAAGTGGACACCTTTTTTCTAAAATTTGGTAAATCAAACATTGGAGGAGACATTTGAGGTTCATGGACTCAAAATGACAATATATGTAAAATATATAAATTGAAGTTACTTGAATCTATTTTCTAAACTACCAGAGTTTGTAGAAAATTGATAAGATTAGGTGGGACAAACCTTACGCACATGAAAAATAGTTCCTAAGTTGTTTTAGAAAACATAACATAGCTATTTTTGTCTGTAGCACCAAAAACATATTTATATTTAGTATTTTGAATAACCCTTTGGTAGGATGATAGTTAAGATTCATATCTAGAATTTACATTTCTTTTGTAAATTTCTTATGAGTATTTTATTTTTTATGAATTATTCAACTAACTACATCCTGAAAGTTTTGTACATGTTCATGTGTTGAGCATAACTTGCACCAAAACAATTGAAAATGGAAACTTTTTAAAAAAAGTTTATAGAATCAAATGTAAAACAATAATATATAATTTATTTCGAATTTGGTAAGTATATCAAAAGTTATTAAAATAATGGTAGACATATGTTTGTGAGGAATGTCAAGGCATTGGTAAAAGTAATTAAAGTTTGCATTGTTAATATTGTCCAAAAATATAAAAAATTATATGGTTAGAAAGCTAAGAAGATGTGTAATGTTATGGTAGTAATTTTAGAGATACCCACTTTACCATTAGCAAACCTAATGAAGGAAAAGATGAGAATTCATCATAGAAGATGAAAAAATGTCTAAAGGAAAAATAGTTGGAGGGAAAACAACCTCCCAAGCCTTTGGGTTGTCTCCCTATGCTATCACCAAGACATAACCCAATTGATTTTCTAGGATTCAAATAACCCAACCAGGTTATGAAAATGAAAAAATATATTCAAAACCAAATTAGGTTTTGAAGAACTAGACTCTAATTGACTCTATTCAAACTACATTGGAAAGCTATAAAATATCTATGCAACATCATGTAAATAGATCAATCCTATTTCATAAATTTTTTATTTTTCATCAATTTGAATTAAGTATGTAGTCATTGTTTTCCAAATGCATAATCAATAGGTAAACATAATTAATGCTAACATATTGTTAATTCTCTCCCTCTCAAAAACACATAAAAAACACTCAAAAAATAACTAAATAAATCTTAAGCTATCTCTCATACTAACTCCTAACCTCTCTCATTCTTTAATTAACTCCTAACTTGTTACCCTTAAGCATTGTCTTTCTCTAAGTAATCCCTAATCCCTTGCTCTCTCTCTCTCTCTCCATGCTATCCCATTCTCTCCATATTTCTCACTCTCTCCATCCTCTCTCTCTCTCTCTCTCTCTCTCTCTCTCTCTCTCTCTCTCTCTCTCTCTCTATGTGAAGTTCCCATTTGAAGGATCAAAGGTTAGGGAGAGAGAAAGGGGGTTAGGGATTAAGGGTAAGAGAGAGAGAGTAGGGGATAGGAAGAGGGAGAGAGGGGATAGGATAAGAGAGAGTGAGAGAGAGATGGAAATAGAGAGATAAGGGATATGATTTTAAGTGTGAGAGGGGATTGGACAAGGACAAAGAGAGTGAGAAATATGGAGAGAATGGGATAAGATAGAGAGAGAGAGGGGGGGGAGATAGGATAGATAGATAGAGAGAGAGAGGGAGAGAGAGGGGGGTTTAGGAGTTGGTGTGAGAATGAGAGAGGTTAAGAGTTAGTAAGTGAATGAGTGAGTGAGTTTGTAGTGCCTGCCCCTGGTTCGCATTTTGTTATCATTGTTGAACTCTTTTAGAGCTAGTTTCATGTTGATGGTTAGTAACATTATTTAGAGATATTGTGCTATGGATTCAATTGATATGTGATGAGATTACTTAGACTCTACATTTTATGTATGTATGATGATTATTTTTAGTGTTTACAATTATTAATGATGATTAGTAAGATGATTTATTATCATATGTGTTTTCTTATGGATACTTACCCCATACTTGCATGTGTATGGTGTGCGTGTTTGCTTTGTGTGTTTGCTTTTGTATGGTGTGTCTGATGTGGTTAAGGAAGGGAGTCGTAGTCACCTGCTAGTTAGGATCTACACGATGCACCACTTCATGCCATTTCCCGTTTAGTTTAGTATATATTGTGCTTATACATGCATAGTTTTTATGTAGGTTGCAGGTACCAGGTATCGACTTCCCTGAATTGTCAGGATGAGCGTACCCTATCACATTATCTCAATGATAAGAGAAGGGAGATAAATTCTCAAGTCCAAATCCAAAACTTAAAAACCATTTGTCCTAGTGAGTTAGGATAAGTATCAAAGTTGAATACCCACCGAATGTGTCGGATGACATACTTCATAATTTTTAACTCTTTAGATTTATTTTGTATGATTTGTTCTATGATGGGTTTTCATATTTTATCTTGGAGGTCTATGGTGAATTTTTCATTAATTAAGTCTTAATAAATATATTTAATTAATAAATTATTTATTTGAAAAAATTAATAAAATATCATGATCTTTGATATTTTGATTGTAATTAATTAAATGTGAATTATTGAGGAAAGGAATTAAATAAAAGAAAACTAGAAATTAAAATTAATAATAATTATAAAATAAAATAATAATAAAGTAATAAATAAAATAATAATAATTAAAATGAAAGTTATAAAATTTAAATAGAAATTATTTATAAAGTAAATTGAAGTTATAAGCTTGTATGGGAATTAACATGTGTCAACAACACGGGGGTTAGTGCATCAATTAAGCACAAGGTGTCTACAACTCTATGACTCATCAAAAAGGTTGGAAAAGACCCATGCTTGGTGACACCTTCCAGCTATTTCAAGAAGCATTCCAAAGGTTTCTTGAGAGCTCTTTATATTCAGGCATTCATGGAAGCTGAATGGAAGCTACAAGCTACAAGCTTAAAATGGAAGCTTCAAAGCTTACATGCATGGGAGAAGTTCATATTCTCATATATTTTTTACATGCTTCTAGTCACTTGGAGATTCTTGGTTGGCTTGGATCTTAGAGCAATTGAAATGATGGAGAAGGAAGGGATTTTCTATGGACTTCTGAGGCATGGCGAATTAGCATCAGTGTCCAGGTGCACTCGTGATAATCACATATTCTATTTGCACTATTTCTCTTCCTGTCTTCATCATGTTTGTTATATGTATCTAAATACTCTCTGTGATTAAATTTATAATTGAAATAGGAATCTAGATATGTTATTTGGTTGAGAAGAAAACAATAGAAAACCCTAGATCCTATTGAGGAGAAATAATTAGATCTTAATCAGGTTTGGGTTCGAATTTATATTGTGAAATTAGATAGACAAAATTTGGAATTAAAATAGAAATTCTAAGTTGAAAATTCAAATGATTAGATGTAATCTTTCTATCAAATTATATTTTTAGATGCGTATGGACAAACCTATTAGATGGATGAATGGGTAAATTTAGAGAACAATTATTTTAAGAGAAAATTCTTAATTCATCACAAATTGTCCTGTCGCTACCCCTTGGATAGACCCAAACTCAGTCATTCATAACTTTTTATCGTGATCGAATTTATTCAATTTCTCTAGTCAGAATTGGCACAACTTGGCCCTCTCTAACATATTTTAATTTCAGCCCGATCCAACTATTCATTAGGGAGATATGACCGTCGTACTGAGACTATTTTATTCAAGGACAGATATTTCTCCATTTCTCATAACTAAGAGTTCTTTATGCTTAAACTTCACAAAAATAATATATATCAAAGCATGAAATGAATTAAAGATATTATTGCAATCTTCCCTTATTAGAATCTTATTAATATGCATTAGTTTTATATGGTTTATTATCTAATCTAATTAAATCAAATTTAATTAAAATTAGTTAATAGTCGTAGAAGTGTAATTAATTATTAGTCAATCTAAGTAAATAGATTTTTAAATGAGAGAAAATTAAAAGAAAAGAGATTTTAATATAGTTTATATAGTGGATTTTTTATAATGTATATTGAATACTATTTAATATATATTAAACAATTTTAGAGTTGTTTAATGAAGTTATATAATGCTAAGAATTTGAAAATTATTCATGTTAAAATCTACAATGAGTCTTATTGGTTTGTGATAGGGATTTTTTTCAAACAACTTTTATATAGACAAAATATTATTAGAACAATTAGAAAATGGAGTCTAATGGTTGATTTTAATATTGATTAAATAATTGTAAGATGATAATTTATATTATGTTGATTTAAAATTTAGAACCTCTAAATGATATTGGATTAAGATTGAATTGTTATGTTAATACGTTTGAATACTTTATGGTGTTAAGAGTTAGTCAAATATTAACTAATGGGATTTATGAAAATAATAGTTTGATGAGTTTATTATTTATTAATGTTTGTTGGGTCTAACAAACTATTAATAAATAATGATTTAAATAATTATCAATAAATTCGATTAGAGTTAATCTAGAGGAGATTATTTGATGATTAAAGTTTGGTAAAAGATATTAATTTTTGGATTTGGATTATAATTGATTTTTTTAATCAATTGATTTTCATTGAGTTGATAATATAACTATGATATTAATAATTAAGTTGTGTGATAGAGTCTTATTTGAAAAGATTAATGATAATACGAATTTGTTGAGGGAATGTTGGTATTCTTTGAAAGATGACAAATATGGTCATTTAAGATTTTCAATAATTATTACTGAATTATTAATATGATCATTTGAATATTGAATTATAGTTGACTTTTAACTTATAGAATTCTAGTTAGTTAGTTAGTTAGTCAACTGATATTAATTGGAATGTTGCTATGGTTATGCAATTATTAATTAAATCAATTAATGAGAGTTAATTAGATTTAATTAATAATTAAGTTATGTAATAGAGATTTAATTGATATATTTCTTTTAACAAGATTGTAAAAAAATATTGATATCAAATTTGATAAGTCTTATTCTAATAACTTGAATAATGACTTAGATATTTTAACAGTTATTACTGACAATTTAATAATGATTATAATTAAGAGGCTTAAGTGTTAGAGATACTTAATTGAGTTTTAACCATTAAAATGTTAATGGATCATGGAATTGTGCACCTAATTTAATTAGTGGATTAGATTGATCATTTTAATTAAGTTATAGTCTTCTTATTCAAAGATTGATAATTGGTTCTTTTATAAACGAATAATGATCTTTGATTATCTCGAAAAGTTGAAGTAACCTTAAAGAAGAGTTAATCAATTAGAATATAGATCATAGTTAAATCAAGAGAACAATTAAAGGTCAATGATAATTAGTTTAGTGAATATTTATCTTTAAGTTATTCTTAAAGTATTATTTTTAATTAATAGAAGAATAATGCTATCGGGGAACAAATGGGTTGACTTGTAGGTCAAATAATGAAACTTAAGACACTTGAAAGTATACTTGCAAACAGAAAACAGGAAACCCCTACACATTATTCAACTATGTGAATTTAGTAAATCAAAACATGTGTTTGCATCGTGTATTCTATATGCTTCTTGTTTTGGGTTTTTGGGTTGACTAGTGTTGACCAGTCCTAGGTTGTTACCAGAGGCTCAGGGGTTATGAGATGTGTTGGCATGTTGATCTTATTTGGTCTCGATCTTTATAAGCCCAACCATGGTAATGTGATCGTATGCTCTATGAAATGTTTGTATTTACTGATTGTTATTGTTCATCAGTCTTCATGTGTGAAGCTGAGATGTATGCGTATGAGACACTTGAGCTAATTATTTTTGAGTCATCGATCAGTTATCCTTGGATTATTTTCTAGTCGCCATGATGAGACTAAAATGTGGATTTATTTCTTGATGATGTCATGTTGTGACATGTTTGACTCAACCATTTTGGAGTCTTCAATCGGTATGATTTTGAGATATTCTTGGTTTCTTATTGAGAACCAATGGATATTCTGATTTATTTTGAGATATATTTTGATTATTGAGAACCAATGGATACTTATGATTATGAATGATGCCTTCAATTTCCAATAGAGAACTGTTGTGGTCATGATTTTCTATGGATGCTTTTCAGATGCTCATGGAAATTTAATGATTCTTACCTTGGAGATTTGATGATTCCTTTTATGGATATTTGATGCTTTTATAATGGATATTTGATGATTCTTTTTATGGATTCTCTTTTGGATTTTCTTTATAGTCGCTTGTACAGGACTATGGTAATTTATGATTCCATGAGCTTAGGGTAGGTAATCTACTTGTAGTGTCGGGAAGTGGCTTGCAATGGGGGTCGGGGCCCTAAGTGGCTGCCAGGGTAACTCATTGTAAGTTTGGTTAATAAGTGATAATATTTACACACTAAATGGAGATTAAATGAACCTAAAAATATAATTGTTTTGGTTCTTGCCCATGCCTTGAGTGCTTGTACAGGCTAGGATGGGAGTAGTGAGAACGCATGGTTGTGACCTTGCATTTCGTAGTATGCCTCGTCAGTATGAGAGGATACTAGTGGCCGCATGAGATCAGTATGGACCCATGGAGTTTAGCTAACTACCAGGGTAACTTGTATGTGATAATTGCGATGACACTTTCCCGCTTGCATAGTAGGTTTCCTACAAGTCATTGTGTGCCTCTGGGAATTAGATGTCAATTTTGTGTGTGATGGAACTGTTTGAGTTAGTATACTTTTAGGATTCTTGGACTTATAGAGATTTATGTTTTGTGGATTGATAGCCTATTTGGGACTTGAGATTATCTCCTCAGCATGGTGGGAGTGGACCACTTAGGTTCCACACAGTCGGGTGGTAGTGTATTTTCCACTCTTATCATTTGAGATCCGTCGGAGACATCGTGGCTGGAGCACTCTTGGTTGGTATTTATCTTCATTATGTTCTTGGAGCATTATGATAGATGATATACCTTATGATAGATGTATTTGCTGGTATGTTTCCTATATTGATGATTTGCACATGTTAGATGATGGTATCCTATGCTTTACTTTGCATGTTAGTAGGATGTTTTAGGAGTGACATTCCTACTATGTTAATACCGATGATCTCTTTGGTGCTTTGGAATTTTATGCATGGAGGGATGGCTAGGATCCACGATGGTCTAATGATGCTATTTATGGTTGGGAGGAACCATGCACTTAGTTATTTATGTTTGTGATAAATGGTTATCTTTTATGATGGATGTTTATATCTTTATGATGATGATGTATCATGTTTGACATGTGGTTTCATTTACCTTAATTGCATCATGGATTAATATTGGATGATGATGTACTATATTTGCATGAATGTTTATTCTTTCATACCTTATAACATGTACAGTAGATGATTGAGCAATTCTAAAATATAATTACCAAAAGGACACTTGTAATATTGTTTAAGAACATTGGATGTATCATTGTTATTTCATAAGGATGTGATGTTAGATGAATAGTTAATTTACATGTGATACAATGTTAAGGGATATTTAAAGAATTTAATTTTTTATGTATGTTATGTTTACTTTTAGATGGACATTGCTATTTCTTCCGTTATTATGTACAAGTTATATGTGGTATTTACTTTCATGTTATAAAAAAAAAAAAAAATTGTTTGGTAAACTTAGTGTAATTCTTTGGATCCCTTGGCGGGGCATTACAGAGTTTGTGTGTGAAAAAGAGATAGAGGGAGTGGGAGAGAGATCGTAGAAATATAAAAATTATGATAATACTCTTACCTACCTATTCGCTCCATGTTTAGAAAATAATGACTGCTTATTTTAGACTGTGATTGATTATAATGGATGGAAAATAAAATCTTGATTTACTACTATTTTTTATTTGCATAATATTGTAGATCTCTTCAATATATTTCCAACATATTTTGAAAAGATTCAATTGAAGTCCCAATGTAAAAGTTATGGCTTTTGGAGTGGAGCCTATTTTATTTCTTCAAAACCTGATCAGCTTTTGAATAGATTTTTCATCCTAGAAACCTGATCAAGTTTTATTTTTTATGTATTTTTTCTAGGCTTGGTAACCAATCCTAGACTTTTTTGAAATTTTATATAAATTGATTGGGTTAATCACATTTCTTAGATTTTTTTAATTGTGTACACTAAATTGTACACCATCTAGGTGCACCAACCCATTAAGGAACTTGAATTTTATGATGAGTGATGCTAGTTTTGACCAAGTGATAGTACAAGCTAAGTAGAATATAGTGTTAACTAAGCATTCGTATTGATCAAGTGATAGTATATGTGTTGAATAGAAAAGTTAGTAATGACTGAGTAACCTACTGATGATCAAGTGTCAAAAAATAGTTTTTCTAAGGGAAAACATTATTAGGATTAAGCATAACTAGAAATACCAGTTACATGAAAATATAACCAATATCAAAAAATAATAGATTGCATGAAAGATAACACAAGACACAAATATTTAATGTGGTTCACCCAATTCCTAGGCTATGTCCACCAACAAGTCCATTATTATTATTATCTAGTGATTATAGTTTATAATCCCTTACATTTCAATACGTTTGCAAGAAGCTACAATATCATCATACATTGTGGAATCCCTAAACCCATTTTATAAAAGTTTTTTTCCACTTAAAGGATTAGGGCTGGAATAAGTTGTCCAATAGGAAAATAATAGATGATACCTTTTACAATAGTAGAGTCATTTTTTGGCTTCAAGAGTGCTGCCCCTAAAAACCCCCGTGGAGGCATTTCCCCTTGACCCTACCATGTACTATGAAAAGAAGCCAACCTTGGATGCTACCCTAGGACCCCACAAGGGGAGCTTCCTATTAACCTCTTCTTGAGGAAGTTTCTCCCAAACCCCTATATTAATAATTTAGTAGGAAAGTAGATTGAATAAACCTTTGAGTCTAATTAGGCTCCACATCACAACAAGAATTTGATAGTTTATGATGAAATCATGATTTCTAGCTTATATAGTTGATTTCTTGAAATATATAAAACATGTTGAAGATAACACTAATACATTAGGGGTGAATTTGCGACGTCAATTTGCAATGACAAGAAAAGGTAATGTGTTTTGGCTTTTTTTTTTCAATTTTAGCCCGATTCTGTCGCAATTGCGATAGAAGGCGTTGCAATTGCGATGCCACCAGGATATAAGAGAAAAAACACCAAAAAACCTCATTTGAATGATTTTGAAATCAACATAGGGTTCTTCGAAAAGGAAAGGAATGCGAGAGACTTCAGCAGCATTGAGAGGGTGGGCAGAGACCTGCATCGGCTAACTTGATGCATTGAGAGGGGCACAGATTCACAATGGCTAACTCAACGCATTGAGCTTGTTTGACCTACTTTATTGTATGGGGATCTCGGTGGCGAAAGGTCCAAGCTTATTTTATTTTGCATAGCCTTGGGTGGTAAAATCTCACTCCCGAAGCCCATTATGGTAGGATGGTAGCAACAGATTTATGACTATATATTAAAAATTTGGTATACAAGTTGGAAAATTGTTACAAGTATCCCATTACATGAGATCAAGATTCAAGTTTAAACATTCATATAATGAATAAAATTCAAAAATCATTGCTCAATATTCATTAATTCAAGTATAAAAGTAATAATAGAATATTATTTTCATTGGAAATGAAAGGCCCTAAGTCCACAAAATGGCCAGTAATAAAAAGTACATTTGTTTGCATGTATCTTACACATAAATGCAGTGGTATTATATATCTATCATAGTTATGAAAGTATGTCCCTCATTACCAAGGTCTATAGTATCTACCATAGTAGTAAAAATCTTCTTAGTAAAAAAAAGGCAAACCAAAAGATTCAGAAATTATCGAACTATCACAAATCAATCAAGAAAAAATCATATTTTCAACACATGTAAAATAAAGATGAAAAAATTAACAAAACATGGTTTTATAGAATAGAGATACAAAAAAAACTAAAATGAAAGCTTATTCCATAAATTATGAGATACATTTTTTCTTATTTATGTTCATATTGTATTTGATTAAATTGTATTGCACAATACATACTACACACTACATAAATGATAACTAATTGTTGATAGTTTTCAATTACAATTTCCTTTGTATGAAGTCAACCTAAAAACTAAGTACAAAGTTGCAAAAAATTCTATGTTCCTTTAGAGTCTTGGGAAGGGTGGGACCTAGGATCTTGATTTGGGGATGGTGGTTAGCAAGGGTTGATTTGGGGACAATCGTTGGCATAGGTTTAGGGATGGAGCACCTAAAAGGGTCAAGAGGCAATGTCCCTTATAGGGATTTGGGGTTAGTACCCTCAGCAAGATTGTCAAGCAACATCCCTTTTGTAATACAAGCAACATCACACTACCATTTTTCACAGTGATAGGATGAAAATTGATTGTAAATCAGAGTAGATACAATTCAGACATGTCCTTCACAATTACATAATCATGAACATTGGCAATTAGTGATTAATAAAAAAATCATATTTTTTGGCTTCATCAACACATTCCTCGTAGCATCATATGAAGTTCCTTACACAGTTGGCAAATGTGGGCTTACCAAAAACTTTGGTAAATTAAAAATTGCTTAAGTTCATTTAAAAACAACTTTCTATTATACATAAAAAAAATTCTACTATCCAAGATTTTACTTGATGTTGTTTCTAGAAGAGATTGTATATGTTTTTTGAATCACAATGTTTCAGATCTCACTCTATGATCTATCATCTAGATGTTAGAGAGCAAAAGGGATAGAAAAATATATTTTTTTACAAAATTAAATGATAAAATATATCCAATGAGTCCAAAAATGAGTATAAAAGTGTTTTCTATCAAGGTTGACTCATTTTAATTTAATTGAGAAGACTAAATCCAAAAATGCATCAATGCATTCCTTGCAGCATCATACAAAGTTCCTTGCATAGTTGGCATACTTAGGACTCAACCAAAATTAGGATTGTCTTTATAGTGATTATCTTTAAAAATCATCATGATGATTCATAAACTGCATTACAACATTTTAAATCTTCATCTTCCCTAGTCTACTAAAAACTTGGGGAGAGGTTCTAATCCTTGCACTCTATTGTAGCTCCTCACTTCACATTAAAGGTTGTATTTTTGGCATTGAGTTGGCAAAATAATATATGACAACTAATCATGCTCTTTTCTCTTTCTCATTTAACTCAGTACCAAAAACATAATATAGAGCACTTGTGCTAATTTAGAAGCATTAGCAGTGATGGCAGTGAGTTGATTAGCATCCTTGTATTGAGTTGATATTGTAATTATTAAACTAAGTATGAAAATATAAACAATCACATTATATCTATCTCTTGGATTGGGTAGTATATCCCTAATCAAGATGGATTGAATGACAATCATATGGGATCGAGTTATGATCCTCTATATTCATATTAGAGGCTTTGATGTTAATTTGGCTTAGCAAATAATCATGCCGATGACCATAGGGTCTCTTGATAATTTGTTTGGTGACTAATCATAATTGATAACCTTTGCATTTGTTGGCTAATTAAGTTTATGCCTATGTGCCTCCTCAAGGAGACATGTAGTTGAATAGTTACAACCACCCCTCATATGCCTCTTGATTGCACTAAATAAGATGACCGATCACAATAGATGGATTATCAAGATTCATAAATGATTCTATCTCTTCAGATTGGGAATTCTAATAAGTGATCCAATTATATATTCAGAACTGGCAAACATTTTTCAATATTGAATTAATTCATATCCATTCTATATTGATTATCACCTAGAGAGATCCATTACATTTACAAAGATCCTTCATTATTTAACATGGTATTAGAGCCAGGTTAATAAAGGTATCACTTTAAGAGAGGAAGGCTGCCAGCTATGAAATCAATACCATATGCCTTTGCAATTTTGTGCCCAAGATGGTGAGAGATTTCAAGTCACCTCATTTTCATCCTCTCTAATGTCTACAACAAAAGAGTATCTGTAAATTTGTATGATGTTCTGCATAGATTTAGTTTCGATAACACTCGTTAAGTAGCATTTGGCCATGAAAGAGAAGAGGCAAAAATCAAAAAATTAGTGTTTAGGTTACTATGCTTGCTGGCACGTTTTGGCATGAGGGAGCAAG
Organism: Cupressus sempervirens; assembly: GCA_028749045.1. Lineage (NCBI taxonomy): Eukaryota > Viridiplantae > Streptophyta > Pinopsida > Cupressales > Cupressaceae > Cupressus > Cupressus sempervirens. The sequence continues at coordinate 143,085,193 of CM053787.1, forward strand.
TACCAAAGTGTTGGGCCTATCATTCTCATAGAGGGTGCTCCTGAGCTTCCCATTTCTACAAATGGTGTAACACTTGTTTAATTGCATGTTTAGTTTGGCATGCAGATGAGCATGTGTAATATTTTTCTTATAGATCTATTTATTTTTCTTGTAGGGAGACATAGCATAATAAAAGGAAATATGGTTAAAAGTATTTGTTCAGAGCTCATTTTCAAATTGTTTGAAAGATCACTCAAGTCATTCTTTAAATGTATGGATTTGTGGTTTTTTCTATCAATGCAAATCATGTTGTTGTTAGTAGGCTTAATTCCTTTTGATTACTATCTATGGCATTTTTTCATCTTCTTCACAGGGGCAAGAAAAGCCATACAAAAAGTTTGAAGCAGTCAGTGTAGCTTCTATTATTGCTCAACTAGTTAACAATATACCAAACAAATGCATCATTTATCCATCTGTATATTTTTACTATTTTTCTTAAGTTGACAATGCTTCCTTTTGAATCTATTTATGTTAAAGAAGGATGTATCAACATTGACTATAGTAGAAAAACAAGTTACACAGATGAAAACTTGCATTGTTCCACTTACAGCTGAAATTTGACACTTGGAGTTGATATGCACATTTCTTTGAGGTGGGTGATAACAAAGAGCTCATCAATTTTCACTGTGTTACCTTCTAGCTACAAGTCTACATCATTCTTCACTATTTTTTATTTATACCTAATACAATTTTATTTTTCAAAATGTTTATCATTGCCATAGTTTTTGATAGTTGGTTTCTTTGTATTAACGCCTATAAGGAGCCATTGGATATTGGAAGATAAAGGTTATAAATCTCAGGTAGTTTGTTTGCGAGATTTCTTTTGGATTTGGCTATGTTACATGAAATGTTGAAGTAAGATGCATATCAAATATATAGTTGTGGCTTTTGTGTTATGTCCAACTCAGACATGCGCATTTATGCGTGTGGTTACGATTTTGTGCATGATGAGCTTGACTTCATTTTTCATGCCTGGAAATGGGAATTGTTGTATGTGCCTCATAGCCTAAATTTATATCTGGTTTAGGAGTTTCACAAGAGAATTATGCAAAATATTACAACTTTTGAGTCTGTTGTACTTGGCCTCGCTAAGGCTGATAAGCTTATGAGATCTAGGCCCTAGTGCCCCAAACTTCGGGTCCAAGATTCTGAATCATTATCCAAACAGTAATACTAATTAGGGTTTTGTTGATGAATTTTTTGTAAAATATTTCACCGGCAATATGTAGAAATTTTCAAGTGGCTGGAGATGAGCAACTAATCAATTCTTGTTTTATTGCATGTTTTCTCTCTTGCTAGTTGGGATTTGTTTCTCAATAGATAATATTGTGTTTTTTAATTCATATTTGATATTACTCTTCATCTTTCTTCATATATCAATTTCTCACATAGTCTTTTTTAAGTTGTTGCTTGAATTCCTATTTATCTGTTCGTAAGTTGACTTTTCCTTTCAATTATGTAACACTTTTTCTACCTTTTCATCTAGTTATAATAAACTGGAATGTCTCCTATGGAATTTATATTCAAGCCTCAATCAAAGAATACATTAAAATAATTTTCATGCCACTAACATGACATATAAGTGACTTGAAACTAATTATAATTTAAAACAAGAATCTTTGGTTTCCCTTCTCTTTTACGTACTCTCTAAGTTTTTCATTATTAATAGTCATATTAAGAATAGTCATATTAAGTTCCTTGGGATCCTAGCAGGGTATCTTCAAAAATGACCCATCACAACAATATGCCAGCTAACTGATTCAATTATAAGTTCTAAGGAGAACAGGAGAAGAATATATAATCCAACAAGGAAAGCTTAAAGGAAACTAAAAACTTTGGCAAAAATAAAATAAAAAAATCATCCAAGTTCATCAAATTTCTAGATTTCTTGGGAATTTGGTAGAAGCTCCTCTATTGTCTTGAGTATTTCATGCCAAATTATGGGCTCTCTTGTTAAATGAGCATACACAGTTTAAATGGTATACTCTTACAAACTATTAGCTCTTTTGTTACTTGCTTAGCTAATTTCCCTACAACTACGAGCAAAAATTTGTTGGAATAATGATACATTTGTCATTAGTTACAACACTTATTTGATTTTGAATGCTTACCGAGTTCATCACTCAGTTTACAGTTCATACCAAGCATTCGTTGGTTACCAAGTATGTTTAGCAGTGTTTACCGAGTCAGGAAGGTAAATTAAGGATTTAGTGTTTACCGAGTCAGGAAGGTAAACGAAGGATTTAGTGTTTACTGAGTCAGGAAGGTAAACGAAGGATTTAGTGTTTACCGAGTCAGGAAGGTAAATGAAGGATTTAGTGTTTACCGAGTCAGGAAGGTAAATGAAGGATTTAGTGTTTACCGAGTCAGAAAGGTAAATGAAGGTTTTAGTGATTACCAAGACAGTATTCAGTGCTTACCAAGTGAATTGAAAGAGTTAGTTTCTACCGAGTGACACAATGTTTACCAAGTTACCAGTGGTTACCAAGTTCCAAGCTACTCAAAGTGATTAGTATAGATCGGGCCCCTACCTCTACCGAGTGCATGACGATGCCGTGTAATGTAGTGGATATCGAGTGTCAGAAGATCATTGAGTAAGTTTGAGGAACCTGAGTTTTCTACTATCTGGCCAACTCAGTAATGTTTTGTCCACTTGTGTTTGGATGACCTTGTTGCTGTAAATATTGGAATGGTATATATGTAATGTATTGTGCCATTTGCAATATAGAAATGATGAAGAGAAGTAACAGTGAAGTAAGAGCGAATTGAAAGAGAATCAGCAACGGAGTATTCAACAAGGTTATTAAGGAGCAGCAAAGATATATCCATCACATCAAGTGATTAGTACATAAGATCTAATCAGAAAACCAGTTGCAAGTAGATCCACTGCTTCATCCTAACAGGTGAATCAGTTTTGTAAATCCTTTAATAGGGTAGACTTTACAGTCTTTTGTAAATCTCCTAACAGAGTGCATACTTCATTGTATGTTTGTAAATCCTCTAACAAGGTGGATCTAGCAGTCCTACTTGCTCCTAACAGGGAAGATCACCAGAAGTGATCACTGTAAGCCTTAACTGGCCAACTTTATACTGCAGTATTGAAGTTTCGTGGGCATCATCCCCACCCCAGTTTTACTTTCAATTTGAAAGGTTTCTGGGTCACCAAATCAGTGTGTTAATCTTTTCATGAGTTCAGTAAAGTAGATGAATGAATGGCGAATTTGTTATTATGCTGAATTGGTTTAAATTTTAAAGCTTACTGATTCACCTCTCCCCTCTCAGTAACATTGTTAGACCTAAATATTTCCAACAAAATTAACAATAAATATTTGACATATTATCAGTGTTGATCTTCTTAAGTTGGGCACTGATTTCGACCCATTTTGATTGATTTGTACAGATTCTTGTAACTAGTTCCATATATTTAATTACACTTAGACACTATCTTTTAATGCTTTATTTTAGTGTGGTACATATTCTATTTCATATTTGTGATATATGATGAAAGTATTATAACATATGGAGGAACAGTCCATGAGTGGCATGGCCATTTGAAATGGTTTTAGTTTCAATTTTACACCATTTGATACAAATAATCAGTTTACCAATCGACCCCTAGGTTCATTCCATTTGTAGTAAAATCTTCATTACATAGAAAATGTTCACAAAATCTATGTCAATGCTCACACATCTTCTTGGACTTACGCAAATCTATGTCAATCCTCACACATTTTCTTGGACTTATGCAAGAACTATGCTACCCTATAGCTCTTGTTAAATATGTTATCAACTTGACTTTTCTATTAAAGGCTCTCAAGTTGAATTGAAAGCCAAGCAAAGAAAAAGATATTATACACTATTTTGTTGGTACCTTGTGCAGCACAACAAACTTGTTCTTACTATAAGAAAATTTTCTTTTCTTTTGTTTCATTGCAGATCTGTTACTTGCACGGAGGTCTCTCCCCATCATTGGACACACTTGATAACATTCGAGCTTTGGATCACATATAGGAAGTGCATCTATACACATAAGTATAAACTTCTTCTTTTCTTGCAACACATATAACAACAATTTTATGTGCTTGCAAGGTATATACTTATGAATAAATATTACATCCTGATTTAAATGTATGAAAACAATTTTCATTCCTTTTAAGCTTCATTCATCTCAAGGTGCAACTCACAAACTCAAGAATAGTGGCTTTTGTTCTTCAGGATACCTTTAGGGGAAGAGTATGTGAATACCCCCTCATGTCTGGAGTCTAGTTTAGAGGAGATGGCTATTTACACTGCTAAGGTTTGTTGAATCTAATTCTGAATAACATTGCTTGCTATTGTTGAATCTAATCTAATGTATATTTTAACTAGACTTGTAGCTTATATGTTTTGAAGTTTTTGTTAGGCCTTGTAGTTTGTATAATTTGATTGCTAGAGAGCTTCTACAGCTAAGCAAGAAGGCCATTGCACGAGTTATAGCTGCCCGCTTGGTATGAAAATTGTATTCTTTTATTCTAATGTATATTTTAACTAGACTTTTAGCTTATATGTTTTGAAATTTCTTTTAGTGGCTTAATGTTGTAAGGTCTCTTGAAATAAGACCTTCAAGCAGTTGGTCAAAGTTTTACAAATAATCTTAGAAATAAAGTCAAAGAAAGTATTTTTAAAATATTAAAGTATTTAGCTAGGTCTAAGAAGATTTGCGTACTTTTGACAGTTTTTCTTAGTTTGTGAAAGTTGTAGACCGAAGTTTTCATAGCCCAATTTTTTCTTCCTGCAAAGAATGATCATGTCGGATAATATAAGTGAAGAACAAAATAGGGAGACAATCTCTAGATTGTGGTCTAACTTGAAAAGAAAAGGTGATGGAAAATTTTATTGTCCTTGTAATATTTGTAAGGGCTTAAACCATAGAAGACTGCTAATCAAAATAGTTAAGAGACATTGTAGGGAGAATGGTCACATTGAAGGGGGGCATGACTATCATCCACTGGAAAGTCATTCATTATATCATTTTAACAATTTATATACATAAGAAATCACTTGATGATGAGTTGATGATCATGGTTTATTTATGTTAATCAATTTTATATAGGTTGATCATCCCAGGGAAGTACATGATATGAACCACAAAAATCCAAAGAATATGGTTTTTGAAGTGGAGGAACATGGAGGTGCAAATATCCAAGGTGAAGATAATGATCCCATGGAAGATGACAATCATGCACCAGAAAACACAATTGAAGAGGATGGTATAAATACATTGATTCATGACACATCTAGTCCAAGCGTATCTGATAATGATGATGATGATAGCCTTGATGTACCTCTACTTTAGAAGGCATACTAGCCCCTATACAAAGACTCCAAAATAAATCCTCTCTCTGATGTATTGTTGTTGTTGAACTTGAAGGTTATGAATGGTTTATCCAACATAACAATGTCACGTATGTTAAGGTATGTCATATATGTCTTTATATTTAACAAAGGGTGAATAATGTACCACTAATATTGTTTATATTAACAACTTATATTTTTTGTTGTAGATTGATAGGCGAGTTTCTGTTACCATCATCAAATATTCTACCTCGCTCATATCGAGAATTAACTACTGTTATGAAAGATATTGGAATGGAGTATGAAGCAATACATGCTTGTCCCAATGATCATATTATATATTATAAAGAACATGAATTTCCAACATAATGCCCTGTATGTCATATGAGTAGATATTGAACAGATCGACTAACAAAAAAGGTGCCTCAAAAGGTTCTTCGTTACATCCCCATTATTCCACAGTTGCGACAATTATTTAGGTGTAGTAGCTTGACTCAATTTATGGATTATCATGCATGCAATAGAAGTCGATATGACATTATTCAAATCCCTACTGATGGTTCAGAATTTATGCACATAGAGGAAAAGTGGCAATACTTCAAAGAAGAACCTCATAATCTCAGGCTTTCATTGGCAGTGGACGGTGTCATTCCATTTGGAGAGATGAGATCTGTTTACTCGGTGTGGCCTATTTTTGTTATCAACAATAACATTCCTCCGTGGATGTCAATAAAGAGGGAGCACATTATGTTGGCAATGATTGTTCTAGGTATCTTATCATTTGATAGTTATTAATTTACATGTACTTACAAATCTTGTAGTAAAATTATCACAATAATTATGTAATGTTATTGTTCATTAAAGTAGGTAAATATCAAGTAACAGATATGAATGTATATATTGAGCCTCTTATCGATGAGTTGGTGGAGTTATGGAATGGTGTCACTATATATGACATGTCTAGACCAATAGGACAAAGAGAACTTCAATTCCATGCAATACTTGCATGGACAATACATGATGCCCCAGGGCTAACACATTTTTGTGGTATGTTATAGTGAATTCAAGTTGCACACAATAATTCTAATTATAAAAATCAACATATTTAATAATCCAATTATATCATTATCTTGTAGGTCTTCAAACAAAGGGAAAATTTGCACAAAGATGAAATCTCGGCATGCAAAAAGTTTAGGAAAGCAAGTGTTTGATGAGTGTAGACAATTCCTCCATAGAAATCATAAGTATCGAAGTACAAAAAAACATCTTTTCGATGGGAAAGAAGAGACTACATCAAAGCCACGAAGAATGACACCTCGCCTATGGAAGTTGGAATTTAATAGAATTAATCGTCGAGGTAATGTCATTCCACCTAATGGTTTATGTTTGTAATTTATATATTTCTATTGTGATTTTTCTTGACTAATTGTGTAATTGATGATCGTGAAGGTCGTCAAGGCAATACTGAAAACCTTCCAAAGGGACTAAAAAGCTATCCCAGACAATTTAGTAGGTTTCCCTACTATGAGCACTTACAAATTATGCATTTTTTTGATACTATGCATATTGAAAAGAATATAACAGAGACATTGTGAAAAATATTGGATGGAATACGTGATAAAGAAAAAATTGTCAAAATTTATAATGACATACATGAATCCAATCATGCATTGAAGAATTTCATTCACTCAAATAGCAACAGAGATCAGATTAATATAAGTGCCCTTCCATGGTTATTAACAGAGTAGCAAAGTGATGCCATAAAAGAAGTCATATGAAAAATTTGATTTCCCATAGGATTTGTTGTGAACATAAACAATCTCATATAAAAAAAAAGTGAATTTGGGCCAAGGCTCAAAACACATGATTGGGATACTTTCGTCAAGGTAAGTTATGTTCTTTTGTATTTACAATATATTCATAAACTACATGTATTTTTTGTTATGTTATGTTAGAAAACAATGAAATGATTGGTTTATAATTACTGCAGTGCGTGCTTCCTCTATCTCTCCCAGAGCACTTCAACAATAACATCAAACAAGTGATATACGATCTTGGAAAATATATGAGGTAAGCAATAATATCTATTCAATTTGTTGTATATATTTATTATATTCGTGATTTGTTTTTCTTTCTATGTAATCTATTGTATATTATTTTGTAAAGTCTCATATCTATATATTTTTTGTGACTTGAATCTCTTAATGTAGGTGGTTGTCATCTAAAGAAATCCATAAAGAAGATATAAACTATTGGAAGAGAAGAATTCCTCAATTACTGTGTGAAATGCAAAAGTGTCTACCTCCAACTTTTTTCAATGCATAGGAACACTACCTCATACACCTAGTTGAGGAGATTGAATTGTGTGGACCTGTACACACTAGGTCAATGTGGATGGTTGAGAGGCATTTGAAATCTTTAGAGGCTTTGGTTTGACAAAGAGCACATCCTGAGGGTACTATGGTAGAGGGATATATGGTATACCAGACTATGGTGTACATTACTGAATATCTTCCCAAGTTTGCATCAAATATCCATGTAGATCACATTTGGGATCTCGAGCCTTTTAAAAAATTAGAAGGGGAGTACTTGATGGGGAAAGGTACATTGAGGAAAGTGAGAGGTAATAAATTATAAGATTTTATTGTAATAAATTATTTCTTAATCTTCTAAATAAATCAATTGTAGGTTGTGTATTTTTTTTTTGTATAGGTGCTCGAGAGTGGGATGCACTACATTTGTATATTGCAAACAATCTTGATTGGATGATTGTATGGATTGAATGATGTCAACATTTTGGTTGCACATTAACATGGGAAGGTGTATCTTCATTGGTTAAAGAAGCTCATCATAATGGAGATTCCAATGTTACAAAAGGGAAATAGATTTAGCATGTGGTTCAAGAGATTTTGAGGTATGTACAAATTTATTAATCAACCGTATGTTTATCAACTCATGATACAATAATTTTGACATGTTTCAGATATTATTGCAGGTTAAACAGCACAAGGCTATGTTCTCTAATGGTCAAAAATTTTGCATCAAAGTGTTGGATGACACAAAGAAAACTTGTGATTCAGGAATAATTGCAATCTTTCAAGTGACTAATATTTCATTTAGAAATGACTTACATCCTTAAGAGTCTGAAAATCGATACTATGGAATTTTGGATGAGATACTTGAGTGTGACTTTAGTTCCTTCAAATTAGTACTCTTCATTGTCAAATGGTACAAGCTACGACTTAATCCAAATGATCCTGATAGAACTGTTATTGAACATGATAATGGATTTACAATGGTTAATACAAAGTCATTTGAGCTAGTTAAGGATGAGCCTTATGTTCTTCCAAGCCAATGTGAGCAGGTATTTTACTTAGAGGTTCCACATAAATTGGGTTGGTCATTTGTTGTTAGACATGAACCAAGAGGAATGCCAATAAAGTATAATGCGATGGAAGAAGAAGATACCAAAGAAGTAGAAGATGATGTAGATGGTGATCATGATCGACAGTTATTGGATGATGTTCCTGACACAAATTTTCATGAAGAAGAAGAAGAAGATGATGACAATGATGCTGCTATTGATGATGATGATGAAGATGATGTTGATGTTGATGATGATGTTGATGAGGACAACGACGATGATGATGATGATGGTGAGGATAATGATGATGACAATGACGATGATGATGACAAGGATGACAATGACAATGATGATGATGATGATGATGACATGGATGATGATGATGGAATTTAGAGGTATGCCATCAATCCTTAATCTATTTAATATTCATTTCTTAATAGAAATATATTTGTCTTATATATATGGTTACATAGTTTATTCATTATCTATTTAAAAGCTACAAGTTTCAACTACAAATAGAATACTACTAATCTAAATTAACTATTAATCTAAATTAATTAAATAAAACCATTTAAAACACATATTGATGCATGAATGTATTGAGCCTTATTTTCTTTTAGGTCAAAAGAATTTGTAAGTGTTTAGTTTAGAAAAGGGAATTCATTAAATATCTATAAAAGGGAGTTGTACCTAGAATAAAATTCATAGGGAAAACATAATATAAGTGCTTACCCAATTTTTTGGTTAATAATTCTGCCTCTGTAGGTGATGCAGAGACCCTAGGTGGACTTACAATCATTCATAACAAGAGGGACTTCCATAGTGTTCTCACAACACGAACCAAGCATCTTCATAAGATCCCTCTCCTTGATCCAAGCCAAATCCATAACCTATTAGAGTGCACATCAAATCCTTATGCCACCTTAGGTTCTACATCTTTGGAATAATCCCATGAATTTCCCTCAATCCATCCAATGGATTTATCCAAGAAATCTAATCAACAAACTATAAAATGCTCACAATGCCTCAATAGGCACCAAACTTGACTTCACTTAACTAGGTGTTTCCTCCACCTCCACACACTTCAAACAACTTCAAATAGCATGTCCCCAAGGTGACTAAGCCCTCAACTCATCAGCTGATACAAAAACCTAGTTTTAGCCCTTCGCTAGGCCTACTTCCCTAGTAGGCTTATAATGTGAGCCTGATTTAAGTGTTTTATTGTGTACCTTTTAATGTTTTTAATTTTTATGTGATGCTAATGATGGATGTGATTATGATTATGATGCGATTATGCTCACGATAATTGAATTACATTTGTAGGAAACTGCACCCCTTTTAGGAGCATACCACACAGTCTCATGGATCGATAGGTATAAGTCAATACTCCTTATAGACAGTCTATTTAATACACTTATCAATAGTAAGATTGATTTCTTCTAAGATCTCTCCCATTTGCAGGTACCAGCGAATAGGTATTTGTTAGAAGTGTCTTCCTTGAGTGAGGGAAATATAGGAATACAAGAGGAAAGTGAGACATGCAGTTTATCTAGAACATGGAGATTAACTAGAGGTCAAAGGACTAGAAGGAAATTCAATAAATGCATGAAATTTTTCTTTGCTCAAGGGGGGTCATGTTCTTCTGATGATGAGACGGAAGGCAACATCGAGGTACCCTTGAGGTACCAACATCTACAGAAACACTGGGTACCCAAGGAACTTCCTCCAATAAACACTAATTTTTGTGTTAACGAGAGGATATATCGCATAGCACCAACATCACTACATGGTTTGGGCCTATTTTCTATGGATGGCATAAAGGTGTCTTACAACAAAGTTTCTGAATTGATGGAGTATGTTGGACCATGTTATGATTAAAAAAGTTGGATGCATATTGTTCAATATAAAAAAAGTATGCATAGGTATGCCCTCTCGAAAAATTATATACAATAGCAAGACAATAATGAAAGTAAAAGTGTGGCTATATACATTGATGGAAGGCCAAAAGCAATAGGGAATATTGCAGGTTTTATAAATAGTACACGGCCTGGGTCAACTATAAAGAAACCCAATTGCATATTTGAGGCATGCGAGGGAAATCATGTATTCATCTGTGTGACAAAATCAATACGTGTAGGGGAAGATCTTCTTATTGATTACAATTTGAACCGCATAGATACAAACAAGGTTACTATCATGGGGGTGGTACATACTATTAAACCAACTTCTAATCAATGACTCCAACATACCATTTGGTCAATAAATTTTTGGCTAACATTTTAATACTTGATCTTTGACAGAGGTGCACAATATGGAGCAACCGCCCGGAGGGGATGCTGGAAATGTTCTTGACTCATGTACACATGAGCAGGTAAAGCTCATTGTAATTGTACAAACTAGATAGAAGCAAAATGTTATTTTTTTAATGTTGTTTTCTTCATTATTTTGGAGTAATTTTGATAATACTAATACTATTTTTATCACAGAGGGCCAGTGGTCGGAGGGAGGGAAAGGAACCTATAGTCCCTGATCAACAACCCCCCCCCCCCCCCCCCGAGGAGGACCCTTTTTATATTGATTTAGCAAACATCGGTGACCCGATTGGGTCGACTAAAAAGTTGCTAAAGAAAATTGGTAGAGAAATTTTACATTTGGAAACCATAAAGCCTACTACTCAGGAAATAAGAGAAAGGGGAGTTGAATTGATGCACACCTCTGAAACCTTAAAAGTAAGTATTAATGAAATTTTTAATTATAACAAGAGTTCAATAATGGTTTTTATGTTATGCTCTTTTATGGCATTAATTAAAATATGGATGTGTTGTCTTTATAGAGTTTTTTGCATGATTTCGAGCCCCATTCCCATGATGAGGGTGCTGCAGGTAGATCGCATGTTCCATTCCCCACTTCTATTTTCCACTAAATATATATAGGAATGATCATAATCATTGACAATACATGCTCGAACAATCCTTTTTTTTAATGCTCTAACAATCTTGTCCATGCTAGTCCACGTGTTCTATATTTATGCATGCTCTAACAATTTTATTCTTTAGCTTCACATCAATTGAATCCTATGATGACGCCACCTCCATCCAGGACAACCACAAATCACTCTTTGACTGTTGAGTCAGCAACACGCAACTTACAGGCATTGACTATTGCACCATCTACTGGTACACAAATCCCTCTTTTTCTCTCTTATGACAGCAACAAATAGTTTTTTTTTAACAAATTTTTAACATCAATTATCATTTGTTCTTTTATACTTCGTGACAAAGACTTATGAAACTTTTTGCAATAGGAGCTCCAGCATCATTTCCTGGATGTTCCTATGTTCCTAGTATGGGAACGGTGAAGGATGTCATATTGATCGTCAGTTATGATGAAGGCATTCCATTAAAAGTAGCCAAAGTTCCAAGTACTTTAAAGTTATTATTATTCTATAGTGATATAATAGTAATTTAGTTTTTGGTCACTCTTCATCAACTAATGATCCCATGATTGGTTTGTAGGGAATGATCTTTTTTGGAGAAAACTTGGTGATGAGTGTTTGCGAATATTTGGGCCCACCTTGCATACCTGGTGGAACATCATATCCTAACTAAAACCCCAAACCACTATTTTAATTTCACATCATTGCTATAATAGTTTTCCTTTTCATCCATTTCTTGAACTATATTAAAGGTAGCTTCACTTCATTTATGAGTCTAACATGTTTTTTTTTTACTTAAAAGGTGGAATAACCAATGCGAACCATTGAAGGATGATCTTATAGAGAGCATGACCCAACTCTTTGGACCTCATGCATTTGAGAGAAACAAGCTCCTTGAAAAAACTAGTTTATGTTTGAAGTATATTAGGGACTAGTATAGAAAAAATTTACAGGATAACCCCAGGTACGAGCGTCCACCCTATGTTCCTGAAGCTGAGTGGCAGGCTCTAATTTTGGATGGAAAGTATAAAGCTAACAAGAAAAATAATATTACACCAGTGGAGAGTACAACAAGGTATGCCATACTATTGAGAATCTAATTATGTACTAGTTAACCTCTATATTTATACTATCTAAATATTTCAAACTTTTCATAGATTGCCTGACACATCAAAGGAAACAAAGGCAAGACTAGAAAAGCACGGGACACACAAGCTCAGCTCTGGTAGGTTTTCAAAACTTCAAGAAAGAGTTGTAAGTATTAGTAAATGACAAATTGTATCAATTTTTTTATATAATGTGATGGGAAATGCTAGGATAGACTAGCTTTTCTATGCTCTTGATCCTCAACTTGGATCTCAATGTTCCTCCACACCAATATATGATGCAGAGTAACATGCTTTGGAAGCACTGGTGTAAGATAAAACTCCTAGGCTTAGTTTTTCACTTCCACCAAGAGATTTCTCTTATCTCCTAGTATCCTATGCTTCTATAGGATCTCCTAATAGGATTAGATCATTAACTAAATGATATTCACTCTTTACTACAAGAGTCACACCTTGAAAACTCCACCTTAGATGATCCACACCTTAATTTTGGTTCTCTTTCTCACATTCACTTAGATGGATCTAAGTGCCAAATCCACTAAAACATCACAAATTTCAAACTTCATTGTGGGACCTTCTTCACATTGAATTCATTCAGATTCCATCCCATTTTACTTATTTGGGAAGGTTCTTGGCTCTTAGGTTTATCATATTCAAGATTTCATCCAAACCCTTAACACATAACATGAAAAATTCTTCAAAATGACTATCAACACATCTCAACCACTGTATCAACATGTTTTAGGCTTCAAGTATGACTGTTCCTTCAAAAACCAAAATATCACTTCAAAAATAGAGTTTTCCAACCACTTCATTAACTCAAACTTTTTACAATATGCAGCCAATGCTTGGAGATTCAAGACATCACTCCATTAGGTGTCTTCTCCACCATTCTAGGGACTATTTGGTAAAAAATAACCTCCCAAAATCAAAGGAATCCAAGGCTATCGATGTTGCATGGAATATTTGCAATAAGTGCAAAATGTTGTTATGACAACATTCTTACAACACTTGGCAACTTTGATAGATGCCTTAATCCTATATTATAGGCTTCTTATCCTCACATATTTTGAGGATCCAAGATCATTCATGATCATCATATTAATTTAATAACCATTAACCATTCTTAGGCCTAAGAACTAATGTGTTGTTACAACGTCTGCTTCTTTAATTCATGGACCCAACTCATCACATAAGGCTGCATACTAGTTACTTCTCCCTTGTACCATTCAAGGCCTCATACACCCAACCTTGACACCAAGTGTTTTGGACAACTCCAACCCTCTAACATAAATATAAACCAAAACAAACATCAAAACAACCCAAAATAAATCAGGTCTAAGGAAAACTTGCTATTACTAGTGACAGGGCAAATTGCAGCACTTGACCTTTATTCTACACACCCAACCAAGAGTGAAATTGGATCCTCTAGGACTCCCAAAGACCAAAGACAATTTAGAACAACTCCAACATGACCAAAATAAGTTGTAACAAGGGTTGGAAACCCTACTAACTATTTACCATTTCCTTTTGATATTTTAACTACCCTCCATTAGTTAATGAAACAATGCAAGTAAAATTCACCATACCACGCAAAAATGTAGGGCTCAGAGTTCAAGAGATACCTCACAAAAGAGGATAAGAGAATTGGCTTCCAACAAGGCTATAGAGCCGTGGCTAAATGGCTATGACCTAAAATCAGTGTGAAAGGTTCTAATAATGATGCATCTGAGCCACAGGTAAATAAGCTAAATGAAATTTATTTCAAATTGAATACTTTACCAATTAGTCTATTTGATGTTAAGTTCCAATACAAAGTGAGTATATATGTTTTAAGCAAGCAATGATAACAATGTGTAGGATGTTGGAATGCAGCCTGACAATATTTCTACACGATCTGTGGATGCCAAAGGTTCGCATGATGTGCATCCCAGTGGTGGAGGTATACATTTTCTATTAAATTTTTTATATGTAATTGTAATTGGTGTTTGGATTAATGTAACATTTTGTATAGCAGCTATAGAGGATTGAGGGGTCGATGTTCATGACAGTGTTGATGTTGAGTCTAGAATAATTGATGTGATCAGATCAGGTAAAGAGCACCACAGTTATGTTATTTAAAATAATTAAATACTTGTAACAATTATAATAAATTATTTTTAATTTAACTCTTTTATTTTTTATTGCAGAGGACCCCCCTTTGCAACAACATAGGAATTTGAGATCATCAAGAACAGAGAACAGAACAACTGATGAGGGGGGAATTGATGATGACATTGATGCTCCTCTTAGAGCTTACATAGAAAAAAGAAATAGAAAGAAAAAAAAGAAATGATTGTCATCTACATACCTTAATTGATAATGACTGAATTTTTTGTCTCAATGCATTTAATTATGTGCTAATGAATGTTCATGAATTATGTGTTAATGCAGAATATTGATGAATGTTGCATGTTAACGAATCCAATGTGTTAATGAATGTTATCATGTGATATTTATTGAATGTTATCATGTGATTTTGATTGAATGTTACATTTTATTAATGGTTGAAAGAATGAATGAATGTTAGATGTTAACGGGGAATGTAGAGTGATGTTAGGGGGAGGGAGGTGGGGCCAAATGAGCTTCCACCTTCACGTGGTTGGCCCTGTTTAGTAAAGAATATTAAACTATTCTCAAAAAAAAGTGAAGCTCAATAAGATACTAACAATAGGTAGAAACAAGAAGCAATAACAAGCTCCTTCTAGAACATAACTCTTACCAAGTATTGCTATCTTCCCCACACTAGGAATCTCCATCATATTCTCATATGCCTACAACAAAATTAGAATAACAAACCAAAAATAACTCATATTTTCATACTTCTCCATGCTTGGAATATAATCACCTTGTTTAGCCTTCCCTTGGCTCTTCATCTCCATTGTCTTCTCATCCTTAGTCTCTTTGCACCTTGAGACCTCTACTGCTATTTGCAACATGTCTTCACACCCTTGCCATTTCCCTTGGTATACCAACTCTTGGTTGGTGGTTGTTCTATCTAATTCAGTCATCATTATCTTTGTGAATTTTCTTTGTCCAACTTTCAATGGACACCATATAGAACCAATCAATATCATATCTGTTTCTCCAACCCTTATTTCTTTGCTATTTACATCAATAATTGTACTTTTCATCTTTGTTCCAATCATCTCCTTTCTTTCAAGCCCTTCAAGACCTTATCTTTTTCTGTCTTCATCAGCATCCTTTCTCTTTACCTCTACTACAACCTTTTGAACCTTTTTGGTGTTAGGTTCTCCTTGTTCTTCAACACTTGATTGCTGCTCATTTGTTATTTGTCCTTCAAATGGACAACTTGTCTTCATATCATCCTTTTCTAGGTTCTTTTCGTCAACCTCATTCTCATTAGGTATTTTCTTCAAAGCATCATCCTTTTTGATCAAAACATCTTCCATTGCTTCACCATGTTCTTCTTTTCTTAGGAAACTTTCCCTCTCAAAGATGCTAATGCTTTCTGACACCTTCCAAGTTGTCTTTTTCTCCTCCAATAGTGTTAATACCATCCTCTCTCCATTATTTGTGAAAGTGTAGGTGTTCTTTCTGCCATCATGTAGGGATCTCTTCTCAACCTGCCAAGCCCTTCCTAAAATTATATGACAACCACTCAAAGGTACAATGTCACACAGTACAACATCATTATATGATCCAATGGTGAAGGGAACATAAGCTTGCCTTAGTAGTTGAAATCAAACGTGATATAGGTTAGTAAGGTTCTACTATCTTATTTATTAGCATGCATATTTCCTGTCTTATTAATAGTCTATAGGAGGTTTGAAAAATGTATTGCATCCTAGAATGCCATAAATAGGTAAATAAAAATCTAGCTTATTCAAAAACTACACACAAGCATCTACTAGGGAAATGCAAGCACCATGAATAAAGAGACTTCCACCAAAAAATTAGGAAGACATTGTCAACACGATATATTTATAACTAAGGGAGCCATAATTGATGCTACCGTTAAATCCTAAATGTTATATATTCCAATCACTACCAACTTGCCATAAGACAATTACTGCCATATAACATATAGTCTTACAAAAATGATAGGGAAACAAACCTTAACCAAATTTATTTGTAGAAGTTATGCAGCCAACAAGTATAGATGGGCTAAAAGCTCATGGAGTTTTAAACTTAGGACACATAAAAATCAGAATCAAGCTAAATAGAAAATGATAGTTGACAAATGTCAAACTTAAAGTATGGCTGCTTCAAATATGTTCTTTGATTTGACTAAATTTAGTCCATGGCATCATCTTACTTTAATACCTTAATTCTATGACTGCTAGAATTTGTGACAACTCTTGTAGAGAGAAAATTGAGACATCGATCTTTAGGTGAGGTTGATACAAAATTATTTATTGCCTTGTACAATAAGAAAACTAAGTTGACTCTCAATCAGTCACTGCACTCACTTCATGTATTTTCATCTTTCCTTCACTTCCTGACAACAAACACAGGCCTATAGTGTAGTACAACCCAATTGTGGATAATACAAGTTTGCACATGATTTTTATTCGATTGCAAAATACAAAAAACATCACTGTTCAAACCAAGCATCACCATTTCTTTGTCCATACAAAATAAATATGAAGCAAATAAATTAGATTTTATATGCCTAGAAAATAAGGAAACAAGAAAGGTAGGAAAACAAAAGGAAAGAGTCCATAACCTAAATAAAACTAAACAGAATAAGGACAAGAAGGCTGGCAAAGAGAACTGGGCCTAAGAAACTGAAATCTTTGCCCTTTTTGGAGGCCAAGAATGTGTAGCCAATAAGTGTGAAGAAAACGGTTGCTATTAGTATCAAAGCTTCAAGAATGATATGGTTTAGATATGGGAAGACTCGGGTATGTAATTACATTGTATTAGATATGGTTTACGTTTTTGTTGAGATTCTATTACTACAAAAATGTTGTGCAGTCTGTAACTTCTAATTGTACGGTGTTTTAACATAATTTTTGTTTTAATTTGATTTAGTTAGATTGACAAATGTCTACATAGTTACTGCTAGAAGCTCTTTCAATTTTCACCTGATGGAATGTAGAAATCTCATTTCTTCAAATGTTTAATAGAATATTTATTTGAATTTTTCTCACTTTCTTTTATTGTAGGTCAATTATTCAACTAATTTTTTGGGATCGACATTTGAACTTCCATTTTTAGAGGTTAGAAAGTTCGGCTTAGAAACTCAAGTTATGCTGAACCATGCCTGGACATCAATGTCTGGTTCAAATAATAGTAAATCTACATAGGAATCTCAATCTAAGAGAAGCTCCAAGGTATTCTTTTGGTCAATAAATAAGTTTTGTTCTTGAATTGTGTTCATCATTGAGGTTGTACTGAGATTTGAAAAGATCTATTGTTTTAAGTTCTTTCTATCAAGCTTTTGAGTTTTCTCTCCAATTCATGCCTTTTTGGATTTTGGATTTTTTGGACTTTGGTTATGGTAGTTTTTATAACCTTGTGAGTAAAGGAAAAAATAATTGGTTCTAGTTTTTAGGATTGTAACAAGTCCAAGCAGGTCTACATTCCTCATTAATAGACTAATAGTTTATGTTAAATCTATTTATGCTAAAAACAAAATGCTTCTAGGCACATCAATGTTACCTACACTAAATAGTATACTAATTGTTCCTACTTCAAAATATTTTATTATGATCTTTGAAGAAATTTAACAAGCTTAGATTATTTTTGTCAGTGAAGAAACACAACCCACTGAAATTCTTTCCACCAAATCTTAAGACAATGATAGCTTGATCCAATTTATCTTTACTGCAAGATGGTAGTCCATCAACACGATCATCAATTTTTTTTGGCCTGGAAGGAATAATATAGTTTATCAATATTTCTATATGTTTATATTCCTAATTTATTGTCAATTTTTGCTGATATCATCCATAGGGCATATAGGGCATATTGTAGGGTTCTTTGGAGTCATACCTAAAACAATATTATGATAGCTTTATTTCTTTTTAGTCTTCTTGCTTCATTCATGCCAGTGATTCCTGCAAACAGGTTATTCATGAGTTGCTCATGGTACAGGGTTCTAAAATTTAAAATTTTTAATCATTTCATTGATTATATGGTTATATGTGGAATTTGTGTATCTTTTTTCTGTATGATAGGCGACTGGCTTCATGGAAGAACAAAATTGAGAAAAAACAATTAATACTTACGTACGTGCATATACTTGGTTTTGTGTCATTTGTTGCTTGTTACTGATACTAGTTTAAGATCATAGGATGGTTTAATGTAACCTTGATCTTATATTTAGTATGGCTCATTAGATCTACTTCCTATTTCCTTTTTATTTTCTCTATCCCTTGATTTTAACATTGTGTCAACAGAAATTAATGGATTAATCTGAGTTCTGGTTCTGATGTCATTTTCAATTTATCAATTCTCTTTTAGGTCATATGTATAAATTATTAATGTTATATTTGTGTAGGTATTGCTATATGGTGGACAAGTGACCTCATGGAAGAGTGAAAATGGAGAAGAGTTACTTTTCATGAGTTGCAAGGTGACTGTGACATCACTAATGAATTCATTATTTATTCCTTAGTTACTAATTAAGAAATTTGTAACTTTATAAAACTTGACAAACCCAAATTTGACTTGGACTCAACTCAACAAAATTTCCAAACATAAAAAAAAGCACATTTAACAACATTTATAAAATTGATATCAGAGAGCAAATAAGTGGTTTGTCATTCATTCACAAACAATAAAGAAGCTTAATACAATCACGGTGTTATATGATAAAAAATTGCAATCACAATTAATATTTTACAAATTTCTTCTATGAGTAGAACTTCTTAGTGGCTGTGTGGGTGCTCTTGAAGTTGATGATATTGATTCAACTTGAGAAAAATTATCAGATGCATCCATTCACATACCTTCTGCCTTCTTATGTGGTTATACCTTCTGCCCATTCTGCTACTTCTTTATTAATTTTAGTTTTACCTTCCTTAAAAAAGAGTGTCTCTTAGGCTTGTCCATATCATTGATAGTTGAATTTAAATATGAAAGTATGTCATGAAGGTCAATGAGAGGTAGATGCTAAATGTATTGCACAAGAACAGGGTTATTTAAGTACTATTGATTCAGTATTTTGCACTTCTTGGTGTGGAGGGCTTCAAATGTGCTCAAATTCCACTCACAACTAGAACTACTACAGGGCTAGCAAACTTCGAAGATTGTCCACCACAATATTCTCACTACAAATATACAAAGACAAAATCTAGAGATTGAAAAGCTGGAAAATAAATTGAAAGTTTTAGTAAATGATTGATTTATTTATTTATTTGTACAAAGTTGTTACTTTTCTAATGTATAAAGGCAAAGATAACAGCCTTATGTCTATGTCCTTGTAAACTTCTTCAAAATTTTGTCCTTAAGGTCATTGTGAGGGACCATCCTCTATATTCATGTGTTGGGGCCATCCACAATGTTAACTTTCAAATTGTGTTTATTTCTATTTTTCAATTTACTCATGCCAAATATTGGTAAGTGGTGTAAAAAGTACAAATCTAACTACCACTCCAATGCATAGTGCTATGTACAAAAGACCGATTCGTGCATATGTAGAAGCAAAGGGTTTCCATGAGCTCGAGGTGGAGAATTTAAATCCTAAAGCTACTTGTCTCCATACAACAACCACAACATTTAAACCGAGAAAGAGGAAAAACTGAAGCCTCACTTGAAAAAGGAAGAATGAGAAAAAACCAAGTTAGGAAGTGAATGGGAGGAAGATTTTTAGAATCTAACCTTAATAGGCCACCAAAAATAGTGGTAACAAGATACAAGGAGAGAAAATAGTTTTTGACACTTGGAAGGAATAGAAGCAATTAATTTTTTGAGTCCTCCTTCTGTCACAAATGAAATGAGTACATGTATTGAAGATGAATATGAGATTGTTCTTACTGCATCTCGACGTCATACATTGAGGATGACATAGTAGGGATTGAATCTAGGGGTCATCATTTAGATTATGTGAAGCTACTTGGAGATAAGGATGTTGATCAAAATTATCCTTCACCTTTTAAAAAGTACATGACATTAACTAGAATGTCATTGTTTGTGCATGAGAAGAGTAATATTTCTAATGTCAGTCAATCAAAAAATACATTGTGTGTCAAATCTAGTCACCTCGAGGAAGATAGACAAAGAGATGTGATAGTGAAGGATAGGAACAAGTAGGTGAGAAATTTTTTTGATGAAACTATGGCAAGCAAAGAACTAGGGAAATTAAGGGATCGTGCTAAAGATGTTGAAAGAGCTCTATGATATCTAGGCATGCCAAGATGATAGCTTCACAAGAAAGAGAGAAATTGCAAAAAATTAAATAGGAGAGATTGTTTAGACTAAGTATTGTAATTCAAATATTGCTTCAAGAACTTCACTCACATTTAGCTTGTCAAAAATCTCAACATATGGCATTGAAGTCCTTTAAGGATGAGGTAACAAGATAGTAAGCAAGAATAGATCAACAACTATATATCATAGGACCTTGTATTGATATAAGCAAAAAAATGATAAGTTGATAGATGTTCATGAAAACATAAAAAACATAAAATCAAGGTGTAGGAACAAAACACTTCAAGGAACCAAAAGAAAAAGGAAGAAATGATAAAGTGGCCAACCTAGCTGAGACCTATGACCTGAAACGTTGTCCAGAGAAATTAGACAAGGAAAGTTTGGAAGAAGAGAGATTTGACTTCAGAAACAAGGATAACTTTCAGCTTGTTAATAATCCCTTATTTGAGGTTAGATCTAATGTTTGATGTTCCCTTATATGACTCCTAAGGGTCTTTGACTAAATCTTTATATTTTAAATCACAATAAACTTCTTTCTATTATTACTTATACTCAATTCTTTATTTTGCCACAAATAAATGTTAAGTATTAATAACAATATTTTTTTGGGGTAGATATATCAATGCAATTGTGCATGTATCTTGATGTTATGTACAAGTAATATCACCCATGCTTCTGATATATTCTTTAATTCACTGCTAGAGAGATGCAACTAATCTTTGGTAAAGAATATAGACGAACAATATGCAAATATCTTTTTAAGTAGTTTTGATATCTTCAATCAAACTTTGATAACCAAAAACACTTCCAATAACAATGGAAATGACTTTGTGAAAATGCCCAATCCAATCAATATCAAAGACTAAACAAGGATTATATATATTGAAGTTGGAAGTATAGTCGTAGTCAACTAAATGACCTAATGTCATAGATCCTGATGATCTAATGTTGATTACTGATATGCAATAAGTATCATTAGAATTTCTATAGAGCAATTTGCAAGACCAAGTAATCACTGTTAAAGATTTATCATAATGTAAAAGTGATATGTACCATACTGGTATGAAGTTATTCACTATATCTGATATCTGCCTTATTGGAATGTGATATGATTGATTCTGTTTGGTTTGTAAAGATGTTGGATATTTATTTGATCTCTATCTGATATAATATCTTTGTAATGGTGATGACCCAATTATGGGTGATCTGTACTATTGCAATTTCTGATGTAACTCTTGTTACTTATGTGATATATATGTCACTATTCCTGATCTTAATCATTGTACTCATGGGATCTGGCTTTCTGATGTCTATTGGATTACTACCACTTATGTCTATATAGAATATAAAGTAATCTTCTGTCTGAATAATGTCCTTGGACTGGTTATTGATGCCTTTTTAATATCATTTGAAGAATTGCAACTCTTCATTGCACCTTTTAGTATTTGGCTCCTCTATCATTATTGCACCCTTTTGGATAACTAATCCATGATTAGTATTTGTGATTAGCATGATATAATTTAAAGAGAAAATGCTTACATTTTAGTATCAAGCTTGTTTTATGAATGAATGGAGAAAAACTAGCAACATATCCATTTCAGCTTTGTGTTTTTCACTGTTAGTATTTGATTATTAGAACATAACTATACATCCTTGTGAATTGGAGTTTCAGCAAAGATTTAATATTATTTGGATTTCTTTCTTATTGTAGCAAAGGTTATGGAGGCCCTGAACATTCCAAGAGGTGTCCGACATGTGCTTTTTTGAACAGTTAATACTGACAGGTATTTTAAGTTTTAATAATATGGATCTGTATAATTCTAATTTTAATACAATCTTATTGCAGGTTGATAGATTTTCTTAACAAGTTTTCAAAGTGTTTTTTGTAAAGTCATTGTTCACTCCAGATCGATCATCCTAACTTTTAGCTGCAAGTGCCTTGCCTTTGGTCAAGCAGAAAGCTTTTCTTAGGCCCATGTAATATGGTGGGTAATTTTTTGGGTTTCTCCTTACCAATTAAAACTTTGATGTGACCCTTATTGTATGCTTTTTCCATGCATAACATGAATAAAAAAATAGCAATACTACATTGATGTGCAATGGGTACATTGAAGAGGTAGAAAATCAAATAGAAAAAATACATTGTTCTATGTTTTGCATGTATTTATGTAATACATGCTTACTAGGCACCATTATGAATATCTTCCTTATTTTTCCAATGAGAAAGGACTCTAATTGGAAAATTTAGGAGCATATCTCATGATTTTTGTCTTCCTCTTGCTACCTCTCCCTATCTCCATCTCTTCTTTAGCTCTCTCTACTTATTTTATAACCTATTTATCCCACTATCCTTATCACCTTCTTTCTATATCTCCTTATATCTTTCTCTCTCATTCCACCATCTATATATCTCTTTATCGCCCCTTCTCCTTATTCCTCCATATCTCTTTATTTATTCCTCTCTATCTTTCCCACTTTATCTCCCTGAACATCTCAACTTTTAGAGAAGCAAAAATATTTTGCTAGTTAGGATCAAGTGAAGCAAAAGGCACTGTAGGCTAAATATGCTTGTGACAGGGTCGTTGTGGTGGCGACGGTAGTTGGCATTGCTGCCATAGCGGCCCCGCCCAAGAGCTAGCTGTAGACGTCACAATTGTGATGTCTACGCATCCATTGCAACAAAATGTGTTTCGTACACATAGCAACTCCATTGCAATTCTTACATTTACGTTGCAATTGTGATGTCATTGGAAGAATTGCAATGGTCGGCGACATCGACGCCATAGCTACCACATTGCTGGTGCCATTGCACATCCCCATTACAATTGTGACATCAAGGGAAGTAATGGGCACAGCGACCCCATGGCCAGATGCTGACACGACCCCGTCACAATGTGTAGGTAGAAGTCAGAATTGCGACAGGAGTTGCATGCATTGCGACGAGATTCATGACGGATTAGAATGGTGAAATTGTGACAGAGTGGCATCAAAATTGTGATGACAGAGGATAGATGTTGTAATTTTTCACTAAAAAATAATGACGTCTACTACCGTCGCAGTGGCGACACATTACCATTGTAATTTTAACACTTAGCTGTCACAAATCGATGCCAAATGTATGTGTAAAGATGGATGACCAAGAACATTTAATTTAGGAGAAACTATATTTGAGCATTCCTATGCAAGAATTAAAGGAGAATTTTTGAGTAGTTTCTAGATGATAAAAGAGGAGACAAAATGGTGGAAGCATTCAATGAATCTAACCAAACCCTAAGATTAATGGATTTGATTAAGGAAAAAAAAATAGAATTACCTATTTAAGGAGGTGTAAAGGCTAAGCTTAAAGAGGTTTGTAGAGGTGGTGAAGACCTAATGAGGTTGGAGTAGTTATTGATGTTATTGATTAGTTAACTTTAGCAGGAGGCTAAATATAGTTGTGAAGAGGTGAAGAGTGATTGCTTGAAGGGTTGTTAAGAGAATCAAAGATTGGCATGAAAATGAAGGCTAGTTAGTGGATCAACATGTGAACTAAACTGAGATCTATATTTCCAAAGTGAGTTGTACTTGTTAGATCAATTTTTTGTTACTTTCTAACCATTGTATTAGTATTGAAATCCTTTAATCAAGGTTCACCTAGAAGCCATAAGTAAATCCTTTAATCAAGGTTACATTCTAATGAAATGTTTTAAGACCTCTAACAAGGTTTGTGCTATAAGGGTGATTAAATATTTTAACAAGGTCACATTTAATAGTGTGTTTTGTAACCTTAAATAAGGTTGGATCCTAATAGAGCTCACTTCAAAAGAGTGAAAAAGTGGTGACATGTTATTGGTAGTCTTTTTCCAAATTGGATTTCCATGTTGAATCTTGGTGTCATACTTATGTGGATGTTGTTTGAGATGTTGATTAATTTTTTTAACAGTCATATTTAATAGTGTATTTTGTAACCTTAAATAGGGTTGGCTCCTAATAGAGCTCACTTCAAAAGAGTGAAAAATTGGTGACATGTTACTGGTAGTTTTTCCCAAATTGGGTTTTCATGTTGAATCTTGGTGTCATACTTATGCAAATTTTGTTTGAGATGTTTTACTAATAATACTTTACATTCTACAAGTTTTACTGTTAGGATAGTGGACTACTAGTTTATGTTATTGAATGTTTACTATAGAGACCAGGCTATTGAACATTTAGATCTGAAGTATTTGAAGAGGTTGAAAGTTTAATTGGTACTTTTGGACCTTGAATAACTAATTCACCCCACCTCTTAGTTATTATAAATATTCTAAGATAATTCAATGAATCTTATGTGGTTATGATAGCAACTCATTATCATTGTAGTTAAAGAAGTGTTAGTATGGAAAAATGATAGGTTTGATTAATAGGTTAAAGAAGAATGAGTTCTTGAGTAACAATTAGTTAGTTGATGGTTGGCATGATTGATGTCAAGGTTGTAGTGACTCTAGGTGAGTTACTAGTGATCTAGTGATGTGGATGAACATCTAGAAATGATGATCTAAATCACATCATTCAACAATACTATATGGACAAGATTCTAGAGGAAGTAAGTAGTTGGTCAAAACATATTTGATCTCTGGCACAAAATTGTATGAATTAGTTTGTGTGATCATGTAAACATGTTTTGTAGAATAATATATTGTCTTATGGCAGTTGGATCTAAGTGGTATATTTGAATTCATATAATTAACTTGTTTTGGATTTGACTAAGGTATTGAACTTGGAAGACCAATGTATATGTTTCAAGGATGATTTTTTTTTTAATTAATCAAAGGTGAGAAAGTATAATGATAAAGCACAAGGTGCAATCTAGCCAAGAAGAAGTTAGATGTGTTGAGAAGTGAGATTGAGATTTATTAGATTTGATCAAGAAGAGGTAGAATTTTTATATAGATTATTCTTTCTATTGTTCCCTAATGGTTACAATAGTCAAAATTCATTATTTGAGTGGGTCCTGATAGGTCCATTTTTGTAAATCCTTTAAAAAGGTGGCACTTTAACTAGTGCCCAAAATCCTCTAACAAGTGTACTCCTAATAGGGCTAGAGGTAAATCCCCTAATAGGATTGGACCTAGTGGTGACTGTATACCTTCTGACATGGTTAAGCTCCTAATAGGGTGTAGTTTAGAAGGGTACACAATTTGTGGGTCATAATTCCCACTATAATTTTGATCTAAGTTGGGTTTCCATGATACCAAGTTCTCTATATCAATTTTCTGGATGTTCATCTATTGAATTATTTTATGTATTATTGTTGAGTTTCTTATCAGTTAAAAGTTTAAAAGATTGAAAAGTTCATTATTTGGTTGATTATTGATTCACCCCACCCCCCCTCTTAAAAATATGATCACTTAGGACTAATATTGGTATTGGATCTATGGTGGACTTTATTGTGGTTAAAAATTAACATCTCTATGGAAATATCCAAAAATGATAGGGAAGGAAATGTTATAAAGTAAAGTCTTCCAATATAACTTACCAGGGGGGTGAGTGACTTTGTTATGTGCTTTAAAAAACTTTATGCCCAACTATGGATATCACTTACAAATCTTAGACTTGCATATAATAGTAAATTAAAAAGTAAAACTATGGACAACATAAAGAAACTCATAACACCATATTTTGTTAACTAAGGAAACCTTGGCCAAGAGAAAACCCTTGTGGGGATGGTTTGTGAACTAGGGAAACCCTAGTTAAGGAAAAACCCTAGTGGGGATGGTACCCACAAAATGATCCACTAATCAAAAGTATATTGTCAAAGATATTGACCTATTAGGAGTTTATTACATCCATATAGTGTATATTTCCTTTTTAGAGGACTAGGAATTATTAGAATCCTTGACCATATTAGGAGTTGGTATTATAGTACACTATAAAAGTTGCTCCCACTGCCCAAACATGGATACATAACTTTACAAGGTATTTATAGAGATAGATACAAAAACCTTTGATTGTGCTTGATATCCTCTATATTGAACTAGTCCTTGTAGTTCCTCTTGACACATAATATAAAAAAATCTATATTTTTCTCTATACATAAAATTTGCATCTATATGAATTATAAAAAGTGTGCATATAGACATTATACCATTAATATACAATAGTATTCTTTGTTAAACAAAAATATAAGTCTTTTATACCAATATCTTTATATTAGTCATCCTTATGTTGCTTTGCATGTTACCAAATCTTCAAATTAATTTCCACCACATGAGGGTTAATATATAGG
The DNA here is from genome assembly GCA_028749045.1 of Cupressus sempervirens. Classification (NCBI taxonomy): domain Eukaryota; kingdom Viridiplantae; phylum Streptophyta; class Pinopsida; order Cupressales; family Cupressaceae; genus Cupressus; species Cupressus sempervirens. The sequence goes on from CM053787.1 coordinate 143,112,594, forward strand.
ATGTCAACCCTACCTTTTTAAGTAATTATTATTTCAATCCAAAATAATTCCTTAACAAAAAACTTGATACTTTATTGTTTATCCTATTTATACTATCATACTTGTCTCTAGTAATCTTTCCATAACTTAGTCAAAAATTAATATAACTTTCAGTGGGCTTGCACATGTGCTCTAATATTTCTATACCACCTTCCTCTATGTCAACATAACTTTATGTGCTTCTAGTGAATCTTGTCAAACAAAACTATTTATATGTTCTTTGTTCCTCTACATAATACTTATTCAAAATCCTAAGTATACCAACACCAAACTTATCCTTAAGTTCTACCATCTCAAAATTAGTTAAATATATTGCCATAAATGACATCCTATCAAATACCCTTAGCCAAGTTTCCAAAAATCTCATCCTTTGTCATTGATGGAAACATATGAAAAAATTGGCTAAGTATGGCAAGAGCTTTAAAATTTTCAAAATTTACCAAGTGAAAATTCAAAATATGGATCATTTTCAAAATTATACCATGTTATATATTTATTGTACTCCCCCTTACAATATTCTTTACATCTATTTTATTTCTGCCCCACCTTACAATATGTTCAATTTTCATATGTACTACTTATAATTGTTTTTCTCATCACTCCCCTTTTGACATTAATGATAAAGATGAGTCCAAATATATGTAGAGGTCAACACTTTGGTGCTTAGTTATTTCTTAAGATAAAGCTATGCCCAAGAGTGTCATATAATTAGATAATTTCTTCTTTAGGTTTACAAATTATGTTTCAAATGAAGTTCTAATTGCATCTACAATACTGACTACTCCATATAATGCATAATATGCTACTTCTATTGAATTAAGATCTGTAAAGGAAAACTTATCATATGAAGATGTTGCTACTAATAGTGTGTCTAGTTCTCTTTGCACTGAGTCAATCTTCTAAGTTAATTAATCCCTAACTATATTGAATCTCTTCAAGGTTATATATCTATCATTCTCTAACATTATTAACTCATCATATTTCATGTTGTTCCTTTGATCAATTTCAATAACCTTATCACCAGTTAATCTCATATTGGTTTTGACAAATGAGTGACTACACACTTAGTCATATTCATAAAGTGCATGTTGAGTAAGTAGTGTATGTTGAGAATGTAGGTGTGTTAAAATTTTATGTTTCAAATCTCCCAATGAGAATAGAATACATCTAGGGGCAACTACTTCCCATATACAACATACCCTTTTAGACACCAGGCCAACTATAAGGCTATACCCTTCTTCTACTTTAGGTTCTACAAAACCTAGGTAGGTGTACCTTAAATTCATTCATATGGTACTAGTGCTAAAACATATACTCAAATCTAACAAAGCAGATAATACCCTTAATCTTCTAGCACTTACACAAACTATCATGGATATGAAATAGCTAATGGCATAACACATGAATTTGAAAAGATAAGTGAGGGTAACTCTTTTCAGCTCTTCAACAAAAAGGGAAAAGGATTTTATTATTGAGATTGATTTCAACATAACCTAAACATGAACAACACAACATATTGATCTTATAACTGATTAGTTCCTTATCTATTGGGAAATCCCATAAATCAATGATGTACATCCTTGAAGTTCATTGATACATTCCATATATCAAGACTTTTTGATTTATCCATTCACCTTGTGAATTAGAAATTTGCATCTTTCTAAATCTCATACTCAACCTATCCCTTCATTAAATTTGCAACCCTATGATGATAAACTAAGCATTTACATGACTCCTTGAATCACAAGAAAAACATATCAACACATAAAATCTAAAATATACTGCAATTGGACAATATGCACCTTGCACATATATCATAGAAGATCACAAATAGCATGAACAAGAGAGTAAATTTAGATTAAAGATTAACTTGTTAATGCACTTTTATTCGTTTCCTTGAAACAAATACATAAATGATGCATGAAAAAACCTTCTAAAACTACTACCTAAACTAGAACTATCTGTAATATTATTACTTTTTGTTCATGACAAGAGAAATGCTTAAGAAAAATGATGGAATCATAGCTCTAGATCCAACCAACTAGAACCAACCCCAAAGAAAGAGAAAAGAAGAGACTAAATAGAAAGGAAGCAATCCTAGATCAAATCATATGCTTCCATTTGTCCACTTGGAAAACCTCCACCAATTACTGAAGAATGTCTCTCTACTCTCTCTATAACTACAAATTAGATCTTTTCTTTTATGCTAAAGAATGCCTTTGAAAATATCACTAGATTGATAAAGATATAATACTGAAAAGAATGTCATATCTTATATCAAACTAGGGCCAAAAATACCCATCAAATGAGTTCTAGAGGCAAAAGTAACTCTTAGAATCATTTTACTTTGAATCTACAATCAACAAATTCAACAACTCATCTCCAACTAATTTTGATGCTTAATGACAAATTTTTCCCATTTGATTGAGAATTCCTTGAAAAACACAAAACTTATCATATCTTGTACTAGTGATTACCTATACACATTCTAACTTCAAATCTAGATAGCTTGTCCTCTCTCAATTCTGATGGTATATTACACTCTACATTTTTGACAAAAATCACCCCTATGGAATAAATTTGAAATTTTAGGCCCCAGTTTATGAACAAAGTATAAAATTGAAAATTTTAAACTAAGCTATAGTTGAAACTATAGAAAATGTGTAAAATATTTTAATTTTTCATTAGAGGCATGGATGTTGAAATTTTAAAGAAAAACAAATAAAAAATCAATTTTTGAAATTTCATATTTTTTCTCTTTTCTAGAATTTGAGTCAACCCTCCTTGTTGACCACCATGTGGCACTTTATCTCTACCCAGTTAGCACACTCTACCACATGTCAATTTTTTGTATCATCACATCCTCAACCCTTGACTGCACTTTAACCCAAATGAACTAGTGAAACAATGCATTTCGCACCTTTGGAGCTCCTTGGCCTTAACCATGGTAAAGCCAAGAGACCATGTGAAATAGACCATTTCACATGGTCACATCACCTTTTCCCTTTAACTTTATATGCTAGCAACATCATGCCTGGCAATTAGCTAAATGCATTGCACCATCGCATAGTTAGCCTCCAACTATGTAGTAAGGCCTGTGAGAGTACAACTGGGTACCACCTAGCCATGGTAATGTCACCCTCCTTCTCTATAGTTAGCATCTATTTTTTTGGTCAAAATTTGTTGACTATTCACATCCAACTAGAAATCAAGCCATCATGGGGCCCCTTGTGAGACTGTAGGTTCAAAAATTGGGTGTCTTTTTTACATTCATCTCATTGTGTGTTTAGGCTTATAAATAGTAGAAAGTTTTCTTGTGTTGTGAATGTGGGATAATCACTCCAAATGACCTCTTTTAAAGAAAATCAAAACTCTTATGTTCATCCTCCTTCCTGTGCAACTTGCATGATAAGTCATTTGATCTATGATTGTCTACTTCAACATTTTTCTAATTTGTAGTATGGATAATACTTTGAATTGGATAGCCATGTGAATATGGGGTCAAAAAGAAATCCAAAGAGCTCAAAAACAGTGGAAAAAATAAAATCCATTCTCCCTAAGTCTACATAAATGGGTCTTATATAGCTGCTAGTTACATTTTCTATCAACACCCTTGCACTTGGTGATTGGTATCTACAATAGGCCACATATGCTAGAGATATTGATGATCATGATTTTTGATTTGGGGACCAGAGTAGGTCTACTGTTGCCTTTGTCATGGATTTATCTGCAAAACCTTGTTTTGTAATGTTCTTTTGTATGGTCTACATGTTCTATGTTTCCATCTCATTCCTCTTGAACCTTTTTCTTTCTTTGTGGTGGCAGGTGTCTTCTTGTACACATCATGTGGCATCTATTTGCTAATTCTAGTCTATGTCAACTTTCTAACTTAAATTTCTTCTCCCCAGTCCTCTTCTCACTCTTGCCTAGCAACTGCAAACTTATTAGGTCTTTCACATCATGCATTTCTTTCTCAATAGAATCCATCTTGATTAATAGTATATTTCACCAATTTCTCATAGCATGGAATCACTCACACAAAATTTTATAAAAGGTTGACACCAATGGATTAGAAATCCTCTTTTACCTATACTACTTGCTCTATAAGTTGACAGTAAATCACATAAAAATAAAATTACCTCTAGTCATTAATATCCTTAATGCATCAAGGCCTTGGCATCTCAAGTTTGTGGGAAATTCAATGAGCTCTTATTTGTGTGTATAAAATCTAAGCAGCTCATTCAAGAAGGAAAATTCCTATTGACAAGAACAAAAATGCATCTTTAAATGTTGGTGAGGTAGACCAATATATAATGCAAGTCATAATGATGTCATCTTCCCTCGAGTCATCGATAGCTCCAAATTCAGTATAGACCACATCTAAACCCCACATATAGGACTTCTTTCGTTCATCAAAACTAAATGAAAAACCATTTAGATTTAGTTTTATCAAATGTATACCCCTAATATTTTTACACCTTGGCTTGTGTAGTGAAATCAATTTAAATCATCCATCTTTTGAAGTGTTTATCAACTCTATGGCAGCATTCTATGAATGACTAGTTTCAACTATCAAAACATCACCCAAATAATACATAAAATGATGGCACTCATGCTTCAACATAATAACCGCTTTACCATTCCATTCACATCTACATGATTTAAAAAACAATGCTAGTCCCTTTGTCACTTTGTTCAAATTCTAGTCTCAATTATAGAAAGTTTTCATCTCCTATTTTGATGCCCTTTCTTACAATAGATGTAAGAATGAATGTCAAAAAATTGAAGACTTTGAAAATAGAGAAGATGAAAGTAGGAAATGGTAATTGACTACAATTGGGTCTTTTCATCACCTAATTGAAAGAAATCTCATATTTAATCTAGCACTCCATTTTTTGATATATGTGACATATGATCTTAATCATGATGAAAAGTGAAGTGCTTGATAGAATCAGTCAGACCTCAAAGTTGGTCCATCTAAAAAAACTTCAAACTAGAAATCTTGATCCTTCAAATTGATCCAATGAACTCAACTTACTGATTAAAATCTATTTGCATCACTAATTCAACCTTTAAAGCTCATTTTTAACCTTTCTAGGAAACTGCCAATCCCATGACAAGGGGTCCTTTGACTAGCTCTAAAAATCGACCAAAACACTTGACTAAGCTTTTAGATCTGACACATTGATTCTTTGTTCACACACTTGAAGCCCATCAGATTTTATGTAATGACAACACCTAGGTCAAAAGATATTGACTATCAAAGTTTCCTTCTCAGAACTGTCGGTAAGCAAACATGTGAGAAAACCATAAATTGTATTTAGATTTGGCTTCAAAAATAGGTCAAACTAACACTTGGGGGCACAAAAAATGGGGTATTAGTTCACTGTTACAAGGAGAGTATAATGGTAGAGTAATTAGATGTTTCCTAATTAACTCTAGTTGCTTAAGCTAAACTTTAGGCATCTAATAATTAATTATTTTATTAATTATTTTGATGCAACCTAGGTTAGACCTTTTTAGGGTTTTAATCTCCTTTATAAGGATGATCTCTCATTATAAAAATTGATTGAGAATTGAGAACTGAGATTAATTCATTTTTTTTATAGAAATCTTCTTTTTTTCTCATCAAGAATGTCTCGTCTATGGCTCTAGCATTTTTTGCCTCCATAGCTTGTTGCTTCTCTCTTTTGTAATAGGTTTTTGCATGTAGGTGATTCTTGGGAGGTATGGGATTTATCATTCATCAAATTCAACATATAATTATATGATTTGGTCTCATGATGAATAACAGGACACATTTGGAAAGCGTGTGAAGTGGGTACTTGGATTTGTAAAGTTGGGAACACTAGCAGAAAAGTGATTTTTGCAAATAGGGTGGACCTGGGAAAGTGTGCTAACGAATTCATCAAGACTTGAAAACTAGCACACTTAAATAATTTTTAGGGTAGACCATAGTGGTACAATCCATTTGGTTCAAAAAATCATAGATTTAGAGTTATGACATCCTAAACAAGAGTACTAATCAATTTACAATTTACGACACCAGTAAAACTTTAGCAATTGCATTCAGAATCTCATTTGAAAACAATTCAAATATATTCATCATAAGCTCAAATTTGAAACATAATGATTCCTTGACCTCTAGAATGTTATATAAAATTAATTTTCTCATTTTGGTCAATTGGGTCAAAGTTACAACTAGTCAAATAGAGATTCCCAGAATTCTAAGCAATTTACATCAGCATGACGACAATAACCAACTGACTTTGAGGGATTCAAAACCTAGTCAAAACATGTCAAAAATGACTTGAAAATGGATTCAAAGTTATGACATTCTAAATAGGAGTACGAATAATCTACACTTTATGACACCAGTAAAACTTTAGAATTGCATTTGGAATCACGTTCAAAAATAATTCAAATAAATTTGTCATAAGCTCAAATCTAAAACATAATGAGTCTCTAACCTCTAGAATGAAATGCAAAAGGAATCTTGTTATTTCATTCAATTGGATCGAAGTTACAACTAATCAAACAAAGACTCTCATAATTCTAAGCAATTTACATTAGCATGACAATAATAAATAATTGACTTTGACAAATTCAAAACCTAGTCAAAACATGTCAAAACAACTTGAGAACTATAACATAGGTTCTCTGATATGTGTACTAAATACACCCAAAGTGGAAATCCATGAAACATCATAGTGTGAGATATTCAAATGCAAACTAGGCTTTTTATTGTTGTTTGACACTTAGACAAAAATGTAGATCTAAACATCACTCAAAAGGAGACTTCATGGAATGAGTCAAAATGGAAATTTATCAATACAACATGCATACATGTGTTGAATGCAAAGTATTAGAAACATTAAACACCTTGTAGGCCTCAAAAGTACAATCAAGTAAAAATGCATTAAATGCATTTTAAGTGGCTCCAAATGACTCAAAAGCTTACAGTGGTACCAAAATTAGGAAGAAAATTTTGAGTCCCATCAGAGCATAAGTTGTTAGCTAATGCAAGCTTAGTAGAATATGAAGTATGTGTCAAGCACTAGTATGTGTTGAGTAGATAGTTAGTGCCAAGTCACTCTAGTGTCAAGCAAGTTAGTATAGGTTGAGTGAATAGTGGATTTTGAGGCATTCAAAAGATGAGTTACAACATTGAAGATATAGTGGATGTCAAGCATCATAGACTTTAAGTGTCGAGTAAATAATTTTGGACATAGTTGTTTGTAATGGCACAAACTTCTATGTAGTCCATTTTTGTGCCAACTTAAAGACTTTTTTACAATTCTAGATGATAATAATGAATCTATATTGAGAATCCCTATGTAGTACATACAACCAATCAAATTGAGGGATGTTCTAAGCAGTAAAATGGGTAAATCACAATCATTGATTCTTACCTAACCTTAAGTCATCTAAGTCTTCTTAAGGAAAGAAAACCCTAAAGATGTTAAGGAGTGAAGAGAGAAGTTTGTATGCATAGACACATCATTCATGGTGAATAAGTATTTGTGAACTGAGATATGCATTATAGAATTAGATAGAGAGAATAGAGGAAAGAAGAGAGGATAGAAGTGATACATCTTATTGGAGAGGATCAAGTACATATCAAGAAAGAGGTCCTATATTATCTAGCAAAGGAGTTTTGACTGAATGATCAAAGCTGAGACATTCTAATAGGTGAATTAGTAAAATCTCTTAATAGAGTAGCCTTAATAGGTCTCAAGTTCTAATAGACTTTTGTGTAAATCTCTTAAATGAGTGCTTACTTCATTGTAAGTTTAATTCCTTTTTCCTGGCACACTTCTAATAGGGTTTTGAAATCCTTTCACAAGGTAAGATCTAACAATATTTGTAAGCCTTTAACAAGATAGACATTTCACAAGGTAGATCATAGTTTATGATCAAACATTATAACCTTCATTGGATACACTTTACAACTGTATTGGTAAAGATGTTGTGATATGGAGCCTATTTAGACTTAGAGGGTTATTCATTGTGATTTCCCTCCAAATTATTTCTATGGGGATTTGGGGATAGTGTCCCAAAGACAGGGTCAAGGGGCAACACTTTTATTTGTAAAAGTGCCCTTATATTATGAAAGGCATCAGCTACTATTTTTCTATTATTCTATCCCTAATTTTGTAAACGAAAAAAGCTTGTATAAAAAGGCTTAGGGTTAGGTATTTCATTAAGAATGGTGATATTGAGCTATAAGGGATTACAAATTGTAATCAAGTTGTAATTACTAGATAATAATAATATTAGACTTGTTATTGGTGGATGTAGCCTAGGGATTGGGTGAACCACGTTAAATCTTGGTGTCTTTTATTCTCTTTTATTTGATCTACTATTTTCTAGTATTGGTTATATTTTCATGTAACCATTATTTCTATCTAAGCTTAATCCTATCAAGTGGTGTCAGAGCTAGGTTGGTCATTATTATTTTTTTAGCTAGACCATTATCATTTTTTAAAAAAAAATTATTGATCCTCTACATGAAGCTCTCATAGTTGAGTGGGAGCAATGGTAGATGAGGATAAGCTAGGGTTTGACAAGTTTAATTGGTAGAACTTTTAGTTATGGAAAATTAGAATGGAGGACTATATTTATTAGAAGGATTTAGGGAAGCTATTGGAAGGAAAAACCAAGAATTAGGGATCTATAAAAAATAATGACTAAGATATTTTGGACAAAAAAGCACTTCAAACTATTTGATTATGCCTGGCACAATCAGTGGCATTTAATATTACAAAAGAAAAGACAATAGAAGAGTTGATGCAAACCCTAGAAAAAATAATGACTAAGATATTTTGGACAAAAAGGCACTTCAAACTATTTCATTATGCCTGGCACAATCAGTGGCATTTAATATTACAAAAGAAAAGACAATAGAAGAGTTGATGAAAAGCTCTCTACTTCAAAAAAGGTATTTCTCATGAAGCATTTATTTAATATGAAAATAACAAAAGGTGGATTTGTTGTGGATCATTTAAATAATTTTAATACTATTATTAGTCAGTTATCTTTTGTGGGTATCAATTTTGATGAAGAAATTAGGGCTCTCTCAATTTTTTGTTCTTTTCTTGAAAGATGGAATGGCTTGGTATTAGTTGAATAATTATGTTTTTGGATCTAGTAACCTAAAATATGATGATGTGATGGGCGTTATTTTAAGTAAGGAAACTCATAAGAAAACCTTAGGTGGATCTACATTAGCAAGTGCTTTGAATGCACAAAGCAAAGGCACAATGACTGAGAGAGGAAATAATTTCAAAAATTGTGGGAAATCAAGAGGAAAGTCAAAGGGAAAGATGTCTCAATCAAGAGGACCAAGAGATTGTTGATACTATGGATAATTAGGGCATAAGAAGAAAGATTGTTGGACTCAAAAGAAAAATGAAGGAGATAAGCCAAAAAGGAACAAGGAGGCAAATGTGATAAGTAAAAAATCCAAAAGGAATACTTTTCTTTTGTCTTTAGAAAGTGTTGATGATTCATGGGTTTTAGATTCTAGTGCTTCATTTCATGCTACACCACATAGAGGTTATTTCATTGATTATGTCCAAGGGGATTTTTGGCTTGTTTATTTGGGGGATAATGAACCCTGTCATATTTTTGGAAAGGGAAAAGTTAAGATTAAGTTACAGAATGGGAATCATTGTCTACTACATGAGGTAAGACATGTTCCAAGGATGAGTAAGAATTTTATTTCAGCAGGGAAACTCAGTGATGAGAGTTGTTTAGATACTTTTAATGATAAAAATTGGAAGGTTTTAAAAGATTCCCTTGGAGTATAAAAAGGTGTGAAAGTTACACACCTTATATCTTTGTACAAGTCATATTGTTCCTTCTACTTTGATTGTTTTAGAGAAAAATGAATGTTCAGGAATAGTTGTTGTAATTGAGCATGAAGAACAAATAGCTATTGTAGATTCCTTTACAGCGTTGTGGCACAATAGACTTGGACACTCAAATGGGAAAGGTATGAAAGTACTTCATTCAAAGAAAGTTTTACTAGGTCTAAAATGTGTTAATATGTATTTCTATGAAAGTTTTGTGTATGAAAAGAAAAAGAGAGTGAGTTTTGTGAAGGCTAGGAAGGAAAATAAAAGTGAGAATTTAGAGCTTGTACATATAGATGTATGAGGACCAGCTCAAGTATCTTACCTTGGTGACTCTCATTATTATGTTACATTTATTGATGATGCAACTAAAAAAGTATAGGTTTATTTCCTTAGAAAAAAATTTGATGTATTTCAAACTTTTCAGATATGGAAATGCTTGGTTGAAAATGAGATTGGAAAGAAATTGAAATGTCTTAGATTGATAATGGTGGTGAGTATTATAGTCATGAATTTGAAGATAATTTCTTTTCTAATAGTATTTGTAGATAGAAAATTATTTCAAGGGCTCCTTTGGAAAATGGAGTGGCTAAACACATGAATAGGACAATAACGGAGTGTGAAAGAAGCATGAGGTTGCATGCAAGGTTACCCTTAAAAATGTGGGCAGAGGCTATTAATACTACTATATATTTAATTAATAAAGGTACCTCTACTCCTTTGGTTTGTGGTATTCTAGAAGAAGCATGGATTGGTAAGAATGTGAGTTATTATTTTCTCAAAACCTTTGGTTGTGAAGCATTTTCTCATATAGATTCTGAAAATAGAACCAAGCTAGAAGCTATGTCAAAGAAATGTGTATTTATTGGATATGACATTAATGAGTTTGGTCATAGGCTTTGGGATTTTAAAAATTATTAAATTGTAAGAAGCAATGATGTCATATTCAGTGAGAAAGTGTTGTGCAAAGATCTATTGCAGCAACATGAGAAGAAAAAAAATGATTATGTAGTGTTGGATGATACTTCAAAAGCTTATGTTCCAACAATTCCTCATGATGAGCAACAATGACAAAAAAAAATACAAGACACCCCACTGAACGTTAGATGGTCAATAAGGATGAATAGACCTCTAGAAAGATTTTCTCTTTTCTTGTATTCTATTTTACTTACTAATGTTGGTAAACTTGAATGTTATGATAAAGCTATGTAGGTCGATACAAAGACTCGGTGGGAGTCTGCAATAAAGAAAAAGTAGACACTTTGTTGAAAAATAAGACATGGGATTTATATAAGTTACTTAGAGGTAAAAAGGATTTACAAAATAAGTCAATTTACAAGATTAAAGAAGATGTTGGAGGTAAGAAAATATTTAAAGCTAGGCTAGTTGTAAAAGGATTTGCATTGAAAAAAGGCATTGATTTTGATGAGATATTCTCTCCTATTGTTAAAATGACTTATATTTACATTGTTTTAAGTATTGTGACTACTAAAGATTTTCAATTGGAGTAGCTTGATGTTAAAATAACCTTCCTTCATGGTGATTTGGATGAAGAGATATATGGCTCAGCCATAGGGATTTGATGTCAAAGGTAAGGAGAACTTTGTGTGTAGATTGAAGAAAAGTTTATATGACTTGAAGCAAGCACCTCGGAAATGGTATCTAAAATTTGATAGTTTTATGCATGAGCATGGATAAGGTAGGTGTCATTCAGATCATTTTGTTTATTTTAAGAGGTGGGATGATGACAACTACATTATTTTACATTTATATGTTGATGATATGCTTGTAGTTGGGTCTAACATGGATCATATTAAGGGGTTGAAATGCTAGTTAGCACATTAATTTTCTATGAAGGATTTGGGGGTAAGAAAACAAATCCTTGGTATGAAGATTTGAAAAGATAGGAAGAATGAGAAATTGACATTATCTTAGGCTAGTTATATTAGGAAGGTGTTGCAACGTTTCTCAATGAAGAATGCTAAAGCTGTCAGCACACCTTTACTTGGTCATTTGAAGTTGACTAAGGAAATGTGTCCCAATACACAAGAAGAGGAGGAAAAAATGTCTAAGGTACCTTATGCTATAGTTGTAGGAAGCTTGATTTATGCTCTAGTAAGTGCTATGCTAGATATTACACAAGTAGTGGAAATTGTTAGTAGGTATATGAGTCATCCGAGAATTGAGCATTGGAATGTAGTTAAATGGATTCTCTAATATTTGAGAGAAAAATCGAGTAAGTTTTTACATTTTTTGTTGTAATGTGGAGCCTAATCAAACTTAGAGATTGATTTAGTGTGGTTTCCTGTCAAATTATTTCTATTGGGGTTTGGGGGCAGTGCCCGCAAGACAGGGTCAAGGGGCAACTCCCCAGGTGCACTTCCTATCACAGTACAAGGTGGGCTTGAGGGGAAATGCCCTCGTGAGGAGCCAAAAGTGGCCTTATATTGTAAAAGGCATCAGCTACTATTTTTCTATTACTATTATCATTCTAGCCCTAATTTTGTAATTAGCAAAAATCTTATTAAAAAAGACTTAGGGTTAGGGATTTTTCATAATGTGTGATGTAAAAATTGGTTCTTGCAATAGTATTGAGTTGTAAGGGATTATAGATTGTAATCAAGTTGTAATCACTGGATTCTAATAATATGATGCAGGAGCATCCAGAGGTATAAGGGCAATCCTGTGTCACCCAAAAAAAAATGTACTTAGACTTAGTTTCTATTTTATGTCTTTGCATTTTTGGATACCCATTTGGCTCAAATAAAGGTTCCAACTCTCATAGTTCAACTATCAGTGCATTTAAAAATCTTGAAAAAATAGGAGCATGCAATTTGACCATCATTTTGGTGACCTAGAAGATGTGACTTGGCCAGATGAATGTAATCAAGATTTCGAGCATTCCAGAAAAAGAATCAGGTCAAAAGGCCCCATGGTTTGAAATTTATTGCAATTTTTCGGGTTTTGGAGACCCCCTAAGAATGCTTCAAAGTCAGGTTTGGGGCATTAAATGACCTCGAAAAGGGTCAAAAAATGGGGGACGAGCAAAGCCTGTCCATAGGGCTATAGAGCGCTTCGAGAGCTTTCCGAAAATGTAAACGGTTCGTCAATCGGAGTTACGGTTCAAAAGTTATGCCTCCCGGAAGTTCGGCTACCGTTTCTGGATTCTTCTAGAATTGCACCGACTTCTAACGTAGCTTCCAGAACCTTCTATTTTGTCGGTGGATGCCTACTAGCACTTTCTAGAATGTACTCCTAGTCCTTAACCCTCCGGGGTCTATGTAAGGAGATTTTTGGCATTGTAAAAGGAGTTCGGATTGGAGCTTGAGAGGAGGTGCTAAAAGGAGAAATATTCTCCAGATTTATGCTATTGTAAGCCCGCAGGGCATGTTTTGAGTTTATTTCCTCTGCACTGTTTGTACTAGCTTATTTTCTCAGTTAATATAATTTCCCCTTTCTATTGTGTCTATTCTGGTTGTTGGGTTGTGTCCCCATCAAGTGGTATCAGAACGGGTTTTCCTGAGTGTGTAGACAGAGCACCGACTGTGAGGCAGTTTGCACCAGGACTGTGTGGTTGTGGGTTTGAGTTAGAAGATGCCTCCACGAAGAGAGCATGGTGGAAGGGCCAAATCTGTTGATCCTGAGGAAGTTAGAGCCCTCCAGAGATAGGTACAAGCATTGCAAGAGGAGCTTCGTAGAGGAGCAAATATTGCCGCAGATGACAATAGTGAGGATGACAATGAAGAGGAAGAAATGGAAGTTGACAAGGAAGTTCTGAATCCTATAGAGGAAAGGCTTTTTAGGGCCATTTTTAGGTTTGGGAAAAGACCTACAATTGAAGTGGGTATATTTTTGAGAAATTTGAAACCAGATGAGTTGGTCGATTGGATCAATGAACTGGACGAATACTTTGAATATGAGGATATAAGGGACCCAGATAGGGTTAAGTTTGCAAAGGCCAAACTAAAAGGCCATGCCAAAATCTGGTGGCAAGAGATTCAACTGGAAAGACTTAGAAGAGGAAAGGAGAAGATCACAAGATGGGATCGCATGGTGGACAAATTGAAGAAGCAGTTCATTCCTGTGGACTACGAGCTTGATCTGTTTAAGAAGATGCATGGGTTAAAGCAAGCAGGAAGATCAGTCCAAGAATATATAGAGGAGTTTTACCGACTCCTGATTAGAGCGGGGCATGCAAAAGCAAATAAGGAGAAGGTTGCTCATTATATCAGTGGGTTACGACCTAGCATCCAGGAGGAATTAAGTCTGGTAAGAATGACCAGCGTTGAAGAAGCATACCAGTTTGCCCTACGAGTTGAAGAGAAGCTGAGTAAAAGGTTTGAAGGAAGACAAAGAGGGCATGGTCAAGGAGGAAGGGGAAGCGGTAGATCATCTGGAGGCCGCAATGAAACTCAAAAGAAAAATGAAGATGAGGGTACTAGCAGGAACCAGAGGAATGAGGGTTTCAACCGCTCCCGTGATCAAGACATTGGAAATCAAAGAGGAAGAGGTAGAGGACGTGGGCAAGGAAGAGGAGGCTTCCGTGGTACCTATTTCCATTGCAATGAAGAAGGTCATCGTGCCTTTGAATGCCCTCAAAGACAAGGAAGGACAGATAGGAGAGCTGAGGGCCAAGCTAGGGTTGCTCATGTGGATGAAGATGCACAATCATCACATTCAGAGGATGCAGAAAGAGGAGAGACCTTAGTAAATGAAAGAGTCCTACTAAGTGGTGAAAATGAACCAGGGAAACGGAGGAGTTTGTTCCGTACTAGATGCAAGTGTGAGGATAAATGTTGTGATGTGATCATTAATGGTGGTAGCACTGATAACTTGGTATCCGAAGAGATGGTCTCTAAGCTGAAGCTCAAGAGGGAGAAACATCCCCAGCCCTATCGGATTTCTTGGGTAAAAGATGATCATAAGGTCCTGGTAAGTGAACAATGTTTAGTAAAATTCAAAATTGGGAGTTACCATGATGAAGTTCTTTGTGATGTTATTTCGATGGATGTTTGCCATCTATTGTTGGGTAGACCATGGTAGTTTGATAGACATGCAATACATGATGGAAATGCAAACACATAATCTCTAACAAAGGATGGAGTTAGTCAAAATACTGGCCTATATCAGCCATTGCCTGTTCCATCAAGGCCATGGGAGGACATAAGTATGGATTTTGTTCTTAGATTACCAAGGACACAAAAGGGTAATGACTCAGTATTTGTGGTGGTTGATAGGTTCTCCAAAATGGCACATTTCATTCCATGTCACAAAACTCATGATGCTGTCCATATTGCAGACTTGTTTTTCAAAGAGGTGGTAAGACTACATGGTCTTCCAAGGAGTATAGTTTTTGACCGAGATACTAAATTTGTGGGGTATTTCTGGAGGACATTGTGGAAGAAGTTGAGAACAGACTTGAAATTCAGTTCCACGCATCACCCACAGACTGATGGCCAAACAGAAGTGGTAAATAGAAGTTTGGGCAATTTGCTGAGATGTTTAGTTGGGGATAAGCCCAAGGGGTGGGATTTGATTCTACCACAGGCAGAGTTTGCTTATAATAACTCTATAAATAGGAGTACTGGAAAATCACCATTTCAAATTGTATATGGGAATAGCCCAAGGACTGCACCAGAATTGAGGAAGATAGAACAAGGGGAGAGAACAAGTACTGAAGCTGAGGAATTTGCTGAACACATCAAGCGTCTACATGAGGAGGTTCAAGCACACATTATCAAGATGAATCAAGAGTATAAAGCTAGGGCTGATGCAAGGAGAAGACATAAGGAATTCCAAGTAGGGGATCTTGTCATGGTGCACTTATGAAAAGAAAGATTTCCAGTTGGTACCTACAACAAGCTGAAAATGAATAAATTTGGCCCCTACAAAATTTTGAAGAAACATAACTCAGGAAATGCATATGAGGTGGAGCTGCCAGATGGTATTCACATTTCTCCCATTTTCAACATTGCAGATTTGACAGAGTATCATGATGATGGTACTAATGAGGAGCTGGTTTTAGAGCCATGTCCAATTCCTTCTTCTAAGAAGGAGGAGATAGAAGACATTCTAGATCATCGTGTGGGTAGGAGTACCAGAAACAGGTAGTATGAAGAGTATTTGGTCAAATGGAAAGGACGACCAATCGAAGACTCAACTTGGATTTTAGCAGCTGAGGTTTCCCATTTGGGATTTCCTCTACCATCCATAAAGTGACAGGGTCACTTTTCAATCTACCCTGGGTGTCTGATGCAGGAGCATCCAGAGGTATAAGGGCAATCCTGTGTCACCCAAAAAAAAATGTACTTAGACTTAGTTTCTATTTTATGTCTTTGCATTTTTGGATACCCATTTGGCTCAAATAAAGGTTCCAACTCTCATAGTTCAACTATCAGTGCATTTAAAAATCCCGAGAAAATAGGAGCATGCAATTTGACCATCATTTTGGTGACCTAGAAGGTGTGACTTGGCCAGATGAATGTAATCGAGATTTAGAGCATTCCAGAAAAAGAATCAGGTCAAAAGGCCCCACGGTTTGAAAGTTATTGCAGTTTTTCGGGTTTTGGAGACCCCTAAGAATGCTTCAAAGTCAGGTTTGGGGCATTAAATGACCTCGAAAAGGGTCAAAAAATGGGGGATGAGCGAAGCTTGTCCATAGGGCTATAGAGCGCTTCGAGATCTTTTCAAAAATGTAAACGGTTCATCAATCGGAGTTACGGTTCAAAAGTTATGCCTCCTGAAAGTTCGGCTACCGTTTCTGGATTCTTCTAGAATTGCACCGACTTCTAACGCAGCTTCCGAAACCTTCTATTTTGTCGGTGGATGCCTACTAGCACTTTCTAGAATGTACTCCTAGTCCTTAACCCTCCCGGGTCTATTTAAGGAGATTTCTGGCATTGTAAAAGGAGTTCGGATTGGAGCTTGAGAGGAGGTGCTAAAAGGAGAAATATTCTCCAGATTTATGCTATTGTAAGCCCGTAGGGCATGTTTTGAGTTTATTTTCTCTGCACTGTTTGTACCAGCTTATTTTCTCAGTTAATATAATTTCCCCTTTCTATTGTGTCTATTCTGGTTGTTGGGTTGTGTCCCCATCATAATATTGGACTTACTATTAGTGGACATAGCCTAGGGATTGGCTTAACCACACTAAATTTTAGTGTCTTGTGTTCTCTTATGTGCAATCTATTATTTTTTGATATTGGTTATATTTGCATGTAACAGTAATTTATGTCTATGGTTAATCCTAACACTTTGGGTGCTCTACTACTGATTTATAGGGCTGTGTTGACTTGGATTTGGTAGGGTATATTGATACCAGGTGGAGTACTATAGGTTATGTATTTACTATTGGTGGTTCAGCCATGAGCTAGGTTTCTAGGTTACGGAAGGTTAATGCTTTATCCACTAAAAAGGCAAAGTAGGTTTCTTCTACAAAGATAGTTAAGGAGATAATATGGCTTCAGTTCTTCTTGGAAGAATTGGGACACCTTAGAAGGATAATTATTTATTTATAGATACTCAAAGTGTGACTCATATTACAAAGGATTCAGCTCTGCATTCAAAGACAAAACACATACAATTGTGGTACCATTTCATTCAATTAGTTTTGGATGATGGACAATTAAAGTTGGAGAAGATACATACAAATGATAATCCAACAGATATGTTTAAAAAGGTTGTGACAAGGGAGAAGTTGAATTCCTCTTCAGCTTCAGTTGGTCTTCTAGACTAAACAAAATACAAGAACAACAAAGTCTAGGGTGGTTTGATATTTCAATGGGAGCTACAAGTTTCACATTGCGATGATCAATCTCCAAGTGGGAGGTTATTATTGTGGATTCTAATCAATCTCCTAGTGGGATATTTTTGTGATATGAAGCTTAATCAAACTTAGAGGTTTATTTGGCATGATTTTTCTCCAAATTATTTCTATGAGGGTCAAGGGGCAGTGCCCCTATGGGGTCTTGGGGAATACCCTAGGTGTGCTCACTATCCAAGTATAGGATGAGGTTGAGGGACAATGCCCCCATGGAGGTTTTTGGGGGTAGTACCCCTAAAGTAAAAAATGCTCTAATATTTTAAAAGGCATGGACTACTATTTTTCTATTATTCTAGCCCTAATTTTGTAAGTGGCAAAAGCTTGTGTAGAAGGGGTTAGGTTTAGGGATTTCATTATGAATGGTGATATCTTAGCTTCTTGTGATGATATTGAGATGTAAGGGATTATGGATTGTAATCAAGTTGTGATCACTGGATAATAATAATATTGGACTTCTTCTTGGTGGAAATAGAATAGGGATTGGGTGAACCATGTTAAATCTTGATGTCTTGTGTTCTCTTTTATGTGATCTACTATTTTCTGGTGTTGTTTATATTTCCATGTAATTGTTATTTTTGTCTAAGGTTAACCTAATAGAATACTTTTGGGTATCATTCCCACCCTAGTTTTACCTTCTCATTGATGGTTTCTTATCTTGTTTCATATATATGTTGAATGTTTATTTTTTCATGCTATGGATGAACATGCCTAGTTTGGTATTTTAGTTTATATACAAATTGTGAGATGGATGTGTGGTGAATGATTTAATGGATAAATATTTGAAGCATTGATTCAACCTCGGCCACCCCCCCCCACTCTCTAAGTGTTTACTTTCCCTATTGTATTTCCAATAATTGGTATTAGAGCTTTGCAACTTTAAGGAAAGATCTTGAAGAAGGAAGTATACAATAAGGAAAAGTCATTGAGAACAAGAAGATTGAAATTTAGGTTTCCCTACATCACCTAAATGAAGCAAGAGATGATTTCAAATGATCATTAAAAAGAAGCAAGTATATATCTGTTGAGGAGAATGACACACATTATCAAGAGGAAGACACTACTAAATGGTTTGCAAATGGAAACTCAAGTGAATTTGATGTAGTAGTTGTAAATTTTATGGAAATGAATGATGCCCTAACTGAAGGGGTCAGAAATCTTAAGATAGAACAAGAATTCCAATTAGTATTGCTATGTGAGGTGACCAAGGAAAAAAAAGAAAGCTGAGGAAGAAAAATTCATGATTGAAGTGATTAATTGTGTATTCTCTTTTATGTTACACAAAATGTCATATCATTTCTAGTTAGTATATGTTGAGCTCACTCAGGTAATGAAGATAGTTTTCTATGTCCACCAAACATTCTAGAGTTTTCCTAGTTTAGAAGTCTATGTCTACCGAGTTCACTCAATTGTCAAAGGAAAGTTTGTAGAAGTTGAGTATTAACTAAGCTTGCTTGGTTAATGAAGAAATTTTTGGATGGAACTAGAGTTAATTGAGCTCACTTGGTTACCAAAGGAACTTTGTGAATATGTAGTGTTAATTGAGTTCACTTGGTTAACACAAGAAAATAATTTTTAAGTTAGCATCTACTAAGTATGGTTGGCTAATAAAGGATTTTCTTGTTTTACCATATTGAGTTCAATTGATTTCATTGTTAATTTTAGCCAACTAAGGAGATGAATATTAAGTATTCTAAGTTCTATTCAAGCTGACTTGACAATGTTTAAGATATAAATATAAGGTCAAGTTGAGGATTGAATGTGTGGAGCAAATAGAAGATTTAATGGTGCTTAGTGGAAGAAAATTAGAAGGATAAGAAAAATATCCTTGTTGAGTTGCAAAGATACATTCAATTAGGAAGGATAAAGTATTGAAGCCAAAATTTAGATCTATAATCAATAATTCATTTGCATTGTAAATCAAGTCATCTCATTGTTTGTTTCTAACCATTGTAGCAGTGATCTAAATCTCTTAACCGAGTTGGGTTAACAACTATTTGTAAATCCTCTTACAAGGTGGAATTTATAGATTGAAGTGTTTAATGACCTCTAACAAGTCCACTCCTAATAGGGTTAGCTCCTAATAGGGCTCACTTCAGAATAGTAAAAATTAGTAAGTAGTGGCAATTGGTAGTTTTTTCCAAATTGGGTTTCCACATTAAATCTTGGTGTCACCTGTGTTCATGATATTTATTTTATGTGTATGAAACTAAGTTAATCTTGAAGCTAATCACAAAAAATATTTTAAGTTTTTATTTTCTGAGTTATAACTATTATTTCAATTACTGCCAAGTTGTGGTATTTACTATTGTAAACCAAGTGCATGTGTATTCACTGGGTTACTACAAAATACAGTTTTTTATTTGAATTGACATCTAAGGGATTTGGGTTTTTTTTAAAGTAATTGATTCACCCCTCCCCTCTTAGTTACTTCTCTTATATTTCCAACATGAAGATGACAAAAGGATACAAACCAAAAAACTAGAAGAGAAGACATCAAAGGTACATAGGATTGCTAGCATGTAATTGGAAACAATGAATCAAGTGATGATTTCCAATCATGAATTAAATGGTAAGTACATTGAGAACACAATCCTACAGTTATAGAATGAACAATTGAGAAATGATCTAAAAAGAGAAAAAGAATTTGTTGAAGGTTTCAATAGACCTAATGAAGCAATCAAATACTTTGAGAAATTGGTGAGATCTCCTAGAGCTAACAATGATACTATTGTATTAGGATACACTAGTAATGAGGAAGGAGAATTATCTAAAAGTGGTGAAAAAATAAACAACAAAGGTAAGAACTACAAACCCACTTGTCATAATTATGGAAAGATAGGTCATACGGCATTTTTTTGCAAAAGCAACAATCAAAAGTAGAACCCTAAGTAGAAGTTTATGGGTTACTATCATAAGTGCAAAAAATAAGGACATCGAGCACAAGAATGTAGGACTAAGACTAAAAACACACAAAGATTTGAAAGACATTGATATAATTGTCAGAAGTATGGACGTAGAGCATATGAATGCAGATCTAATACCAAGTGGACATCTAGCAAATAGACAAAGGGACAACACAATTTAAAACCCTAAATTGGGATTACAATACAAGGTATAGTTATCACTATTTTCAAGAGTATGGAAATGTTGCTAAGAATTACATTAGAATGCATTTTAGAAGTGACTATAGTAGATGGTTGAGTCAAACCACATGCTTTGGTTGTTTGAAAACTAGCCACATTAGCAGGAATTGTCCAATAAGGTCAAAAGCACCTAGCAATGAATTAAAAAAGGAAAAAGGGAAGATTAATGTTGAGAATGTTAGAGTGTATATGAATAAGACATAAAATAAAAAGGAAGATTGCAGAACATTAAGTTTTGGTGAGGTCACTTCATCCAATGGATCAGGTGATCACATCACCTCTAGCTAGGAAATCAAAAGGTATGTGGGACTGATATTCTATTGATATATTTTACATTAGTTCCAAGAATCTAAGTTTTGAAAAGAATTATATGCATGAATTAAGATGCAATGTATTGGTTAGAACCTAGAAGAAACCTATAATTTTAGTTAGTTTTCATATTGTTGTCAAGCATGAAATATTTTAGTTGGTGCCAAGCTATTAAAGTGATAGTATTGGTTGAGCTCATTGTGGTTTCCTAGCATAAAATAAATCATGTGTAAGATGACTGAATTAAAATTACTATGATAGTCTAGCTTATAGAATGCACTAAGCATTTATTGCCAAGTTTTAAGGGCTATATGGTAATTTTTGATTCATTTGCATTCATTCAAGATTGAAGAGAGCATAAAGAGGATAATGCAAATTGGAGAAAAGGATTCAAGTGTTTGTGAAATATATTCAGCTGATATTCATCATCAATCATCTGATTCATAAGGTATATATCATGTATTGAGTTATGTGTCATGTCCCTTTTTCAAATAATTAAAAATAATAATCTTTCCTAAGGCAGGCAAGCCCAAAAAGGTGAAGTTTCAAAAAAAGGGGATAATATTTGGAAGCTAATGGACTAATAAATAAAAATTATTATTAAAATATTTTTTATTAACCCCTCTTGGACTTGAGTTAGGGTTATGGCCTCTTTTAAGGGGTTTGGAGGCATTTTGGGCTCATTCCAGAACTAGATTTTGCTCATTTTTTTGTTATTCTTCAGAGGCTACCAAACCTGTGAAGAAGGAGACCCGAGAATGCAAGTTTTTAGGTTTCTAGGAAGGATAAGGATGGGATTTTTAAGCCATTCCTTGTGCATGCTCATGCAAAGTTTGCCTTTGTGCTGAACAGTATAGATTTGTGAGTTTTCGGGTGTGTTTTTTGTAAGAGTTTGGTGTTTCCAGTTGAGTATTTCATATCAGTTTGGGTTGCTGCTGTATTTAAGAATTTTAGATGTTAAAATAGAGATGAATATATGTATTTGGTCATGATTATACTTCTATGATATATTATTAGTGTTTTTGTGGTATTTTCAGTCTATTCTATGTTGTTTTCAGGAGCCCGATGAGCATTGTTTTTATCCTCCATTTGGGAGCTATTGTGTAAATGTTATACAAATCTGAAAATTTAATTTTGTAGGCTGTTATGCTGCTGAAATTTCTATAAAAAAATTCACTTTCAGATTTACTAATAATATGTGAAGCTGTGAAGTTTTTGGCACTATTTTCGGCATACCCGATTTGGGGTTTATTGAGAAATTGGTGGATATTTGAAAGATTGGTTGTTTGATCTTAAAGATCTAATTAGAAGATTGAAATATCATATAAAATTAGAGGAAGGGACATTTCAGTGGTATCAGAGCTATGATCTTGCCAGCTTGAGGGTTTGTAGAAGTTTGCGTGTCAGTTTTGAGAACTACCCTAATCTTGCATGTCATAATTTATGATTGCATGTTGCTTCTAATCAGTTGCATGCTACTTATAATCATTTTCATGTTATTTCTTGGTGTTTGAAGAAGTTATAACCTATTGGGGTTACACTCTACTTTATCCAGAATGGACAGGTATAGTATAGAGTCTTAGAGGACACTATCTTGGACAATTGATATCCAGAATCAGAATAGTAGAAAGGATTGTTATTTAGACATTCGAGATAAACTTAGGAAAATAAGCCATGACATTTCTGAATAGTTGGTTGAGCACCACCGTATGATGAATGAAATTTTTTCTAACCCAGCTAAGGTGGATAAGTTGACTGGATTTCTATTTGGCAGATTTTCTCACAAGGTAGATGACACAATTACCAAGAATTTGCATGAGGAGTTTGAGAAACTAGCTTATAGCCAGGCAGAGGTCTCAGATTCTACTCTACCATAGGAGGTAGTGGGTTTAGATGATGATTATGAGGATGTTGTTGTGCATGATGGTGAGATACCTGATAGAGATGAGGAGACATTGAGCATTCATGACTTTGCTAAGAAAGAGTACCAAGCACACTTAGATGCTTCATCACATGAGGTTGAGGCTAGTAGTACTTCACATGATTTGTCCAACCAACCAAAAGTGAACAAAGAAAGTATTGTGACTTCATTATCTCATCATGATAGGTATGTGGAGTTAGTTGGTATTGGTCATATTACTCAGGTGAGGAGTTTGCTTGAGTTACCAGTTGATTCTAGTTTACAGATATGGACTCGAGATTGTTATATTGGAGTTTGGGATTCAGTTGATTGGAGATCTTTAACACTTTTTGGTAGCAGTGTTTTTTTGGGTGCTATCATGGATTTGATTAGAAAATTGCATGGTGTTGTCTTTTCTTGTGATAGCAGCTTCTTTGATGTTGGTATTAGTTTTTATACACTGGTGTTGGGCTTTGTTCATATATCTAGTCGACCATACTTGCTGGAACATGTTGATGATCTTTCATATTTGGCAGTGTGTACAAATGAGTCCCAGGATCATATTGGCATTGATGAAATCCAAGAGGATGCAGTGGGTAGTTTTGAAGACTTAGTTTCCTTAGTAGTTTCTTTTTGTACAAAGGAGTTGGATAGTAGTGCTATACTCTGTATGTTGATATGAGCTTTGGATTTGATTCATAGGATATGGATGGTAATACTCTAGAGACTAGTAACTTTGAGGATATTCCTTTAGACAATGCATCAGAGGAGGTTTGTAGGAGACAATCTAGATAGTGCCATCATGTGTCTAATCAGTTGAGAGTTAGTGAATGAGACATTTCTATCACTTGCTAGCATTTCGACACTTCTCGTCAGTTGTTAGCAGTTTATGGATGGGGTTCTCCTCCTAGTGATGAGTAGGGAGGTAGTTATCTTTCCTTGACAGAGTTCCACTCTTTATGGGAGGCTATCTAGATTTTGAGATAGAATTATATGTAGTTGGTAGCCGATAAAGATTATCTTATGGAGTGGGGGAGTACAGCATATGATGCATTATTGGCCAAGGAAGATGAGGTGAGTGAGCTTACTCAGCAACTCAAGGTGACTTCTGAGATTCTTGAGAGTACACAGTTGGCTTTGAGGAGTCACAGTTTCATTTGGCTAAGGTGACCATGGAATTAGAGTGACTACAGTCTTTACCTGATTCTATACAGTCACAAGATGTGGTGTTTGGTGATCCGAGGATGTCCATGGCTGAGATTGTGAGAGACAGTGGAGATGGGGATACATCCATCCTTGATACTAACATTGGCATATCAAGTTCATTCCCACTAGAGTCAGGTTTAGTTAGGTTGGGTACTGTAGCAGATTTTTGTATGTCTGACATGATGGTGGCCTCTAGTACTAATGGCATGGAGACCAAAGATGTATCAAAGATCATGTGTGATGTTGGTGAGCTGGTAGTTGGCATGGTTCCTACTAGTAATACTACTCCCTTGGTGATATATTCAGAGGTAGTAGTCAGTACCAACATGGTTAATGATCAATTGTAGTTAGTTTCATCTGGATTGTAGTCTAAGCTACTGACTAAGATTGGTGCATTCTATCAACATTACATTGTGAGGTATGCTCATCAATTCACCTTTAATGACCATGTTGATGATGTGATGATACAGAGATGTATTTTGGTTCTTAATGCTTATCATTAGTTATGGGATAGTTTGATGCCTCGGGATGAGATTTGTGATGGGCACGACATGGCAATAGGTTCTGTAGTTGATATCTTGATAATACATGACTTAGAGCAGGAGTTTTGGAGTGATGCTTCAACGGGTGTTGTTATTGATTCTACTCCTTTGGCTATGACATCTCCTGACTTAGCTGGTGATCAGTCACAGTTGGTTGTATCACTTGTTCATGGTGAGCTATTGACTGAGTTTGGTTTTTTTTATCAACATTATATTGTAGGGTATGTACATCAGTTAGCATTTGATCCTTGTGTTGAGGAGTTGATGGCAGGAAAATTTGGTTTGGGTTCCATTTCTTGCTATTTATTTTGTAATGTCTTTTCACCATCAACAGTGCATGAGAGTTATGGTTATGAGACAGTGGTTAGTGATTTGCAGAGTTGTGTTGACTGCAAGAGTCGTACAGTGTGTGGAATCTCCATACATAGTATAGTTTCATTCAGGAGCATTCACCATTGTTGTAGAGTTGGATTGTACATTTCGTATAGGCCAGTGGGATGCGTTGATGGTATTTACTATGTTGGTAGTTTGATTTATCCATTTTACTTGGGTTTTGATGTTCTAAGAGCTTGTGTCTCATGGTTTTTTGACTATGGTAGTGTTGATTTTGGAGTTTGGTTGAGCTATAATTGCCAGTTTGGTTATGGATTCCTCTTGGTTATATTGTAGAGGGTATTGCAGGAGCCTATGTTAATTGATAGTAGTATAGTTCATGACTACATTTGGAATCTAGGTGGATTGATTGATTTATTTTTCATCCATTTCTTGAGGACAAGCAATATGTGGGAGGGGAGGACTTTTCATGTCCCTTTTTCAAATAGTTGAAAATAATAATCTTTCCTAAGGCAGGCAGGCCCAAAAAGGTGAAGTTTTAGAAAAAGGGGATAATCTTGGAAGCTAATGGACTAATAAATGAAAATTATTATTAAAATATGTTTTATTAACCCCTCTTGGACGTGAGTTAGGTTTATGCCCTCTTTTAAGGGGTTTGGAGGCATTTTGGGCTCATTCTTGAACTGGATTTTGCTCATTTCTTTATTATTCTTTAGAGGCTACCAAACCTGTGGAGAAGGAGACCCAAGAACTAGAGTTTTCAGGTTTTTAGGAAGGCTAAGGATGGGATTTTGAAGCCATTCCATGTGCATACTCATGCAGAGTTTTCCTTTGTGTTGGACAGTGCAGATTTGTGAGTTTTTGGGTGTGTTTTTTTGTAAGAGTTTGGTGTTTCTAGTTGAGTATTTCATATCAGTTTGGGTTGCTGCTGTATTTCATACCTTTAGATTTTAAAATAGAGCTGAATATATGTATTTTTTTTTTATTATACTTCTATGATAGATTATTAGTTTTTTTGTAGTGTTTCCAGGCTATTCTATGTTGTTTTCGGGAGCCCGATGAGCATTATTTTTATCCTCCATTTGGGAGCTATTGTGTAAATGTTATACAGATCTGAAATTTTCATTTTGTAGGCTATTATGCTACTGAAATTTTTATAAAAATATCCACTTTCAGATTTACTAATAATATGTGAAGCTGTGAAGTTTTTGGCACTATTTTAGGCATACCCGATTTGGGGTTTATTGAGAAATTGGTGGATATTTGAAAGATTGGTTGTTTGATCTTAAAGATCTGATTAGAGGATTGAAATATCATATAAAATTAGAGGAAGGGACATTTCATTATATTGTTTAAATTATCGCAAACCTAAGTTGTTTGAAATGGCATCTAGTTACTCTACTACTATTACAATGGAAGAAAAATAACTTTTAAATGTTCAATTGATAAGAAATGAGATAAAACAACCACCCTTCTAAGCTATTCCCAAAATTTCATACAAGTGAGATCCAACTTGTGTGTTAGTAATGATACCACCGCAAGTTTTGATGATAAAAGATGTAAGATATTGTTACACTTGCAATGTTGGAAATATTGGAGAACATGGAAATTAGAGATTTGTATGGAAAATTGTAAGTTGATGGAGTGTTGAAAGGGAAAAACAAGATTGCTAAGAGAAAAGGGTTAACCTATGCCCTAAATTTTCCAAATGTATTCAAAATAGAATGGATTAAGATAGTATTGAGAAAAATACATGATCACTCAATATGGTTGGAAAATGACCCTACCAAGATGATGAAAATAATCATTCAACCTATAATAGTGTATCCTACTTGAGATAGACCCAAGAGCATGTGTAGTGACGTGAAGGAGGTAATTGAGAGGATTAGAGGGGTTGTATAGAACAAAAGAGGGATGGAAATTGACACAATTTTAGATCCTCGAATTGTATTTGCAGTAAGAATTATTGCTCAAAAATTATTTCAATCTAGAAGGTTGAATAGTTTGTCTTGTATGGTTATGGATTTGGGCTATAAAATAGCGAAGAAGGATCATTCTTATGACCTTGTCGAGTTACAACTCTATTAGTTATTAGAAAACTTGGGAGTCATAAGAAACACAGAGAGTTCACAATGAAAATTTAGTTCATTACTGGTTTGTATATTCTTCTATGTGCAGAAGACATTTCCTTCTTTTGGTAAAGTTGCTTGGAAGACCAACAAGTCAATTGTAGTTCAAATTAGAGAGTGCATAGAGTAACTTGAAGACAATTTTGAGTCATTCATGACAAGTTACTTTGAACACTTTAAGAAGTCTATAAACAAAGATTGAGGATACCAATGTCACTAGTAGAGAAATATTATGATGATGTTTTCTTTCTAGCGAATGTTGATTTTACATATGTTCAAGCAATTTTTCCTAGAGTTAGATGGATTAGGTCATTTCCCTATGAAATCAATGTGGATGAGGCATCAACATCCATAAAAAATTTACTTGAAAAGGGAGTAGAGAAGTGTGCAATCTCATTTAGAAACTATGAGGAAGCCAAATCTAAAATCATAGTAGATTTGAAGATAGCTTTTGTGGTGAGAAAGAAGAACAAAATTGTGAAGAATCTTAAAGAAAGATTTGGCGAAGGGGGAGAAGAAGATGATGAGGATGAGGATGAGGATGAACAATATGAAAAACCTACTCAAGCCCCTCTTGCACTAACACAAGGTCAAGGAGAGGATGAAGAAGAAGAGGAAGTAGAACATGATTAAGGTGGTGAGGAAGGAGAAGCCAGTGAAGTACCTAAGCCTATAGAGAAGAAGAACATAAAATCTAAGGAGCTAGTAGCAAAGAAACCAAAGAAGGTTGTAAAGTAAACACAATAAAAGCTAGTTGTACCTATCACTAGGGCTAGCACAAGGGCTTCTACAAAGAAAACATAGGAAGATGATAAACCCAAAGGAAAAAGATCAATTGCTCCTACATAGAAGAGTCAACAAGAAAAACAAAAGGAGTGAAAGTATATTGCTCTAGATGAATTAGATTAGCAGAAGACTTAGTGAGATGAGAATAATCAATTCCATGTGGTAATCCAAAGTCCCTCTTTTGATTTAAACAACTTGTGTGACAACATTAAGAATAATGTAGATTTGTCAAGGTTCACACATGTTGAGTTTGAAAAAATTGGAAAAGTAGAAATGAATAAGGTTCAGGAATTTGTATACAATATGATGGTCATATTTAAGAATACCCCTATTGAACTTTCCAAATCTTTATCCAAAAAGTATATATGATAGAGTTGAGCAAATATGGAAATATAGTTTAATTACTGAAAGGTATATTAGGGAGACTACTCTATCTAGAGTAATACCAAAATTGGATAAGTTATCTATGACTAGGGCCATTAAAATATACAAGAGGATATTTTCTCCCAAATATAGAGCTTTCAACATTTTGTAGAATAACATTGAGGAAGTTGTCAAACAAAGCACCCAAATATGGAAAGTTATCTATGGGTTGTAGACAAAAAAAACTATTAAGAAAGCACCTAAGGAGGTAGGTGAGGACAAAGATGACCAAGAGGTACTTGAGATTAACAAGGATGGTTATGATGGAGGCATAAAAAAGGAAACAAATGCCAAGGCAATAGCTGAAGAAGAGAAGCAATAAGATCATAATGTACTTGAGGTACACATGTCGAGTGTTAGTCCCCCTCACATGGAACAAGTTAGTCAACAAGAAAAAATAAAGATAAAGGGTGTTCCTAATAACACTATGTAGAACATCAATCCTTTGAAAAAGGATGATTTGAAGATGATTTTGCAAGATTCAAATTTAGCTACTAAACTTTGCACTAATCTTGTACTAATTAGTACACATAAAATTAACAAAGCATCAATAGGAGAGAAAAAAATTTGACACATCTAGTGTTCCCCTTGAACTTACAAAGACAAGAGGTCCAAAATCACAATAGGGTGTCACCTGTACCACTTATGTTCCAAAGCCCATTGTGGAAAATGCTTTAGTGTAAGTAGTTTTAACAATTGAGAAGATTGGGATACAAGTCTAAATAGGTCAAGAAGGAATTATTGCGCCTAAATCATAGATTCAAGGTAAAGAAACCACACAGAAGGAGGAGGATAGGACTAAAGAGTCAGTCTTGACTATGAAACTAGAGGAATGGATTGCAATCCAAACATTGGCTACTCTACCAAGCTTTGGATCTCATATTCCTAGCCAAACTCTTCAAAGACCAATTATAGATGCTACACAATTATAGTCATCGAGGCCTAGTCCTAATACATCTAAGGTTGGAGAAGGTATATATTACTTATCTAGTTTGAGGTCCTCATTAATTATTCTTTTGGTTTCACCACCCATACTAGAAAATAATGATTCAAAAGGTGATTTTGAAGTGCTTAGGGTGTCCTTACTAGTCTTCTTTGAAAAGGCTTGCAAGATTTTAATTTATGTGTCCTAGTTTGCCTCTTCTATTCTATGACCCTCTACCTTATGATCTTCACTCTCTCTTTCTTCATCCTTAGTTTTTGATGGTTGCATTGATGCATCAAATAAATCTAAATCAAGTCTCTATTTTG
Organism: Cupressus sempervirens; assembly: GCA_028749045.1. Lineage (NCBI taxonomy): Eukaryota > Viridiplantae > Streptophyta > Pinopsida > Cupressales > Cupressaceae > Cupressus > Cupressus sempervirens. The sequence goes on from CM053787.1 coordinate 143,142,334, forward strand.
TGATGGTTGTAGTCTTTTGGTCATTTCCAACTCTATGATTTGAAAAACTATAGTCCATGTTCTCAAAGCTAGGTGGCAAGGTGGATATACTTGGGTGTGGCCAAGTCAAAAGAAGTATCATGGATTTTTAATAACTTTTCAAAATGTTAGGGTCCTAATGAAGTTTTCTATGTTCCATTTATGCTTCATCACTGGTGTATTCTTCTACATTATCTTTTACCAAATTGTAAACATTGAATTCATATTTATCATTGAAGGGGTCTTCAACGGTATCAATAGTGATATGAACTCCATCAATAGTTTTGTATCATCAATCTATTTATAGGTATGTCCAAAATGGTATTATCCTCAGTGAAAAAATAATATTTTCTTTCACCTGTGTGTCTTCTATTGTTTTGCTTTGCAAAATACTAGGTTCTTTTAGATGTGTTGTAGCATTACATCTATTCAACCCTAACCACTTCATATTATCCTCCCATTAATTGTATTTCTTTCATATTTTTCTTCAAAAGTGTCTCTTATATCTTCATAATTTTATCCATCTTCTCATTAGTATCAACTACCAAAAACTTATGAATAACGAGATCTTTTAACTTCTTACCTTCTTCAACTACCCTTAACCTTGAATTATTTAATTTATCATCCATCTCTTCAGGTAAAGTGGCATGCAAGTTAATAAGGTATTTCTTAAATTGCAACATCTATTTGATAATAGGTATGTCAAGATTCCTCTTTGATTAGGATCATAGTTATCATAATACTTCTTCAATTTCCCTAAATTCCCATCTTTCATAATCATCTAATTTATTTTACCAATCTTAGGTATCTAATTTATCTTCTTCTTTTCACCACTAGACTCAAATTAATCTTGTGGTGTGGTTATTTTTCCTCTCATTCTAGGCTTCTTTATTGTTTCATTCTTATCTTTTGGTAGATTCTTTCTTCCTTTGTAAACAATCTCAATTTTAGGTTATTTAGGCCTTGTCCTTGAGCCATATATTTTACTCTCCTTGATTTCTTGGGTATTTCTTTAGATTTTTCCTCTTTTACTTCTATTACTAAATTCACTATAGGTGAACTTATTGTAGATCTTCTTTTTTATGTTGACTCTAGTACTTATTTTACATGGGTAGTATTTGCTTCATCTTTTGATAGTAATGCTTTTATAGTTGCTGAAGTTGTTGTTGTAGGAGTTGCATCTATTACCAATAGCTTAACTAGAATTATAGTTGACTGACCATTCACATTCATTTCTATATCTATTTGCATATTTTTTTGAAATTCTTTTCTATTTATACCAGAGTCCTTAAGAATTTGATCAACTTTCTTGTCCACTTTCTTCTTAACATCTTTACTATGCAGTTGATCTCTTACCTCACCAAAATTTTCTACATAAGTCTCCAATCTAGGTAACTCTTTATCTCTTTTAAACTTAAGAATTATTTTTGCATAATTATCCAACATTTGTTTTGTTAATTCATGATGCATATCCTCAATTAATAGATTTCTAGGATCTACAGGCTCCATGCAAGTACAATCAATCTCTAACATAAAGAAAATGCCATCCTTATTATTTTCCCCAAATGATGCAGAGATTCTAAATCTCGTCTTCATTTCTGTCTAAAAATGCATAATCATTTTAGAAATTTTATATGAGATCATGTCAATAGGTTTCTTCCTAAAGTAATATGTAATCAATTCCATTGTACATTTATCAGTGTTCCACTCATAGTTTGGCATACCAAGAAATCTTCCCATGACTTGAAAGAATAGGTGAATTAGCAATGGTTCAATTCTAAAAGCTGTATACTTAGTTTTCTTTATCCTTTCAATTTCATCAATTATTTATTGTCTTAGAATCTTAAACATATTCACACACTCATTTTCAACAATCATTTTACATGCAACATGGATAAGTTTAACTAATACAAAATTGAGCCTTGGACTATAATTCATCTTATATCCAATAAGTTTACCTATAAATTTTACATATGTTTTCTTAATCAAGTCTATCCTCATTCCTCTTCCATCCCAAGTTGATATTGTATTAACCTCAACTAAGTTAGATTTACTTTCTTTCTAGAAATAGGTATATTATCCTCAGTTCTCAAACTAGTAATTTTGTGGATTAAGTCATTTTTTATCATAAGTGGTATATCTCCTACCCAAAACATTCCATCATAAATTTTGCTAAGAATAATCCTTTTCCATTATGCTTGTTCAAAGTCCTCATAAAACATGTTCTTTATTAGATAAATTTGATCCAAATTCCCATACCCTTGATTTAATATCAATTCATTATTGTGAAGCCTCACTCATATCTTTTTGAATATTATTATCCCTCTTCAACTCAAATTTACACTATATGTATGCACATATATCTTCCATATGAAAAACCTTATTTGGAGTTTGAAAAAGTTCTCATGTTGGATCATCTCCCAAAGACATGAAAGGATATTTCTTAAATTGATATCTAGCTCTCTCTCTAACATCATATACAAGTTGTATTGTTAGATATACAATTATATTTAACATGTAGTACAAATAACAATATCGCCGATCAAATAAATAACTGAACTTCACATTTAGGGCTTCTTTGTAAATCCCTTGAAAAATCAATTTCATTTCTTATAATTGCTTCCAAATCACCCTACAATATTTCTCCACTTCTTTTTCATTTAAATGGTGATCAAGTTTTATGAGCAAACCCTTAAGTCCTCACATAATGAGATCTACAATAAATGTGCAAATGTGTACACACAAAAAGTTGTTCTCCATACTAGTAACCTTCAGTTCTTGAGCAACCTCATATGCGACTATAAATTTTTGTGGAATTAGATATATATTTTATAATATCATGCCATGCTCATGTTAAGTGTGCAAAACTTAATTCCAACATTATGGGTCCAATAGATGTTAAGTGCAATATCTTATGTTTTAAGCTTATGAAGTTGATTATTCAAGTAGATATAGGGGATTCGGTACTTGGTATTGTTCCCATATTATTCCTAGATGTTTCCTTTGTCTTTTCTATCCACATTTTAGTATTTTTGGTATTCCTTGTCTAACATGTGTCTTATCAATTCCTTCTACTTGCTTTCCCTTTACATTGTCATTGCTTTTTACATTATTTTTTATGTTCCTTCTATGGTTTGGTGTCTTCATATTTTGTGATCTCATGATAGGTGTCCTCATATTGTTAATACCATTCATTCTAAAAAATCTTATTGTATTTCCCAAATTATTGCAAATTTGGCATGACATAACTTGTTTTCAATATCTTGGTCCAAATTGATTAATACATCTAATATCTAAAATCTCTAGCAATAAGTCCATAGTTGTTGCATTTTTAACTCATAACTCCATTGGTAATGATGTTGGCTACTACCAAAGGTATACTTTTTAAATTTTTATTCCTTTCACACATATTATTATCGAGTCTAGGTTTCCTACATTCATTAGATCTATGACCATGAATAAAGAAATTATTAAAATAACCAAAAAAAGGTTTATAATAGTTACCTATGAAGTCCTTCTTCATGTTTCTACATTGATTACATGCGAAAAATCTTCCATTAATGAATTATCTCTTTGGAATTCTAAGTTCTTAAGGTTGATTTGGTGCTTCTTTGCTTAGATCTACTTGTAGACTAGGTTGTTGGTTCACAATTTCTTGTTCTTCAATGACTTTAGTGTTACAATTATTTAGAATAATTGAGAGGGGGGATGAATCAATTTTCCAAGATCTAATGATGTCCAATAAAACTTTTTCTTCTAATCCTTAATGACACATAACTAAAATTATCATGCATGCAATTGAACATTAAACAATCATGAAAAGTAAACATGCATCACACCATAACAGTAAGGATTTTGATGAGCCAGAAACCCTCCAGGAATAAGAAGGTAAAACTGGGGTGGGGATGATACCCACAAAATAATTGTGTAATTCATTTCAAACACTTCTGATGGTCTTCCCTATTAAAGGCTTTACACATTGTAAGATGTGACCCTGTTAAAGGATTTAAGAACATTCAACTTAGAATGTCACCTTGTTAAAGGATTTTCATAGAGCTGTTAGGCTCACCCAAGTCCATGGGATTTTTAGTCACCTTCTCAAAAGAATCTTTTATCCCTCTCTAAGGATCTCTTATCCTCCTCTCTAAGGATCTCTTATCCTTCTCCTAAGGATCTCTTTATCCTTCTCCTGAGAATCTCTTTGTCCTTGTCCTGGGGATCTCTTTATCCTTTTCCCTAGGCTTATCCACCTAGCTATTAAGCTAACCTAGCAATGTAGGGTTTCAATATCTAATACAATGGTAAGAAAGTTTTAGAAGGTTTTTGACCTAATACAGATTACAACTTCAACCTTACATATTTTAGATCACTCTTTAGTCCTTTTCTTTGCTTGGCTTTCCTCCCTTGCAGTGTTGACAGCTTGTTCACCCTTCAAGATTTGTCTCCTTGAGTTCACCCACTCGTTATGCCAAAGAACTCTATGGTCACTTGATCAACTCAGAGTCATGATTGTCTATTCTTACTCCTCTTGGCTTCTTCACATGATCACACTTATGACCGATTCCCTCTCATGCATGTGCATTTGATCTCTGACCTATAATTCCTTATAAAGAAGTTGTGTTCTTCATTTCCCGCTCAAATCTTAATTTTCTCTTGAGAAAACAATATTTTTTTCCCTCCAAATTTTTTCTTCTAGAAACTTCATGGTAAATACATTAGCATTTGCCTTGAAAATGGTTTGCATGGATTACATAGAATTCTATGACATCTACTCATCATCTGTATCATCCAACTAATTCACAAAATTTGATGTAGAAAACTTATTGTTGTTGATCTGATGAATCTTTGACTTTAACAAATAATGCAGCAACTCAGCATCATTGGTTTATTGATGCTCAGCTCCTTCTATGTTACTCGGCTTCTATTGTTATTTACTGGCACTCGACACCTGAAGAAACTCTATGTAACTTGGCACCTAATCTTTACTTGGCACTAGAAAGCTACTCGATACTTGAAGATCACTCGGCACCTAATCTTCACTCAACACTTGATCTTCATTCGGCACACACTAAGTTGAACTTGCTTGGCTTCAACTGAGAATCTGTTTGGCACTTACTAGCTAGCTCAGTTCTCTTCAATGATCTTAGTTAATCCTTACATCTTTGATGTGTCTGTGTGTCCATCCTTTGTGTCTTAGAGTATGTCATCAATACACCATTTCATCAATGGCTTAGCTATTCCTTATACTTCATTACAACATCATAACTTCAAAATTTCTCTAGATACTCTAGTTACATCTTATTGATTGCCACCTCCTTGTCAATCAACCAATTGATAGTATCTGGATCACTTAAGCAATTGTCATTCCTGCAAGTAGCAAGTTTGACATCAATGACAAAAAAATGATTGAAACATTCTTTACCAGTTCCATTATTCTTCATTCATCATCTTTTCAATCATTTCCAACATTCAGATCCTTTATATTATCCTCCTTTAACATATTCAATTGCCTTCTTATCTCCAATAGATGTTTGTGTCATAATTTGTTCATCAAGTTTCTCTGTATTTGTGTTGAACTTTTCAAGATGTTTCTTTATTTGTGTAAGCTCTCTTTTTACAACAATATTATATTTCTCAAGTTCTACAAACTATAACTTTTTAGTCTCAAGTTTAGATGTGACCTTAGTAAGTTGAGATATTAGATGCACATTCTCAAATCTCAAATCTAATTGACTCTTCTTCTCATCTTGCATCATACCCATCATTACTGTTGTGATATTAAATTCATGCTTTAGAATTTCATTTTCCTTTTTAATTTTTCTAGCTACTCATGATCCTTTATTTGTTCCACTTCTTTCTTAGAAATTTTTCTTTTAATCTATTTATTTAATTTCTAAATAAAGTTGAGTGCATCTTTAATCTTTATTTTCAACTTGTTCCTTTTATCAATAACTATATCAAATTCATCAAGAGTTTCTTCAAGATTCTTTTGCAAGTGTACTGAATCTATACTGATCTCCCTCAATCTGTTAATTTTTTTCTAGGTAAATTTTCTTTGATACCAACTATTAGAAAGTAAACTATTTCAATATAATTGAGAAGGGGGTGAGCAAGTTATGTGCTTTAAATAATTTTCTACCCAACTATATATATTAATTATAAATTATAAAATTGCACACAGAAATAAAATAAAATGTAAAACCATGCACAATGTAAAGAAACTCATAACACCATATTTTATTAACTAGGGAAACCCTGGACAAGGGAAAACCCCAGTGGGGATTTTAACTACAAACTAATCCATTAATAAAAAATATCTTTTGAAAGATATTGACTCTTTTAGGAATATATTACATCTATATAGTGTATCTATCCTTTTTAAAGGACTAGTCCTTGTTAGAAGTATCAGCCCCATTAGGAGTTGGTATCATAATAAAAAAATATAAGATGAGCCCACTTCCCAAAAAGTACACATAAATTTATAAGTTATCTATAGAGATAGATACAAAAACCTTTGATTGGGATCGATATCCTCTAAATCTAATTATTCCTTGTAGTTCCTCTTCAGACATCATAGAAACAAAATCTTTTCTCTACTTTATACACCAAATTCACATCTATATCAATTATCAAAAGTATTCATCTAAATAGTATACCATTAAGATACAATTCCATGCTTTGCTAAACAAAAGATAAGTCTTCCATAACAAGATCTTTAGATTAGTCGACCTTATGCTACTTTTTGCATTACCAAATGTTAAAATTGATTTCTTCCACATGAGGGTTAACATATAAGATTATGTCCCTATCTTTTTAAATAACTATTTGTCAAGCCAAAATAATTACTTAACCAAAAACTCAATACTCTGCCATTTACTCTATTCATCACTGTCATACTATCTCTATTAATATTTACATAACTCAATTAAAACTCAACATAAATTTCAACATTCTTGCATAAATGTTCTAAGTTTTCTTTACTACCTTCCTCTAATTCTTCATAACTTTATGTACCTCTAGTGAAGCTTTCCAAATAAAACTATCTGCATGTTCTCTATTCCTCTACAATATAATTAGATAATTTTCTAAGTATACCAACACCAAACTTATCCTTAAGTTCTTCCATCTCAAGATGAGTGATATTTTACCAAAAATGATAAGCCTATAAATTACCCTTAGCCAAATTTCCCACAAGAAGGTCCTAAGTTCACAAGGGAAAACTACCCAATGCAATGTGGAAAGATGAAACTTTTTCTTAGAGGTACAAGTGAATAATATTGGTATCATGTAGTCACATGATATGTTTTCCCTATAGTAACTCTTGATGTAGATCAATTTAAAGAAAAAAAAGAGCATACAACTACTATAGATGCCATAGCTATCACTCTTTTTGATCTATAATACATTAATGTCCAAGACCTAGAGACCACTCATTATATGTGGTAGAAACTAGAGAAACTTTATGGTGGAGACTCATATATGTAGAAGGATAAGGTAGATAGTCTAAAAGGGAAGTTTGATAAAATGAGGATGATGAAGATTGAAAATAGTGATCAATATAGCTAAGTGATCAAAAATCTAGTTGCTACTATCGGAGGCAATAGAGGTACTCTTGAAGAAAATGATGTGGTAAGTAAGCTACTTTAAACTTTATTGCCTTAATATAGTATTATAGTCTTTGATATTCAAGAAGTTAGATATTTAAGCATTAATGTAGTTACTTTGGATGCATTGGTAGGTGAGTTGATTCATTTTAAATTGAGTAACTTTAATAATAGTATGACTAAGATAGAGAATTTATATAAGTCATCTATGACTCTTGCACCTACAAGAAAAGTAAAGGATAACACAAGTAGTTCTTCTAGGTATTCTCCTAATGTCTATGAATCTCTTTTGACTAAATAAAAATAAAAGAAGGAATTTGAAGTGTTTCTTGCTAGAAGGTTACTTAGAGGAAGTGATAAATACCAAGGTATACTACCTTTGAAGTGCTTTCCATGCAATAAAATTGGACATCTTAATTTTAGATTTCCTAACAAGGAATATAAGAAAAGGTAATAAAATACAAAGGGAGCAACAAGAAGGCATGATATCTTCTAGAAGAAGATGCAATTGACAAGGAATTTGATAAATAGATTAAGAAATTTTGTTTATTGTAGTTAAAGAAGACCCCTCTGATTATGACAATAAAGTATTGGTTTCTACTATGATCAAAATGGGGACTAGATAATTAACAGTGGTTTCTCACATCACATGACTAATGAAAAGAGAAATTTTATCATAATGGGTGATTGGTAAGGTTTGGAAACAATAGTCATTGTATTGTAAAAGATAAAGGTTCTATTGTTTTGAATAATAATATAAATTATGATGATTTTTATTGAGTTGAAGGTTTGAAATATAGTATGTTAAGTATTTCTCATTTAAATAACAAGGGAGACATGTTGGAGATTAATTAAGGAATGCACATGATCATTGGAAAAGTAGGAGATGTGATAGATACCAATGAACAAACTAGAAATAACTTGTTCCATCTAAATTATACTATTAAAAGTTCTTTAATTGCTGGAGTTGAAGATTTTTGGCTATGGCATCAAAGGATTTGTCATGTTAACTTTCATAATATGATCAAATTAAGTAAGATGAAATTATTAAGATATCCACCTAACCTAGTGAAACTTGGCAATTTAATGTGTAAATATATTAATCTCAGATTGTTTTTGACATATGAGTGACAATAAACTTAATTCATTTACAAGATAGAACTTAGTTCATGCCAAAAAAGTAATGTATGCCAAGCATAAGTTGTCAGATAGTATATGTTGAGTGAGATATAAAGTATGTGTCAAGTAACTAGTAAGTGTTGAGTCACTCAAGTGTTGAGTAGACAGTTGATGCTAAGTGGTTTAGATGTTGAGTGATCAAAGGATGCCTAGTCATTTAGAGACCAAGTTATAGCATTGAAGATATAGTGGATGCCAAGCATAAGAGACTTCAAGTTTGAAGTAAAATAGTTTTGGTTATAGTTGTTTGTAATGGTACAAACTTTTATGTAAACCATTTTTGAGCCAACTTAAGGATTATTTTGAAATTCTAGATGATAAGGATAAATCTATATTGAGGATCCCTATATAATATATGAAATCAATTAGTAAAAAGGATGGATTAAGAAAAAAAAAATGGGTGAATCAAAATTGATGTTTCATACCTAACCCTAGGTCAACTAGGTATTCTTAAGGAAGGAAAACCTTAAACATTGTTTGTGTGGAGAGAGAAGTTTTCATGCACAAACAGAGCATTTATGGTGGCTAAGGAGCTATTAATTGTGTTATACATTGTAGAATCAGTTAGAGGAGAATAGAGGAAAGGAATTAGAGGATAGAAGTGACACATCTGATTAGAGAGGATGAAGTACACATCAAGAAAGAGATGATCTATTATCTAGCACGATCATTGTTGAGACATTCAAATAGGTGAATTAGTTAAATCTCTTAACACAGTAGTCCTAATAGGCTATTGTAAATCCTTTAATAGGGTACTTACTTCATTTTAAGCTTTGGTCCTTTAATCAGGCACACTTCTAACCAGTTGTTAGAATCCTTTAAGGTAAGTTCTAACAATCTTGTAAACCTTTAATAGGGCAGACCTTTCACAGGGTAGATCATAGTTTATGATCAAACATTGTAACCTTCATTGGATACACTTTACAACTACAATAGTGAAGATTTATGAGCATCATCCTAACCCTAGTTTTACCTTCTCATTGGAGGGTTTCTGGGTAACCGAATATCTTGTGTGACATATGTGTTAAATGTTATTTGCTTTCATGCTATAGATGAATATGTTTAGCTAGTTATTTTATTCTACATGAAAATTATGGGATGGATGCATGGTGAATTATTTTATGGATAAATTTTTGAAAGACTAATTCACCACCCCTCCTCCTACTCTCAGAGTTTACTTTCTCTATCTCATTTCCAATAATTGGTATCAGAGCCTAGTTCTCTAGAAAGGAAAGCTTTTTAGCTTTGAGGAAAGATCTTGAAGGTAAAAGTATACAAGTTAGGAAAGACTATTGAAAATTAGAAGATTGAAATTCAGCTTTCCCTACATTAGGTGGATAAAGTAAGAGATAATTTGAAGCACTCACTAAAAAGAAGGAAAGAGATAGCTACTGAGGAGAATGACATGTATTACAAGAGATTGGCACTACTAAATTGTTTGCAAATGGAAATACAAATGAATTCAAGATGCATCAGTTTTAGATTTGATGGAAAAGAATGGTGCCCTACCTAAAGAGGTTAGAAATTTTAAGATAGAACAAGTTTAATCAATATTTTTATGTGAGATGATTGAGTAGAAAAAGAAAGCTAAGGAAGAAAAAGTCATAGTTGAAGATGACAAAAGGATATTGACCAATAGTCTACAAGAAAATACATCAGAGGTGGATAGGATTACTCACATGCAACTAGAAATATTAAATCAAATGATGATCACCAATCATGAATTGAATGGAAAGGATATTGAGATTATAATGCTGAAGTTGTAGAATTAACAATTGAGAAATGATCTGAAAAGAGAAAAACAATTTACTAAAAGTTTCAATAGACCTAGTGAAGCCATCAAGTATTTTAAGCAATCGATAAGATCTCCTAAATATAATAGTAATACTATTGGATTGGGTTACACTAGCATTGAAGAAGGAGAATCATCTCAAAGTGGTGAACAAAGAAGCAAAAATGGTGATAACTACAAACCTACTTGTCATAATTGTGAAAAGATAGGTCATACAACATATGTTTTTAGGAGCAACAATGAAAATTAGAACCCTAAGAAGAAATTCACGGGTAACTTTCATAAGTGAAACAATCAAGGACATTAGGTACATTAATACAAGACCAAGACATCAAGCACATAAAGATTTGAAAGTTACTACTACAGCTATAAGAAGTATGGACATAAATCATATGAGTGCATATCCAATCCTAGCTGTTCATCAGCAAGAAAGCTAAGGTAAACCATATTGATAGATACTACAATTAGGATTACAATACAAGGTATAGTTATCACCACTATCAAGAGTATAGACATGTTGCTGAAAATTGCATTAGAACACATTTCAAAAGTAACCATTGTAGATGGTTGAGTCAAACTACATGTTTTAGTTATTTGAAGGCTAGTCACATAAGAATAAATTGTCCAACAAGGTCAAAATCACCTAGTAGTGAATTCAATAAAGGAAAAGGAAAGGTTGGTGCTGAAGAAGTCAAAGTGTAGATGAACAAGACATGGAAGAAAAAGGAAGATTGCAGTATATCAAGTTTATATGGGATCACTTCACCTAATGGATCAAGTGATCACACCACCCCCAACTAGGTAATCAAGAAGTATGTGTGGGACTAATATTTCAAAGTTGAATTATGCATCAATTCCAAAGATTTTGTTCTAAAAATATTATATATGCATGAAGTAAAATGAAAATATTGGTTAGAACTTAGAAGAAATCTACAAGTTTTCATGTTACTATCGAGCATGAAAAGTTTCATTATTGTTGCTAAGTGAAATTTTAGTTGTTGTCAATCTATCAAAGGTGATAGTATTGGTCGAGCTTTTTGTGGTTGTAAACCTTGGTAGGAATTACATGGAAGCTGGGTGAGTCAAAATTGCTATTGGAGCTAAGCTTATAGCTATGTAAGCACTAGGTATTTATTGTGAAGTTTCAAGGGCTATATGGTCAATTTTTGACTCATTTGTAATCATTCAACACTAAAGAGAGCACAAATAGCATAAGCCAAATTGGAGAAATCAATTCAAGAAATTGCATTTTGAATTCAAATGCTTCTCACTACTAAGCATCATATTTTTCAAGGTATTTATCATGTTTTTACCTACATTGTTTCAAATTTACACAAACCCTAGATATTTGTTATGGCATCTAGCTCTTCTACTATTATGGTTAAGGAAGGAAAGGAAGTTTTAAATGTTCAATTGATTAGTAATGAGATTAAACAACCACATTTTTGGATAATTTTTGATATTGCATATAAAGGAGATCTATATGGTGTGTTATCTATGATACCACCACAAGTTTTAATGATACAAGATGTAAGGTGTTGCTACGCTTGTAAGGTAGGAAGTATAAGAGACATTGAAATTAGAGACTTGTATAGAAAATTTTGTGAAAATAGAGTGCTCAAAGAGGGAAAAAAAATTGTAGAGAGAAAAGAATGTTGGATACAATTGATTAATTGTGTATTGTCTTTGATGTTACATAAATGTTATAATCATTATCAGTGATCATATGTCAAGCTTACTTGGGTAGTGAAGATAGTTTTCTGTGTCTACTGAGCATTCTTGTGCTTGCCTAGTTTAGAAGGCAGTGTCTACTGAGTTCACTTAGGTGTCAAAGGAAATAATGAAGAAAGTGAGTGTTAATTGAGCTCACTTATTTAATGAAGGAAAGTTGGATGGAACTAGTGCTAATTGAGTTCATTTAGTTGCCAAAGGATTTTTGCAAGATCGCAATGTTAATTGAGCTTTTGTTAGTTAAAAAAGAAAATCATTTCTGAGTTAGTTTTCAATCAAGCTAGGTCAGCTAATGAAGGATTTTCTTATTTTGGCATGGTAAGCTTAATTGATTTATCTATTGATTTTAGTCGACTAAGGTGATGAATATTAATTATTCTAAGTTATATTTGAGCCAACTTGAAAAAGTAGAAGATATAAGTATAACATCAAGTTTGATTTCAAAGTATGCAATAGAAGAAGCTTTTATTGAAGATTTAATGATGAGAAGAGAAAGTGTATTTGAAGGATAAGCATAATATCCTTGTGGAGCAGCAAAGCTATATTCGATCAGAAGGATCAAGTACAATCCAGAATAGAGATCTGTAATCAAAAAATTAGTTTCATTCAAATCAAGTCACCTCATTGATAATCTCTAAGCATTGTAGTAGTGATCTAAATCTCGTAAAAAAGTTGTCTTAACAACTATTTGCAAATCCTCTAACAAGGTGGTAGTTCTATTGAATTGTCTCAAGACCTCTAACAAGGCCACTCCTAATAGGGTGATTAAATCCTCTAACTAGGTCACACCTAATAGTGTGTTTTGTAACCTTTAATAGGGTTGGCTCCTAATAGGGCTCACTTCAAAAAAGTGAAAATAGTAACTAGTTGCAATTGGTGGTTTTTCCCAAATTAGGTTTCCACGTTAAATCCTAGTGTCAAATATGTTTAGGTTATTTTCTTTTATATGTTTACAATTTGGTTAAAGTAATGGTAATCATAGACAACATCTAAAATTTTATATGTTAAGCATTTACTGAGCTAATTCAGTTGTTACCAAGTTACAATATTTTATGTGTGTTTACCGAGATTCAACAATATTCAATTTTTAGTTTTCATTTCTCTACTAATGTCTAAGGGATCTAGGATTTATTTTAGTAGTAAGTAATTCACCCCTCCCCTCTCATTTAATCCTATTATATTTCCATCAATTGGTATCAAATATTTTTGTGCTTGCAAGGAAGGTTTCAAGGATCTAAGCTAAAGATCAGGATGTCTTAGAAGAGAGAGATTCCTAAGCTGAAAAAAGATAGTTTTGCACCATGGCAAGGACTTATGAGGTTACATCTAGCTACTATCAGTGATTCAATTTACAAATATCTTGATGCTAAATACAAGACTCCCATTGGAAAATTATTAATTGAAGATATTGCTAAAAAAATAAGAATCATAATATCATGATGATTGATATTGCATCTACTCTCAGTTATACTGAATTTGATGAAGTAAAGGATTACAAAACTGCTCATGCAATATGGACCAAACTGAAATATATCCATGGAGGAGATGACAATGTAAGAAGAGCCAAAGTAGAAAGATTTAGAGGACAATTTGACCAAATGAAAATGAGAGAAGATGAAAACATTGCAAAATATGTGGAAAGGATCAAAGCAAGTGTATGTGCAACTAAAGCATCTGGAGGAAACACTAAGGAGAAAATGGTTGTATGTAAAGTGCTGAAAAATATTCTTCTTATTTATGCAGTTAGAGTGTCTTCTATTCAAGAAATGAGATGTGATCTAAATTAAAAAACTAGGCTTGATTGCTTTAGTAGGAAGACTGGTAGCTTTTGAACTAGACAACTATAATAACTATGTTCTTACTTAAAAGAATATTAAATCTACATTTAAAGCTAAACTCTCACTCAAAAAAAAGGGTAAGAAATCAAAGTCCAGTCAATTAGGAAGTGAAGAAGAAGGAACATCAGAAGAAAGTTCATACAATGATCTTGAAGTTGTTGAAGCCCTACATGTAAGGAAGTATTCTAAAGGAAGAGGAAAGTACAAAGGTAAAGTTCCTCTAATCTACTTTTCTTGTGAAGAAGTTAGTCACATTGTTTCTAGGTGTCCAAATAAGAAAATCAAGGATGAGAAGAAAAGAAATAAGAATAAAGGAAAGAAGGACTCTAACAACTAAGAGAACTACAACAACAAAGGTAAGAAATCTTATTTTATAGCTAAAAATTCTGATAATAGTGAAAATGAAATGGTATATATTATTGTGAAAGATGAATTTGATGATGAAGGAGATAATATGGCACTTCTCTCTCATGTTATAAAAAATGATATATGGATTATTGACAATGGTTTTTCACATCATATGATTGGAAACAAAATAAAATTTGAGCACATGGAATATTATGATGGAGGTCGTGTGTGATTTGGAAATAATGAACCTTGTAACATAAAAGGAAAAGGATGTATTTTATTAACAAAAGAGCTTGTATGCAACAATTCTTATTGGGTTGAAGGGCTAAAGAATAATCTACTAAGTGTGGCACAGTTTAATAACATTGGATTCAATTCAGAATTCATGAGTGGATAGGCCAAACTATTGGATGGAAAGGGAAATCTAGTTGGATCTGGCAAGACAATAAATGGTAATCTATTTTATCATGATTTTAGTCATTGTTCATGTTTTATTACTAAAGTAGAAGAAAGTTTGTTATGGTACCAAAGGCTATGTTATGTGAATTTTGATAATCTAGTTAAGATAAGAAAACATAGAAGAGTAAGAGGTATTCCTAGTTCAAAGAAGCCTAACATGGGTCTATGTAAGAATTTCCAAATTGGTAAGATGGGAAAGACTAGCTTCAAAAGTAAAAACTATCAGTTAGGAGAAGTCTTTGAAATCATTCATACAAATTTATGTCGACCTACTAGAATAGAAAGCTATAGTGGAGAAAAATTGTTCATTCTTTTTGTTGATGACTATTCTAGAATGATGATAGTAACGTATCTAAAAGAAAAATCAGAAGCCTTTCAAAAATTCAAGTGGTATCTAGCAAGAGTAGAAAAGGAAATTGGAATGAGATTGAAATTCTTAAGATCATATAAATTCAATAATTTTTGCATTGAAAGAGGAATTAAAAGACAAGTATTAGCCCCTAGTACACCACAATAGATTGGTATAGCTGAAAGAAGAAATAGATCTATCATGTATTGTGCAAGAACCCTAATGATTGGAAAGAAGGTTGCTCTCAAATATTGGAAGGAAGCTATCAGCACTGTAGTTCATACCTTGAATAGAGTATAGTTGAAGAAAGATTAAAACAAAACACCTATCATTTATGGTATGGCTACAAACCTAATGTAAGTTACTTGAAAGTATTTGGTAGCAAATGTTATAAATTGAAAGAATCTAGAAAAGGAAAATTTGATGTAAAAGGTGATGAAGGCACATTTCTAGGATACTCCTATAGAAGTAAAGCATACAAATTTTTGAATTTGTCTACTTACAAAACTATAGAAAGTGCACAAGTTAGAATTGATGAGTTTGCACAAAAGAGTGAAGAAGAAAGTAACAAGAAATCAGAAGATTACAGAAGATTTGTTTACTATCAACCTGATACCCAACCAAATATATCTAAGAGAAAAGAAGCTTCACCTCTTGAGTTTGCAATAGTTAATAAGTTGTAGATAGTACAACCTAAGTTATAGTCTAAGGACCTGAATCACAATTAAAGGCTACCGAGCTAGTTCAAACTGATCTTGATGGACTCGAGTCACAATTAGAGGCTATTGAGCTAGTCCAAACCAAGCCTAATGGATGTAAGTCATAGAAAAAGGGACCTGAGCTTGAAACTAAAATTCAAGATGAAGATGGTGGAACTCACTCAAATCCCAAAGAGCTTGTGTTAGCAAGATATGTTAGAAGGCATCATGCACCTGATCAGATCATTGGAGACAAATCAGATGGAATAATGACAAGAGGGAAATTAAAAGGTACATATTTACTTGTTAAATTTGAACCTAGAAGTGTTAAGGATGCTTTGGAAAATAAAATTTGGATTGAAGCAATGAATGAAGAGATAGAACTGATAGAAAAGAACAAAACTTGGACTCTTGTTCCTAGACCCAAGAATAAAAATTTAATTTCTACAAAGTGGGTATTTAGAAATAAGCTGAATGGAGATGGAAAAGTTTCAATAAAGAAAGCAAGATTGGTGTGGAAAGGTTATTCTCAAGAAGAAGGTATTGACTATGGTAAGACTTTTTCTCCTATGGCAAGACTAGAAGGTATTAGAACCTTACTAGCATATGTAGCACATAGAGAATTTAAAGCATATCAAATGGATGTCAAAGTTACATTCTTGAATGGAATTTTTGATGAGGAAGTCTATATTAAACAACTAGAAGGTTTTGTAGATCCTAACAAAAGGGACATGGTCTACAAATTACACAACACATTATATGGTCTCAAGCAAGCTCCTTGAGCTTGGTATGAAAGACTTAATAATTACTTGGTATAGATTTCCTTTCAAAGGATGAATGATAATAGTAGTTTGTATATCAAGGAAGAACCAAACAAGAAGATTGTGTTGGCAGAAATATTTGTTGATGATACTCTATTTACACAAAATGATGACTTATGCAAAGCATGTTTAGAAGAAATGAATAAAGAATTTGAGATGTCTATGTTTGATTAAATAAAATTCTTTATTGGATTGTAGATAGAGTAGAACAAAAATGGTATCTACATCACCCAATCTAAGTATATCCAAGAGATGTTGAAGAAATTTGGAATGGAAGATTCAAGATTAGTTGGAACCCCTATGTCTACTAAACATAAGCTCTCCAAAAATGATGATTCTAAAGAAGTAGATTAGACCACATACAAATCAATCATTGGAAAATTGTAGTATGTAGTACACACAAGACTTGATATTGCTCTAGTAGTTGGAATTGTGGAAAGATTCTCAACAAATCCTAGAGAAAAATATATGATGGTAATCAAAAGAATTATGAGATATCTAAAAGGTATTGAAGACTATGGTTTATGGTACAAATTTGGAGGCAATATAGACTTAAAAGTGTCTACTAATATTGATTGGGCATGAAGTCTTGATGATAGAAAAAGTACTAGTGGGGGAGCATTATTCCTTGCTAAAAGATTGGTACCAATCTTGGACAAGTAAGAAACAAAATTGTACATCTCAATCCACAATAGAGATAGAATATGTAGCAGCAATAGTTAATTTTTCTAACATTGTTTGGTACAAACAACTATTGGAAGGAATGAAGGTATATATCAAATATCTAGTAGTCATATATTGTGATAACACGAATACAATCAATATATCAAAGGATCCAATAATACATTCCAAAACAAAGCACATTGCTATAAAATATTACTTCTTAAGAGAACTAGTGTAGGATAAACTAGTCAAATTAGAATATGTGAATACATAACAATAGATTGTAGACATATTCACCAAGCCATTACCTAAGGATGCATTCTTATATTTAAGAGGTAAGCTAGGGGTCATTCCCCTACCTAAAATTCACTAAATGAAGTTTAGTGATGTATCAGCTAGAACCTATTAAGATCAATTAGTTGGTGCAAGATTATCAAAGGGCATATTGCAAATGAATCAGTACTTAAGGTAAATTGGTATTTATAGAATTTTTTTCTTTTGGCATGTGTTGTCAAAGATGGAGAAATTTACTGTCATATCTCTGAGAAAGTTTTGGAACCAAAATAAAGTAAGGAACCAAAGAGGGAGAAGTTTTCCAAAGAAGAAGTTTGTTGAAAGAGGGAGAAAGTTTTGAATGAACTTTGTAGCAATTGTTGCAGACATGATCTAGTAAAAGGAAGAGCTCATACTGATAAAGGGAGTTCTCAATTCTAAATCCAAAATTCCATTATGCAATGACATGTTGTCTTGCCATCAATGTCCAAAGAGGGAGATAGTTGGATACAATTGATTAATTATGTATTGTCTTTGATGTTACACAAATATCATAATCATTATCAGTCAATACATGTTGAGCTCACTCGAGCAGTGAAGATAGTTTTCTATGTCTACCAAGCACTCTTGTATTTGCCTAGTTCAGAAGGTAGTGTCTACCAAGTTCACTCAGCATCAAACGAAATATTGCAAAAAGTGAGTGTTAACTAAGCTCACTCAGTTAATGAATGAAAGTTAGATGGAACCAGTGCTAACCAAGCTCATTTAGTTGCCAAAGGATTTTTTCAAGTTTGCAGTGTTAACTAAGCTTCTATTTGTTAACAAAGGAAATCATTTCTGAGTTAGTTTCTACTAAGTTGGGTCGGTAGTTTCTACTAAGTTGGGTCGGCTAAAAAAGGATTTTCTTATCTTGGCATCATAAGCTTAATTGATTTATCTATTGATTCCAGCTAACTAAGGTGATTAATATTAATTATTCTAAGTTATATTTAAGTTGACTTGAAAAATGAGAAGATATAAGTATAAGGTCAAGTTGTGATTTCAAAGTGTGTAATAGAAAAAGATGTTATTGAAGATTTAATAATGAGAAGAGGAAGTGAATTTGAAGGATAAGCAGAATATCCTTTTGGAGCAACAAAGCTATATTTGATTAGAAAGGATCAAGTAGAAGCTAGAATAGAGATCTATAATTAGCAAATTAGTTACATTCAAATTAGGTCATCTCATTGTTACTCTCTAACTATTGTAGCAGTGATCTAAATCTATTAACAAAGTTGGCTTAATAGCTATTTCCAAATTCTCTAACAAGGTGGTAGTTCTATTGAATTATCTCATGACCTCCAACAAGGCCACTCCTAACAGGGTGATTAAATCTTCTAATAGGGTCACACCTAATAGTGTGTTTTGTAACCTTTAACAGGGTTGGCTCCTAATGAGGCTCACTTTAGAAGAGTGAAAACAGTAACTAGTTGCAATGGTAGTTTTTCCCAAATTGGGTTTTCACACTAAATCCTAGTGTCAAATGTGTTCATGTTATTTTCTTTTCTATGTTTGCAACTTAGTTAAAGTAATGGTAATCAAAAACAACATCTAAAATTTTATATGTTAAGCATTTACCAAGCTAATTTAGTTATTATTGTAGGACCAAAAAAATGGGTTAAATGCATAACATGCTATGAGCAAATCACAAACTCAATCAACATATATTAGCACCCACTAGTCTACCATGAAAACCAAACTAATCAAAAGAAAGCAAACATAATTAAAAACTCACTTTTCCGTTTGTAGCTCCCATGTCCTTCTTTCTTCTCCAAATGATTGTAGCTCCAATTTGCCTATAGTGCACACAAGATTAAAGCAAAGAGCCTATGATAGGGATAAAGCCATGAGAATACTTGAAGTGTGATTTAATGTGATAGCAAGAATGAAAAATGCAAAGAAGTAGAGACTCAAAGACTCAAAGATTTGGATTTTCAAAACTTAAGCATTCAGATCCGAAATGAGAGGAAGGGTGTCCATTTTATAATTGTCATGGAGAGTGAGAGCATTGGATTTGTCACCCCTAGATATGCGATGTGACAAGAGATTCCTATGACGCATATGACAGAATATGCCAATTGTGATATTTTATGAAAAATGAGAGTCAAACCTAGCTAAATGTGGAAGAGAACCTATGATGCATCATAAGACACCTCAACCCACTTAAAGCCAAGAATATATGACGAAGTAGCCAAATAGAGACATGCGTAAGAGAATAAGAATAGTTGATTATGACAAGTCTTTAGCCAAGTGTCAAAGGAGAATCTATGAGGTGTCATATCCAAGTGTCATGATGATGCAATATTTTATGGAATATTCAAATTAAAAATCCTCTTATTCCACAAAATAAGAATTAGTAGAAAATGGAATTAATGATGGAAAATGGAACTTAGGAAATTGTACATGTCCATGGTTTGTAGATAATGAATAAACTAATTAATAAGATTATTTAATTGAGGATGATAATTAGGAAGAATAATTAGAAGGAATAATAGAATTAAATTATGGGTTATTTAATTCTATAGAGAAAATTAGTAAATGATTGGCCAAATTGATTAAATGAATGTGATAGTATCCTTTGATGAAAATATGACGATGATGGATATGGAACAAGATGATGACCAGTAGATCAAAGCTATGATTAGATTGATTGATTGAAGTTGATAACATGCCAAGGACACACGACATGAATTGGTTGATATGTAACATTTAACCGACATTGTAAATGCTACAGGATTGAAATTAATTGATAAGGTTTGATCATAATAACACCGATGAACATTGTCAATGTTATTAAAATGGTTGATGATGCCATGATTTGACATTGAAAGCCTCAAAAATGTCAAATATTGAATGACATGAATGATAGTTTGACCTTGCACTGAGAGCCACGATAGTACTAAGGTCAAATTGACAAGATTAATAGGTTGATAGATTTCCAAGGCATTGAAAGCCACAAAAATACCTAGGAGTCAGACAAATGATGATTGATTTGAGATGTTTGATATGTTTTGGGTTCATTAGGACTGATTTCAAATGATTTTGAGTTGATTTGGGGTGATTCCAGTTGATTTGAAATGGTTTTGAGTTGATTTGATACGATTTCAAGTTGACATGAAATTGATGTGGAAGGGGATACAAATGACAAAATATGGTCAATTTGGCCAAAAGATTAGAGTTAGTAAAATGTGAAAATGGGACAAATTAGTATGAATAAGTGATGAATTCGTAGATGTGAACCATTTTTGAGCGTCTACATTTTGCCCCTCTTTGATACAATGTGATTTAGAGTGTTGTATCAAAGAATAACTGATGAGAAAGCCACGACATGCCCCAGTAGGGATGATATATATGGGTACCCCCTCAAGAAATTGACTAAGATAAGCATATGATAAGTCAATTTATCAAGAATAAGAAGAAAAAACCATAGCAATTGATGGATGACAAATCAGAGCTAAGATGTGAAAGTTATCAGGTCTAGAATGCAAGACAAGGTCACTCCAGAGCTCGAGAATGATTGCATGGGTTACAACTCAAGAAAAAAAAAAATGATGAAAATGATATTTCATGTTTCCCAAAACAAAGATATGAATCCAATGAAACTAACAGATTTCAAATTCAAGTTAAAACACAAAAGTTATGGGCTTTGGAGTGCAACATAGTTGCTCCGGGAGCAGTTTTGGGTATCCTAGGTGCCCAACTACACCCAAAACTCAACCAAGTGTTTCATTGACACACTTGGTAAGCCCAAGTGTGCCATGACAGTACCAAGTGCATCAATGATGCACTTGGGAAGCCCAAGTGGTCTCAAAAAGTAAAAAATGTGCCCGAGAAGGCCCTGGGGGCCAAAATCAACATGATGGGGGGCAACTAGGAGCCCAAGAGTAATTGCAAGGATGAAAATTCCATATAGTGAAAAAATAATGAAAATGATAGATCATTTTTTTCACAAGAAAGATATGAGTCCAATGCAACTGACATTTTGTAAATTAGAGTTGAAACACAAAAGTTATGGCTTCCGGAGTGCAACCTAGGGGTTCTGAGAGCAATTCTAGATAACCTAAGTCCCCAAGTGTGCCCAAAATCTACCAAGTGCATCAATGATGTAGTTGGAATGATCAAGTGCATCAATTATGTAGTTGGGGACACCAACTACACCCTAAAAGTGCAGATTGCACCCTAAAAGGCTCCGAGGCCCAAAATCAGCCCCATTGGACTTGGAATGCCCCAAAACTTTGCGTGCATGCCCAAAATGGTTGAAAGATGTCATAACATGAGGGAAATCATCAAAAATGGTTGTATTTGGTCAAATATGATGAGAAAAATGTTAGGGTGAGGTTGAACTAGGTGGAAAGCCATAGAAAGTTGATTGACAGTGCAGGATGATGCAGGAATGCATGAATGCAAGATGAAGATGATTTGGTGAATCGAAAGATGTGATTATGGTGATGGAGAATGAGATGAAGAAGAAAGATGAGATGAGGAGATATGATGGAAAGACTTTTTCTTCTATAAAGTGCACTATATGTCAAATGGAGCTTTATTTTGATATGGCAAAGGGAATGCAACGCATCATGGCATAAAGGCCTAGAGCGCAAATGCAAGCCTTTTGCATAAACAAGCACGATGCAAATAGAGAATGACCTTATCCTTCTTGAGGTATATGTACATGCCCCAGACTCTCAAAGGTACATTATAATAGACAAAAATGGAAAAAGATGACCATGAACCATCCTAGCCAATCTCATAGATTAGTTTTATATCATCGAGTGGCATAGGAACATGATCAAAGAAAAACAAAGCAAAAAATAAATCACTCACTAAACAACGTGAACCAATAGCTATTCTTTTCCATTATTACATACTTGTTAGTGTTTTAGGTGTGTAGATAGTTTTTGATAGGTTGATAATGTGATAGCACTATTTGTGGATTTAGTTGATAGGTTTGTAGTGACTGGTTGGATTGATTGTTGGTTCATGTTGCACAGATATTGTGATTGGTACTGAAGTGTAGTGCTTTGATTTTCAGTCTACAAAGTGCAAGTATTTACACAAAAGGGGTGGTTATCCAAAATGAATATGTACAAGGTTTATTGCAAATTTTTGACGAGTTTTGTGATTTTTAGGGTTTTCTAGGGATATTTGATTTTTTTGTGTAACTGATTTCTTCAGGTCATTTTATGATTTTTAGGGTTTTTTCAAGACATTTTATGATTTTTAGGGATTTTTTCAGGACTGTATTGGAATTTTTAAGGACTTTTTTAGGACATTATGTGATTTTTATAGATTTTCTTAGAACATTTTATGATTTTTAAAGTTTTTTTTAGGATCGTATTTAAATTTTTAAGGATTTTCTCCAAACATTATGTGATTTTTATAGATTTTCTTAGTACATTTTATGATTTTTAGGGGTTTTTTCAGGATCGTATAAGCATATACAAGTGTTAGCTCCAATCCATTATGCGATGGGTCCAATGGATAAAAAGCACTTAGGGGTATGCCCCTAGTTCAAATTCAAACTTACACACCATGTAGGTAATATGCCCCCAGACAAAATGCAAATTATGTATAAAGGCCAATGACAGAGTGTGTGTAGATTGGTGATGATTAGGCAACTTAATAAAGGACATTAACTAGTTCGTGAGCCATGATAAGGGACCAAATATGTCTTGTAATATGAAGGGTATGATCAAGGAATGAGAGAGGGGCAAAAGTTCAGATGGAATCCCGATAGGTGGAGGAGCAACACTGATTACACATGGTGCCTGTGTTGGTGTGATTTTTCATAGTATAGAAAATTTCTAATATTTGGGTGAAAAATTAGTTATGTCTTTGTTTTGTGACGCCCTCATTTTCAAATTTTTGAAAAAGGTATTTTCTTTAAATTTTGGTGGGACTTTTTATCCTAATGTTTTATTTACGTCAAAATGCCCTTGGTAAACCTTTCATGTACCTCTAATTGCAATTTTCCATTTGAAAGGACGTCAAGTTGAAGTTTTGTTTAGTCACCTTTGATCTATCAGAGATCAAGGGTCAGCGTATCCCCGCATTATAGAGTTGTTGGTTTTTACGTAATGCGGGGAAGCACATTTGCGATGCATAGTCCCTGATGATTTATGAGGTCCAGTATGCCACAAAAGCTCTTGTATGTCAACTTTTTCAGTACTTTTGCACACGTTTTGTTTTTCTATGATATCATTGGTTGATTCTTTGGCAGAGCTATGAAGATTACTTACCAAGTAGTATCACCATTGATCTTGTCTTGATCGATGGTTGGTGCATCCCCACATAATAAAGATGTAGGTTTTTAAGTAATGCGAGGAAGCACAGTGGTGACACGTGGAAAAGTGGGGTTAGATATTTGTACTTCAATATGCTACATTGCAAACGACTGATGATGTGTAATGCCAAGTATGCACAAAAGGGTTTTTGATAGCTTAATGAAGGTGAAAGTCTTATCACCATTGATCCTGTCTTGATCAATGGTTGGTGCATCCCCGCATAATAAAGATGTAGGTTTTTACATAATATAGGGAAGTGCATTTGTGACACGTGTCTGTGATGATGTCAAACACTTGCTTTCTCAGAAGAAGATACGGTATCTGCTGGCGTGAAGTGTTGCCAGACAGTATGAGCTAATATGGCAGTTTCCTATTGCTCAGTATAGCTTGCTAGTCGTGAATACAAAATGGATTATTTTGATCATCGATCTTGTCCTGATTGACGGTTGGTGCATCCCCACATTATGAAGATGTAGGTTTTTTAAGTAATGTGGGGAAGCGCAATGGCGACACATAGCATTTTTCTAAAAAGAACTGTAAAGCTTGTTATTTTAAATTAGGACCGTATGATCTGATAAAATCTACGGATGGGATTCAAATCGGAGTGCGAGTTGTGGGCAACGGTTACTGAGAGTAAATGTGATCTAGACCTGGTACATGCAATTTTAATTCATAAAAAGAACCCACGATTCCACCATTAATGAATCACCGAAGCAGAAGAAGAAAAAGGCATTCAAGATTTCAGAGCTAAGGCACAAAATTTCTCGATTAATACTCCAATAAAATTGTAGAAGACATCATATAGTGCAAAAGTGTGATTTCTGGTGGGTAAGTGCTCTGTGACTTTTTGAGTAAAATTTGAAGCATCTGTTGTTGTGAATTTTCCAAAGTTTCATTAAAAATGCCGCCCCGAAAAGAGTTTACTAGAGAAAAAGATTATCTAAAACATTCAGTGCATGATGATTTTCTCGAACAATTCCCCTTATCAGTGCATGAAATAACTAAGGGAAGGGGACTCATTCCAAAAAACCCTAGATTGGTTGTGGCAAAAGGATTTTATGACAAAGCTAATTGGATAAGGAATGCCCAGGTTTCTATGGGAGGTTTGGAGATGTTTAAGAAATGGTTTTCAGAGCAAAAATTGGACACTCCTATGAGCCATGTATGGGAATTTGACATTGGAAAATTAGTAGTCCCCAGTGTTTTCTTTGACAGTGATTTATTGATGGACCTGGCAAAGAGGTATGATCCTATCACAGGGTGGGTAAAAAATCATTCAAGGGTCAACCTTTTTAGGGTTTTCCCTAAGCTGTTCAGTGAGATTTTCAACCTAAACCCTAACCACACTATGCATGAAATCATTGATCTAGATGATCTGCAAGATAGATATGATGCACAATAAGTGTACTTGATAATAGGGCCACTACAGGAGCGTGCTTCTAGGGTTGGTAATTTTCTTGTGATCACAGCTAGTACTCCAGAGCCATTGTTAAGAAGACATTTCAATCTGAGAGCTCAAGCACTATATTTTTCTCTTTGCAAGATCTTGGGGATAGATGAGGGTGATCAAATTCTAGGTTCTGTGGTCCTTATAATTGCTCAAACCCTTCAATTTGGAATGAGTACTATTCTGGATTTTTCCACTTTCCTACAAAAGAGATTCACAATAGTCTAGTTGGAATAGCAAAGGGGAAAGTAAACAAACCATTCTGTTGGTATTCATTGATGATGCATGTATGTTTGTACAAGGGATATACTTTCTTCTCCAAGGGTATGGAGTTAGAAACCATTAAGGATGGAGAAAGGAATCCAATGCAGTTATGGAGTGTGGATATGAATTCAGAGGTCACTGATGATAGTTATGTAAGATTTGACAGGTATTTTGCATCAAAGGTTAGACTGCTTTTAAGAGGAGATAGCCCTAGAATCCCACAAGCATTATTAGAATTGGTTAGACCTAAGGACCATGCTAAAGGGCTACTTGTCAGTCACAACTGGGGGGATATAATTCCCTACAATGTTTCAATAGTAATAAGAGTTTATGGTTTCTTAGGAAAACCTAATGTGTTACATTTTCATGTACCTTTGAAGATAGGGATAGCTGAGCTCTTATGGAAGATAGGTACTATAGATGAGAGGGAATTTCTCAAAAAAGGCACTTTCTTTCCAATGGTTACTGTAGTGCATGATTTTGTTTTTGTTAAAAAGGGGTGGAAGCATTTAAATTTGTTTTTGAATAAATATAACATGGCAGAATCTCACGCCAGATTCATTGACCCTGAAGGATTCTATGATCTATTAAGAGAAAGGGTGAGAGCTTCCCATATGGTACATCGAGTTTACTATCCAGAAGATATAATCAAAAATATTTTCACATTGCAGGAGCAAGAATTAAGGAAAGAGAAATGGATAGTTTTTAGTAAAAACCTGGAATTCATTAATGCTTTTGACCACTAGTACAACCCATTGAAAGATAAGAAATACTAGGGATATAAAATACAGGCATTAATGAATAATTTTTCTATAATAATTTAGACTATGAATGAAAAGAAAGATATATTTATTAAGACACACCTAGACAAGGCAGCAAAAATACAAAGAAGAATGAGTGGTAGAAATGTGGTAACTCCTGGCCAATATACATTGCAGAAAAGGGCAGGTCATGTCATGGTTCAAAGTGTGCAACAAGTACCCCCTCATAAGGAGCCAAGGTCAAGAAGTCCATCTGCAGCTAGCTCTCCAAAAAGACAAAAATTAGAGTAGGGGTCTTCTTCTACTCAAAAAGAACAATACTCCCCAAGCCAGTCTCCAATCCAGATAGATAATGAAGCATCTCTAAAGGAACATCTTAGACAAATGGGAGGAGAAGGGGATTTGATTGTCACCTCTACAGACCTGGACATGGGAGAGCCACAAGAACCTCCTATACCTTCCTTGGACCTGACCATTGCTGATTACTAAGGTAAGGAAATTGACCCAATTGTTTCCCAGGCTTCTGAAAGATTTATTAATGATGAAAATTTTGTAAGATCTAGGGCTTTTGCTCAGTTTTTATGGAGATTAAATGTAAAGAATTTT
This sequence comes from Cupressus sempervirens, assembly GCA_028749045.1. Taxonomy (NCBI): domain Eukaryota; kingdom Viridiplantae; phylum Streptophyta; class Pinopsida; order Cupressales; family Cupressaceae; genus Cupressus; species Cupressus sempervirens. The sequence goes on from CM053787.1 coordinate 143,169,505, forward strand.
GAGAAAGCCTATGAGAAGATCAAGGCTGAGCAACCAAATAAATCTGACCCGGTTATCAAGGAAGAGGTAAAATCAAAGTTTTTGAGTGATTTTGCTCGGCTCACTTCTAAACCTGGAAGGCAAATAGTTAGACAATCAGGAGTCCTCCTTCTACCAGAATGGGATATAGAAAATGCTATTGTTGTTGATTTAGTAAGAAAGCAGAAGGATGTTCAACTAACAACCACTGAAGAAGTACTACAAGCTCATAGAGGGGTCAAATTTAGTGATGACCACCAAGCCCTTGTTTTGTGGTCCATAGACTAGAGAGAAAGTACCAGGATGCATGAGTTTCCCACTGCAGAACATACTAGTACATTGATAGTATATAGGCCTGGTGAGGTAAGTAGTAAACAAGTAATAGGAATGGCTTCAGAAATGCTAAAATTGGGTGGTGTTGTATCTGGACAAGAAGAAGATAAGTTTTCCCAACTCAATGCTAGGTTTGAAGAAGTTCTGAAAGCATATGAGGAAAGGGGTATATAGATACAATCACTGGAAAACAAAATGTCTCAGATGGAGAGGATACCTGGGAAAAGAAAAATTGGAGAATCCAGTGCACCTACAATTGTATACCCTTCATAGCCATTGGTTGGATTTGGATCAACCCCTATTATTGAAATACCTGACACCCCTGAAAGGCCCCAATTCTATACTGCAGAGGATTTTGAAGAGGAAAAAATGAAATTGCATGAGAGTTGCAGATAGAATTGAGAAATCAATATGAAGAGAAATTAAAGCAGGGTGTGATATATTTGAGGGATAAAATACAATGGTCAAACTTTTTTTTATCAATTGACAAGAATTGCAACCCTCATGGATGAGTTGAACAGAGATAAGAATAAACTGACTCTTCTTGCATAGAAATGGAGGGAGAGAAATAATGATGTTACAATCATATGTATATCTGTAGTCCAAATGCCTTATCATCAAGTTGAGAAGATATTTGATTTATTAAATAAGCTAGAGAATTTTGATGATGAAAGAGATTCTTTATAGAGAAGATTAACACTCTATTTTTCCAAATATATGGCTGAAGAATTCACTTTATTTCCTTGTGCTTTAGAATCTGTTGATACAATAAAGGAAAAGGAAAAGTGGAAAAGGGAGTTGGATGAAGTATTTAATGAAAGAATAGTAAACATCATGAGTGAGACTGGCCACTGGTTCTGGGCAAAGACAAATGAAGAGCTAGTAATAATGAGAAAAGTGCAAATTCTTTAATAATGATACAAAGAGAAGCTCTAATTTTTGATTGGCCAGATGATGATGCTTTTAATAAATGGAAAAATCAGTTTGTAGAACAAATTTCAGAAGATGATGAGGAGGAAAATGTAAAAGTAAAATTCACCCTCGTAGTTAATAATGAGGACATGGAAAATCCCCAGGTTGAAATAAATTTATAGGTAACTGAAGATGATACATCACTTTCAAACCTCATGGCTATTTACTCTAAGGATGAAGAATAATTGAAGAATTAGATCTTATTTTCTTGTTCAACAACTAAGAAGCATAACAGAAAGGGACCCACCAAGGATTGTTCGATGTATTAGCTTTTCTGTTATTTGTTTTTGTCTTTTGTGACAGACATTTGTCAGTATCCTTTAGAAGACACTTGTCACTTTATTTAGCCTGAAGATTGTTGCATCTCACACTATTTAAGTGAGATTCCAAGGCTAAAGAATGGTCCAAATTCTATTTCTTCTAAGTATTGTGCTTAGTCTGGTTTTTCGTCCAAATTTTGAAAGCAATTTTGTAATGTATTTTGCTGTCAAATTCTCTGAGAATACATGAATATAGAATGACATGTGTTTCTTTCTAAAGGCCATTCTGAGTCTACTGTAAAGGATATACCATTTTCAAAGGAAATGAATACAAATTATGAACTGTCCCCATATCAATTCTTTCTGAATTTTGTCTCCTTTTAAATACTTAGCTACCTTGATGTTGTATGAGTAAAAGCTTGTGCAATTGAATGCAATCTAATTAGGTTGTATATCCATTTATCATTGATGTTAATTCAATGGATTAAATAAAGGCTTTGATGAATGTAATAAGATTTCTTAAGTATTGAAAAGGATTTTTGAATGATAAGTTCTGATAAGAATTGCTGATAGAATTTTTTGTAAGGCAACAAATTAGATCTAAGAATTTGCTATAGACTCTGAACCCCAATGGATTAGGCACTGATCAAGTTATTTCAGCTGAAGGAGAAATATCTTACAAATGGTTTTTCAAATGCACCATCAAATCAAATTTTACTTTTATTTCTTGTAGATCTTCAAAGTTGGCCAGCACTTTTCTACATGGAATGTTTTAGCTTCAGTTAGCCATTGTTGTTGAAAAACATCTGCAGATCTATAGAAGAATTCTTGGCCATATCTGTTTATGGGATGTGTTTATCAAGTTAGTAAGAATTATATATATGTTTGAGGATCATGAAATGAGAATCAGAATGAAACAAAGAATAATCCTCATATAGTTTTTCTAGTTTTAAACCATCTCTGGGTACACCCACCCTGGTTTTGTAGAGCCAAAAGAGTAGAAAACCATCTGTGGTTTTGTTGAAGTTGGGTCCAAATACCTTACATATGCAATTGTTAATAAGAACAGGCTAGTATTTAGATTGTGTATGTATTGTCATTTTGGTATTAAGCATTTTGTCGCTTAGTAGTTTTAGTACTTCTTAAAAGACCAACAGCGTATTTGCCAGGTTTTCACCATGGTACTTGCCCAAAGCACCTGTTTGCTAGGTTTTCACTTTTGGAAAAAAAATTTCTCTTGACTCAAATTTTTGTGCCAAGATGCCTATTTACCAGGTTTTCATCAAGGCATCCATTGTTTCATGACTTTTTTTTTTTCTTTGCTTTTTTCATGACTTTTTACTATTTTTTTAAATATTTTTTCAAGACTTTTAGATGGAATCAAGAATGTCACTAACAAATGCTGAGAAGATATCTATTGTTGGTGCTGCTAGTTGATGAGCTTTGGATCCATGACTGACCATAACTATGGAGGATTTGTTCCAAGTCTGTAGTTGAAATCAAACCACTAGAAAGGCCTTGAGAGATACCATCATGTACTGTATGTAAGACAATGTCTATCTCTTGCGAATCAAGGCATTTGAGGATAATTGGGTCAATAGATGTATCATGTGGGATGTCACTGATGATGACATATGCAAAGGCTTGTTGGATAAAGGATTGATTTTGGTTATTGGACAAAGTAGGTAGTTGGATTTGGGGATAAACAAAGGGATATAAGGGAGGGTTGGGAGGGTTGAGACCAATGACCTTCTACATGAATGCTGATTGAGAGAGCTCCAAAAGACTTTGTGGCATGTTGAACATCGGAACATTGATATTCGTGGCATCATATTTTTCATTTTGTATCCTTGGTAGATTCTTAGCTTTTGATTTTTTATGGTCTAATGGTTCCTTTCGATTTTCACCAAGAGACCTATGCTTGTTATTTCTTTCTCTTTTTGCTTTGTAACTAGAAGGTGGAGTAGGCTCCCCAAAGTATGCCAATGTGTTCTCTTTAGAAGAAATTGCTTCTTTATGATCTTCAATCATAATTCCTTCAAAGTCTATTATGAGAGTGTCATCATCATCAAATTGATCAAAAATTGGTGGTCCACATTGGTCCCAATCCCAAGGTTCAGGATAAATTGAGGGCGTGTCATCATCAGAGCTGAATGGACTTTGGTTAAAGCTATGGATATGGGCATTAAATTCGGTTGTATCATTGGGGTTCTACTCAAAAGGAAGAGGATTGTTGGTTTTAGGTGGGATATCCTCAGATGATTTTTCATCATTCAAAACATCCATAGTCTTACATGTAGGTACCATGGTACTAGGAGGACCTATTTGTAATGGTTTAAATCCAAGCCCAAAACTAGGAGGTCATCCTTCTATACTGATAGGTTCAGTGATTCCTTGTTTTTGAGATCCAAGACCACTATAACCATCATAGCCTTGGTTTTGCATGATAGTAAACCCGAGTCCATACTTGTTAGGAGATATCAAAGTGGGTTCTTGTTCTTTTTTTTCTTTCTCAATACATACGGATGTATTCTCATTGGTAGAAGTATCATTCTTTGTACTGATCTCTGAATGTTGTGCTTAAAGTGGTTGTGATTTACCATGACATTGGAGAGAAATTAGTGACTCCCTAATGTGAGAGACTTGAGACATAAAGTACTCTCCACACCCATTTTCTTCAATCTTCATCTTTTCCTTAGCTTTACTGAGTAGTATATCAGCATCCACATACTTAGAGGAATTTATGGGTTGTGCTTCATTGTTTGTTGGGATTTGGAATGTAGTAGCATCTCTTAGATTAGCACAAAATTGAAAAGGATCTAGATCACTAGGGATGGTAACCTCTACATTGTGATAGGAAAACTTCAGACATTGATGATATGTAGAAGGGACTGCTTTCATAGCATGAAGCCAAGGGCATCCTAGTATCATGTTACAATTTATTTCTATATCTAGGACATGGAACAATGTATCTTCAATAGCTGGACCAACTCTAACAGGAAATGTAATGATGCCCTTGGAGAAGCGTTCACCATCATCATAAGCTTTTATTGTGATTCTTCGAGATGGATCCAAATCATCTTCAAAATAACCCAAACTATTGACAACCTTAAGAGTATAGATGTTCAGTCCTACTCCTCCATCTATTAAGACACATCTTACTTTGGCATTATGGATGACGACTTCGAGATAAAGGGGATCATTATGGTTAGGTTTGTCCTTAGGAATATCATGGGGTGAAAAAGTGATATGTTGTGACATGGATAGGTTCCCAACCATGACTTGGAACTGGGCAATATCCATGTTATCTAGGACTATTGAATCTTTAAGGGCTTTCTCCAAGATCTTTTGGTGTTGGGGGGATGCACGCAGTAGGTCCAAAATGGATATTTGTGCAGGGGTTTTTCTGAGTTGTTCAAAAAGCCTATAATCAGATGAAGTAGGAGCAGTAGGTATAGATGGGGCTCCAGGTAGGGTGATCTTGCTACAACGTGTAGTGACAGCACAACGATGGTCTTCAACCTTCAATGTGAATGTGGATAAGCGAAAGTCAGACTCATTAAAGCAATTGATGGTGTAGTCATAGCTGGTGCATGTGTAATTCACATTACCTAGTGAGTTTGAGTTTGAACTTGAGGATTTCTCTTTGTCATGATTACCCAAAGGATCTTTGAAAATAGTGTGACTAGAGTTGGATGCTAATAGTGATGGATCAACTATGATTACACCATCATCAATAAGGTCTTGTATTGCATGTTTCAATTGGAAGCATGATGAAGTCTTGTGTCCTTCGGTACAATGGTAATCACAATACTTTTTTTCATCCCACCAATCTACTTTAGTTAACGGTTCATCTTTGATTGGGGGTAGTTGTAGGAAGTTATTACTCAGTAACTATTGTAATGCAATCTCAAGAGGTATCCCCAACAGTGTGAATTTTCTATCCTTTGTTCTAGGATGTCTTTTTTCTTGTGTGGAAGTCTCAGTTTTCTATTGTAGAGCTGATGTTTGATTAGAGGTTTGTGAATTTGTGGGGTTTGCACCTTTCAAAGTCAATTGAGGTTGTGTTGTGCTAATTGTGTGGGCATCCACAATGCCATCATTAGTCACATTCTTGTTTTTGGAGAAAAAATTTTCCTTGTCATTAGACGAGTTGGTATTGGTGTCTTGAGGATTCCCTTATGGATAAGAGAATCTTCAATACTAGCCCCTTTTTTCATCAGTTTAGAAATGGTGCTTGGGCTCTTGATTTTGATTTCATACATTAAGTCTGGGACTAAGTTTTCAATGCACAAGTTTACTTGTTGTTCTTTAGGAATGTCTAGTGAGCATTGACTAACTAAGCTTCTCCAATGTAGTAAGAATGTGATGAATGATTCTCCTATCTTCTGTTTAGTTGAGCACAAATCAGAAAGTGTCACCTCATTTGTAATGTTAAAGGTAAAGTGGGAGATAAACTTGTCTACTAGCTCTGACCAAGATTTGATATTACTAGGAAGTTTGGAGTACCATTCAAGTGCAGGCCCACCTAGAGAACGAGGGAAAAATCTCATAAGGTAAGTGCGCTCATCACTGAGTTTGGTACATGAAGCATAAAATTCTTGGATGTGATCAACAGGGTTTCCTTTTCCTCGATATTTTCCAAACCTTGGAGCTTCAAAGTGTTTTGGGAATGGAGGCATATACAGACTTTTATTGAATGGATTAGGATGTAGGTCACTTTCTATATATAGAGCCTATTTCTTTTGGACTCCCAATGCCTCAACTTGTTTAGAAAGTTGTTTGAATTGTTGTAATAGTTCTTCATTGGGGTTTTGCATGATGGTCTTTCCTTCAAGTCTTTTGTGTCTATGAGTAGACCATTTACTGTGGCAAGAACTATGTCTACTTGGTTCTGACATTTCTGTGTCTGATGAGTCTGATGAAGTGTCACTAGGTGGTGGAGGTATGTTGGCACCTCAAAGATAGAAAGGTCATTGTTGTTGGCAAACTTATTGTGGTATTTGATGTCGCACTTGTTGTTGGATTGACTGCAATTGTTGTACCATGTGTTGTTGTTGTACCATGTGTTGTGGTTGTTGTTGGGATACCTATGTTGGTTGTATGTGAGACCATGTGCGTGCTTGTTGTTCTAGAGGTATTTTTTGAAGTTGTTGTGGCACACGTTTTTGTTGTAACAAATGTTGTTGGTATGGGATTTGTTGCTCAAGGCATCTTTGGTATTCCAACTATTGCTTGAGTCGCTCTTGTTGTTTAGCAAACATCATTTATTGTTGTTGGAATTGCTGCTGAAATTGTTGTTGATAAATTGTGTGTAAGTCAAGTGGGTTCACATGGGATTGCATATTAGGAATGTTGGATGTTTGCCCCACTTGTGGTTGTTGTCATTGTGGTTGATGTTATTGTTGATATGTGGGATGTGTTTCAAGCAAATGTAGACTTGGTTGTGCCTTGGAAGTGTTGAGTCCTTGTACCATTGTAGGTTGTTGTTGTCGTGGTGGTTGACTAAGTCCTTGAGAATTGAATGTCATGTTTGTATTGTTGTTTTGGTACCTTTGTGTTTTAGATGTTCGTACATGTGACATCATATTGACTTGACTATGAGATAAATTTCTATTGGTAATGGGTGTAATGTCAATAAGACTTTTCCTTTGTGTGTCCATAGGGATGGTTGCACTTGATGTTTCACATGTTGTACTTATGAGAGGTTCTATAGTGTTTGATGTCATAGCACTGGGTAAAGTTAGGAGCAAAGGTGTACTTTGTTCATTTGCCTCAAAAGAAGGTATGTCTAGCATCCCTAGAGCACAGGTCCCTTTAGGTGCATCTTCTTGTTGCATCATGTGACTAAAATCAAGTCTTAATGTCCTTTTGGGGTGTTTAGGGGTTGGTGGTATTTCAGCAAACAAGGGGTTAACATTGATGTGTTCAAATGTACTTTGGAGGATTTCAATTGTTGGTTCTTGATGGGACCTTATAGGTGCCATTATTGTGTTTGAAAACTCCAAAGGTTGTTTTCCCTTGTCCAAGTCCAAATTTATCATGGGTTGGATGTTTTCAATTGTTGTGTTGGTTTGATTTTTGGACCTAGGACCTTCCAAGTTTGGGTTAAATTTGACAATTTCTTGGGCTGCCAAACGTTTGAAGTTCTTGCAAAAACTTTTGTCTTGACATGCCCTAGCCATTTCTTCAATAGTGATGCTATAATCAGTGTTAGAGTCATCACTTAGGTGTACAGTAACTTGTTGTAGCTTGGCTGAATTCAAAGGAATGCGATTGTTCATCTTTAGGTGAGGTTGGTACACTTCCTCCTCCTGGTGGCATTGGCATGAATATAGGTTCAAATTCAGGACTCCATTGAACCATCCCATGTGTGGGGGAAGTGTTTGGAGGAAAACTCATGGTAGGTGCATTGTTCAAGGTTTATTGTGCCATAGCTTGATTATGAGGATCTTGCGGATACATGTTCAATGGGTCTGCTAGTAATGGTTGTGATGCCTCAATTTGGTCTTCATCAAAGGTTTGTTGGATTTTCTTTGTCATGGATGAGGTTTTGGTTGTGCTTGTGCCTCAAAAAAAAAAGGTTGATAGAGTTCCTTGGGTCTCTGAGCTGATTGTGTCCTAGTAAGTGCTGGCATGATACTAAGACTGCAAATGCAATGGAATTTTTGAGTGTTTTGGATGATTTAGAGTGGTGGGTATGCAAGATATGAGTGTTTTTGGGATATTTAAGTGTTGAGGAATGTTATGCAATGTGAGGAAATGCTAGATGAATTATATTTTTGATGTGCAAAGTGCAAATTTCCTAGGGATGTCATGCGAATGCAAATGCAAGGTGATGTTTTGAAGTTTGACTAGAGGGGATGAAAATGACTCTAAGGTATGCAAAATGACAATTAGGTTTATGTTTTGGACTTGGTAATGATACTAAAGGTAGCTGTATGAAAGGTATATCATGCAAAGGATGATGTTCTAGGGTTCATAATGAGGGTAAATGCTCAAGAAGGAAATTTGGTTGATAGATAATTTGATAAGGTTTGGTAATGAAAATGATGCTAAGGATTTTGATCAATGCAATATGAATGGGATATACCACTAGGGTAAGTCAAAATGACATTTGGGGATTCTAGGGATATGATTATGCTATGACAAGGGTATATGGAAAGTTTTGAACTTAGGTAAAACCTTTTGAAAGTATTTTGCCTAGGAGTTTAACCTTGTGATAAAGGACTTTCGATCTTGACCAAAAACTGATAAAAGACGAAAAGATCAAATTGATAAAAGATGAAAAGGTCAAATATATCAGGACATAGATAGATTTTGATGAAAGAAAATGATAAGAAAAGATAAAAAGACTAGTCAAGATCCATTATCCATCGACACTAGGAGATACTCTAAGACTCATACTTTGTTTAGATTTTTGACTAAATTCAAAGGTTTTGGGAGTTCAAAATGGCATTTTGAGGACTCAAAATGGTGGTGATGCTGAGTGGATATGTGATATGGACAATGCCTAAGATGAAAAAGGGGATTTTGGGTGCAAGATATGGTTTTGGGTCAAGTGCAAAACGGGTAGGTGTAGAGGCTCCTAGATGCAGTTTTGGGGTCCTAAAGTGTAGTTCGGAGGCCCAAAATGGTCATGTAGGTACCCAAATGCACCCTAACAATGCCAAGTGCACCATAATAGTACCAACTATGTCATTGATGCACTTGGATCTAGTTTGGGTGCAGTTGGTAAGCTAGGAAGAATATTTGCTAATTCTAAAGGGTATGGTTACCAAACTGACATGCCATGAAGCTAAGATGCTAGGGTTGATGTTAGGATGGCTTGGGAGATGAAAAATGAAGGTTATGATGTATATAATTATGTATTAAGTGAAGGTGATGAAGATTAGGTGTTGTAGAATGTAGATCTGGGCAAGTTAGTGCAAGGGGAGCTAACCAGGTACCTAAGGACACTGTTGAAGCCCCAAAATATTATCTGGAGCCCAAAACTAGATCTTAGGACCACCAAGTGCACCCAAATAGTGCAGACTATTTCAATGATGTAGTTGGGGCCCAGTTGGGTGTAGTTGGTAGTTCCTGGGTGCAGTTGGTAAACTGGTCTAAAACTGAGGCAATTCTGGAAGCTATGATTTCAGGATTAATGTCACAGAGAGGTAAAGAGTAGAGGATAGTGTTAGGGCTAGTATGGATGCTCAAAATAATGGTTAGGACACCCGGAATGATGGATAAAGTGGTCAATATGATGAATAGGTATGCAAGGATGCAACATGATGAGTGCAAAGTGTTGATTTTAAGATGGGAATGCAAAAGACTAAGGGAGGTAAACTGAACCTAAATGGATGCAATATGAAAAGTAATAGATACTAAATGAGGACTAAAAGGTGCAATATGAAGTCTATATGATGCAAGAATGAAGCCTAGACTAGGGTGAATGTAAGTGAAGTCTATGCAAGTGTGAGATCTATGTTTTGCCAAGCATGTTTAAGAGCACAAGTTTCCATGTTTAACAAGGTTTGAGTGTGTTGAACCAATGTTTGCAAAGTTTGATAAGGTTGAAATGTTTTGGCAATGTGTGATGTTTTGACAAGTTCAAATGATATCCAAGGTGTAAATTTAAAAGTTTGGCTTTTATCTTGATTATGTTTTGCACACACACAAGATACATTAAGACAAGAATAGCTATTGTAAAAAGTTAACAAGCACACCACAACCTAGGCTTTTAGGACTGTATCCACGGAATTCCTACTTGAACTAAAGTTTAGCCATGCTTATCCAGAGCAAACAACCTAGGATCTTGGCACCACAAACTCCCCCTTACAGTGCACTCACTTCTCGGGGCTACCAAGATCTGCTTCCCAAGGGGCATGACTTCCCAAGGGACTGTTGCCTCTACTAAGGACCGTGAGAATGTAGGATGTCTTCACGAGCATGGGTGACCACTTGAGCTAGTGGATAGAAAGGATTTTGGCTACTAAAACATGGTTTTTAGTAAGGGCATTCCGTTCGGCAAGTGAATGATAAAATTTTGCAGAAGGTCTCCCAGCCCTAAGAACCAAGGTTTAACGCACCACAAGGCTATTGGAGGAGAGCTATCACGCAGCAATACTGTTGATATGACTTTCATTGTAATCAAATTTTATATAGTGGCTGGAACATTGACCTGGCTTTGGCCCATTACTGCTCTGAGGTCATCTCCTGGCATACCCAATATGGAGTATCTTGGTCCAAGGCAGGCCTCCTATAGAAGGTACATGGATTTCTCTTACACCCAAGATCCATGAATGGCAAGGGGAGAGGATACATCCAATGCAACTCCTAGGGATTTAACACTATAGACATGCCAAGCAGAAAAGAAAAAGGTTCTTTTTAAGCACCAAACGAAATGTTATCTAATCTAGGAAATCCACACACACAGTTTTGAAAGACACACAAAATCTTAGACAACGTCCTGCAAAGCACACATTAGTAGTTTCTTATGATCACGTCTTCATTGAAAAATCACCACATGCTGCAAATAGACCATCAATAACACAAAATCATCTAATCTATGTCCTAGAGAGTGAGAGGAACTTGAAATGCATATTTTGATAGATGCATGTGCTTATTGTGAGCCCAGGTGTGCTCTGACAGAGAAGATTGCTCCCCAGAAGGAAAAAATGGCTCTGAACACCCCCAAGTGCACCCAAACAATGCCAACTACATCAATTATGTAGTTAAGGCCTAGTTGGGTGTAGTTGGGAAGTCAGGTGCAAAGTGTGGGGAAATGGTGCCTAGACAAGACCCAAAAATTGAAATTTTCAAAGCTACATCCCCGAGTGCACCCAAATAGTGCAGATTGCATAAATGATGTAGTTGGGGCCTAGTTGGGCATAGTTTGTAAGTTAGAAACAATAGAAAGAGGTTTTGGTGGCTTCTGGCCTCCTAAAACTGCTCCTAGGGGTCCCAAGTGCATCCTGACAGAGTAGAGTGCACCCTAGGACAACAAGCTAATAGAATGCATGAAACAAGAGCATATAAGAATTTTACTAGACCCCCTCATTAATCTAGGTGTGAAAAGGAAGAGTAGATAGTTCTTATACCCTTCCAAATGAGCTCCTTCCTTGCACCTACAAGCACAAAACAAGAAAACCCAAGTTAGATATGCATGTTCATGTCGGGTTCACCAAATATAGGACCAAAAAATTGGTTAAATGCATAACATACTATGAGAAAATCATAAACTCAATCAACATATATTAGCACCCACTATTCTACCATGAAAGCCAAACTAATCAAAAGAAAGAAAACATAATTAAAAACTCCCTTTCCATTTGTAGCTCCCATGTCCTTCTTTCTTCTCCAAATGATTGTAGCTCCAATTTGCCTATAGTGCACACAAGATTGAAGCAAAGAGCCTATGATAGGGATAAAGCCATGAGAATACTTGAAGTGTGATTTAGTGTAACAGCAAGAATGCAAAATGCAAAGAAGTAGAGACTCAAAGACTCAAAGATTTGGATTTTCAAAACTTAAGCATTCAGATCCGAAATGAGAGGAAGGGTGTCCATTTTATAATTGTCATGGAGAGTGAGAGCATTGGATTTGTCACCCCTAGATATGCGATGTGGCAAGAGATTTCTATGACGCATATGACAGAATATGCCAATTGTGAGATTCTATGACTCATGAGAGTCAAACCTGGCTAAATGTGGAAGAGAACCTATGACACGTCATAAGACACCTCAACCCACTTAAAGCCAAGAATCTATGACGAAGTAGCCAAATAGAGACATGCGTAAGAGAATAAAAATATTTGATTATGACAAGTCTTTAGCCAAGTGTCAAAGGAGAATCCATGAGGTGTCATATCCAAGTGTCATGATGATGCAATATTTTATGGAATATTCGAATTAAAAATCCTCTTATTCCACAAAATAAGAATTAGTAGAAAATGGAATTAATGATGGAAAATAGAGCTTAGGAAATTGTACATTTCCATGGTTTGTAGATAATGAATCAATTAATTAATAAGATTAATTAATTGAGGATGATAATTAGGAAAAATAATTAGAAGGAATAATAGAATTAAATTATGGGTTATTTAATCCTATAGAGAAAATTAGTAAATGATTGGCCAAATTGATTAAATGAATGCGACAATATCCTTTGATGAAAATATGACATTGATGGATATGGAATAAGATGATGACTAGTAGATCAAAGCCATGATCAGATTGATTGATTGAAGTTGATAACATGCCAAGGACACATGACACGAATTGGTTGATATGTAACATTTAACCGACATTGTAAATGCTACAAGATTGAAATTGATTGATAAGGTTTGATCATAATAACACTGACGAACACTGTCAATGTTATTAAAATGGTTGATGATGCCATGATTTGACATTGAAAGCCTCAAAAATATCAAATATTGAATGACATGAATGATAGTTTGACCTAGCACTGAGAGTCGCGACAGTACTAAGGTCAAATTGATAAGATTGATAGGTTGATAGATTTCCAAGGCACTGAAAGCCACAATAATACCTAGGAGTTAGACAAATGATTATTGATTTGGGATGTTTGATATGTTTTGGGTTGATTAAGACTAATTTCAAATGATCCTGAGTTGATTTGGGGTGATTCCGAGTTGATTTGAAATGGTTTTGAGTTGATTCGATACGATTTCGAGTTGACATGAAATTTATGTGGAAGGGGATACAAATGAAAAAATATGGTCAATTTGGCCAAAAGATCAGAGTTAGTAAAATGTGAAAATGGGACAAATTAGTATGAATAAGTGATGAAACCGTAGATGTGAACCATTTTTGAGCATCTACAATTATCAAGTTACAACATTTTATGTATGTTTACCGAGCTTTAACAGTATTCAGTTTTCAATTTGAATTTTTGTACTAATGTCTAAGGTGTTGGTGTTTTGAAATGCTATAAGTTTCAAATTACCCAAATGAGAACAAGATATATCTAGGTGTAGTTACTTCCCATCTTCAACATGCCATTTTAGACACTAGGCCAACTATGAGGCTAGACCCTTCTTCTACTTCAAGCTCTGCAAAACCTAGATAAGTATACCTCAGATTCACTTATATGGTACCTATACTAAATATATTCTTGAATCTATTAATAGTAGATGAAACCCTTATTTCTCCTATTGACTCATGAAATAACATAGATCTAAAATAGCTAAATGCAAGATAATGCAATTCATAAGCTTAGTGAGGATTAAAAAATTTAGCTGTTCAACATGAAAGGGAAAAACATTTGATTAATGATGTTGATTTTCAGCAAAACATGTCATGAATAATATAACACTCTGATCCTTCAAAAGCCTTATATATTGGGAAATCTTACAAAACCCTTAGCACACATCCCTAAAATTCATTGACATATCCCATATATCAAAACTTCCTGATCTATCTATTCACCTTGTGAACTAGACATCTGTATCTTTCTAAACCTCATACTCGACCTATCCCTTCATGAGATCTGCAATCCTATGATGATAAATCAAGCATTTGCATGACTCCTTGAGTTGTAAGAAAAATAGATCAACATATACAACCAACAAATTGTAACTTAGTTTCATAATCCTTTTTTACAAAACACAAAAGACCACAAACAACATGAATGGGAGACAAGATATTAGAATGAAGACTAACTTGTTGCTACATTTTCATTCATTTCTTTGAAACAAATGCAATAAGATACATGAAATTAAAATGAAAGAATACCTAATAGATCAAAACTTTCTATATTCTCATTTCTTATTGTTCATTACAAGACAAATTGTCGAAGAAAAATGGTATCGCACTCACAAAAACATATCAAGAACTGGAACCCCTATAATGAATGAGAGAAATAAAGATATGGAAGAGGATGAATTCCAAGATCTATTTTGTATCTGACATGTGTCCACTTGGAAACCATCTATCTAATCTCTCTTTGCAACTAGTAAATCAAATCTTCTATCATTTGGCCTCCATGAAACATAAAATATCTCAAATACTTAATGGAATAATAACTTCTTTTGATGCTAGATCTAAAATCAAGGAAAAGGAAAAAAAATAGTTAAAATGGTCTCTAGAGACAAGAAAACTTTTTTAGAATTCATTTAGGCTTCAACAAACTTCAATATTTGTCCTCCAACTAATTTGAATGTCCAATGATGAATTTTGTCCATTCTGTCGAGAATGCCTCAGAAAATAAAAATTTGCTTATCGACTAAACCACTAAACATTTGTACAAAATCTGACCCTATATTCAGAAAATTCATCTCCTCCCTATTTTAATAGTATATTAGAGTGCATATTTCAGGTGAAAAATGCCCCCATGGTAGCCATTTGAAATCATAGGCTCTAACTCTAGATAGAGTAATTAAAAGGATGAATTTGAAAAAATTTAAAATCTCTATAGTTTAAAATATAGAAAATCACCATTTGAAACAAAAGATTTCAAATCTAGACTGCACAATCAAATTGAAAAAATATTCAATATTTTAAATTTTTCTCTTATATCTCCCTTGGCCACAAATTAGTGCCACATGTCAGATTATGACTAGCCTGGAATACCATGTGTTGATCGATGAGTGGCCCTATGGTACCCCACAACTCCCACCAAATTTCAACTTTTCCAAGAGGTCACCTTATCTGCACTGGTGAGATCATCCTATTTTCTTGTGGCAACATGGCAAACACCAAAATCTTCAACTTTCTTGGCACCTTCTCCATTTCAATGCACTTGGTCAAAATTATTTAAACTTCACTTCAACTGGCCACAGTGAGCTCCACCTCATGTGCTGCTACCTTTCCAAAAGGTGGTGTCTTTCAAGACACTTAGCCTTAGGTGTGTTTTTGTATTTAAAAATTTAAATCTACACCCACCCAAAAAATGTGGGATAAAACTCTTTGTTTCTTTTTTCTTCTTATTTTTATATCCTTCCTCTATTGTCAGCTCCTCGCTTTACTTCAATTATGGAGTTATAATTTTTGGTGGAAATTATGACTCTATGGTTGTCAACACATAGGAGATCTACAATGCTTGTGAGAATATCTACTTAGCACTCTAATCTCTTGCTTATTTTGAATGGCATGGGAAACAACATGGAAGAGTTGGGGTTCCATCATTAACCTCTACTTAGAAGCTTCCCTACCATGATTTTGGTGCTACTTTCCACTAGACTTCCTCACACTTTCTTCAAATTGTATTTTCTACATTTATCCAAATCAATATACAATCTACCATTCTTCCCCATGTTATTTTAAGGTTTTTCTTCTTTCAACACTGCATTCATTCATTTCCCTATCGATGGTTTCTCCTTTATGTCTCCTTTGATGTGTGGCTTCCTCCTGTGTCATGCCTTACGTGAATGTGGATGTCTTTCATTGCTATGGATTCCTCTATTCCTTGCATAGATTCTCCAAACTATGGGAGTTCTTGCTTCCTTCCTATGATGTGGACTTGTTTTACTCCTTCTAGTAGCTTCCTCTTGTGTCATGCCTTCCTTGCTACTCTCTGTGGAATCATTAGTGTGTTGGAAATTATGAAATCTTTTAGTGTGGGAGAATGTATTTGAATTGATACACCATTGTCAATGTTGACTCCCCTTGGAATTGAAAAGGGCATAGAAAAACTTATTGTAGTGATTAGAGACACTACCACTAAAAGTGTCAATATCCATTCCTTCACCTTGCTAAACTCTGCCTTCTCCTTTTCCTTGCCTATCATGATCTATTTTCCCTAAATGTCATAGAGAATGGGATTCATAAAGATTTAAATAGAGTTTATTTCACACCTCTCCCACATTCTATCTATGGTGATAGAAATGTGAGGAGATGTTCTCATGTGTTAGTAGAAAGCAAAGTGCTTAGACCATCAGACAAAGAAGCATTATCGTGGTAGTCATTCACAAGCTGTATCTTCAAGTATTGTTCAATGTTATGTTCTACATTCTCTCTATATTAGAATATCTCTATCAATCCTCCAATAGACTAATCTCATTCATCAGATCTATTCCATATTTCCATTTCATAGTGGTGCCAGTTATTTTTGTGGTTCCTTCATTTGATAAAGAAAACACCTTAACCAACTTTGTATCTTCCAAATAAGTATTGGGGAAAAAAGTAAATGTGATGGAATAACTAGACTTAACATCTTTAAAATCTTCAACATTAAGAGATTGTAAATATTTGAAAAACCTTTTGGTCTTCCTTAGTTAGAAGATCTCCTAATGCATGGTGACTCAGGAATGAAGTCAACCAAAAATTAACAATTGTCTGAATGACTCCATTGTGTTTGGAAATAAAAGACCATCATGCTTCATTATATTTTTGTTCCACCTCTATTACTTTATAATTTTCTTTCTCATTAAATTTCTCAAGTTCATCCTAGATTTCCTACAATCATTCTTCAAAACATGTTATTAGTTTGGCAAAAATAGTCAGGCCCCACAGTGGGTCCAGCTTAAAAAAAAATTGTTTCCAAACAACTGAACTATCAAATTAATCTGATGAACATCCTCAGTTCACTAGATTCAAATTTGAGCACTATTCTAGCATTAAAATGCATTTTATCATTTTTCACAAACTGTCAATTTCAGCACCAAGTGGTCCTTTGACTGGCCTTAAAAAAAGAACAAAACACTTGATCGTGCTTTGGAATTGAATGTACTAATTCTTTGTTTCAAAATCTCTTACCCTATCAAATCTTGTCTCATTATGAATTCTTAGTCAAAGGATATTCACCACCAAAGTTACCTTCTCAAAACTACCTACAAGGAAATATGTCAAAAAACAATAAATCATGTTCTATTTTGGCTTTGAAAATTGGGCAAAATTGACACTTAGGGAAACAAAAACTAGGGTGTTGGTTCACTATCATGAGGAGAGTATAATTTTTGATTTGGGCTCATGATGAATAACTAGGTGAATTTGGAAAATGGTCAAAGTGGGCTATTTAGATTTCCAAACTGGAAACACTGGCAAAAAAATGGTTTTTACAAATGGAATTAACTTAGGAAAGTGTGCAAACAAAATCATCAAGAATTAATAATTTGCACACTTAAAGAATTTTCAGAGGAGAATATAGAAATAAAATCCATTTGATTCCCCTATCACAAATTCTAAGTTATGACATCATGAACAGGGGTACCGACCAATCTGCACTTTTGACACTGGTAAAACATCATAAATTGTATTTGAAATCGTGTTTGAAAGCTGATCAAATGGATTTTTCATAAGCTCAAAATTGAAACATAGTAATTATTTGACCTCTAGAATGAAATTCAATAGGAATTTTCTCATTTTGGTCAATTGGGTCAAGAATAAAACAAGTCAAATAGGGCCTCCCAGAATTCTAAACACTTAACATCAATATGACAACAGTAAATGATCAACTTTGAGGGATTCAAAACAACTTGAAATTTGAAGCATAGGTTCTTTGGTATGGACACTAAACACTCCCAAAATAGAAATTCAAGAAACATTATTGGGTGCAAGATATTCAATTGCAAACATGGCCTGCTGTCACTATTTGACACCTGGGCAAAATGCAAATTCGGTCATTGCTCAAAATGGGACTTCACAGAATGGCTTGGAATGACAATTTATCATCATGGAACACATAGATTCATTGAATGTAAGGTTTTGGAAACATTAAACACCTCTTAGGCCTCACAGGCATAGGCAAGTACACGTGCATTTAAAAGAACTTAAAGGGTTTGTTTTTACAATGGTACTCAAAATTAGGGCTACAATTTTGAGTCCCAACATGAGGGATCTAGGATTTATTTTAGTAGTAATTGATTCACCCCTCCGCTCTCAATTACTTCTCTTATATTTATAACAAAGTATTAACTCATGCCCTAGATTTTCCTAACATATTCAAGACAGAGTGGATTAAGATAGTTCTCAGTAGAACACATGACAACTATGTATGGTTGGAAGATGGCCCTATCAAGATCACAAAGAGAATTATTCAAAGGATAACAAGGTATCCTACCCTAGATAGAACAAATAATATGAAGAGTGATGCAATGGAAAAATAAATTAATAAGCATAAGGAAAAATTTCCTCCTAAATATAGATCCTTTAACATTTTACAGAACAATATTGAGGATGTTGTCCAAAAGACTGCCCAATTATGGAAAGTGATATATGGATTGGCAATAGATTAGTCAATCAAATAGACACCAATGAAAGTAGAAGAAAACAAAGTAGAACAAGAGAAAATTGAGGTAACAAAAGATGAATCTATAAGGGAAGGACATGAGAAAGGAACTGTAAAAGAAGTAGATACAGTGGCTATACTTGAGGAAGAGCAAAAAAAATATCAGAATGTACCAGAGTCACACATGCTGAGTACCTATCCACCTCATGAGGTTAAAGAGAATCAACAAAAATAAATAATAAAGATCAACCATGTCTCTGAGAACACCACTTAGAACATCAATCCCTTAACAAAGGAGGATATGAAGAAGATATTTATTGATATCACCACCAAGGAAAAAATATATAACCATCATTTATTGGTGAGTTTGGATGAGATTGAGAAGGTAGAATTGGCATTTACAATGAAGAAAACTCAATAATTATCTAGTACCCCACTACCCAATCTACAAAAGTGAAAACTACCATGACTATGGTAGCATATCAAAGAAAGAACACAATGTCCTCACCTATTACCACATTGGTGTAAAATGTTTTAGTACATGCATTTTCAATAGATGAGAAAGGTGGCACACTAGTCCAAACAGGTTAGGAAGCTAGTCCTACACCTACAACACAAGCACAAGGTGATACAAAGATCACAAAAAAGGATAAGGATAGGACTAAAGATTCATTCTTGACTATGAAACCAAAGGAAGTGATAGCAATTTAGACACTAGTTACCCTACCAAATACTAATACTCCTATTCCTATTTGAGCACTTCATATGCCAACTTTAGAAGCTACACCATTACAATCATCAATTCCTAGTCCTAGCACAACTAAGGTTGATAAAGTTACATCTTATGGTGATATCAACTTAGATGAGGTGATTGAACTACCAAAGTTTGATCTTACATCAATCACCATAGAGAAAAGGGGCATATTACAAGATCCTATAACTAGAAAGAAACACCAAGAATTGCTCAAAAAGGAGAATAGGTAGAAACAAGAACTTCATGAAATCAAGCACATATTTCTTGATGCATCTAGCCTACCTATACCTAATGAAGCCAAGCCAATCATTGAACAATTGGAAAATATTGTGGAGAAGATCAATGATGAAGACCTAGACACAAATGTCAAATTGTTAGAATGATCTTAGAATAAATTTCATGCCAAGGTCACTAAAATGATATCAAGTGTCATTGCACTTAGTCAGGTTGAGTTAGCAACCATAATTGATGGTGTGAAGAAAGTGTTGGAGAAAATTTTCTCTCTTTACACTAAGTTGTGTGATGTACCCCTATTCACACAAGAAGTGTAGAGACACATTGACCACCTGAAGGGAGATTTGAAGTCAATGGGTAAAATCCTAGAATAATCTCCTGGTCAAAGTTAGTCTAATTTCATAAATTTTTTGTCAGCACAAGGTTAGTTAGTAGCATTGCAAGCTTTAGATTCCAACATTCAAGCTACATTAATCAGCATCTAGTCCATGTTGACCCCTGACATGGAGGTTTTACACAAAGAACTAGCCTATGTAGAAAAATTGATGAAGGAAGATCCCCATCTTTCTACTCATGAAGGCCTAGTTAAACTTGTTGTCGAGATAGTTATTCAAATAAAATCTCTCAAGGTAGCATATGACAATTGGGACGTAGCACTAAAGCTAATACTAGAGGTCCATAAATCATTCTTGGACAAACACACTATTCATGTACCACCCATGACATAAGTCTTAAAAATGGGGAGAATGAGATAAAAGGGGAGAATGCATAAGTTTTGAGGGAGACCAAAAAAGGGGAGTTAATAGAAAGAAAAAAAGTCAGCATAGGAGCATAATAGATCTACTCAGTAGTAGTATTTAGATTCAAAAAAGAACAATCAACTCAGGGGGAGTTATAGAATTTTTGAGTTATGATTGATATGTCACAAGTTTTGCCAAATTTTGAAGTTTTTAGATTTTTTATGCAAGCCAAGTACTAAATGGAGATTATCTAAGTTATTCTTATAAGTGAAAGATATTCATGCATGACCAAGTTTTTTTGTCACTCATGTCTAAGGGGGGGATTTTTAATCCCAGATTGATTGTGACATATAAGTGACAAAAAACTTAAGTCATTTACAAGATAGAACTAAGTTCATGCCAAACAAGTAATGTACGATGATCATAAGTTGTCAGATATTATACGTCGAGCAAGATATATAGTATCTTCCGAGTAACTAGTAAGTGTTGATTCACTCAAGTGTCAAGTAGATAGTTGATTTCAAGCCATTCATATGTCGAGTGATCAAAGGATGTCGAGTCATTCAGAGGTTGAGTTACAACATTGAAGATATAGTGGATGTCGAGCATTAAAGGCTTCAAGTGCTGAGTAAAATAGTTTTGGACGTAGTTGTTTATAATGGCACAAACTTCTATGTAAACTATTTTCGAGTTGACTTAAGGATTATTTTGTGATTCTATATGATAAAGATGAATCTATATTAAGGATCCCTATGTAGGACATGAAACCAATCATTAAAAGAGATGGATTAAGTGGAAAATTTGAAAAATCACATTCTTTGATTCATACCTAACCCTAAGTTACCTAGGTCTTCTTAAGGAAGGTGAACCAATTGTATGTGCAGAGAGAGAAGTTTGCATGCACAAAAAAAGAACTCATGGTGGCTAAGGAGTTGTGAATTGAGTTATACATTATAGAATAAGTTAGAGGAGAATAGAGGAAAGGAGTTAGAGGAAATAAGTGACACATATGATCAGAGAGGATCAAGTATACATTAGGAAATAGGTGATCTACTATCTAGCAATAGAGTGCTAACCATAGGATTATTTCTAAGACATTATAACAAGTGAATCCATTAAATATTTTTATATGGTAGTCCAAATAGGCTATTGTAAATCCTTGAATAGGGTTCTTACTTCATTATATGTTTAAGTCCTTTAATTAGGCACTCTTCTAAGAGGGTGTTAGGATCCTTTAATAGGGTAAGATCTAACAATCTTGTAAGCCTTTAACAAGGCAAACCTTTCATAGGGTGGATCATAGTTTATGATTAAACATTGTAACCTTCATTAGATACACTTTACAACTACATTAGTGAATATTTTTGGGTTTCATCCCCACCCCATTTTTACCTTCTCATTGGAGCATTTCTGGGTAACCAAATATCTTGTGTCATATATGTGTTGAATTTTATTTGCATTCATGCTATGAATGAATATGTTTAGCTAGCTATTTTAGTTTACATGAAAATTGTGAGATGGATGTGTGGTGAATGATTTTATGGTTAATGTTTTGAAGGATTGGTTCACCACCACCTCCGCCCCACCTAGAGTTTACTTTCCCTATTATATTTCCAACAATAATGTTGCCTTGGGAAGTTAACCAGTTCTAGTTTCATTAGTAAAAGTCATCCATTTGAAGAAATCATAAACACAATTTATACTAATCTATGTGGTCCAATAGGAACTCAAGGTTATTATGAAGATAAGTATTTAATGTTGTTTCTTGATGATTTCTCTAGAATGATGAGGGTTGTAATTTTGAAATATAAATCTAAAGCTTTCTGCACATTTAATATCTTCAAATATAGAGTAGAAAGAGATACTAGTAAATGGTTGAAATTCCTTAGATGATATAGAGGATTCGACTTCACTGCACATGAATTTACTGCATACTATGAAGAATAAGGAATCGTAAGGTAGTCAACTCCTAAGACACCACATTAGAATGATATTATTGAAAGGAGAAGCATGACAATCCTTAAGAGTGTAAGAATATTAATATTGAAAAAGGTATTTCCTAGACCTTATAGAGAAAAGTGGTGAGTACTACAATCTACCCATGATCAAAACATCATTCATAATGATCTAGAGGTAGAGGAGGTTGGTAGAAGCTAAAATGGGAAAATATTAAAAAACTAAATTTTTGGTATTTTTTATGTTCCAATAATTGGAATTTTAAGATCTCTTTCAGGAATTTATGGGCCTTGAAAGCTTCCAACAAGTTAAAAATTGGAGATAGATAATTTTATTTTCTTTCCAATGGTGTAAGCAATATACATTTTCAAGTAGCACTAAAAGTTATGACTTCTACAAGTAGACATAAAATTTTAAATAGTTTCTTCATAGTTTTTATAGTTTTGATATTTTATTTTGTAATAAATGTTATGTTGAATATTTATTTATTTTTGAAGGGATGTTGGTGGCCTTTTAGATTCATCATACTTTTTATAAACTTGAATTCTGAATGAAATTAACCACTTTTTGGCTTGCATATTTTGTTGTCTAGAAATTATTTTATTCAAATTAAAATTAACAATACCAAAGTAATTACACTAGATGTTGTAATCTAGAATCATAATTCAAATTAACCCATTAAATAAGGTTTAACAAATAAAGGTACAAATCAAAGATCCTATGAATTGTGGTATGATTGATCACCCTGTGTGAGTTATTTCAAAGTATTTGGAAGTAGATGTTACATAGAGATGATCATTCAGGAAAGTTTGACTCAAGAAGTGATGAAGGGATATTCCTAAGTTATCCCACTAAGAGAAAATATTACCATTACCAGTGTTTCAATAAGAGAACAAACAAGATGATGTAAAAAGAAAGCATAATTATTGATGAATACTTAGAGAGAAGTGACGAGTCTAAAAAGATAGAACAATAAGGCTATCTCAAATTTGTCTACATACAACCAATTAAATAACATGTCATGGAAGAAACAATGGAGCAACATATAAATACATAGGAGCTAGTCCAAGTGTTTGAAGAAGATCCTAAACAAAAAATAATGTTACCAAGATATATCAAGCTAAATCACTCCCTAGTTCAAATCATTGGTGATAAAAATGCTAGTACATTGATAGGAATAAATACAAGAGAAGGTAAATGTTTGTTGTCTCAACATGCATTGAAGATTTTAAAAGATGCATCAAAGTATGAAGACTAGATAAAATCTATAAAAGAGGAATTATAATAGATTAATAAGAACCAAACCTGGGCATTAGTGTGCAAACTAGTGGACAATAATGTGATTAAGATCAAATGGGTTTTTAGAAACAAAATGGATATGACAAATGAGGTGGTCAAAAAAAGGAAAGACTAATTTGAAAAGGATATGCATAAGAAGCAAGCCTAGACTATGGGGAAACATTTGCACCCATGGCCAAACTTGAAAGGAAAATAATACTTCTTGCATTTTCTTCTTACAAAGGATTAAATTTCATCAAATGGATATCAAGTCAACATATTTGAATGGTATCTTAGAAGAAGAAGTTTACATAGAAAAACCAAAATAATTTAGTAATTCAAAAGGAAAGAATATGGTGTGAAAGCTATATTTAAATCATTGTATCCAGACTGAAATAGAAACCTAGAGCTTGATATAAAAGTTTGCATTCATACTAAATCAAGATTGGGTTCACAAGAATAAATTTTAACAAAAATGTGTAATGGAAGGCCAAAAGTGATGACAATTCATTGATTGCAAACATATTTTTAGATGATATTACTTATAGAGGAAATGATGGGATGAATGTTACATTTTTACAAGAAATAAGGAATGAATTTGAAATGTTTACGATTGGTGAGATATAGTTCTTCATAGGATTATAGATATATCAACCTAAAGATGGCATTTAGATAAATCAAACCAAGTATGTGAAAGATATATTGAAAATATTTTTCTTATAAGAATCAAAACCTATTGGTACTCTAATGGTAACAAGTCATAAAGTATTCAAGGAAGATGATTATAAAGTAGTAGATACATGCATATATACAAATATAGAGAGTGTTAATATATTTACACACCGTTTTGATCATATAAAATTTATTTATAGGTGTATATACATGCATGAAAAAAAATTTGATGGACACACAAGATTGACTACCAGGCATACAAACTTACTAGACAATTCAATCTTTCCTTTTTATTTTTTTATTTTGATGATTCATAGAAAGACATGTAGATCTTATTGGGAAAGATAATCACCTATCTCTCTCTCTCTCTTTTCCTTCAATTTTTTCTCCAATCTATAAGTCATCACTCATTTCTATTCATGCCCCTTATATGTGTTATTTATTACCTTTTAGGCCATATCTTTTGGTGCATCCATCATTTCATAGGTCACTTATTTTTGCCCTTCCGTTAAGACCTCAAGATTATCCCTTCTTGTAATAACCTCAAGTATAGGCCAAACTATTCCACCTATATCCTAATGGTTTTGGTCCTAAGATCCATGTTATCTTGGGTTTCTAATTGGTCTTATTTTGTACCTCGATTGGCTTGCTTCTTTTTTCAATCTCAAAAGCTTGTATACAAGGGAGCTTATACATTTTATTTTCATAATAAGGGCACAATATAGAAAAAAATACACATTAGATATCAAAAAAGAATATTTTAGAGTAGACCTTTCAAGGCATATATCAATAATTATTCAAGCACTCATCAAGATATTTCCTTCTTGTATCAAGCTTCTTCCATCAAGGTGGTATTAGAGTTTGGATCCTAAGGAGGAGATCTTCCATTCATTCATTCAAGTTCTTCAACTCTTTATCATATCAAGATAGACTTACATGGTTTTCTTTTGGTTCTTTATGTTTATTCAAGGCTACTACATTAACATACTTGATTGTGTACTATATTCAATTATAGCTACTGGGTCATTATATTCCTAATTGTTATATTTAGTTCTACTAATTTCTAGAATTTACATTATCAGTATCATTTCAATTTCAAGCTTGATTCTTCAATCTAATGCATGACCAAGGAAAGCCCCCTTCCCCCGGCTCCCCCCACAATGTTTCTTTTCTTGTGTGTAGAAATAGGTTATCGAAATTGCAAATTTAGAATAAGAAACCTAATGTCTAGAGCTAACTAAAGAGTTGAGGTCAATCTTCACCTTTCAGGAACAAATGAACTTGGTTGAACATATATTATTATACATCAACTATGTTGACCTATAGCTATAAATATCTACTTCTATTAATTTTTGAATTTTTTATCATGACTCAATATCTAGTCATAGATATTGTTGTGTAGTTTTTAGTCTTCAATTTTTGTGCAGAAAGGTGTCTTCTACTACCCCTCTTCAAGGTTAGTCACTTTGTGTCTCTTCCCCTTGTATTTTAAATATGATACCATCCTTTAGTAGGGTTGTGTATGTATTTCTTGCATTTAAATCAATTAATTACAGATAAGTTACTCAATCTAGCACTTAATCAATTAATTCAAATTGATCACATAACAAGTTTGGAGGTAAATTAACATTGTATTAAAGTGGACTTGCTTGCATACTTTTATCATATTATATTGGCTTAGTATTGATAGCCCTTCACCTTACTTGGGTTGTTCTAATCTAATTTGGGTGTAAGATCCCTCCTCATATGTACTTATTTAAATATGAATTTATCTGTTAAATCCTTTATAAGGGATTTGAATGGATATGTGAGCATGATACAACAATGTTATAGGGAAATGTTGTTGTTCTTTCTAGAAAATATAGAGTACATCATGATAAATTATGGCTATCTTATGTATAATTATTATGATGATGGTTATGAATTAACATTTTATGGTTTAGGTGTCCTAATGGAAATTGAGATCAATTGACAAGTTCATGTTTTGATACTTCATGATTCGAGACTTACTACATTGTTTGACTATTTAAACATTGATTTATTTATACTAACAATGATATGAGGTGTTTCACCTTATGATAGTGATGTTAATTATGGTAACTTGATGATTAGGATATATGCTTTTAGATAGTTCACTATTCTTTTTTATGATGTTTTGAGTACACGTATGCAGTACGATGATTATTTTAGTATTTAATTTAAACTGATGAATATGTTATGATGATTCAATTATGATATTAGTGATGATTAAATTGTAAGGAAACTTGCAACAAAGAATATAATTGTTTTCACATAACCCATATGATAGATCTAAAATAAATATACAATTAAAATCCACATGCAAGAGAATAAACAACATACTCACAAAAATTGTCACATAAGATATACCCTGGGAAACCCTTATTGAGGGAAAAACCTAGCCTCCAAAATTATCCATCACCATGTATTATTCAGCAAAAATACCATTGTAATACAATCATGGAAACTTTCAATGCTATAGCCAATAGCAAGCAATCCATATGAATAAGCATGAATCCACACATTCCATGCCATGCTTCCAATCTTCACAAATGCTCCCTTGGCTAACCAATCAAGCCTTGTTCCACTCAACTCTTGTCTTTCTTTATTTTATCTTCTCACACCAACAACTACCCTTGAGGCTACTTATATAGTAGCAAGTCCCACATAACCACCAAGTGATATTACATAAACCATGTCCTACCTAACCCCTTGACCCCACATTTAACATTGGATATTTAATTATTTTCCCCAATATTAAATAATTACATAAAATTTATTATCACAATGTTACAATATGACTCATCAAGTATATCCCATAGGAATCTTTACATGTTGCATGTCCATCTAGGTGCAACATTACATAATAAAAAAAATAATACAATATAACAATATTATGCAATGTGTGCAACACCCATTATCTCAACAATCTCTCACTTGTTGTATACATTATATAGGGTCAATCTATAGCCACCTAAGTCAACAAGGGAACAATCCCTCCCAGCACATCCACCATGATGGATCAAAGCACACCATGTGCTCCATCCTGGTACCCACAACAAAATCAAAGTATCCAATATCTCAAACATGAATGATCTCACCTCCTATTATGCCACTACCACCAAACACATATAGAAGCCATCCAAAGAGAAAACCACCCAACCTACTACATTAGAAGATCATAAAATCCTATACCAACTAAAATTCTAAGCACATAAACTTGATCCAAAGGTAATCACATGTATCCATATTTGTCAAAATATCCATTGTTGAAATAACACCCACAGCAAGTGCCAAACCCATCCAATTTTCCATACCTCCAAAGTTATACCAAGTGAAGCTTACATCATCAACATATCCAATATATAACCTATAATAAAAAGCCTTAAAATAAATACCTACCATATATATACCAAAAAGCTCCCACTGCAAAAGATAACGTCAAATCTATAACCAATTCACTCACAACATCTAAAAGAAGTGAATCTATGTAGTCTCAAGGAAATTCACAACACATAAACCAATAACCTACAAGAACAACTTTCATAAAAAGTCTCCAAAACTTCCTAAGTTCTCCACAACCAACAAAGGAAAGAGATAAAGGAATAACCATGTCATCTCCAACATGATATACATGAGCACAAACCAATGATCACAATTTCTAACCAATCCCAAATCCAATGTAAGTGAAATTGAACATCCAAGAAGATAACCAATACCAAAGAGAAACCATGAAAATAATAGCCTATATCATGTCCTTCTACACACACCTCTAGATGTAAAATGTGCAAATATGATCTCCTCCATAAAACCCCAACAAGAAGCCACAACAACACCCAAACCATACCATATAACTTATCTTGTATGTAAGCCTCTTACAAGAAGATAAAACTCATAAACCATTCTTAAATCAAGGAATAACCATTCCTAATCTAAGGAATATGCCCAGTATAAAACCATCTCTCAAGCTTAACCAACATAATAACATATGCACATGGAGATAACCAATGCTAATCATCTCTCAAATGAACGTCCCTCTAGAATCAACTCATGTACTATAGCTATAGATCCATATCCATGAAAGACAAGCATAAACATAATGCACCTAAGAGAAACAATGGGCTATACCTCTCAAGTAGCAAACCACTAAGTATACCATGAGTGGGGAATGAGAATGCTCATCAAGATATCCAAGTCTCCAACCAAGACTCATCTGAGAAAAATCTCCTCTTATGTCCATATCAACTGAATTCCCCTCAAAATTCCTACTAAAACCAAATAACTATCCCAAAAAATAATTCTTTAATCCAAGAGAAATTAGCATCACCGCCATCTCTAAGTATCCATGAGAACTTGTAACCAATCAATCCTTGCCAACTCCAAATGCAACATAGCAATATCATGAATTATCTAGCTTATGATCAATGTACTCATCAATACCATAAAAACTAAACCAAGATCAATGTCAGAGTTCCAACCATGGCCTAACCATGGCCTTAGGAACATAAACATTATAACATGATTTAACCATCTCAACCAAAGAGATAGCATGCTCCATATGAACATACTATAACATGTCAAAACTCTAAATGCATATCAAGAGTATACCATGACATAACAATAAAACTATCCTAACATCAAGGATAACATGTCAAATGAAAGCATAAAGAACACCTTTACCAAGAACCCTATTAGTCCTCAAGATGAAACCATCTCCATACACCATGAAGAAAACCATCTCCACATACCATGAAGACCCATCTCCACACACCATGAAGATAACCAAGAACCCCATGAGTCTTCAAGATCTAACCATCTTCACATGCCATGAAGATAACTAAGTACACCATGAAAATGTTAAAGATTCTTATGTAGCAACATGATCTAAGACAAAAATCTAACATCTGAAAATGCTCAATAAATATATCAATGGAAAAAACTCCCACTCAATCATGGTAGCAAGTCACGTATGGAATTATAAAATCTATATCCTACATAAATATCCTCTAGGTCTATACACACAACCAAAGTTTCAATACCAAGTAAAACCAAGATATCCAAACCAAGAAGATACAAACCAAACTAGGAACTAATCTTGCATTGTCACTTCATCATTGTCATAAGCTCCTACTAAACTATGTATCCAAGCTATCCATGAAATCATGATGAAAAAATTATCCTCTAACCATGAGAATCAACCAAGGCATCAAACCATCAAAAACCTCAAAGTGTACATCATGAGCTCCTCAAAAAAAACCAAATAACCATGATACTCAATAAGAACATATATCACCATAACCAAATCAAGAGTCCAAACTAATAAACATCAAGGATGTACTTGTATATCCAATCATGTCATGCCAAAATCCATGTTACCATGATCACATCCATGAACCAAGCATCTCACTCTCAATATGTCTAACTCATCAACATAAAATAGTCAACCACAGTCCTCCACCATGATTGTACCTAGTAACAACATCTCATCTTTCTACATGAAGAAAAATCATATATTCATGTGACTTGAGGCATAGACAACCCAAATCCAAGTCACCAATCTAAATATGCAACAATAATGAAAGATCAATGGGCAAAGACAACCCATAACCAAGCTATAAATGCAACCTGTAAGTATAGACTATTTACAACACTGAACAACTTGTAGATCCAACAAGTCATCATACATATCTAAACCAAACACTGATAACCATATCATCATGAGACCAATCTGAAATATGAATTGAGTATACAATGACATCAAATCCAAATCTCCAAAATATACAATGTCATAAACTCACAATGCTACCATAGTCAATATATACCATAAACTATTTAGATTAATATATCACTAAATAAAACATGCAAAACCTACAACAAATCTAAACCAATGTGTAGAGCTCTCTAACAACTTTTTGGTGACTACTTGAAGTTCAAAACCTGACTCTGTATGCCCAATTTATGCCCTAATTTGTGCTCAAAATAAACAACATATAACTTTTGAGCTCTTAAAACTTGAAAAACTATCAAAATCTCAAAACATACACCAAGTTGTAGTGCTTTGAATTAGCTTTCCAATGCCTATAAGAAGTCTAAAATCTAATATCCTAAGAGGACGTTATGGTCATTTTACTAAGCCAGTCTTTTTACCATTTTTGCTACTATTTTTTTTTTGTGACAAAATTTTTGATGGGATTAAATTTGATAGCCATCATAGGTTGAAACTAAAAAACTCTTTCATTTCCCTTGAACATGGTCAAAATAAGGCATATTATATATCAAAATTTATGGGAACATTGAAACATATCCAATAGTGAGGTTTTTTATTATCTAGGAAGTCATCTTTGCAAGCTCCCCCTAAAACCCTCATTTAAATGAAACATCCAAAAAATCATTTTGTCCAACAATTTCACATGCCCAAAATCTACCAACATCTCTATTGAAACTACAAATGAGAAACATGTTCTTCAGAGAGGGGGGGGTGAATCAGAAGTTCAAACTTCAACTATTAAAATTTTCACCATTCATTAGATGCATGCAATATATGAACTGAAAATAACATGTAAAGAACATAAATCTAAATCATGTAAGCATATAATCAAACACACTCACTTAACACTAGATATGATTACCCAGAAACCCTCCAAATGAGAAGGTAAAACTAGGGTGGGGATGACCCCCACAAATCTTCACTACTGCAGCAATAAAATGTAGCCATGTAAGGTTACAATGGTTTGACCATGAAACATGATCAACCCTATGAAAGGTATGCCCTATTAAAAGTGTACAAAGACTATTAAGTCCTACCTTGTTAGAGGATTTCAATACCCTATTAGAAGTGTGCCTAGTTAAAGGACTTTAGAACATCCACTTGGAATGTCACCCTGTTAAAGGATTTACTAAAGCCTATGAGGACTACTCTACCTAAGAGATTTGACTAAAATCACCTATTATGATGTTTCAACATAGATCTTGTGATTAGTTCTAGTTTCCTAATTAAAGATCAAATCCATATAGTGTCCTCCTTGATCCTCTTTGATCTGATATAACAATTGTTGTATTCTTTTGTTCTTTGTTCTTCTCCAACTAATTCTACAATTCACTCTCATTGCTAAGTCACCTTGAATGCTTTGTGAACCTATGGCTGAGATTTATTCTTTTTTTCACTTAATCCTTCCTATTTTTTGATTGGTTGCATGCAAATACATAGGGATTCTACAAATAGAATCATCCTTATCTTTAAAGAATTGAAATCTAACCTTATGTTGGCTTGAAAATGATTTGCATAGTTGTTTGTGTAATCACAAACAAGTGTGTCCAATTTGTGTTACTCGACACATACTATAACTCCATTTATGACTTAGCAATTGAATCACTCAGCATGGTCTATATGTTTGGAACTTAAGTGACTCGACACATGAGTGAATCAACACTCATTGTAATTTGGCATAGTCTTGTATTTACATATTGTACTTGGCACGCACTACTAGTTTGGCATGAACTAAGTAAATGTCTTAAGTGTGTTGACACTCAATTGTCAAAACTAATCTAAGATCAACAATTTCCCCCTTTAACATGAGTGTCAAAAATAGTTAACTATACATAATCAATCTAATCTTCTTGAGTATAACATATTCACAACTCAACTTGTATACAAAACTTCAAAATTTCAAAATTTTGTAATAACCTGTATACCTCAAAATTTATAACTCCCCATGAGTTAATGTACCTATTCTATATCCAAAATCTCTTCTCCATTCTAAGTATATTTGTCTCTATTGACCGATATTATTTGCCTTCAATGTCTTTGCAACTAATTCTCTGCCTTTAGCTAA
The DNA here is from genome assembly GCA_028749045.1 of Cupressus sempervirens. Classification (NCBI taxonomy): domain Eukaryota; kingdom Viridiplantae; phylum Streptophyta; class Pinopsida; order Cupressales; family Cupressaceae; genus Cupressus; species Cupressus sempervirens. The sequence goes on from CM053787.1 coordinate 143,201,747, forward strand.
TATCTGTTATGTTTCTATCACTACTCTTGTATTTCTCAAAATTATATATCTCTTGGAGTTCTAATTACCCCCCCTTTGTGCATGCTTCCTTTTTTCTTTATTCATCTCTCCTATTTTCATTATTCTCCCCCTTTCTTCTTGCATATTTACTCCTCCTTGGAATCTGTCTCCCCCTTCCTTGTTTATCTCCCCCTTACTCTTTTCTTTCTCTCCCCCTTTTTGACACTTATGTCAAAGGGTCTATACGCTTAGAGGATATTTGTCCAAAAATATTTTATGGACTTCCATGATTATCATCAGAGTTGCATCCCAATTTTCACATGCAACATTGAGTGACTTGAGTTGGATTTCTAGCTCAACTATTAGGTGTACTAGGCCATCTGATGTAGAAAGATGGGGATCTTTCTTTAACAAATTTTCTACATATCCTAGGTCTTTATGGAGTATTTCCATATGTGGGGTGAGGGAGACTTGAATGTTTTTCAACTTGGCTCTTATATTAGCCTCTTCTACTGTTAACATAGCTAGTTGACTCTATGATTGTGAAAATGTTTCTCACTCTAAGTTGGCTTTTGAGGTAGTTGCATACCTGATACATTGAGATTCCTCTCTAGAAATTCTCTCTCTTGTGTCTTGAGTGAAGAGTGTGGGGTCACACAATTTAGTGTACAATGAGAAAATATTCTTAAGTACCTTCTTTAAATCCTCAACCTTTGTGGTTAGTGCAACTTGAATAAGTTCGATCTCACCAGATATTTTCTCATTTACTTTACTCTAGAATTTCTTCTCTGACCACTCAAGATGTTTTGCACTTGTGACAATATCTTCATTATTATCATTTTCATCAATTTTTGATAATTGTTCCAATAAAGGCTTTGTTTCTTCAGGTGTAGGCAAGCTGAATGCATCTAAGAAGATTTCCTTGATGTCTTGCAATACTTGCTTTTTCCTAAATTCTTCTCTAAGAACTTCGTGGTGCTTCTTCTTTTCCAAAGCTTGTTGTAATATTCCTATTTGTTCTAGTGTCATTATTGTATAACCAAACTAAGGTATAACTATTTCTTCATCTAAAGTTACATCACCATAGTGAGTTACCTTGTCAACTTTTTTAGAGCTTCATTCTGGTGCTGAAATTTGCAATGGTATAGCCTCTATGCTTAGCTTTTGAAGGATTTTTTTTGGATTTCTTGATGTGGGTAATGTTGCCAATGCTTGAATAACTTCTTACTCCTTTTCCTTTAGTTTATCCTTGCACTCTTTAGATCTACTTTGGTCAATCACAATGATTGGACTTGCACCTTGTGGTTGTGCATCAGGTAGAGATGTATCTATCTATCCTATTTGCTCTATTTTAGTCTTATTTTCTTCTTCTTTGGCAGTTTGCCCCTACTCGACTATGTCTTCTTTGACATTTGTGTCAACCTTGATAGATGTGTCAACTAATTTTTGAATTAATGGTTAAGCACTAGTAGCTAAAGGAATGGTAGAAGGTGGTTCTTGTGTATTCACCTTATCCCTTGTTATGTTAGCTACTACCTTCTGAAGTTCATCTACACTGACCAATACAAGATTTTCACATAGTCTTGCTTGTAGTGTAGATTGGTCAAGAATTTTCTTCAGATCTTCTGCAATTAAAGGATTGATGTTCTAAGCTGAACTATTAGGAACATCCTTAACAGTTATGGTTTCTGTAGGTATACTAGTGTCATGAGGAGGGCTCATACTTGCCATTTGCATGTCTTGCACACTCTATTCTTCCTGTTGCTCTTCAGTTGTAGTCATGTCTTTAGTTTTCTTTTGTATCTCCTCCTTAGTGTTATCATTTTCTTTATCTTCCTCTTTGTCATCATTTTCATCTCCATTATTTCTGCCCTCAAAGGGATCTTCTTCTCCTTCTTTGACAATTGTTAGCCCATAAATCAATTTCCACATTTTAGTGGATTTCTTTACAACATCTTCAATGTTTTTTTTTCAAGAATGATGAATGCCCTATATTTTGGTGGAAACCTTCCACCCTATTTCTTGTTGGCCTTGATAATCTACCCTTTTATCAACTGTGCCATTACATGGGTTAATGTAGATTCTCCAATTTGTTTCTCCAAGTTTAAATAATAATGCCATTTATTTTCAACAATAGTATATAATTCCTTTGGCATGGTATTATCTAATTCATGTGGGGTGTTCTTAAATTTAGACATTATTTCATATATTGATTCTTCAATCAAATTCTACTCTTCTCTACCAAGTTTTTCAAAATTAATACTTTTCAAACTAGTCAAATCTACTTTATTTCTGACATTTTCATAGATATTTTCAAGATAAAATTTTGGTGGATGACTTACCACTCTAAATTGGCTTGTATCCTCTGATTCTATTCTCTCATCATCATTTTTTGGTTGTGCAATGTATTGCCTTCTTTGCTTCTTTTTCTCTAGACCCTTTTGTTTTGTATCCTTTGTCTTCTCTTTGGCTTTCTCCTTGGCCTTTTGTGTGGTGGCTCGTGTGGTTTCCCTAGTTGTTGGTGTTGTTGGCCTTGCTAGGCTTGGGTTAGCAATCTTCTTTGCCTTTTTTTTAACCACAGGTTGTGCCTTGGCCTTTCTCTTCTTTTGTTACGCTTGTACTGGTGCTTGCTTGGTTTCTTCTTCCTTGGCACTTTCTACTTCTTCTTTAGTTCTTATCTTCTCCCAATCCTTGGGCTAGTGCAAGAGGTTCTTGAGTTTGTTCATATTCCTCCTCTTCATCATCTTCTTCTTCTTCTTCACCTGTGCCTTCACCAAATTTGGCCTATAATTTCCTCACCAATTTACCTTTCTTCTTCAATTTGGAGGCTATCTTTAATTCTATCTCAACATTAGATTTCATGACATCATAATGGTCAAAGACTTTGGTTGTTATATCAATTTCTTCAGAAAGAAGTGCAATGATGGCAGTTGAGCCTTCATCAACATTAATCTCATAGCCTAAGGGTCCTAGCCATCTTACCCTAGGCATGGCAGCCAATGCATATGTATGATGTCCCCACTTTGACATATAATTTATAATAACAAATAAGTATTATATATAAATTAATATTAATAATAATATTAAAATAATAATATTTTATGAGTAATATTATATATTATCATATAATGATATCATTACATTATAGCAATATGGAAGTATGAAATAAATTAAATGATAATCTAATATAATTATAAATAAATAATGATAGTACAATGATTAAGATATGATTTAATATAGAAACACTATAAAGAAATTATAATATAATAATATATAGTTTATATATTATTAAAATAATATATGTTACAATATAATATAATATACATTATGATATTAATTAATTTAACTAAGCTTATTGATGTAAATATATAATTAATTATATTATCATTAGCATAATTAGTATTAATGAAATGACATGACCTTATGAAATGCACGCACACACGCGTGCGCGCACACACACACACACACACACATGTATATGTATATGTAGAATGTCAAGGATATGGTAGGAAAATTATTATGAAATTTATAAAAAGAAATGGGAAAATAATGAATGTCCTAAAATGGGACATTACAAGTGATATTATAGCACAGATCCTCTAGGTTGCGATATAGCTATTAAAAGTACTTTTGTGCATTGAAGCACATGTGGACATTTGGGGATCTGAGAGGGTGAGTTTTCAATAGAGAGCACTTGATAGCTGCCTAAAGGGAGATGAAGCATCATTACATTGTTGATGTAGTACAAAAGATCCTAATAATATTCATGGCCGCAACCCTTATAAATCCTGAATGGGTAATCCACACTTGTGTTCCCACAAATGGTCTTGCATGCTCTATTTCTCACCACCATGCCCACCATTGTCACTACCACTACTATAACCTTCCATAACAACATTGATGCCATGCCAATATTTATGCATCATAATTGAGAGAACCAATTGATTGTGAGAGAAAAAGTATTCATAAACTCATAAGTAATAAGGTTGCCAATAATGGAAGACATTGATTGAATGGAAAAGGAAATTGCAATAATTTCAACAGTCTTCAATAGAGGTTATTGAGTTAACAAATAGAGGAATTTTAGCAATTCCATTTTCACTGCATAACAAGAAATCAAGAGGTAACGAATGTTGTATCCTATATCAAATGTTTCAAAGAGTTAACAGGTGAGGTGAGGAAATCAATCACTGATCAAGTTGAGGAGGGTGAGATAAGATGAAGTTGCAGGAGCCACCCCATCTATCACAGACCAATGATTGCAAACACACAGAGAGCTAAGAGAAGATGAGTTTTACTGTCATGATTTTATGTTAATTATTTCATGAGTTAGTCCATTTCTATGAATCTCATTATCATGAAAATAAATTAGTCAGTTCATTGGTGTATGTATATGAAATAGGAAAGATGTTGTATTAGATGACAATGCATCTCCCTAATACTGTAGTGATGCTATTTTATTCAAAATCAATGAATATACTAACTTCAAAAATTAAAGAAATAAATCACTTTAATAGATGAAACCCTTGAATCTCATGCATAAATTAATAAGGGATTAATAGGAGACATCCACAATAGAGGAAAAAAACTATATTAAAAGAAAAGGGGATCAAAGTCATATCACCATTGGTCAAGTGTGAAGAGATAAGACTCATCGTCAATTAGAATAGTCAGTGCACCATAGAAGGAAAGGATGTTCAAACATTGAGAATGATATCAAACAAGTTAGCATATATAATATCATGTTTGACTTATCAAAGCTAATGCATATTAACAAAGACAATGACAATCTTTGTGATTGCAAGCAATACTTAAGAAAATATTTCAATATGCATACTTGATGGATAGAAATAGGGCATCCAAAAGGCATAGGAAAGGTAACTCCATAATCATAGTAGTAAGAAGCAATAACACAAGCCTCCACATTAATCACGAAGGAGGGTTTTACTAATAACAAGATTAGTTTAAACAAATGATATGGGTGAATGCCATAATTATTGAATAGCAAAGTGTGGCCTTCAAAAATCAATTGTGAGTGGATAAATCAAAGATTTTTTGATAGTGACTATTCTCAAGGGAGTTCATAAGGACTCTTGAATCCATATAAGGAAAAAATAATGAAAGATAAGGATATTAAAAGAAAAAAGAATGTCACCTTGACCACTATGATATGGATTATCTAGACATAGGATCCTTCCAAATATGTTTACAATCTTCCTTACTATATATTCTCATTTAACTACTATTGTCGGTGGCCTTTTTTTTTCTAGAGATCAAAATTTAGTGCCCATGGAAATGTGATGAAAAGAAAGAATGGATAATAGGTTCATTGTTCATTTTTTCCCACTATAAAAATGCAGGATGGTGTAGGGGGCCAATTTCTAGCTGACCATGACTGCATTGCTATAAGCATGAAGCATCAACATTTAAGATGTGGAAAGGAGACAACATAAATACCCATCTAGTTTGGCATCAAGACCCACACAAAACTTCATTGGTTTTGCACCCAATTAAAGCCATCAGCCTCACGTGGAGTACAAACCACAACATAATAGTGAGTAGTACAATAAGTCCAAGGTACACATCGGTACCATTTAATACTCAAGGGGGATTATTGTTAAATTCTTGAATAAAGAGAATTCATGTTAATTTGTTACTAAACAATATATTAATATAATAATGGAATAAAGAGTATTGATGTTATTTTCTTACTAAGGGAAATATACTAAGATGGTAATTGAATAAAGGAAACTAATATTGATTTCTCAACTAAAAGAATACATTAAGACAATATTTGAATAATGATGATTAATACAAATTTCTCTATCAAAGGAATGTATGGGGATAATAATTGAATAAAACTTAAATTTAAGATCATAATTCTCCAAGATGAGATAAGGCCTGTGGTGGAATGGGCTGGGTGACACCACTCAAAGGTACTGGGTAAAGCCTACAAGTACTAGGTAAGGCCTACGGTGGAGCGAATATCCCAAGGTACATCATACAAAGGTACCATCTAGGGAATGATGATTGGAGAGAGGTAACAATAATGAGGGAGAATGGTGAGGCTCGCTAATTATGTAATAGGGCACCTGATTATGGTTTCTCCTCCTATAATTGAACGATAAAATTAAGTATCTGGTATTTCAAAAATTATGCTTTAAAATACTACTTATTAAAAAATAGTTTGATAGAATCACCTTAAGATCAAATCTCTTTATGTTTAAGTAAAAACTAAGATTATAAATACCTTTTTAGGAGTCTATTATAGGGAGATCCAATAATGGTAATTGATATTAATTTCTCTATCAAAGGGAATATATTAGAATAGCAATTGAATAAGACTTAGCTTGAATAAGATCATAATTCTCCAAAGATGAGATAAGGCCTGCAGTGGAATGGGCTAGGTGACACCACTTGGAGGTACTAGGTAAAGCCTACGGGTATTGGGTAAGGCCTACAGTGGAGCGAATATCCCAAGGTATATCATACAAGGGCACCATCTTGGGAATGATGATCAGAGAGAGATAATAATAATGAGGGAGAGTGGTGAGGCCCATGATTAGGTAACAGGGCACAACATTATAGTTTCTCCTCTTGTACATAGGAATTGATGAGTTAATATTATAATGAACAAATACTTTTGATTAACAAGTCAATAAATTGAGACTATAAACACCTTGTCAGGAGATTGATTTATATATAATGTGTACTAATCAATTTTTGGTTGTAGGTTCACAATTAAGGAAATGCATAATGTGTGTATTGTGTGTTTGCTTTGTGTTTTCATCTATCTACATCATGTACGCTTCATGTTTTCATTCATGTATATTTCATAAATCTTTTTGGTCTTTTGAATGCAAGTATGTTTTGTGTCTATAACAAGCTTGTGTATGAAAGATTATGCTTGAGGACAAGAAAATTTGAGAGGGGAGGACTATGGTGTCCCCACTTTGACATATAGTTTATAATGACAAATAAGTATTATATATAAATTAATATTAATAATAATATTAAAATAATAATATTTTATGAGTAATATTATATATTATCATATAATAATATCATTACATTGTAGCAATATATAAGTATGAAATGAATTAAATGATAATCTAATCTAATTATAAATAAATAATGATATTACAATGATTAAGATATGATTTAATATAGAAACACTATAAATAATTATAATATAATAATATATAGTTTATATATTATTAAAATAATATATGTTACAATGTAATATGCTATACATTATGATATTAATTAATTTAAAGAAGCTTATTGATGTAAATATATAATTAATTATATTATCATTAATTAGTATTAATGAAATGACATGACCTTATGAAATGCACACACACACACACACGTGTGTGTGTGTGTGTGTGTAGAATGTCAAGATATGGTAGGAAAATTATTATAAAATTTATAAAAAGAAATGGGAAAATAACGAATGTCTTGAAATGGGAAATTACAATATGTATAAGCAATATCAACAAGAAAGCATACGTCATTATAATACTATTCAACCAATGAAATAGGTATTCTCATCCTTTGTTTCATAGACTTCTTGAACTCTTCAAAATAGTTGGTCATGATAGTTTCAAATTTTTTGTCCCATTCGCTCAATATACTCATTGACTTGAACTGCAATTGATCTATTTGTCTTCCAAGTCACCTTTCCAAAAGATGGGAATGTGTTCTAAACATAGAAAAACATAAAAAAAAGTATTGATCTAAACTTACACTGTGCACTCTTGGTTCTTTTAACTGCTCCAAGATTTTCCATCAATCATTGTAATTGAAGCTTGGCAAGACCATAGGTATGATCCTTCTTTACAATTTTATAGCCCACATCAACTACAATGTAGGGTACACTATTTAACCTACTTGATTGATAAAACTTATGAGAAATTAATCTTATGAAAAATTCCAATAGAGGATATGTTATGGTATCAATTTTCATTCCATGCTTGTTCCATTTGGCTCTCATATTTCTCTTTATGAACTCCTTTTAATCACTTCATAGAGTCTTCAACCAATCTAGGGTTGGGAAACTAGTTACCCTATGAACTATTCTCTTTGAAATTTTGATGGGACCATCTTCCATCCATAAGCATCCATCATGTATTCTACTCAACACTATCTTGATCCATTCTATTTTGAACACTGTGGGAAAGTCTAGGGCATAGGTCAAACCCTTTCTTTCAACAATCTTAAATTCTTCTTTCAGAATGTCATTTTCACATAGTTTATCATAGGCTTTCCTTATTTCCATGTCTCCTATTCCTCCTACCTTGAAGTTATAGCATTTTTTGACATCTTGGACCATTATGACTTTCAGGGGAATCATGGACAGTGTGCCTAACAGGTCTAGCTTATAAGAAACATTTGGAATTGCTCTAAAATCTAGTTGCTTCACTTCATTGCTAACTAATTTTACATTTAAATTTCTTGTCCCTCTAAATTCCTTGAGCTAGACACCATTTTACAAACTAGGGTTTATACAAATTTCAAACTATGTGACTCGGCTTATGAATAATACCTTGGAAATTTGATGAACTAATGTTGGATCATTGCTAGAATTCGTGCAAATGCTTTGAACTAGTTTTTGAGTCACCTTCTCACTCTGTTTGCTCTTCTTTGAATTTTTTATGAAGAAAAATGAGTGAAAATTAACCTTATACCCTTCAAAATTTTGCATTTAATGCTTAATGCTCGTACAATTGTAAACTTGACATCAACATGATTTTTGTTTCACTTGGAATCTATTGGGGTGACCATCACTTGGTAGCTTCTATAGGTTTTGCATCCACTAACTTAGTTTGATAGCTTGGCACTAACTAGTGTTCCACTTGGCATACAGAGAACTTTTCATGCTCGGCAGCAACATAAAAACTAAAAGATTTAACTTTGAATTTTCACAACACCTTGCATCTTTATTCATGCTAATCCATTCTTTTCAGTGTAGTTTTCTTTTGGAACTGATGTATGATATAATACTTTGAATATCAGTCTCACATACCTCTGATTTTCATAGTTTGATGAGTTGTGATCACTTGACGCATTGGGTGAAGTTATCCTTTCTCCATTTGACGTACTACAACCTTCCTTCTTCTTCCATGTCTTATTCATCTCATTCTTGATGTGTTCAACATCTTCCTTGCCTTTGCCTTGAATTTGGTGCTTTGGACCTAATTGGACAATGTTTACTAATGTGACTAGTCTTCAAATAGATGAAACATGTAGTTTGACTTAACTACCTCTTGTAAATATGAGTAGAGTGATTCCTAAACCAATTTTTAGGTACATGTCCATATTCCTAACAATATTAATAGTTATTGTTGGTTATAATTTTTAATTGTGTATTATCTTTGATGTTACACAAATGTCATCTCAATCATCAGGAAGAATCTACTGAGCTTAGATGATTAGCAAAGCAATTTACAATGTCTACCAAGCATTCCTAAACATTACTCAGTAAAGTCAGTTCTTACCGAGCTCACTCAGGCATCAAAGGATTTTATAGCAGAAATTTAGTGTTAACCGAGCTCCCAAGGTTAACAAAGAAAATTTAATGTTTATCGAGCTCACTCGGGCATCAAAGGATTTTGTAGCAGAAAGTTAGTGTTAACTGAGCTCCCAAGGTTAACAAAGAAAAGTTAATATTTATCGAGCCCACTCGACATCAAAGGATTTTCTAGCAGAAAGTTAGTGTTAATCAAGCTCCCAAGGTTAACAAAGAAAAGTTAATGTCTATCGAGATCCCTCGGTTATTAAAGAAAATGTGGTAGAGAGTTAGCTTCTACCGAGCTCACAAAGTCAGCAAAGGAAGGTCAGTGCTAACTAAGTTCACTCACTCTCTAAAGGATTTTTGCAGGGTTTGCAGTGTTTACCGAGCCTCACTTGGTTAACACTAGAAAATCATTCTAGAGTAGTGGTTACCAAGATGGGCTGGCTAGTGAAGGATTTTATTGTTTTAATATTAAGTTCAATTGTTTCATGTAGCCAATTGATGTAATGATTTTTTCAATTGTTGTAACTTATATTTGAGCCGACTTGTTAATTTGAAAGATACATATTTAGATGTTCAAGTTGTGAATTAAAGTGTGAGTGTGAGTATATGGATGAGGATGGAATAAACGAATATTGAGTGAATTCTGATGAAGGATTGGATATCTTGCTAGAGTAGTGAAGCTGAATAGAGATCTGTAATCAGCAAAAGATCAGTTGCATATCATTCAGATCACTTCATTGTTGCTTTCTAATCATTGTAACAATGAATTTAGAATCTCTTTATAGAGTTGGTTTAATAGCCATTTTGTAAATCCTCTAACAAGGTGATAGTTTAGTTGAATTGTTCTAAAGACCTCTAACCAGGCCACTCCTAACAGGGTGATTAAATCCTCTAACAAGGTCACACCTAATAGTGTGAATTGTAACCTTTAACAGGGTTGGCTTCCAATAGGCTTCATTTCAGAAGAGTGAAAATTGGTGACTAGTTACTTGGTGGTTTTTCCCATATTGGATTTCCATGTTAAATCTGGGGTCTCTTGTGTTCATTTATTTTAACCTTTGCAATCATAATAATAACTATGAATATTAGATGATTAGTAATTAATTAATCTACTGAGTTATAGTATTTCTGCACTATTTATTGAGTATCGGCAGTAAGTAAGTATTATAGACATCTAAGAGATTTTTGGAATTGTTTTTGTGGTAACTGATTCACCGCTCCCCTCTTAGTTACTTCATCTATATTTCCAACAATTGGTATCAGAGCTTTTGGTGCTTACAGGATAAGATTTCAAGGATCTAAGCCAAAGATCAAGATGTCTTATATGAGGGAAAATCCAAGACTTAACAAGGACAACTTCTCAGCATGGCAAGGGTTGATGAGACTTCATCTAGCTTCTATTGGAGATACAGGAATAAAATACCTTGATGAAAAATATGTAGAATAATTTGGTACACTATTTGTCAATGATATTGCTGAAAAGAAGAACCACAACATTATAATGATAGATATAGCATCTTCTCTAAGTTATGAAGAATTTGATGACATCAAGGACTACAAATTTGCCTTTGAAATGTGGGAAAAGCTGAGAGAAATCTATGGAGGAGATGATAATATAAGAAGAGCCAAAGTAGAAAGTTTGAGAGGACAATTTGATCAAATGAGGATGAGAGAGGATGAAAACATTGCAAAATATGTTGAAAGAGTCAAAGCATGTGTCAATGCAATCAAAGCATCTGGAGGAGATATCAAGAAGGAGATAGTAATAAGTAAAGTTCTTAGAACTCTACTTCCCATTTATGCAATCAGAGTTTCTGCAATTCAAGAAAAAGGATGCGAAGCAAATCACAAGATAAATCTAGAGGCCATAGTTGGAAGATTAACTAATTTGAACTAGACAACTTTGACAACTATGTTCTAGCTTCCAAGAACCTTGAATCAGCATTTGAAGCCAAGATTTCACTCAAGGAGAAAAGAAAAAAGAAAAAAGAATCTCAATCAGGAAGTGAAGATAAATCAGACCAAAGTTTAGATAGTGATCTTGAAGTGATTGAAGCTCTACTAGCAAAGAAATATTCTAGAGGCTGAGGAAAATATAAAGGTGAAGTTCCTCTAGTCTTCTTTTTATGTGAAGCAATTGGTCATATTGTTGCTAGGTGCCCAAACAAGTAGAAAAAAGATGAGAAGAAAGGCTACAAGTACAATAGCAAGAAAGACTTCAAATCATTCAAGGATAAAGGTAAGAAAATATGTTTTATGGCTAAAGATTCTAATGATTCTAATGATGAAGAAGAAGATGAAATTTTCTACATTGCTGTGAAAGATGAATCTGATAATGATGAGGAAATAGAACTCATTTCTCATATGAGAAAAAATGATACATGGATCATAGATAGTGGTTGTTCTCATCACATGACTGGTGATAAAACTAAGTTTGAATACTTTGAAGACTATGATGGTGGTAGTGTAAGATTTGGTAACAATGAACCTTGTTGTATAAAAGGAAGAGGAAGAATCTCTATAACCAAAGAACTTATATGTGATAATGCCTATTGGGTAGAAGGACTAAAGCATAAATTATTGAGTGTGGCACAGCTACTCAATAATGGATTCAAAGTAAAATTCATGCATGGAAAAGCAAGACTACTGGATGGCAAAGGAAAACTAATTGGATCAGGCACTCAAACAAAAGGTAACTTGTTCTATCTTGAACTAGGTGAATGTTCATGTTTTATTGCTCAAGTTGAAGAAAGTTGGTTATGGCATAAAAGATTGTGTCATGTCAATTTTGATAACTTGGTAAAGATAAGAAAATTTGAGAAAGTAAGATACATTTCTAATATAAAGAAACCTAAGGTCAGTCTATGCAAGAATTGTTAGATTGGTAAAATGGGAAAGACTAGTTTTAGAAGTAAAAATTATCAGTCTGAAGATATATTAAAAATTGTGCATACTGATTTATGTGGACCCATTAGAATTGAAAGCTATACTGGAGAAAAGTTCTTCATTCTTTTTGTTGATGATTACTCTAGAATGATGACTGTCATGTATCTAAAGAACAAATCAGAACCATTTGAGAAATTCAAATGATATTTGGCCAGAGTAGAAAAGGAAACAAGGAAAAGATTGAAATGCTTGAGGTCAGACAAAGGTGGAGAATTCATTTCAAATGAGTTTAATAACTTTTGCATTGAGAGAGGAATCAAAAGAAAAGTATCAGCCCCTAGAACTCCTGAGCAAAATGGAATAGCTGAAAGAAGGAACAAATCTATCATGGATTGTGCAAGAACCTTAATGATATAAAAAAACATTGCTATCAAATACTAAAAGGAAGCTATCAGCACTGTAGTTCATACCTTAAACCAAGTACAGCTAAAAAATGACTCATTCAAAACTCCCTATGAGCTATGGTATGGCTATAAACTAAAGTATTTGGAAGTAAATGTTACATTTTGAAAGAATCTAGAAACAGAAAATTTGATGTAAAAGGTGATGAAGGAATATTTTGGGATACTCTTGCAAAAGTAAAGCATATAGATGTTTGAACTTGTCTACTTACAAAGTCATAGAAAGTGCGCATGTGAAAGTTGATGAGTTTGCAGAAAGGACTAAAGAAGAAAGCAAAAGGGAACTAGAAGATTATAGAAGGTTTGTTTTCACTAAACTTGATACAGTACCAGTCAATTAGGAATCTTCTACTCCCAAGTCATCGGTAACCAAGTTACAAGAACTTCAAACCAAGCTATAGCAACTCGAGTTACATTCTAATGCTACCAAACAAGTGTCTACCGAATCTGAAGGACCTGAGCCAATATCTACTAAGCCAGAATAGCTAGAATAGCCAGAACCTAAAGTTGAAGTGCAAGAGGATAACAATGAAATTCATTTCAAAGGCAAGGAACCTATATTAGCAAAATATGTCAGGAGACATCATTCAGTAGATTAGATCATTGGAGACAAATTTGAAGGAACCATGACAAGAAGTAAGGTGAAAGGTACTTGTTTACTTGCTGATTTTGAACCTAAAAATATCAAAGATGCATTGGGAAATGATATTTGGATTGAGGCTATGAATGAAGAAATAGTACAGATAGAGAAAAACAAGACATGGACTCTTGTACCTAGGCCTAAAGATAAAAATGTGATTGGAACTATGTGGATATTCAGAAACAAGTTGATTGAAGATGGTAAGGTATCAAGAAACAAAGCTAGACTAGTATGCAAAGGATATGCTCAAGAAGAAGGAATAGACTATGGAGAAACTTTTGCTCCTGTTGCAAGATTGGAAGGAGTCAGAACCTTACTTGCATATTTTTCTCACAAAGGATTCAAAGTTTATCAGATGGATGTCAAGTCAGCATTCCTCAACGGTATACTAGATGAAGAGGTTTACATTGAACAACCTGAAGGTTTTGTTGATCCAGATAAAAGAAACATGGTCTAAAAATTACACAAGGCATTGTATGGTTTGAAACAAGCCCCTATAGCATGGTATGAAAGATTGCATAACTATCTTATTCAGATTTTTTTTCTAAGAACTAGTGATAACAGTAGCTTGTATATAAAGGAAGGACCAGATAATAAGATTGTCTTGGTAGAAATATTTGTAGATGATACTATTTTCACAGGGAATGATGATTTTTGCAAAGAATTTTCAAAACAAATGAACAAGAAATTTGAAATGTCTATGTTTGGAGAGACCAAATTCTTTGTTGGTCTTCAAATTCAGTAGAATAAAAATGGTATCTACATCACTCAATCAAAATACATCAAGGAGATATTGAAAAAGTTTGGTATGGAAGATTGTAAAATAGTTCGGACTCCTATGTGTACTGGATTAAAAATTACCAAGGAAGATGAATCAAAAGAAGTAGATCAAACATTGTATAGATATATGATTGGAAATTTGTAGTATGTAGTTCATACTAGGCTAGATATTCCCCTTACAGTTGGTATTGTAGCAATATTTTCAGCAAAACCAAGAGAAAATCACATGATGGCAATCAAAAGAATAATGAGATATTTGAAAGGAACTAAATATTATGGTTTATGGTAAAAATTTGGAGGTAATCTAGATTTAAAAGTGTTTACTAATGCTGATTGGGAAAGAAATCTTGATGAAAAAAAAGTACAAGTGGAGGAGCATTCTTTCTTGGAAAGAGGTTGGTTTCTTGGACAAGAAAAACATAGAATTGTACATCCCAATCTACAGTAGAAGTAGAGTATGTTGCTGCAGTAGTAAATTGTTCTGATATTGTTTGGTTTAAATAGTTGTTGGGAGGCATGAAGGTGGAAATCAAAGAACCAATTGTTATATTTTGTGATAATACAAGTACAATCAACATATCTAAGAATCTAGTGATGCATTCCAAAACCAAGCACATTGCAATAAAATATCATTTTGTCAGAGAATTGGTGCAAGATAAGGAGATCAGATTGGAATATGTCCATACAAAGGAAAAAATTGTTGACATATTCACAAAACCATTACCTAAGGATGCATTCTTGTATCTAAGAGGTAAGTTAAGGGTCACCCCCCTATCTGAAGTTCACTAAAATGAAGTTTTAGTGATGCATCAACACATACCAAGTTGAAGATCTATCAGTTGATGCAACATATTCAAGAAATATTGCATATGAATTAGTACTAAAGGTACATTAAAATTCATTTGAGTTGGGTTTTCTTTGGCATGTGTTGTCAAAGAGGGAGAGTTTTACTGTCATATCTTTCTAAAATTTGTTTGAGAGGAAAAGTTTGCTATGGAATTCCTTCACAGAGGGAGATTACTGAAAGAGGGAGAGTTTTCTATCTAATAGAGAAAGTTTTTTTGATAGGAAAAGACTTGTTAAACTTGTTTTCAAATTTCATTCTACTATGACATGTTGTGTTGCCATCAATGCCAAAGTGGGAGATTGTTGGATACAATTGTTAATTGTGTATTATCTTTGACATTACACAAATGTCATATCAGTCATCAGACAGAGTCTACTAAGCTCAAATGATTAGCAAAGCAATTTACAGTGTCTACCGAGCATTCTCCAACATTACTCAGTAAAGTCAGTTCTTATCGAGCTCACTCGGACATCAAAAGATTTTGTAGCAGAAAGTTAGTGTTAACCGAGCTCCCAAGGTTAACAAAGAAAATTTAATGTTTACCGAGCTCACTCGAGCATCAAAGGATTTTGTAGCAAAAAGTTAGTGTTAATCGAGCTCCCAAGGGTAACAAAGAAAAGTTAATGTTTACTGAGCTCACTCGAACATCAAAGGATTTTGTAGCAGAAAGTTAGTGTTAACTGAGCTCCCAAGGTTAATGAAGAAAAGTTAATGTCTACCGAGCTCACTTGGTTATCAAAGGAAATGTGGCAAAGAGTTAGCTTCTACCAAGTTCACAAGGTCAGCAAAGGAAGGTCAGTGCTAATTGAGTTCACTTAGTCTCTAAAGGATTTTTGCTAGGTTTGCAGTGTTTACAAAGCCCCACTTGGTTAACACTAGAAAACCATTCTATAGTAGTGGTTACCAAGCTGGGTCGGCCAGCGAAGGATTTTATTGTTTTGATATTAAGTTCAATTGTTTCATGCAGTCGACTGATGTAATGATTTTTTTAGTTGTTGCAACTTGTATGTGAGCTGACTTTTTAATCTAAAAGGTACAGATTTAGATATTCAAGTTGTGAATTAAAGTGTGAGTGTGAGTATATGGATGAGGATGGAATAAGCGAATATTGAGCAAATTTTGATGAAGGATTAGATATCCTGCTGGAGCTGCAAAATGGTATTCAATCAGTAAGGATCCAGTGAAGCCGAACAGAGATCTATAATCAGAAAAAGATAAGTTGTATATCATTTGGATCACTTCATTGTTACTTTCTAATCATTGTAATAGTGAATCCAAAATCTCTTTATAGAGTTGGTTTAACAGCCATTTTGTAAATCCTCTAACAAGGTGATAGTTTAGTTGAATTGTTCTAAAGACCTCTAACTAGGCCACTCCTAACAGGGTGATTAAATCCTCTAACAAGGTCACACCTAATAGTGTGAATTGTAACCTTTAACAAGGTTGGCTCCTAACAGGGCTCACTTTAGAAGAGTGAAAATTGGTGACTAGTTACTTGGCATTTTTTCCCATATTGGGTTTCCACATTAAATCCGATGTCTCTTGTGTTCATTTATTTTAACCTTTTCAATCATAATAATAACTATGAATATTATATGATTAGTAATTAATTAATCTACCAAGTTATAGTATTCTTGCACTATTTATCAAGTATCAGCAGTAAGTAAGTATTATAAACATCTAAGGAATTTTTGGAATTGTTTTTGTGGTAACTAATTCACCCCTCCCCTCTTAGTTACTTCATCTATATTTCCAATAGTTATATCTTGTGTTATAATCCCAGTCATAAGAATTCCCATAGCTTTTAACCTTTTTTGGCTTGCTTGATGACCATGTGGACTTGGATCTCAATTCAAAGGCTCTATGTCCATACTTCTAATAGTTGTAAAAATATCCTTCAAATTTGGGTACATTAATGTGCCTGATGACCTTGTTTATTGCACTTATGATAGTGGACCATGTTCTTAGACTTATCATTTTGATTTGCATTGTTGCTCCTACACACATTAGCAATATGCCCTTTCTTTCCACAATTATGAAAAGTAGGTTTGGAATTCTTACCTTTGTTGTTCCTTTCCTCTATAGCTTTGGATGATTCTCCTTCTTCAGTGCTTGTGTAGCCCAATCCTAATGTATCTCTATTGGATCTAGGGGATTTTAGTAATTGCTCAAAGTACTTGATGGCTTCATTTGGCTTGTTAAAACTTTTAGCAAATTATTTTTCTCTTTTTAGGTCATTCTGCAATTGTTCATTATGCAACTTTAATGTAGTTATCTCAATGTCCTTGATATTAAACTCATGATGAACATTCATTATTTGGCTTAAGGTATCTAATTGCATATTTGAGATCCTAGATAGCTCTATTGACTTCTCTTCCAATCTATTTGCCAACATTCTTTGGTATTCTTCAATCATGGCCTTGTCATCTATAGCTTTCTTCTTTTGTTTAGTCACCTCACATAGCAGTATAGCTTATGATTCCTACTCCAACTTGAGATTTCTAATTTCTTTAGCTTGTGCTCTATTCTTCTCCATTAGATCTGCAATTGTTGCATCAAATTCACTAGAGTTACCATCTACAAATATATTTGTGCTGTCAATCTCTTTATATTATGTGCCATTTTCTACTATGGCAATCTCTTTCCTTCTCTTTAGGGAACTCTTCAAAGTATTTTTGGCCTTATTCAATTGATGTAGTATAATATGTATTTTAATCTCTTGGTTCTCAATAGTCTTTCCCAATTTGTAGACTTCTATTTCAAGATCTTTCCTCTAAGCTGCAAAACTTCTTCTTCTAAGAACTAGACTTTGATACCAATTGTTGGAATTACAGATCAGAAACATGTGCTTCTAAGAGGAGGGGCTAAATTATAATTTCAAACTTTAGCTATCAAAACTTTCAAACTGAAGATAACATGTGGAGCACATACATCTATATCATGTAAGCATATAATCAAACACACACACTTAACACCAGATATGATTACCCAGAAACCCTCCAAATGAGAAGGTAACATTGGGGTGAGGATGACACCACAAATCTTCACTACTACAAAAATAAAGTGTATCCAATTAAGTTTACAATGGTTTTTCCATGAAACATGATATGCCCTGTGAAAGGTCTACCTTGTTAAAAATGTACAAAGACTGTTTAAGTCCCACCATGTTAGAGGATTTCAACACCCTATTAGAAGTGTTCCTAGCTAAAGGACTTTAGAACATCCACTTGGAATGTCACTCTATTAAAGGATTTACTACAGCCTATTCGGACTACTCAAACTAGGAGATTTAACTAAAATCACCTGTTAGGATGTTTCGGCATAGATCTTGTGATTGGTTCTAGTTGCATGATTAAAGATCAAATCCATATAGTGTCCTTCTTTATCCTCTTTGATCTGATATAACAATTTTTGTATTCTTTTGTTCTTTATTCTCCTCCAACTAATTCTGCAATTCAATCTCACTGCTAAGTCACCTTGAATTCTCTATGAACAAATTTGATCATTCACCCATTTTTATCTCCTATAACATGATCTCTTTCATTCTCTTGATTCCTTATAATTTTTGGGGCTTTTTCTTCCTTATAAAAACTTTGGTGGCCTAGGGTTAGGTATAAATCCATGACTAAGATTCATTCTTTTTGCATCTTAATCCTTCCTATTTTTTGATTGGTTGCATGCAATTGCATAGGGATTCTACAATTAGATTTGTCCTTATCTTTAAAGAATCAAAATCTAACCTTATGTTGACTTGAAAACAATTTAAATAGTTGTTTGTGAAATCACAAAGAAGTATGTCCAATCTATGTTACTCGACACTTGAAGTTACTAATGCTCAGCACATACTATAATTTTGTTTCTGAGTCAGCACTTGAATCACTTGGCATGGTCTATCTACTTGGCACTTGAGTGACTTGGTACATGAGTGACTTAGCACTCATTACAACTTGGCATAGTCTTGTATTTATATATTATACTCAGTATGCATTACTAGTTCAGCATGAAGTAAGTAAATGTTTTAAGTGTATTGGCACTTAATTGTTAAAACCAATCTGAGATCAACACATCTCATCATAATAGCAAACTCAAAATCCTCAAATTTTCAATAAAAAACTCATATATCTTTCCCTTTCATTTATTATCATATGCATTTCCATGGATTCAATCTAGGGTTACAACAACAAAACCATAGCTCTGATACCACTTGTAAGGAAACTTGCAACAAAGAATATAATTATTTTCACATAACCCTTATAACAAATCTGAAATAAAATATGCAATTAAAATCCACATGCAAGGGAATAGACAATAGACCCAACAAAATTGTGACACGAGATATACCCTAGGAAACCCTCATTGAGGGGAAAACTCAACCTCCAAAAGCATCCATCACCATGTATTATTCGACAAAAATATCATTGCAATACAATCATGGAAACCTTCAATGCTATAGCCACTACCAAGCAATCCATATGAACAAGAATGAATCGACACATCCTGTGCCATGCTTCCAACCTTCACATATGCTCTCTTGGCTAACCTATCAAGGCTTTTCCCACTTGACTCTTTCCTTTTTTCCTCTTGTCTTCTTACACCAACAACTACCCTTGTGGCTTCTTATATAGTAACAAGTCCCACAAAACCACCAAGTGGTATTGAATAGACCATGTGCTACCTAACCCCTTGACCCCATATTTAATATTGAATATTTAATTCTTTTCTCCAGTACTAAATAATTATATCAAATATTATCACAATGTTACAATATGGCTCATCGATAATATACCATGGGAATCTTTATGTGTTGCATATCCATCTAGGTGCAACATTACACAATATAATAAAATAATACAATATAATAATATTATACAATGTGTGCAACACCCATTGTCTCAATATAAATATGTGTGCAGAAATGATAAAGGTTATTTAAATGAAGTTTTATCAATGTGATTATGCAGATTTCATTTAAATATATGAATGTGATGTTATTGAACTATCAATATTTGAATTTAGTGTACAAGATAATTAACCATTAGATTAATTTGAGAATTGATAATTTACCCTATGTGCAAACTATAAGACTAAGGTTGAATCCAATAAAGTGATTTTGACCTCATTGTCTAGTGTTTAATTTGTATCAAAATATGAATGTATGTGTATGATTATGGAATTTGTGATCTTTCGAATGTAATGTAAAAGTATATCTTATAGTTTCACTTGAAACTCGCTATATGCATATGTGTGTTGACGTGTCAATTTAGGGTTAGTAGAGTAACCTGTTAATCTAAGACGGATTAGTTAGTAACCTAAATTAGTTCTGCTTAATTAGGTTTAGTGGAAAGGTTACATCCTTATGGTTTTTGAAGATCAAATATTTCAATTCACTTGTATAGGTCATAAATTGATCCTAGAGGTCAAATTTAATATAATTCAATTGCCCAAGTTTTATGTGTATGGATTAGAAATCTTTTCCACCCTTCTAGAACTTCCTAGCAACATTTATAACCCCTAAAAATATCTCATTTTCCCTTTTTTGTGAAAACGGATCATCACCATGATGTTACCCAAGTTTTCACTCATTCTAAAAGGTCATCTTTATGGTAGGGGAAAGTGAGAAGACTGTAGGAAGCTTAAAGTTGAGATTGGAGTTATTGATATTTTGGGTAGATAGAGTTGGAAGGTGTTCAACCATTCTCTACATTTAGAGAAGTCAAGTTTGGAATTCGAAGAAGGAGAGGATTTGGCTCATCTCAAAATTCATTGACATAAACTTTGTGAAGGTAGGTTCTCCATTACCATGGTTATGCCCTTTTGTTGATTGCTTGTATGTATAAAATTCTTGCATATTATAGTATGTGTGTATTTGCATCATGTCAAGGATGGGTATTATGGGATTTTACTTGCTTGGTTTCATGTATCCTCTCTTTTTTTATGGAGAAACTAGGAAGGGTGTGTTGACATTACTCACCCTTAGATAGGGTAGGAGTGGCCATGTATGGGAGAAGGGCTATATTTGGACTCCAAGTTAGTGTAGAGTTCTTCTCATATTGAGAAGAAGGAGAAAGCAAGGCATTATGGGCCTTTTCTTGTCAATACAAAACTATTTTTTTGGGGGGGAATAAGGAGAGAAAAAAATGGAAGTTTATCTAATTTGGTAGCCTTGGAAGTGGCATATGATTTGTGATCTTGATTGACATGTCCTCCTTGGAAAAATCCACCTTCTCCCTAGTCATAAGTTCATTATGAAACCTGTTGTGCCTACCTTGGATGGGAACTATATGTTGAGTTATGTCATTGTGTTTGGTTTATGAATGTCACTTGGTTAGTTACTAGTTCTCCTAGCTCGGTGGGTAGCCTTTCAGGGCCTAGGATGGGAGATGAACTCTCCATGGTTGTTATTTGTATTTTTCAGATTTCTTGGATAGAATCTTATGATGGAGCAGCCCTGATTGGAGCCTTGGTAGTGTTCCTTGAGTCATTTTTTGGAAAACTCTCCGTTGTTATTTATCTCCTTGTTGCATTGCTACATGTTTGTATTGAAGGAAATAAAGACAATTTCATTGCAATATATGGAAGTAATGCAGGTTGTATTTACATTATCATTACTATAAGATGATAGTTCCTTATATGAGAAAAGTTGCATTAAGTTATTTAAAATGTTTCAATAGTTCTTCCATTTTAATTCTTATCTTTAAATGGAAAAAAAAGACATGGTTCTTTAAATGTTGATTTACATTATAGTGAAAAATGTATTCCCTTGTAACTTGTATAAATGATGAAAGAATAGAAGGATTTGATTATAAGTATGTTTGTAAATTTTCAATATGAGATCAAATGCAAATTTAATCAAGAACATAGTCCTTGGATTAACCTACATTTGGATATGATAAATTGCAAAGTATTCAACCTTATTAATTCAATAGATTTAATGGATATACTATTAGTTTAGTGAGCCCATATAAAACATTAAGAACATAGTTCCTAGGTAATAGTATTATCTTAATTAGTATTTCAATACATGATCCAACTTAGAGGAATCAAAAATCATTACATTGAAAGTTGATAGTAATATAAGAAAACAAGAATTGTGAAACTCCATAGTTTTCTAGGAGAGCATATTAGCTCTCTGGAAAATGTATGGCAAATAATTAAATTCATCCTCAAGAATTTCAATATAGCATATTACCTAATCGATTCCTTCCTGCAATATAAAAGAGTTTAGCAATAAGATTTCAATGAGACAATATAAAACTAATTCAAAAAAATAGGGAACTTCATTTAAGACAACCTTTTTTCTTATTATCAAGTAAAATATGAAATTTCTTGGGGGGTGTAGGATGTGACAACATGGGGGCCCACACCCCTAAAACCCCATCCATGTCCCTAAATACATGCAAATCCAATGTAATTTCATACAAAAAAAACTCGTACTACTCACCTTTAATGCATTTAAGGGAGCCTTCCCATTGGGCTACCCATTCCCACTTGCTTTGTCCCCCTAATTCCTCACCCCAAATCCTTGTGCATTGACTTAGGCATATATACCTTGGTGACTATGTTTTGTTTTGTTTTGTTTTATTTTAGAAAAAGGTGAAGTCATGTTGGAAGAATTATGTCTTGGGCTATGTTGCAAGTGCCCTAGGCACCTCCCCTTCCTCTACTTGTGTGCAAGACTATCGACATCACTTGGTGTGTTGCTCCATGCACTAAAGTGGATCTAAACTCATGGGAGATGACACCCCACTCATGGTTACCTCATGGATGTGGGTTAGGATTCTTGGGTGGAGTTGGGTAGGTATAGGAAAAAGGTTAGTTGGGAGTTGATAATAATGTATAGTTTGTTATTAATAAGGGTTAGTGTATGGTAAATAAAGCTTAGTATGTTGTTAATAAAGTGTATTTAGTAAGTAGTTTATTTATTATTAAGTTAGTGTAATTTTTAGTGGTATTTAGGTTGCATAGTAGTTTTAATTTAGCAAATGGGATAGTTAGTAGTAATAAATAGGTATGTTAAGAAAGGCTTAGGATAATAATGTTAGCCATGAATTAGTTGTTAGTGTTAGATGGTTAGTATAGAATGGTGTTTTTTTTAGGTATTTAATTTTATCTAAATAAATTGTATTCAAAAATGATTTATTAATAAGAGACTTCATAGGGTTTGGCTTTTGCTAATAGGGATTAAATATAAGGATTTGAAGTTATGTTAGGAAGTATGGATTATGTTTTGGTTAGAATATTAAGTGAAACTATATTATTCTTTCAAGAATTTTTTTAAATTATTTTTTTATAATGATTTTTTGCATTTTATTATGGGTTTAATAAACTTGAATTACAAAAGATATAGGGTTGAAGGGTTATTGAAGGGGTCTTATGTAGATAACTTGATAGCGGTATAGGATTGTGTTGTAGCGATGAAATGAATGTCATAAATTATTAATGAGGAATATGTAACGTTTGGATTAGTTTCCAATAGGTTATGTGTATAACTAAAATCAAGTATTAACAAGATAGTAGGTTAACCTTTAAGTGCAAAATTAGCCCTACTAGGGGATTGAACTAGTAAAAGTGTTTAGTATTAGAGTAAATTTAATATAACTTATGCTATTGATGAAATCACATGATTTGGGATGCATTTTAGTTAATTAAGGTTTATCAAAATGTTAAATATGGTTGAAACCCTGAATGTGACAATGCAAAGGTGTGTCCCCACCCTCATGACAAGAGATGAAAATTGTAGTCCTAACTCAACTAAAACCATACCTAAATATCTTGACTTCATAAATAAAAAATAAAAAACTTAGAAGCCTGATGCTTCTCAAACATGATGTCATACTTTGATGATGATTCAATTGACTGGCCTTAATCAAACCAAATAGAGTATTCCTATAGTACTATATTCATAGGTTTTGAACCAATGAAGTTTCTTAAAAACTGACTCCACATTCCTTTGAAATATTATTGAAACTCAATCTTTACCTAAACATTGTGACTCAAGGAGTTATCTTCATCATGTTGACATATTTGTACAATGTACTCTATCCTAGTATGTGTTAGCATAGTTGTTATTATAGTTGTTACTATTCCTTTGAAATATTATCGAAACTCAATCTTTACCTAAACCTTGTGACTCAAGAAGTTATTTTATCATGTTGAAATATTTTTGTAATGTAGTCTATCCTAGTATGTGTTAGTGTAGTTATTATTACCCTTTAAAAAAAATTGTTCTTATATTTTTGCCTCAATTTTTGGGCATGACATTGGGTCATAGTGAGAGTTATGTTTGGAAGTGCCTCTTTCTCTTGTATTGAATGGATTAGGTTGAATATGTTTGAATTTTAAACTCATCTCCTTTTTTTTTTTTATTAAAAAATTCATCACTTCCATTTTCCTCAAAAAAATTTCTAGATAGGGATCCATATGATGCTTATTGCCTTCATTTTGGTTCAATCTGATCTAATTTGTTGTAATTCTTTGTAATTTTGATTTGTAATTTGATGAAGTAGTCTTATGATAGTATTTGACATATGCAAACCCCCTAAATATTGTGGTCCCAATTTTGTTAAGGGATTCTAACTTGTGTGATTAAAATAATGTCCTCATGACATGCAATTGTTATAGGTATATGCATAGACTTCTACATTTGAAGCTTGGCCTACATTAATGTGATTAAGCAGAACATGTTATATAATCTATAAAACTTTACATATTGTATGTGTATATATGAAATTAGTGTCTTTTAAAAGGAGAAAATAAAAAATATTAAATATATGAATTAAATATGCAAGCTAATGATATATGTATAAACTATGTAAAAAGAAGTTAACAAATATAATAAAAAGAGAGCTCACCAAAAGAATTAAATTTTTATAGAAAAAAAAATTATTTACACTTCATAGCTCTCACACCTTAAGATAATTAAAAATTAATCATAAATTTGAAAAAAAAAAAAAAAATTGAATTTAATAACTACATACCATCTTAAAATGGATGCACTTGCATTTTAAGACCTTTTAGCACCCCTTTCTATACTTCCTCTCTCATACCATGAAGGGACTTGTGCTCAATTTATCCTTTCTCTTCACCTCTTCCATTTCACTCTTCTTTGTAATCTCTCTCCTTCTGATGTGCTCTTCTTGGTGTTGTTTCAATACACTTTTGATCATATCTCCTAATCAACTTGTCATCTTCTAGTTTCACATGTACCACCTTTTAGAGTTGTATGTGGCCTTTCTGACCTATCCACTAGGAATAGGTTAACCTTGAATAGGTCAACCTAGATCAACCTAGTCCTTGGTGATGGTGGGATGTGGGACCTAAAAGTTTTCAAGTTTGCCAAGTAATTAATTTTACTCCCCTATCCAGCTAAGTTATTTTCTTGGCTAAAAACTAGTATATGAGAAGGCTTGAGGGATTAATTTTCACACCACACTTCCTCTCATTCATGACATATACTTCTTAATGCATTCAAACCTTAAAGACAAGGATTTCAAGCATTTAAGAAATCAAGTGAGTTTTCTTCATGTATTCAAGGATTCTTTGTGGGCATCTCCTCTTCAAGATCTAGCTTATTGTTGGCCATCAAGGGAGGAGATCTACATTGAAGCATTAATTATCTTATTAATTTATGTTCATTTACATCCATGGCTCCATGATGTGGTTATTCTAGATGCATTTTAATTGTGGAGATATCTTACATCCTTCATACCAAATTCAAGATCTACAACATACATCATGACAAGTCCTTATTAACAAGGATTTCTACAAGAAAGATGAATATTTACATTTATCTTATTTCCTTTACATTTACATTTATCATTTATAATTAACTCCTTAACCTAGGGCTTGACCAAAGCAAGCCCTCTGTGAACGAAACCCACAAAACCCTTATTTTCTGTGTTGATTTACAAGATATTCAGTGAAAGGTTTGCAGATTTAGAAACTACTTTTTGGGAGCTTTTTGCAGAAGTTAGTTTCATATCACTGGACTACATCAACTTGGTTTATGATTTCTTCTCAATACCTTTTACTCTCCTATGTATTTTTGGAGTTAGATTTGATGATCTTATTAAGTTAGATTTCTTTATCTCTTCTTTTGATCTTATTTGTGTTTCATGTTTAGATATATATTATAAGCACATTTCATTCATGTTGAAAATTTTTTTTAGAGTATTTTCCAACCATTCCTTTATCATCTTTTCTATAAAAAAATCCTCCTTTAAGATATATTTCTTGTAATAGTAATTAATCTAGGGTATGTGATGTTTCCTTGTCCTATGTTATGTCGCCTTATAAGGAACCATTAGAGAAATATTATGATTTTTACCTCTCTCTTAAGGATCTTTCTATTTGTCGAGAAAAGTTAGAGATTTATTTTAATATTTCTCCTAGTATATACCATATTTATGAGGAAACTTTTGGTAGGGATGATTTTCTACCTTATTTCAATTCCTCTACTTTTTCTTGCTTGGTATACTTTCTTGATAGAG
This sequence comes from Cupressus sempervirens, assembly GCA_028749045.1. Classification (NCBI taxonomy): domain Eukaryota; kingdom Viridiplantae; phylum Streptophyta; class Pinopsida; order Cupressales; family Cupressaceae; genus Cupressus; species Cupressus sempervirens. The sequence continues at coordinate 143,228,370 of CM053787.1, forward strand.
ATATCCTTCCCTATGATGATTATCCTATTTGGGATGAACCATTGGATGATGAAATGGACTACTCTCTTCCTCATTGAAGAATGTTACTTATGAATAATGATATCATGGATGACACCTCTTCTATCTCATTTCCACGTATTTCTCCTCTTAAAAATACCTTTCTCTTAGGGATATTTTAGTGCAAGAGGGGGACATTATAAATACTTTCATCAATGTGAACTTCCCTTCATTAGATGTTCCCAGTAGAGATGAATCATGCATAGATATTTACAATCCATTTTCTAAAGATTCTTTAGGAAATGGTGATACTAAAAATCTCCTTAATATTCTAAGCTTCTAGTGATGTGTCTATGGAAAAGAAAACTCTTAATCAAGTTAATTTTTCTCAACCCATTATCACTCTCGAGAGTTAACCTTCATCAAATAATCCTCTTATCACCCTTAAGGGTTGTCCTCCTACAACTCTTAAAAGGGAACATAGAAATTCTTAGGATTATCATATGGTGTCTCACACTTATCATACAAGAAATAATCCTCAACCTACCAATTCTCTTCCACCTTATCAACCTATTCCCCCCCCTCCACCTCATCTTTCTCAAAATCTTGGTTTGTATCATGATTTTGTATCACACTTACATAATACCCCCACCAATATTTCTCTTTGGGAACTTCTTCAAACATCTCCTACATACCATGAATCCTTGAAAATTTATTTATCAACTTTTCCAACTCCATCTCCTAATCAAGATAATACCAATTCTTTTTAAAAATGCATGAATACTACATCAGTCCCACCTTAAATTGTATTTACTCATGATGACTTACCTCCTATGGTAATTCAATATCGCTATGATGATCTTATGGTAGTTTCCCTAGTTAGTGGTATCCTTATTTATTGAAATCTAGTTGATAATGGATCTAGGTTTAATGTTTGTAGAATGGATATGCTCAAACAAATCAATGTTAGTCTTTCATATATCAAACTTGATAGTAATTATATTTGTAGCTTTGATAATATTTATAAAATATATTTAGGCACTATCACTTTACCTATCAAAGTAGGTATAATTATTTTGGATACTCATTTTCATGTTATGCTTGGACCTCTCAATTATAATCTTACTTTGGGTGGACCTTGGTTACATGTTATGAATGTTATTCCTTCAACTCTTCATCAAAAAGTAAAGTTTATCTATAATAGTGTGATGTATACTCTGCATGCAAAAACTAAGCCATGTAGTTATCTAAATATTGAGGAACAACAATATCAAGAATCTAATGATGATCCTCCTTCTACAAGTACTCTTCCAGGTGATGATTGGGGATCCTTGGATTTCATGCCAACCTTTATTAGATAACATAGATTTAAGGACTTGCCATTCTTGAGAGATCATGTAGATCCTTCTTTTACCAAATTTTTTTCTACTTCTACTAGTGATAAATCTATTAAATCTAGTGATAAAAAACATATTCCATTAACAATGGGGAGCATAAGAATTCTTTTAAAACCATTGCTTTGCTGGAAGTATAAGGTAGGCTAAGTCATTAAGAGGGGAGAGAGGAATTAGGAGCCAATAAAACTTTAACTCACTTCACTAATTAACCCATCATATATTATTTTAAACTAATTACATGCATGAAAGAATGAAAGCAATAAAATATTCAAAACACTTTGACACAAGATATGGTGAACTAGAAACCTTCCAAATAGAAAGTAAAACTAGGGTAGGGATGATACCGATAACCTTTAGTACTGTAGTATAAAGTTGGTCTATTAAGGCTTATAATTGACCACTTCTAGTGATCTACCCTGTTAGGAGAAATAAGGACCTTTGGTTCCACCTTGTTAAAGGATTTACAAACATACAGTGAAGTATGCACTCTGTTAGGAGATTTAGCAAAAGACTGTTAATTCCACCTAGTTAAAGGATTTGACTGATGCACTTACTAGGATGAATCAATGGCTGATCTCTAATGTGCAACTTTGATTTGCTGAATGGGATTCCTTGAATTACAATGATCACCTTACTGTGATAGATAACTCTATGTTGTACCATATACTACTTATTGCCTTCTTCAATTCACACTCATCTTCTTTTACTTCTTCACATACTCACACTTAATTTCTTCCTACATTGGATACCATATAATATATTACATATATATACCAATCTACTTGATTACCCACTGGAGTCACCTACAATATCAAACTCATCATAATTCACAAATTTATCCCATTTTTATAACTCAAGTTTAGAAGACAAACTCGATGATGATCTAACACTTGACAAATACTATCAACACCCAACATACTATGGCACTTAGTTGACATCGCAGCTTGGTCTATACTGATCACTTCAAGTAGTAGGAACTTGGTCAACATTGTATAACTTAGTGAACACTGAGAAACTTGGTAGATACTAAATCACTCAGTTGACACTAAAATATCTTTGTTAACATAGTGAGATTAGTATACACTAATATACTTGGTTAAAACTATAGAGCTTAGATAACACTAAGATCTTCATTACTTCTACTAGATAGCTTGGTAGACTCTATTATGTTTGGTCAATACTATAAACTATCTCAAATGATTGGTAGACACTATAAAGCTTGGCATGAACTACAATCTAACTATTTAGCTTGATAGAAACTAAAACACTTGGTTAACACTACTAGATGAATGATAAGTTTGGTAGTAATTATAGAGCATGGTAGCAATGTAACCAATTTATTAAGTGTCAAGTCACTAACAGACAAATTGACCTTAATGTCAACAATCTCCCCCTTTAGCATTAGTGAAAAAAACACTTATCATACAAAAGATTTAAATTCTCAAAATTGGAAGTCAAAACCTTCCTTTATCAACATTTTGTGTCTTCAAATCAGTTTTGACTTACTTCTATTGTAGCTTGGTAAATTACTTTATTTTTACTTTATTGGTAAATGTGACAAGAAATCATTATGTACCTTCAAAATCATTACCATGGTCTTCTCCCAATTCTCTTGCAATATCTTGGATGCATGCAAGGCTATCTGTACCTCTATTAATAGTTTCATCATGTCTTCAGCTATGGAGAAGTTATTATCATGGACCAATTTTTTTACATGTGCAATATGCTTTTGTGTTGTATCCATGTTTGGAAAAATCATGCCCTAAATTTCCACAAGTGTAGCCCTAATTCTGGATTCTTCCCTTAAAAACTATGCTTGTAGATCTATCAAGTATCTGATCTTTGTAAATTGTGTAGACCTACAACTAGGATCAAGTGATTGTTGATGTGTACTTTCCTTCATATCATCAACTATCTTGGCTAATTTATCATTGATTTACTTGGTAAAGAAAGATGTGTCACTCAACTTGATAAATAAAGAAACAAAATTATTTATAGATGTTTCTAGTGTAGCAAGAATGGTAGATAGTTCTACTTGATCAATAGAAATCCTCTATGCTACTTGCTCCCAAACTTTATTTCTAGATTTTCTCTCTTCTCTCTACAACATTTTTTCTTATCTATTCGATGTTTCATTGTACTTATGGAAAAATTCAACTAACTAACCTAAAATAAGTTTTTTCTCACCAACCTTAATGCTAGAGCATCTACAAATATGCTCTTGACATTCTCAAGGACTTGATTTTTCTTTTTCCTTTCTTCTATATGCTTATGTTGCTTAGCCCTTTTTTCCAAAGTTTTCTAAGGGTATCCATTTGATTAGGTGTTATATTTGAAAGATCCTAATCTAGTATTACAATATCTTCCTCTAAATCAATCTCATCCTTAGAAGTTTCAACTTCTTGACCCTTATCCTTAAGAATAATAGATGAAACAATTTCTATTTGCTTATTCAAAAATTTAGTGCTTGATTGAGTGATCCAGCGGATAAAAATTAGTTAAAATTGAAATATCCCCAATGCTCAAAGAATCAACATCATTACAACGTGTATGCAATTCTAACTCTAATGCAACTTGAATGAGAAAAATTGGAATCTATATGACAAAGTTATAGCCAATCAAAGATTAGTCAAATTAGGTACAAAGGTCATAAAAAGTTGAAAAAACTAATCATCTCAAAAGTGGTCAAGAATGCATTTTAAATTGAACATCTCATCAAGGTTTTTACAATGATATCCATTTCATCAAAAAAGGAGTTTGTATGTTCAAGTTATGCACATTTAAATTTGGAAGAAAAATACAAATATTAATGACACCATCATGACATCAACAAACTGACATGGCAGCTTCAAACAATCACAACTTGATGTGTGGCTCTTCGAATATGGGATTCATTTTCCCACAAAATTCAAACTCCCAACCTCCATATCGAAATCATCATCTTTACTGCTACACAGCTCACCTCCTAAAAACTAGGTTGACCATTGCACTATAAATAGTGTTTGTGTTATAAGTAAATGTATTTAGTTATAAAATTTATCTCCTATCAAAAAACTTTACTTAAATAAGGATTATTTGTTAAAATGGACCCTAAAAATGAAATAAGGCCATATTGTAAAATGGAAAAGGGGATACTTTTGAAGTTATTTTCCCAAAGAAGATTATTTTATAGTTTTGGTATTTTTAGCCTAATTATGGCTAATTCATTGTATAAAAGGGGTAGTAGGCCTTTGAAAACCATCAAGGTGATGAGAAGGAGATTATGACTTTGGAGACTTGGTGATTATTCTTGCACATTGGAGAATAATGTTACCATTGTGCTTGAAGGGAAAATATTGTAAACACTTATAATTGATTTTGGAGCTAATTGGATCGGTCCCCCTATTGGAGTAGGAACAAAGACACAATCTGCCCCTCCATTATCAATTGTGTTTTGTCTTCTATCTCTATACTCTCTTTCTTTCAATCATTACCTTATTATGCTTTGTTTATTTAAGCATTTAATTTATGTTAATTTTCTAAATAATGCTTTGAATTAGCTTTATGTAATTATATAATACATTCCTTTGTAATAGTCCTTGATCCTAATTAGATCATTGAGACTGGGTCTCAACTATCATTGTACTAGCCATGGTGGAAACAAAATTTGAAAAAGTGGGAAGAACAAAAAATCTACTAACAGTACAAATAACATTAACAGCAAGAATACCTTGATGTTGCTTGGTCAAGCCTAATGCTAGAAAGACTTTTTTCTTGGTAGATGAAGTGTTAGACACTTGAATCATTGAAATACTTGTTAGAGAAGTTCTAGAGGTTGGTTGGGTTATAGGTGATCCAATTGTAACCACAACCAACTCGGTAGAAATCTTCTCTAAGCTTGATTGCATTAAGGCTTTTCTCAAAGAATGAGGAAAGGAAGTATAACTTCTACTGCAATATTTTTTGCATTAGGTTCCTCAATACTCTAAATTTCTAGAAGACTTTCTCTAGTGGCTTCTTGTTCCTCTTCCTCATTCGCATCACCAAGGTCTACATTCTCTATTTCATTATCTTTAATTTCTACTTCCTCTTCCGCATCATCTTCTTCAGCATCTTTTTCATCTACTTGCACAACATAGTCACTAGGCTTATGCAGCCTGTAGATATTTCTCCATGTGGTAGTATTAGATTTCACCATAGATTCAATTTCCTTTAGCAATATTAGACATGTATTAAATTTAGCTGTAAGCTTTTGCTCATTTTTTTCAATGATTCGTTCACCTCTTTATCACTAAGACTTGGCATAAGCTATCTCAAGGTTTGTTCACTGATGTCTTTAAAAACTTTCAATGTACTATCCCATTGAGGTTTGACTACATTCAAAATTGTATCAAGAACTTTTTGTGTTAATTCATTAGGTGAATACTTCCACTTACCCACTTTCGTCCCAAGGGCATCCTCAATTTTATTTTTCTCCTCGTGGCTCCTAGTCTCATACTTAAGAGATTTAAAACATGTCATACATGTTCCCTATTTGAATCTTTTGATTTTTTCTTTAAGGGAAGGGGAAAACCTCTAAACTCTAATCTTTTTAACTTCATCCTCTTCACCCAACTTTAGCTTCCTCTTGGATTTGGTGGATCTTCTTATGGACACAGCAAGGGAAGGCTTTGCAGGCTTGGTTATTGGAACCTTCCCTTTCTTCTTGGGAGGTTCCTCTTCCTTAGGTTTTGCTTACACTGCATTCTCCTCTTCATCTTCATCATTAACTAAGTCATCTCCCTTACCTTTATTAAGCATGAGAGGAGAGCTTGATTATTTAGTGTTCTTCATTATTTTCTCTATCATTTTTCTTCCTTTGTTTACTACTTGGGGTAACTTAATCTCAAGTTCAGTTCTAACCTTAGCCTTTGTATATGTTCCAAAATATGTCTCCTTAAATTTCATAGGCTCATATAGTAGATCTTCAATGATATCCTTGGTTTCATCTATGTTAACCTAATATTCTAAAGGTTTAACCCATACCACTCTAGGCCTAACTAATTGAATGTAAACCTTGTCATAGTCAACCAAAACATAGATATCATGTTCATAATCTTCTACTAGTTTCCTTGGTATCCTATATTTAATTTTCATTTTCTCCTTGAATGTCTCAAAATAATTATCCATAATATTGTCAAAGTTTTCTCCCATCTCTACTATACATTCATCAGTTTGATACAATACTAGAGTATCTTTCTTCCATACTATAGTTCCTTTTGGAGGAAAAACTTTTGAATATAGAATAATGAACATGTACCAAACCTACACAAATTATTCTTCTATACTCATATTTTGTTCATGTTCTTGCTCAATTGATTTAGTAGCAGCTAATCAAGGTCAAAGGATAAATTATTCTTTACCACCTTGTACACTAGGTCAACTACTTTGCACGATATGTTCAACCAGCTTAAGCTATAGATTTTGTGAGCTATCACATGGATGCCAAACTTCAATTCCATTTTAGTTACTCCACTTAGTTTCATGTGTCTTCCATCCCATTTAGCAAGAGTAATGTTTTCCAAATCAACCAAACCTAGGGTTTTTGTGGTCTTTTCTTTGTTCAACATGGGAAATCTAGTAATCTTGTGTATCATATTCTTGGTTATCAAAGTGGGGTGATCCAACCATAACTACATGTTATGAATACAACTCAAGATGAATCTAGTCAACTTCACTTGGAAGTCCCCCAGCATATGTAAAATATGTGTCAAATCCTTTGTCTCAAAATGTTTGTGCTCAAGTTTTAGAAAACCATCCATAGATAGTTTTTTGTATGCTTCATTCATCTCTATGGATCCCAACTCTTGAATAGAATAGTGATAAAATAATTTAATTTCATGAATAAGGAGTACCTTAGGTGGAATCTAGGATTGTACTCTAGCAAGGTCAAAAGCCTCTGCAACTATTGGACTCAATTTAAATGTGGGAGCCTTGCAATCAACTCCATGAATCAACATCTCAAAACCTTTCTTAATCTTTTTTCTAGAAGATGCCATTACTCAGTAGGGTTTTGAACATAGGAGAAATATTCAATAGAAACTACTTAAATTTCTTGGGGACTCTAAATTCACCATTTTCTCTATTCTTTGAAGATTCTCACTAAAACAATACATTTGATTTCCTCCTTTTAACAAATTTTAGTTTTTACAATCACCATTAATGCTTTTTACACATATTCTCTTGGTGACAAGTTATCCTCCACTCAATTTTGGAATTTAATACTTAGAAGACACCTTCAACTCAATAAGGTCTCATGACTCAGTAAGAACTACCAACATAAAGAGAACTTCAAACTTTGTAGGGTTAGCATTACTCTGTCTAAACATGGTACTCAATAGAGTCACCAACTTAGCTTCTACATCCAAAACAAGACATGCAGTCCAACCTTTCTTGGTAAGGTCTTACAACCCAACCTTTCTCTATAAGGTCTTGAACTTCCATCATTGCTTGGTGATCCTTGTGTATCTTTAATGTTGATATGGATATTTATGCTTTCTAGTTGGAGCTAGTATTAGATAATTTCTTTGGAATCATAGTTCTAGTGATCTCCATAAGGAACTAAGTCAAAGTGATTGTACCACCCAACTCATTGACTTGGGTTTCAATAAATTCATTATGTTGGCTTGTGTTCTTTGGAGATTTTTGCACCTATTTTTGCCTCATTTGTTTTTTGATGCTATCAACTTTCACTTTCTTTTCATCTTTAGCTCTGCTTCTATTCATACATTTCTTGGTGATATGTCCAAGTTAAGTATAAGAAAAACATCTCTTTGTAGTGTCTCTCTTTCTCATATGATGTCTACACAATTTTCTCCAATGTTCCCAAACTCACCACAATAGTGATACCTACACCATGTGTTTTAATCCCAACCAAATATTTCTTACACAATTTCCTCTATTGGGTTCAACTTCTTGGTTTTGTACTCTAAATATTTGTTTCCTTGTTTGTTTTAATTGTGATACTTTCCTTCAAACTTAGGTTTCTCTTTCCATTCACTTGCTCTTTTGACCATACTTGTTGCAACCATAACACTTTCCATCGAATTTTTCTTTACCATTACTCCAACACTTACTTAATGTATGACCTATCTTACCAAAATGATTGCAAGTAGGTCTTTTTACTTTTGATCTCCTTGCTAAGATGATTCACTTTCTTCTACATATCCTAATCCATCTTTTCTATTGTGTCTATATTGACTTTTCTCATTCAATTGATTCATTCTTTCTTTAGATTTCATCATTCTCTCATTGGTTTTCTTTTCCATGTTAAGATCATTCTATATTCTTTCATTCTTTTTCCTTCGATTGATAAGCTCTTGATTTGCATCATTGATTTTATCAATAAATTTTTTTTGCTAAAGGGATAGTTGTTGAATTTCATTATCCTTTTCTTCTATCTCTTCTTTGGCTTTATCCTTTTGTTTCATGACTTCATACATTCTAATTGATTGGATTTCTTGCTATCTTTTCAGCATTCTAACTTCTTCTTGAAGAATGATATTCTTCTCAAGTAGGTCTTTGATTGTTGCATCAGCTTCATCTAAATTTCTTTCTGGGCATAAGTCTTTAGTTCTTTCTTTAATATAGATATTTTCATCTTTTTTTTTTGTAAGATCTTTCATTCTTTGCAATGATTGAGAGTTTTTCTCCTTTTCTTTCTTGAGTTGTCCAATGGCCAATTCTAGATCCAAATTTTCATTCTTAATAGCCTTTTGTAGCATGTATACCTCCATTACCTTTGGTCTTATCTCAAGTTGTTAAACTTCTGATGTGAGAACCAAATGCTCTTATACCAATTGTTGGAAATATAAGATAGGCTATGTTACTAAGAGGGGAGGGGTAAATCAAGAACCATTAAAACTTTAACTCACTTCACCAATTAATCCTTCATTTATTATTTTTATCTAATTGCATTCATGAAAGAATGAAAGAAATAAAATGTTCATAACACTTTGACACAAGATATGGTGACCTAGAAACCTTCCAAATAGAAATTAAATTTGGGGTGGGGATGATATCTACAAGCTTTAGTACTATAGTATAAATTTTTCCTATTAAGTCTTACAATTGACCACTTCTAGTGATCTACCCTATTAGGAGAAATAAGAACTATTAGGTCCACCTTGTTAAAAGATTTACAAACATACAGTGAAGTATGCACTTTGCTAGGATATTAAGCAAAAGACTATTAAGTCCACCTAGTTAAAGGATTTGACTAATACACTTGCTAGGATGAATCATTGGCTTATATTGGATCTAAAACTTTGATTTTTTGAATGAGATTCCTTGAATTGAAATGATCACCTTACTTTGATAGATAAGTCTTTGTTGTATCATAGACTGCTTGTAGCCTTCTTCAATTCTCACTCATCTACTTTTACTTCTTCACATACTCATACTTAATTTATTTCTATATTGGATATGATATAATACATTACATATATAAATTAATCTACTTGATTACCTACTAGAGTCAGCTACAATACTAGATTAATCATAATTCATAGTTGGTCCATTATTGTAACTCGAGTTCAAAAGACAAACTCTGTGGTGCTCTAATAGTCAGCAAATACTATAAACACTTGGCATACTCTGGCAATTGGTTGATGTTGATTCTTAGTCCATACTAATCATCTCAAGTACTTGGAACTCGGTCAGCACTATATGACTCAGCGAACACTGAGAAACTCGATAGATATTGAATCACTCGATTGACACTACATGACTCAGTCAACATTGAATTCTCTTTGTTAACATTGTGAGCTTGGTAGACATTGATATACATGGTCAACACTATAGAGCTTGGTTATCACTAAGATCTTCATCACTTCTACTAGACAGCTTGGTAGACTTTGCTATGCTTGGGTGATACTGTGAACTATCTCAGATGCTTGGTAGACACTATGAAGCTTGGCATGAACTGCAATCTGACTATTTAGCTTAGTAGAAACTTAAATACTTAGTTAACACTTCTGGATGAATGATAGGCTTGGTAACAACTATAGAGCTTGGTAGCAATGTAAAAAATTGACTAAGTGTTAAGTCCCTAATAGACAAATTGACCTTAATGTCAACAAGTTTATCATAATTTAAAATGTGTGCAAAAAAGTATTGAATATCATGATTTTACTACATCTTGTCATATATCTTCTCCTACTAATCAAGAATTTGTTTCTCCTAAACTTCTTCATGCTAAGGTGATTACTAGACCTAAATGTAGAAAGAAACATAGTCAAAAACTCATATCTTCCATTTTTCATGTATCACCATTATCATGATCAATCTACTAGTGATTGGCAAGCTTTGCACTGTAAGATCCAACAACTCATTAAAAGTGAGATTATTCACATATCTCCTTATAATGAGGTCTCTATTACTTCTAATTTCTTTAAATAACATTGATGTACCTATTATATTTCTCCATGCCATGTAACATTATTGAACTTTTTATTGGGGACTCATTGTCATACATGGTTTTCTCTATGATTAACATAATAGGTTTTTTTTCTCTTCCCTTGTTCCTATACTTGAGGGGAAAGAGAATCATGCCCTTGTTTTTCACATTCTCGTAGACCCACTATTTCCTTTGGTTGAGTGTTATTTGTTTATCATGAGAAATTCAATCTTACATCATTTGCAATTAGATTTTCATGGTAGATAGATCACTTACCTTGGAGTCTCATAATAGTGATATTGCTTTTTAAGGATTTAACTTCTCACATGGTGTCTTTGCATTTCTCCCTTCGATGACCTCATTGGAGATCTAACTTCTTTGGCTTGGATTAGGTGTTGATTTTGATATTATCTTGATGCTAAAATTTATTTATCCTTATTCATTACTTCCTTAAGATGCCAAAATAAGAAATTATTTTTCCATCTTAAGGGGGAAAGGGGGCATACATGGTCCCCTCATCTTTTTCATATGTTTTATTTCTCAAAAACATCATATAGAGTACAGTAGCATGACATAACTTGCTAGGGCTAGCTACTTTCTCTTTTTGCATGTTAAAGTTGATGAAATCTCAACCTCATAACTCTCAAGAATAAATGCATGCAAACACCTATTATATAAAGAGAGGAGCAAACATATGGAGGCTTGAATTCAAAGATCCATAAAAGATGAGACATTCTTGATGTGCAAAAAAAATTACATATTATATTGAATGAATGAGTAATTACAAAGAGATCAATCCTTTTAAAGGATATCAAAACCCTAAAAGGTAAAACCTAGGTTTCATTATAATAATTAATAAAAAAATTAACTATTATATGCATGAAGTTTAGCTTAAGTAAAATAGAGTTAATTAGAAAATATCTAATTACTCTAACACCCTGCCTTAAGATAAACTAAGGGAGTAGATAAAAAAACCTAGAAACTACTACTAAAAGTAGATTTGGGTCTTGGAAACAAACCCCTAAGAAGTACCCAAGAATAACCAAATATCTGTAAATAGGAGACATAGAGAAAACTACATTGGAAAAACCCTACTTTAAGAAGAGATGGAAAGAATGTTGAAAGACTAGTGAAGAAATGAAGAAGCCTCCAAACTAGAGTATGTCCCAAAAGAATGGAACAAAAACTTAGTCATGTATAACACCACTAAAGCATGTAGAAGTTGCAAAGCTCCATCAACAGTAACTATTGATTTGAAGAAATTCCACTAAAATAGAACTTGACTAGGTAGAGAAGACTATAATTTGCATAAGTGACATTAGAAAAAATTACTTGAATCAAGAGGCACACAAAGGAAAACAACTGAAGTCAAAGATATAGACAGTATGAAACACCAAATCCTAAAGAGCTAATGAATTGGACATGGAAGGTTGTGACCAAATTAGGAACAAGAAGAACAATTTCCATATGGTAAATGATCCATCTAACCAAAATGCATAGGTACCTAGCCACTCCATCCACCTAGTACATAGGAACAAACACTAAATGCATAGCTCACTCCATTGAACCAAGGAAGTATAATAAATAATAGAAGAACACCCCCCCCCCCCCCCCCCCCCCCCCCCCCGCCCCCCCCCCCACCCCAACGCCCCTTAATTCAAAAAAGGATGAGGTGGTAGGTGATTGGAAAAGTGGGCCAAAAGAGCTACATGTCAAGGAACCATGATCAAGATGCACAAAATAATGCATATGTGTACTGAGGTGATTAATCTCAAACATGTCATAAGACTAATGTCATATAAGGAAAACTTACTAGAAAAAGGAAAATGAAAAAAAAGGTAGAACATCAACCCCCCATTTCACTTTAATTAGAGTATTACATGTATAATAAGGCACAAGATATAGTGAATCCCAAGAATACAATAATCTACATGAGTTTCCTTAGATGACACTACTCAAATCAGAAGGCAAAATAAGGCAAAACAACTAAAATAAATATACAGATGGAATATAGCACTTTATCTTAGTGCGTTTGCAAAAATCCATAGAAATGATGCCTACAAAGACTAGAAGAGACGCAAGGTTGATACAATAGATTAAAAAATCCATGATGAATCATCTAAAGAAACAAAATTGATCCCTAGACTTGAAACAACCAAGATGTCCACCAAAATGAAAAAAGGGAAAAAATTGAATAGAATTTTCTTGGAGCATAATATGGAAAAAAAACTAGCATTAGTAGAAAAAATATAGAAATACCTTCCTAACAATATAAAGAACTCAAAAATCATAGATAAAATGATCAAGATATATCTCCTAGAGTGAAAAATAGAGCCCCTAGACTTGACTACATAAACAGGCAACCAAATAGCATGAAAAGTTCAAATAACTTGTAGCAATATGATGGGCTTTTCTTTCAATATCTTGTTTGTAAAACATGGAGTCTATATGAGCATGAATGAGTAATTATAAAGAGATCAATCCTTATAAAGGATATCAAAACCATAAAAGGTAAAAGCTAGATTGAATTATAATAATCAATGAAAGATTTAATTATTGTATGCCTAAAGTTTAGCTTACATAAGATAGAGTTAATTAGAAAATATCTAACATTACATGTATTGGATTGATTGAATTTCATGCCACACACACTTGTGAGACCATTTGACCTATCCAAGCACATACATAAACCATTCTCATAATATAGAAGTACTATATTATGGGATTGTAAAGTCACTGCAAGGTACAAATTTGTGGGATTGACTATTAAGAATAGACACCTACTAGATCATTCAATCATCCTCCTATCTTTTCTTTATGGGATTGACTATCAAGAACACAAAGCCATAAGACAATGTGATCCTATCTTATTTTATTTTATTTCATGGGATTGACAATTGAGCACACAAACCTGCTATAATTTTCAATCTATTCCTTTTTGTTTGATTCACAATAAGGAACAAAAACCTTATTGGGAAAGTTAACCACATCCCCCTTCTATGTCTTTATTTCCTATTAGTGACATCTCTCTTATTGTGATTTTGGGATCTAATGAAGACTCAATTTTCTTAGGGGTGAATACAGATTTTGACTATGGCTTAGAGTATTTTAGCATTTATGGCTTGGTATGATTTCTAGGTTATCTTCAAATCTATGCACTATTCATAGTTTGATGATTTCTTTGTCTCCTAAGTTGTGATAAGATCATATTTTTCTTTTGATATACTTTACCATAAGTATGAGGAAACTCATGCTCTTGCTAAAGTGGTGGTTAGATGTGTCATCTTAAAATGGAGGGACTTGCATTTTAAAACCTTTTGCCACCTTTTTTCATAATTCCTCTCTCAGACCATGGATGGACTTATGCTAAATGTATCTTTTTCTCATATCCTTTTACACTTCACTCTCCTTTTTTATCTATATCCTTCTAACATGATCTTCTAGTTGTCATTTTGATAGCCTCTTGACCATATATCCTAATTGATCTATCATCTTCTAGTTTCAAGTATACCACCTTCTAGATTTTTTTGTGGCCTTTCTAACCTATCCACTACGAATCAATTGACCTAGTTCCTAGCAATTGCGAGGTTTGGGGCCTAAAAGTTCTTAAGTTTTACAATTAATTAATTTTACTCCCCCATCGACCTAATTTTTTTTCTTTCCTAAAAACTAAATATAAGGAGGCTTTGCTGCTTCTTTTTCACATCTCATCTCATCTCATATCATCTCATTCATGATATCTCATTCTTAATACATTCAAGAATTCAAGACAAGGAGTTCAAGGATTCAAGCAAGCAATCAAGTTTTCTTCATGCATTCAAGGATTCTTTGTGGGCATTTCCTCTTCATGGTCTAGCTTATTGTTGGCCATCAAGGGAGGATAAATACATTGAGGCATTCATTATCTTTTACACTGATGTACATTTACATCCATGGCTCCATGATATGGTTATGTTAGATCCATTGAAGTTATGGATAAATCCTACATCCTTCATTCTAAATTCAATATCTACAACATACATCATGACAAATCCTTATTGACAAGGGTTTTTTATAGGGTGCTTAGGAGGCAAATGACACCAATGATGAACAATGTAAAAAAGACTAAGCAAGTTTAAAAAATTATCCCTAAGCCATTGAATACAAGAGAAAGAGGGGCTTCCAAAAATAACTCTCAATAAGCCATAAATTTGATTAGCAAAATCTCAAAGAGGATAAAGGGATACCAATAAAAAATCAGAAACTTGTCAAAGAAGTATGCTAGCATGTTCACTTCCATGCAATTTAAACAAGAGATACATGACAATTATAGATCTAAAATACACAAAAATACCCTAATAGAGATATGAATGTATGCTAAATGGGAAAATAAGGAATAAGGTACTTACCTAAAAACATGAAGAGAAAGATGCAATTTTTCTTTAGAACTCCTAGATCTAAATTGTATCTAAACTTTCACCACAGATCTCAAGATAAAATGATGAAAGGAACAAAACCTAGAAATCTCCCAAAAATATAAGACCAAATGACTAGGTCAACTTGGGAAGACATCTTACAATTAGATTGACATAGTCTAATGACCTGAAATTGAAAACTCTAGAATGCTTATGTGCAAAAGGTTCTAGATCTATAATCCTTTTTTTTCCCACCTTTAGATCTATAATAGATTTTGGTTATGTGTGTGGCTATAAAGGATTTTTCCTTAATCAATTCCTCCTTGTGGTGATTTCTACCTCTATTAATATCCATTAGGAAACATTTTGTGTGTGTGTGCATAAACCTAGATTTATAGTTCTAGAATGTAAATATGTTGAAATGCTAAGAATCTACTATGTGAGTGAAACCCTAGCATGTAAGTGTGCATGTATGTAAAATGTATATAAATGTATGAAGGTTCAAATAATTAGATCTAAAGCATGATATAGAAATCATATCAATCCCCCGAGGCTAATGTAATATAAACATCTTTAAGATCCCTTCACAACTCCATATTTGATAAATTTTCCTTTCAATGCTTGATGAAGAATAATAGCCTCACTTACAATAAAGAATAAGAAACTAGCCATTTCTTTCACCTTGTAATTACTCTTAGTTATATTGGGATGTTCACAAGTACTTTTTCCTTGCTACTCTCATATCATGTCATGCTATGTCATGTTAAAATGAGGGATTGAATGCATTTTTATATGAGATTTTGTGAAATTACTCCATAAGGGCCAATTACGCAAGTGAGATTTTAACTGAAGAGTTAAACATTTTTGAGCCCTCAACCAACAAAAACCCTAGTAGTATGCCAACTTAGGCTAAACTAGTCTAGACTAGGTCAACCTATGTTGACCTAGCCTAGAAGGTTGGCATTCAAGGTCTTTTGGTCCAAATTTTTAGACTAGTAAGAGTTAGACATGGAAAGTGTGTGTTAGACTATTATTTAGAGATCCAATCTAGGATTTTGAGGTACTCGAAAGAGTGGGTACTCATAGGTTAGGTCTTAATGTAGTAAATATGTGAAGGATTGAAATCAAGGATGATTTATTAGGTCCTACCTTAGTTTCACCTAGAAGGAGGAGAAAATAAGTGAAGTGTGTGCTTCAGATGTGAATATCAAACATAAACATACTAAAGAAAAGCTAAAATATCTTA
The DNA here is from genome assembly GCA_028749045.1 of Cupressus sempervirens. NCBI lineage: Eukaryota > Viridiplantae > Streptophyta > Pinopsida > Cupressales > Cupressaceae > Cupressus > Cupressus sempervirens. The sequence continues at coordinate 143,244,819 of CM053787.1, forward strand.
AATAGAAGTGCATCTAATTTTTTATGGTACATTTAGCCCCCACTTTAGTAGAATATGACACTCTGTGCATATAGAAGATAAAGTAAGAAAATATAATCATAACTTTTTAAAAAGATATAGGAAAATCCATATGCTCATATCCTACAAGGAGTCATTAGTAACTACATTTCGCAAAACCACAAGTTAGTGATAATAAAAGATCACCTATTCCTTAATATAGAGGATGGTGAAGCTCAAAGATAGCCATGTCCCACCTTGTTTTGGCCTACTCATTTAGAAAAGGTGAAACAAGGGATCATATTATATGCAACAAACTATAGATAAAAGATGATAACAAGAAGCCCCAAAAACACTAGTAGATGAACTCTAAATCCTTTAAGAGGGTTTTGAAAGGTTAAGTAACCAAATCACAATTACAATGCATGTAATGGTGAATAAATTGGATTTATCAAGCTCAAGATATGATAGAAAGAGTGAATAGATGTATTACTTTGTAAATTAATGTTCTGTAAAACATATTCAGACTGTAACCTAAAACAATTTTATATATTTTCATGTTACCTTTTGAAAGCTCATTTTTTACCTTATTCTTGAAGGGGAGAAGAAGAAGGAAGAAGGATGCCAAAGATGAAGCCACTAAAGCCCATACAAATGGAGATGCATTAATGGGATGTTTTGGATAATTCTATGCTTGAGGAGGTAAGCATTAAATCCATGATTTTATGTTTTCTTTGCATTTCTACTTTCATAGATGTTGATTTTAGATGTATGTATGATTTTGTAGGGTCCAAAGGAGGAGATCGACCTACTTCTAGGTTAGGTTGACCTAGTCCTTAGGGGATCTAGGGTATATTACGGTCATGTTGACCTAGTCCTAAGGTAGGTCAATCTAGTCCCTTGGGATGTCAACCTAATCCCTAGGTAGGTGGACCTAGTCCAATGAAAGTTGACCTAGTTCCTTGGAGGTTGACCTAGTCTAAATGCATACTAGGCTAGTTGTAGAGTTGATAGGTGAAGCTGAATAGATCTCTTATTTGATGTTTCTTACAAGATCCTCTGGTCATGAGAGAGCCCTATATGTTAGATGTGATGATATAAATCCAAGAGAACATTCTAGATTCAGGAGTATTAGATTTCCAAAAACTTAGGGATATAGGGTTATACTAGGTAGCACACTAGTAACATGTGAGATCTCACAAGGGTATGCTACTAGAACCAATGGAGAGATGGGATGAGACCACATGCTGATTCGACTTACCACTGGGAGAGATGACTATCACCTTGGAGGATGTGTACTAGATCTTGTGTCTACCAAATTATGGATTGATAGTTAGACCTCAAGGACATAGATCACATACAAAGATACTCACATATTTTGAGTATTACATGAGCATACCATTTAGAGATAGATAGAAACCACACTAGGTACATCTAAATGACATCATCCTAGGATGGGCATCTCTAGTGAGGAAGATTATGTTATGCATTAGTGCCACTATTGTTATACCCAATATGAAGAGTATGGTGTTCCCAACTCTTCTAGAACATATAATTATGCATATGGAGAGAGAGTTGGTAGTGTATGTATGGGGGAAAAGAATGATAGAACATCTACACTATGAGCTAGGGAAGTTTATGAAATATCAGCAAGTGAGTCTTATGACATGGACACTTTTATAGGTTTGGGCCTTTGAGCACTTTACATGCACCAATCCATCTAGGTTTCTCACTGAGATAATAGTAGAGTCACCAAGAGTATATGCCTATGCATTGAGCCATCCCTAGTAGTTTGGAAATATATTATACTCAAGGATCATATGCAACTACTTATAATCTATTGATGTGACATGGAGACACTATTGTCTCATAATAGAATGACTTAACTCAGTAGTACAATTGAGATTGATGTAAAGGTAGAGAGTTTTAGAGGGTAGAAATGAGTACATAGTGGTTTAGTACTATAATGATAGAGTGTTACAGAAGTTTAGTCTTTAGTAGGGTCCTCCACCATCTATCCCCCAATATTCATATGAAGCTAGATATAGAGACATCCCTAGGACCATGCATCAACTAACTGTGGATGATGTAACATTGAAAGATATTAAGAATCCACATGATACATAGGTGTTCCCTACAATAGAGGATGTGTGATTATCCTAAGACTCTATGGTATTTCAATGTTGAAGGTGTGAGAACCATATTCCTAGATGACTACCCTACAGGTGATCTAGTCCATATTTTAGAGTATTATGAGGAGACATAGATGAGAGTAGTGATGATGACAATGACAATGACAACAATGATATTGATGATGATTATGATGATGATGATGAAAATGAGGATCCACCTAAAGGGGAGATGATAGATGTGGTGGGGAGGAAACACTAGTAGTGGGTGGAAGAGAAAGAAGAGTATTTCATTTCCTATAGAAGCAAAACCACTATGATCATGCACATTTTGAGCTCAAATTGAGACTTGTCCTTCTAGAACTAGATAGGAAAACAATAGAGATTCAAGTCAACCACCCCCAACTACCCATATTTGAGACATAGATCCTAGGTTCTAGGAAGGAGATCTAGGTATGGAGAATGATATGCATTGATTAAATGATAGAAAATAGATGACTAAAAAAATATGATTTGGTGCATCTAGTATGGAGTGGAGATTCTTTGTGAGGGAAATCTTGATGGACATGGCCATAGAGGTAAGGATTCCTTCCACTTTACAAATCCAATATGTGAGGAGATGAGATCCCAAATGCTAGTTATACATCTTTAAACCTATAGCAATGGAACTATAGTTGATATGAGAGTAGCTAGATCAGCAAGATCATGAGCTATAGGAGCTACATGTGTGCTAGTGTAGATCTCAGAGTCGATTAGAGAGGAGTACATCTATGTGTCAACTACCCATTGGGTAACTCCATCATTGCATCATAGAGTAGAGAAATCATGATCTCACCATCATATGGATGAGAGTTGATTATACTATTTTGATATAGGGCACATTTTATATCTAGTGCCTACTATGTGTACCAAACTAGTTTGATGATAATATATATATATATATATATATGAACATGTTTTACTATTCCTTCTTATGATTAATTTGCATTACTAATTAAAGAAAAAAGAAACATGGAAATGAAGATAAGATGTACTTAGCATTTTTACAATCACTTTTCATATTACAAAAGGAGAGAAATACAAGAACACACAAGAGAAAAAAAAATGAATAGTTAAACATAATAATGATGTAAATTCATAATATTAATAGGTTCTTGAAAAGGAGCACCATTCATATTAGCAATTTTGTATTCACCATATCCATATACTTCTATAATAATAATATTGTGACCTAACCAATTAGGACTAGACTTCCCCTTTTCACCTAGTAAGGCATTTACATTCATTTGATTTTATAAAGAGCTAACTCACCTATGGAAAAAGATTTTTCAATAACTTTACCATTATATCACTTGTTTGTTGTTTTATGATAAGCCATGATGTTTTCTAGAGCATTGATTTATTGTTCATCCAACATCTCAAGCTCTTGTAAACATTATTCTTGGAAAGAATCTTTGTCAAATATACCTTTGAAAGAAACTCCCAAAGAAGGAATCTCTAATTCTAAAGGAATTATTGCATCTACCCCATAGACTATGTTATAGGTAGATGTTCCAATTGCAATTCAAACACCATTTGTGTAAGCCCATACAACATAAACCAACTGAGTGTATCCTTAGCATTTTTATTAATTTTCTTCTAAAGGATTTGTTTGATAACCTTATTAGAAGATTTATCTTGTCCATTAGGTTAATGGAAGTAAGGAAAAAATAAATGATGATGAATACAATATTTCTCCAAAAAGGCCTTAAATTCCTTGTTTTTGAATTGATCTCTATTATCCAAAATGATAGCCATAGGGATACTTGTAAGGAAACTCAGGTGCAGAAATAGTTTCCTACACTAATCTCATAAGAAAAGTATGATGCAAATCCTATTAAAACCTTCTACACTTACCGATTCAATATCATGTAAACAACAATATTGCAGCCAACCATGAATACAGAAAATAGACAGAGAGAGAAACACATAACACAAAGATTTTCCAGTGGGGAAAAACCTTTTAGTAAAACAACCCCACCCCTTCAGAACCTGCACAATGTATTATCTTCAACACAAGGTTACAATCAACTTGCAATGCAAGTTCAGCATTGACAACAGAAGACTCCAGTAGCTACTCACAGTACCAACATTACACTTTTTCGTATCACATCTCTTCGCAACCCTAAAAACACTTATAACATGCACTTCACTTTAGGGATACTCCCAAAGGTAAACCCTATTAGGGTTTTACCATTCTCCAATAAAATAGGTACAATACTCAAATATCTTAGTTGCCACATGTCTTCATCTATCATTGAATCTTCCTAACATAGCTCTTACGTGTCATAGGAATCTATCATAACTATTTTAGTCATGGTCTCCTTACACACAATTCAAGATGTCGACACATCAACATTATTTGCAAGAAATACATTTTACAAAACAAATAATAAGAATAGGAATTATACAAGGTTGAGACACCTTATTCCTAACAATACTAAATCTAGTGATAATGTTTTGAATGATGAAATCATAAATTACATATGTAGTAGTAGAGCGAAGAGATATATCCTCTACCCACTTAGCAAAGAAATATATAATAGTGAGGATAAATCTTACCAATAAGATCAAAATCTTACACACTAAAACACTACAATGGAACTTAAGAATGCAAAGCATACACAAGAGAATGAATAAGTTTATTTTTTTGTCAACACTACAAACACTTTTTGACAAAAGTGAATGAATCTTGTTCCATATTTTTCCAATAACATCCCATCTAAAGGAGTTTGTTAACTAATAATTTTCTACCAAAATGTCGCATGCATGATCTAGCACGAGTTTCTTAGAAAGTCACATAGATTTTGACTTTTGTAAGGCATTTAAGTGTTGGAAATCTTTATCATTAAACTGATACTAAGAGAGGGGGTGAATCAAAATCACAAAAAAAATTAACCTTCAAAATAATTTGACTACATTCACCACATTAACCATCTCATATATAGATTATGCATAACATAACATATAACTTTAGATGTTGTAATAGATCTAACTATGTATCACATCCATCAATCATTAAAATGTAAACACATAACAAAAAGATTTTGGTTACCCAAAAACCCTCCAAGGTGAAGGTAAATTTGGGGTGGGATGACACCCAGAAATCTTCACTACCATAGTAACAAAGTTAGCCTATTAGGACTACAAATTTGATCACTTTGGGTGGTCTACCCTATAAGAGGTCTACCCTATTAGAATATTTACAAAGACTATTAGGTCTACCTTGATTAAAGGATTTAATAGTTACAATGAAGTAATGACTTAGTTGAGAGATTTAGAAAGGCCTATTAGATCCACTTTGATAAGAGATTTACTCTAATTCAATCTATCAAAATTGATATAGTACCTAATCCTTTTATCTGCACTTATAATGTTGATTACAGATCTCATTCTTTCCAATCTCTAGTCTAATCTCCAATCTGATGTATCTATACTCTATCCTCTACTACTTCACTAGATTGCTAAACTCTTTTATTTTACAACATTCTCTTGTAGCCTCCAAAACCTAAATCCTTTGGACAATACTTTGCTTCCTTTCTCTTGACACATACATACTCATTCTCAATGAAAAAATATGGTTTGGATATGCCCTTATAAAGATATTTTTAGAGTCTTCTATAACAAGATCAACAATCTAGATCTCTCCATTTTTGCCTCTTTATCTAATTGGTTGTCCCATATTCATAGGGATCAATGATCCATGTCAAAACACATAACAACCTCAATAAAAATTCTGTGATCATTAAATGTTATTTACATTTCAGCTTAGAAATGGTGTACCTCAAAGTTTGTTCCATTTTAGACATTTGTCTTCACTTTGTATTACTTGGAACATATAGTCTCTAATGCTCAACCATAGCTATTATTCTTGTTAGACTCAACATCCATATCCTTTGATACTCATCATTTACTGAGTTTTGGGCTTTCTTAGGAATACTCAGTGATGAAAGACTTGCTCAACACCTACAAAGCTTAAAATATACATGATTTTTTACAAGTCTTTACATGACTTGGCCTATATAGAATGAGTGGGCCATAGTGATGATCGACCAACTCTGTCTTGTATATGACTAAGTGTTTGATAGTAATAGACAACAAAGCTTAGAGAGATCAAAATTAAGGAAAGGACCATCATAAGACCTCTTATAAAGAACATCATCAAGGATGATATAATGAGTCACAATTTTTTGAATCCTATTCCTAGTTGTAGAATCAAATAAAGATCCATCTTTAAGGTACTGAAAAATGTGAGAATGTCACTAATCTAAATGTAAGTTAAGACATGTTACATTTAATTGGGTATCATGTAAAATTACATGTTCATAAAGATTATGAATTGTGGATTGAAAATCTAACACAGCCTCCTCTAAAGTAATAAGAGATGTTGCACTAGCCACAATATCAACATGTTGATCATCGTTTGGAGGTAAGTTTTGAATAGAGAAGGAAGAAAATATTCCCATTAGATCTATGGCCAAATCTTGATACTTGGTCAATTTGTCATTCTTATCCTAATAGGTACCATTTATATATTGTATGACAAGTTTTGAATCACCAAAGACCTTAATATATTTATTGTGTAAGGGAAAAGAAAATTTTAAGCCAGTGATAAGGGCTTCATGCTCAACAACCTTATTATTACAAGAAAAGGTGATTTTGTAAGATAAAGCAATAGGTTTCCTAGATGGGGTTATCAATATAACTCCATGCCAAGATCCATTTTGACATCTAGATCCATCAAATTAGAATTCCCATGTCTTATCTATATCAAGAGGAAAGACAATTTCATCAAGAAACTCAATAGATTCTATTGTTGAAATAGGAGAAGGAGCCTCAGCCAAATGATTAGTCGAAGCTCTCCCTTTGATATATTTTTTAGAGATGAACTTTAAATCAAACTCTATCAAGAGCATGACCCATTTAGCTATTCATCTTGATAAATATATTTTTGAAAAGAGATGGTTTAAAGGATCAAATTTCACACAAACATGAATATTCTCATTAAGGAGCTAATGTCAGATGTTTTGACAAGAAAAAGATAAATCAAGATATTATTTCTACATTATAGTGTAACATATTTCATAATTAGTTAATGTATAATTTATATAATAAATAAGACATTATTTTCCATCTTGATCATGTTGAACCAAGACAACACTCAACACCTTAGAAAAAGTAGAAGTACAAAGAAAGAATGACTTATTAGGTTGAGCTAGTTGTAAGATAGGAGGATTAGCAAGACAAGTCTTGAATTGTTTGAATGTGAGATTACAATATTTGTTCCAAGATAAAGTAGAATCTTTCTTAAGTAAGGAAGTAAAAGGAATAGTGTGGTCTAGTAGATTAGAAACAAATCTACAAATAGGTTATATCTTTTCTTATAAACTACAAAGTTGTGAGATATTGCAAGGAGGTATATTGACTATAGCATCAATTTTCTCTCTATCTACCTCAATACCTCTGTTAGATATGATAAACCCTAGGAGTTTTCCAATGTCAACCCCAAAGACAAATTTTCATGGATTTAGATGCATATTATACTTCCTTATTCTTTCAAAAATATGTTTAAGAGTAGGAACACGCTCGTCACATTTTACAATTTTTTTTTAGAATATCATCTACATAGTCTTCAAGAATATTATGCATATGGTCATGAAAAATCAAAGTCAGAGCTCATTGATAAGTAGTTTCCATATTTCTTAAAATAAAATTCATCATTACCCAACAAAATTTTCCCCAAAGAGTAATAAAAGTGGTCTTATACTAATCATAAGGAGGATTTCAAATCTAATTATATCTAGAGAATTCATCAATAAAAGATAGTAACAAATATATAATAGTTGAATCTGTATATGAGAAATAAGTATGCAAGAAATACTAAACTAAGAAATCAAAAGCATTTACAAACTTGTTAAACATAACATAAAGTGAGACAAAGAGGAAACAACTCAAATGAGAATGTGAACCATTAAGGGGCTCTCTTAATGAGATTGTTCTCTTGTTTTAGGGATGAGTTTATTTGCTAGGTTTGGTATGTATGCTCAAATGCTCAAAATGGCTTCAATGGAGGATTTGGATTTGGGTGTGGATGATGGCTTTGTTGTAAAACTTGGTCTTAAAATGGCATTATAACTTTAGCTCAAAGGTTGTGATGAAATGGCTTGGGAGGGGATCTAATTTATAAGCCGAGGGCTTGAGGGATCGAGGGTTAAGATGCAAGGAGAGATGAAAGCTTATGGAGGGCTCAGATTGCATGAGGGGAGAGCACATGGATTGTGCTTGTTTAGCACCAACTAGGGAGTGACACATGTCATAGGGTGAGTGGATGGAGGAAAGGGGATTGATGAGTCAAAAAAGGAGGCTCAAAGCCTTAAAGACCCTCATAAATGGCTTGTAAGAGCAATGAATGGGCTTGTAAGAGTCTTTATGGGTTTGGAAGAGCAATGAAGGCTTGGTGGTTGGGATATTTTGGAGGGAGTTGAGATTGTTGACTTTTCTTGGCTTAGGAAAGTCTTAAGCTTACTTAGGGAAGGTGACAAGGTTAGGGGGGGGATTAGAGGTGATTTATGATTAGATTAGGCTTGTTAGAGATATGCAAGTGGATGGCATTCATGAGGGTGGGTGAGTTAGTGGCTAAGCTTGGTTAGTATGGGTGGATGGGGTGGATTAGGCTAAATGGAGGATTTAGGATAGTTTAGGGGTTATTAGATTTGAGGGCTTGATTTATCAAATAGATTTATCTAATAAATGGGGATTTTTGGAATTAGATAGAAGAATACGATTTAATTGATAAATAATGGGTTATTTGATTTATCAATTAGGACTATAGATGATTAATTAAATTAATCAGCTAGGGGATGGCAAAGGATTAATTAAACAAGGATTTAATTAATGATGCCTTTAGAGATAACTAAATAAGATTACTAAAGTGATGCAATCAAATTTAGGTGTCTACAGAATCTAATATCGTATCAATGTTTGGTAAAGGAAAGTTTCCTTTCAAAGAAGCCTTGTTCAAATCAAAAAAAATTAGTACACATCCTTATCTTATTTTTCCCTTAGAGATAACCACAATAGTAGAAATCTAAGGGGAATAATCTATAGGACATACAGAACTACCACCCAAGAGTTTCTCTATCTCATCCTTAACAAGAAGAGTGACGCCAGGATTCATTTTACAAAGCTTCTACTTGATAGGGTTAGCCTCTAGCATTAAAACTATGTTGTTAGTGATAGTTTTAGGATCAATGCTAGACATATCAGAATATTTCAAAGAAAAGATATAAGAAAATTTTGAAAGAATCATGACAAGATATTTTTGTTCTATCTTATCCAAACATTGTCAAATATTAATAACCTTTCAAGAATTATCTTGATTAATAAGCACATCTATTGTTTCAGTGATTAAAAGATTACTCTTCTATGCTTTCCCTATGGAAGGAAGAGGATCAACATGTTCTCTTGATTCAGTTTCTTCTCCAAAATAATTGTTAATATCCAAACAATGAGGTTTTCTCTTATTATGATGGAAAGAAGGAAAATCCTTATATGCAACTAGAAAGTCATCCAAAGCATCATCAGAGGAGAAAACATCCAAAGAAGGGTATTGATCAAATGTGATAAGATGTAGGTTTCGTATCTTCAAAGGACCACTATAAATATGATTCACATTCAAAAAGAAGGAAGGTTTCTTATAAGGATTGAATCCCAAACCATATCTATGTTCATAACCATCATTAGATAGAGGAACTTGTATTCCTTATTCAAATTTTCCACATCCTTGACCATAAAACTCGTACTTAGAAATAAAATGGTATCTAGGACCATAATAATCATCCATGTTAGAGATAGTCAATAGAGGTTTGTAAGAAACTACCTCTTGGCCATCAAGATTAATTGACACAGTGCAAGGCAGGATAATCCCCAAAGCAGATTTCCTAGCCCCTAGCAATATAACCACATAGCAGAAACACAACAACAAGAAATAATAATATAAGATTTGATACCAAGTTACAATAATTATTCATAAAATTTAATTGATTACATGAAATATACACTGCTATAAGGCCTTCCGAGTTAGGGCCAAATACAAATAGCAATTACAAAATTAGTTTTACAAGATCTAAAAAGATCCAACTCAAAAAACCAATCTCAACTAGTCTAGATACACAACTAGATAAGAATGCCAAGAAGAATCCACACTTGTACCCTTAGGTCCACCAAGAGATCCTCTAGTTCCTAAGCCATAGCTCTAGCTCTTCCAATTCCCATCTATCCTTCATTCCATCCGAACTGAATCACTAAAAGACTCCACAAGACCCCTACTTATACCAATATAGGCCAAAAATCAGCCTATAAATTATAAATTAAATATAATTTAACATTAAATACTTAAAGAGCCACAAGTTGGCCTGCAACAGCAATTAAATGTCCAAAAATTGATATTTGAGAAAAATCATGATATCTCCTAGCTCTAATTGAATTAGAACTCATGCTTTGAATTGTAGGTAGAAATTTAGGTTGTCTACAACCTCTTAAAGGTGAAAAGTTTGATTTTCCAAGGATGAGTATGCATCCATCCTAAAAGTCAATCACAGAAAATTGTCATGTAAAATAGCTAGAAATTGATACTCTAGGAGAATTGCCATATCTCCCAACTTATAAGAGATTAGAAATATAACCTTTACTAGAGATAGTATTCTAGGCCTTTGTCAATGTGTAAAATGTGCAGCCTCTCATTCATTGCACAAAATTAGTTATATGCCTTAAAATAGGAACCCAGAAACTAGAAAACATAGTTCTACAATAAGGTAAAAATAGTTCAAACTTCAACTCAGTCCATCCAATATCTATGCAATCATGAAGAAAGGTTCCCAAATGTGTGTCCAACACATCCCTAACTATGAAAGCATAACTCCAACAAAATCAAAGCTTGATGCTCCTCAATAATTAGCCAAAATTCCTCCAAACATGTAGGATTGCAAGCCAGCCTAAGATGCTCCTACATCAGACACCCTAGGTTCAAAAAGATGTTCTAGTAATGAGAAGAACATATTTTGGGATTTAGAACATAAATCCCAAACTCATTCTTCACATACATGTCCTCCAAGTCTTCAACTTGCACACTCTTTCCCTTTTTTCCTTCTTCTTCTTAACATCCACCACATGTGTTCCATATGTCTTCTTTCCATATTGATCTCCAACCTTCTCAAAATCTACCAACTCAACTCAAGTACCAATACATAGGTTCCTCCTACCAAGCTCTAAATTCTATAAAGGAATCAAGGAAAAATTCTTACAACCTTTGTCAATAGCAAACACATTCCTAAGACAATCATGCATAGCCCTACAATCATATTGCCAAGGTCTACCAAGTAACACATGACAACTATTCATATCCACAATATCACACAACACTTGATCCTTATACTACCCAATCTAGAAATAAATGAGACATTGCTCCCTCACTTCCAAAGCATGCTCACCTTGCAACCAGCCAATCCTATAAGGATAAGGATATCTCACCCTCTTCAAACCAAGTTTCTAAACCATCTCTTTAGCAACAAGTTTATCAATACTACCACCATCCACAACCATGTTATAGATTTTTCCACCAAAACTATAGCAAGTCCTTAACAAACTAGTCCTCTAACAATAATACAATGTCCTCTCACCAACTAGTACTTGTTGAGCTAGCAAACTCTCTCCTTGCTTAGGTTGACTATCCTAGACTACAACCTCATTCACAATAGTAGTTTTCCTCCCAATCAGAGACTCAAAATATCTATGCCCTTGTTGATAAAACTTGAAACAATTACCTCTAAAACCACCTCCACTTGTCCTACATTTCTATTCAATAGGTTTTGGTTCACCTTCTACTTTCAGTTTAGCTTGTGCTAAACTATCCTACTTATCCTTCCCTTGAGAACTATGGTGATTCTTCCTCTTTAGCTTCTCCTTTTCTTTGAAAGCATACTGATAAGCATCCTCAACTAAAAAAATATTCAGCATACCAACCTCGTCTTGACTATTGAATCTTAAACCATTAATTTTCCAAGCTACCTTCACTTTTGACAATTCTCTATGCCTAGATTGAATAGTCAATTTGTAGAACTCCTCAGCTTCATAGTCATATCCTTCTACTTCAAATTATAGAACCTCTTAAACAACTCAAGTTCATAATCAATAGGAATGAACTTAGCCTTCAACTTAGTCACCATCAATCTCCATCCAATCATCTTCATTTTACCTTCCTCTTCTCTATCTCTTTTAGTTCTTTCCACCAAAGAGTAGCATATCCTTTCAACTTAATTTGTTCCAACCTTACTTTTAGTGGATCCTCAATATCCTCAAGTTCAAAGTAGTCTTCCAAGTCACCAATCCAATCAATCAAGTCTTCAAGATTCAAAGTACACAAGAAATTAGAAACCTCCATCTTATGCTTTAACTTCAGCTGAGATTTAGGTCAAGCAAACTGACCAACCCTAATTCCAATAGGTCTCTCTACATGATTAGTTTTTTCCTCACTACTTGATCTAGCAACTTCAAAGTCTTCAGCAACCTCTTCATAACTACCTTTAGTACCCACATGCCTAGGTATACCACCTAAAGCACTTACAATTTCAAAAATCATGTCATTCTTCATTAATGCTATCTGACATCTAAACCTAGCTTTAACCTCCTCCATTTTAGATCTAAAATCTTCTTTAACCTTCTTTGAGATCCATTCTTCTACAACATCACTAAGATCATCAATTGTCCTAGGGTTTAATCTTCTTGGAGGCATCTTCCAAAATTTTAGCAAACCCTAAGCAACAAATCCACCAATATAGAATATCAATCAGCCACAAGATCAACCTTCTTTTCAAATTCTAGTGTAAATTTCCTTAGCTTTGGTGATCTATCAACACACTTAGGAATAACCTTTACTCTGATACCATCTAATGCAGTGCAAGGTAGGAGAATTCCCAAAGAATATGTCCTAGCTCTAATCAATTTAAAACTCATGCTTTGAATTGTAGGTAGAACTTTAGGTCCTCTACAACCCCTTAAGATTACAAAGGCTAATTAACCAAAAATAAGTGTGCATCCATCCCAAAAGTCACACACAGAAAACTATCACACAAAACTGCCAAAAATTGATACTTTAGGAAAATTGTCATATATCCCAACCTATAAGGAATTAGAACTTTCACCTTTGACCAAAGATATTAATTTAGGCCCTCTTCAATCCCTAAAATTTAAAACCTCTCATTCATTTTGAAAAAATAGTTATACACCATGACATAGGAACCCAAAAACTAGACAACACAGTTCCAGCAACAAGGTAAAAATAATTCAAACTTCAACTTAATCCATCCAATCTCTATGAAATCATGAGGAAAGGTTCCCCAATGTGTCTCCAAAACATCCCTAACCATGAAATCATAACTTCCACCAAAATCAAAGCTCTATGCTCCTCAACACTTAACCAAAATTCCTCCAAACATGCAGGATTGCAAGCTAGCCTAAGATGCTCCTACATCATTGATAGTTTTAATGGTTTCCTTAGATGAAGTGGAAATAAATTTATTACTTATCTCTCCTAAAAGAGGAGTCAAAATAACTTTTTCTTCCTTAGGATATTTATGTGCTTTCATGAAAGAGAGATTAGAAGCCTTCTATTCTCCAATAAATGATGGATTAGAGTCTAAAGTGCCCCAATCATCTTTAGATAAAGAAGAAGATGGTTGTTCACTTGATTAATTGTTAGATTCAATTTTATCATTTAATTTATCTTCCCTAGGTCCCCAAAGCTTATAAGATTAAGCACTACAGCAACTATTAGGTCTATCATCCGCATGAAGAGTATGCATCATGTTGTCATAGATAAACTTAACCTTGCAATGAAGACTAGAGGTAATAACATGCATATTATGTAACCATGGTCTTCCCAAAAGAAGCTTATAGTTGAGAGGTCCAAGCATCACATGAATTAAAGTATACAATACAACAAGACCAACTTTAATATTAAGCATTATGACTCTCAAAGGTTTCTTGGCAATGTTATCGAAACCACAAATAGGAAGACTATCTAGCTTCATAGTAGACATGTCAACATTAATAGATTTCAACATATCCAAGCTAAAAACATTCAATACTAACCCATTTTCAATTAAAGTTCTTTCAATAAGATTTCCATTGATAAAGACCACAACCATAAGAGCACCATACTAATCTTGAACTTTCTTAGGTGATAAATCATCCTCAGTAACCATAATCTAAAGAGAAGAAGGTGTAGCATGCATACACTCTAAGAAATCATTAATGATATCCTACTTAGGTGGAGGTTCAGGAAGAGTAGCTAAAGCCTTTTGAAAAGCTTCATGATAATTAAGGAATGTTTGAAGAAGTTCCCATAAAGAGATGTTAGCAGGAGTAGCATATAACCTAGCTATCAACTAAATCATAGTATTTTCCAAAGGAAGTAGGTAAATGAGGTACTTAAGGAAGCACTAGTTGGGAAGGTGGTAAAGGTGTAGGAGCCACCAAAATATTCTACTGAGGATTATTCTATGTGTGATAAGTATGAGAAACCAAAGTGTAATCAGGTTTCCATTTAAAGAATATAAGAGGCTTATCATCCTAAGGAACTCCCTTAAGAATGATAATGAATTATTGAGGTGGAAATCCTTTAAAAGTGATAATAATTTGAGAGATCCTCATAATTTCAACACTACACATAGTATCACACATAGGAAGCCATGACATAACCCTACTATAAAGGTTAGTTATAAAGGATGTAGAGGAAGTCATTGGAGGAATGGATTCAATGAAGATCACATTCTTTTCATCTGACTCTTTGCTACTAGACACCTTTAAAGGTTTACTAATAGACACATCATCAAAATACTCATGAAATAAATCATACATCTTGAATAAAAATCATATCACTCAAGAGCATAAATATAAAATGCAAAGTAATCATAATAAAACAATATATTTTTGAATTTATGAATTTATGAATGTAATACATAAAAGAAAGATCTAACTAACAAGATTTAACAAAAGGAGGGTCCATGTTGGGTTCACCAAAATATTCAGGAGGAAAAATGGAATCAATGATAAACAATGTAAAAAAGACTAAGCAAGTTGAACGATTTATCCCTAAGCCATTCAATACAAGAGAAAGAGGGGCTTCCAAGCATAACTCCCAATAAGAGCTGAATTTGATTACTAAAACCTCAATGAGGATAAAGGGATGACAATACAAAATCTAGAAACTTGTCAAGGAAGTATGCTAGGAAGTTCTATTTCATGTAATGTAAACATGAGATATGACAAGTATAGATCTAAAACACACACACAAATAGTCCAATAGAGATTTGAATGTATTCTCAGAGGGAAAATAAGGTATATGATACTCACCTTGAAACACAAAGAGGATGATATAATTTTTCTTGAAAACTTGCTGATCTAAACTATTTCTAAACTTCTAACTGTGGATCTCAAAACAAAATGATGAAAGGAATGAAACACAAAAGTCTCCCCAGAATCTAAGACTAAAGGACTAAGTCAACTTGGGAAGACATCTTACAACCAGGTTTATGTATTCTAGCAACTTGAAACTAATGAATCTAGAAATCTTATGAATAGTAGGTTCCAGACATGTAATCATTTTCCCTTGCACCTACAAATTTGTAACAAGTTCTAGGTGTGTGGGTGGTTATAAAGGGGTTTTTATTAGTCAACTCCCTATTTTGGTGATTTCCACTACAATGAATAGTCATTAGGAAAAAAATTGTGTGTATGTGTGTAACCCTACATTTGTAGATGTAGAGTGTAAATAAGCTACAATGCTAAGAATCTACTATGTGAGTGAAAACCTAGCACGTAAATGTCCACGTATGTAAATTTATTAAGGTGTAATGACTCAAATATAAAGCATGATGTCAAAATCATACCAAGCCCTCAAGGATAAAGTACTCTAACTATCTTCAAGATCCCTTTGCAACTCCATGTTTGATAAACTTTCCTTTGAATGTTTGATGAAGAATAATAACATCACTTGAAATAAATAATAAGAATATGACCCTTTTCTTTCACCTTACAATTGCTTTAAGTTAGATTGGGATGTCCACAAGTGCTTGTTCCTTGCTCCTCTCATACCATTTCATGTCATGTTATGTTCAAATGAGGGATTAAATACATTTTTATAGGAGATTTCATGACATTACTCCACAAGGGAGGACTGATGAGGTAGTGCAAGGTAGGAGATGTCCAAACCCCCAGTAAATAACCACATAGTGGAAATACAACAATATAACAACAATAATGCAAGATTTGATACCAAATCACAACTCTTTATTCATAGATATAACTAATTACATGCAATATGCCTATTTGTAAGGCCTTTTAGGTTAGGGCCAAATACAAATAGTAATTAAAAAATTAGTTCTACAAGACCCAAGAACATTCACTCATGAACTCAATTCTAGCTAGTCCAAATCCACAATCCACAATTGGATAAGAACATCAAGGAAATCCACACTTTTAGCCTTAGGTACACCAATAAAGTTCTTTATTTCTCAAGCCACAACCTTATCTCTTCAAAATTTGCATCTACACAATTCCTTCACCCCTATCAATGAATGAATTCTCTAGCTATGCTAAAGACTCCACACAACCCTTTATTTATACCAACTAAGCCACAAGTTGGCCCAGTGCATTATAAACTAAATTAAATCCTCATATTAAATATATGTTGAGCCATAAGTCAGCCACAATAGAAATCAAATACCCATACATAAATTAAATGCCAAAAGTGGGCTCACAGATAACTTAGCACAAATAAAACCAAAACCAATACTAGCACTCAATGTATATAGGAAAAATTCACATCCACTAGCTATACTAACTTGGCATCCACTAAGAGCTATGGTAACTTGGAACCCACTAGAGCTATAGTAACTTGGCATCCACTAGATAGCTTAGGAGCATTAGAAAATTGAAACCCACTAGCACTTGGCTCCAATGTGTAGGATTGCAAGAAAGCCTAGGATGCTCCTACATTAGACACCCCAGGTTCAAAAATATGTTCTATTAATTGAAAGAACATCTTATAGGATTCAAAACATAAATCCCAAACTATTTCTCCACATACATATCCTCCAAATATTCAATTTGTACACTCTTTCCCTTGTTTTTTGTTAGCTTCTTCACATCCATCTTAGATGTGTTACAAGTATTCTTTCCACACTGATCTCAAACCTTCTCAAAATCTACCAACTCAACTTGGCTACCAATACTCAAGTTTCTCCTATCGAGATCTTCATTCTGCAAAGGAAATAGTGAAAACCTTCTGACACATTTCTCAACAATAAACACATTCTTGAAACAATCATGCACAACCCTACAATCATATTGCCAAGGTCGACCAAGCAACACATGACAACTATTCATGTTCACAATGTCACACAATACTTGATCCTTATACTTCCCAATCTAGAAATCAACAAGGCATTGCTCCCTCACTTCCAAAGCATGTTTACCTTGCAACCAGCCAATCCTATAAGGATAATGATGTCTCACTCTCTTTAAACCAAGTTTTTGAACCATCTCCTAAGAAACAAGGTTATCAATACTACCATCATCTAAAATCACATTACAAGATTTACCACTAGACTTACAACAAGTCCTAAACAAACTATTCTTCTAACAAGAATCCAATGTCCTCACACCAACCAGTACTTGTCAAGCCAACAAACTTTCTCCTTACTCAAGTTAACTATCTTGAACTACAACCTCATTCACAATAGTAGTTGTCCTACCAATCAGACATTCAAAAGATCTATGCCCTTCTTTACCACATCTAGAACAATTACCTTTGAACCCACCTCCACCTATCCTTCTTTTATGATCAACAAGTTTTGATTCACTTTCTGCACTTGGTTTAACTTGTGCCAAGCTATCCTTCTTCTACTTCCCTCTAGCATTACCTTGAATTTTTTCTCTTCAACTTAACCTTTGCCTTCAGGTAACACTAATAAATATCCTAAACTAAAGAAATATTTAGCATACCAATGTCATCCTGAATATTGAATCTCAAACCATTAGTGTATCAAGCTACCTTTTCCTTTAACAATTCTCTATGACCAGACCAAATAGTCAACTTGTAAAACTCCTTGATATAATATTTCACAGACATGTCCTTCTATTTAAGATTCTGGAACCTTTTAAATAAGTCAAGTTCATAATCAACAAGAATGAACTTAGCCTTTAACTTAGTCACCATCAATCTTCATCCAGTGATCTTTATTTCACCTTCCTCTTCTCTATCTCTTTGCAATTCTTTCCACCAAAGGGCAGCATGTCCTTTCAACTTAGTTTGTTCCAACCTCACTCTGAGTGGATCCTCAATATCATCAATCTCAAAGTAGTCTTCCAATTCATCAATCCAATCAATCAGGTCTTTAGATGCCAAAGTACTTGATAAATTAGAAAGCTCCATCTTATGCTTCATCTTCAACTAAGATCCAAGTCTAGCAAACTAACCAACCCTAGTTCCAATAGGTCTCTCCACATGATTAATTCTATCCTCACCACTAGATCCAACAACTCCAAAGTCTTTAGTAACTTCCTCATAACTATATTCAGTGCCCACATTTCTATGTACACCATCTAAAGCACTTACAATTTTAGTAATCATGTCACTCTTCATCAATGCAATCTCAAATCTAAACTCTTCTCTTATCTTCTCTGAGATCCTTTCTTCCATAGCATCACTAATATCATCAAGTACCCTAGGGTCCAATATTCATGGAGGCATCTTCCAAAATTTTAGAAAACAGAGCTATAGATCCACCAATCCAAAAGATCAATCAGCCACAAGATCAACCTTCTCTGCAAATCCTAGTGTAAACTATCTCATCTTCAATGATTTGTCAACACACATAGGAATAACCTTTCTCCACTACCATCTAATGTAGTACAAGGCAAGAGAATCCCCAAAGGAGATGTCCAAACCCCTAGCAAACAACCACATAGTGGAAATACAACAACATAACAGCAATAATGCAAGACTTGTTACCAAATCACAAATCTTTATTCATAGATATAATTGATTAAGTGCAATATGCCCAACTATAATGCCTTCTAGGTTAGGGCCAAATACAAACATCAATTACAAAATTAGTTATGTAAGACTCAGCAAGATCCACTTACAAACTTGATTCTAGCTAGTCCAAATCCACAACTAGATAACAACACCAAGAAAATCCACACTTGTACCATCAGGTCCACCAAACAAGTTCTTTGGTTTTCAAGTTGCAACCCTATCTCTTTGAAATTTGCATCTGCACAATCCCCTTCACTCCTCTAAATGAATGAATTCTTTAGCTATGCTATTGATTCCATAAAATCTTTTATTTATACCCAACTAAGCCACAAGTTAGCCTAGTGCATTACAAACTAAATTCAATCCCTCATATTAAATATATGTTGAACCACAATTCTACCACAACACAAACTAAATATTCATACATAAATTAAATTCCAAAAGTCAGCTCACAAACAACTCAGCATGAATAGAACCAAAACCAATACTGGCACTCAACGCATACAAGAACACTTGGCATCCACTAGCTATAGTAACTCAACATCCATTAAGAGCTATAGTAACTTGGAATCCACTAAGAGCTATAGTAACTTGACACCCACTAGAGCTATAGTAACTCGGCATCCATTAGACAGCTTGGCAGTAATAAAAAATTAAAAACCACTTGCACTCAGCCCCAACATGCATGATTGCAAGAAAGCTTAGGATGCTCCTACATCAACTACACTAGCAAGATTTTATTAGGAGAGTTAAACATTTCTAATTCCTCAATCAATAGAAACTGCAAGACTAGGTTGACCTATGTTGGTCTAGTCTAGACTAGGTCAACCTAGTCTAAACTAGGTTCACCTAGGTTGATCTTCTCTAGACCAAGTCAACCTATAATGCAAGGGCATTTGAGGTTCCTAGAGAATCAAGATTTTTTATGGAAAGTTGGAGGTTCTTGGTCATCTCTATGGTGTTTCTCAATTGGAGGCTTGAATGAATGGGCTTGGTGGATAAGCTTGGTGCTCACTCAAAGAAGGAGGAGTGGTGCTTGATCACTACAGGATGTGGTGTTGGTTGAGTGATGCAGGGGCATCCTTGGTTTCTTAAATTTTCTACTCTTTTCAATAATTGGTTGTCAAGTAATAGTACTTTCCGAGTTATAGTATCTATCAAGTGGTTGTGGTGGTCAAGTGGAAGACTTGACAGAATTCAAGTATCAATTGAGTTGCATTATTCCAATATTTGTCAATTTTATGTGTTTGTTGAGTTACTAGTTCTAACTGAGTTCCCAGTATGTTTTGAGTTCTTGTTGGTGTCGAGTTCCTCTAGGTGTTGAGTTCCAATATGTGTCAAGCATTACCGAGTGACAATATTTGTCTTGGTCCTTGTTTAACCAAGTTCTCTATGTCTAGTTCCAATTTGACATAACCTTTGCATTTAATTTCATGATAGCTATTTAATATTTGTTGTGAGCAAACGTGTGGCTTGGTTATGCATTTAATGGAAGGGTTTATTTAATTGGCAATTTGTAACAAGACAACTCGTGATCATGCAAGTATTTAAGGGGGTCTTAGGTAGAGTCATAGACATCATTTTGGGAGTCATGAAGAAGTCATCTAGTTGAGGAGTCCTAGTGTGGAGTAGCTTGGAGGTAGAAGTTCGCATTTGTGTCAAGAGATCTTTTCTTCTTTGAAAGATGCGTTCTTCTTTATAATGGTTGTAACTTGGAAGGTCATATAGTCAGGCATGTTGGATATAAAATTCTTGATTGCAATATATGGAATTTTTCCTCTTTGGATCTGAATCTCATTCCTCTTGTTCATTTTCTATTGTGTGTTTGTTTTCTAGGATCTAGATTACCTCTAGTAGGGGTACCTACAAATTCTCACTACATTAGATAGTATCAAAGCTTAGTGTTCCTGAGTGTGCAGATAGATCATTGAAGTGTAAGACAATTTGTACAAGGACCTTGGATTGGGCAAAATATTAATTGAGAAGATTTTTCTTGACAAGTCCTAGCTCATTGGTGAATTTGATGTAGAGTGGTAGATCTACGAATTTGACCTGCACTTATAGAGGAATGTCATTTGATTATTTTCCTTGTTATATGAAATATGGTTCATGGAAGGAGAGATGTTGATCCAAATTTATTTGAGATGTTGAGGAAAATTACAACCAAAGTAGAAGCTATTAAGTTAGCACAAAAGAAAGGAATATGTCTTGATGATGTTGGGAGAAATGAATATGATTCTTTTTGGGATGAATTACATGAAAGGATTGATGATTTGGAAGAGTCTAATTTTAGTTGGCATCTAAGGATTACAAAGAAGGTTTGTTGGCTAATTAAAGAGATTATGAAGAGAAGAAGATAAATTTTTGAAATGCATGATGATTTTGCCAAAGTTGATGAAGTATCTTTTGGTTTTCATTAGTAGATGGATAGATTTGACATGGAAATCATAGGGCATCTCGTTGTGCACAATGAGATTGTTGAAGATGAGAATTTCACTTATGTTGGTAAGGAATTGGAAGTTTATATTATTTAGGATGATGTTAATGTTGATATAGATATCATTGAGGATTTATATGTTGATCTAGAGTTACATGTGCCTTCATGGATGTGTTTGTTTTTGAGATCCTCTTGTTCATTTTCTACTTAGTGTTTGTTTCCTAGGATATGGATTACCTCTAGTAGGGGTATTTGCAAATTCTCACAACATTAGATTTGGATATTATTTTTTATTTGATTTTCATGTATGAGGATGTTATTATGGTTGTTTATGATGATAAATTGCCGAGATTACTTATGGAGCATTGTGTTTTTCAATTAATCCCTATGAGTGAGTATGCTAATTGGCTGGGTGAGATTCTAATGTTTGGATGGATGAAGCATAGATGGTTGATTTTTAGATTTTATCTCTTTTCTTTGATGGATTGGAAGCCTTTTGTGAAGATGAAGTTAAGTGTAGAATTTTCTTTTGGAATCAAAATGTGGGACACATTTTTATATTTACCTAGGGAATCTAATGCAAGAGCACCTAAGGTTTTTTATATTTACCCTAGTAGTATGATGTAGGGTCATCCTTGGTTTCTTAACTTTCCTATTCTTTTTAGTTAGTACTTTCCAAGTAATAGTGCTTACCAAGTGGAAGAATTGATTGAGTTCAAGTATCAACTAAGTTGCATTATTCTCATGTTCATTGAGTTCATGTGTTTGTTGAGTTACTAGTTCTGATTAAGTTCCTAGTATGTGTCAAGTTTGTGTTAGTGTTGAGTTCATGTTGGTGTTGAGTTCTAGTATGTGTTTTTCATTATCAAGTGGTAGTATTTGTCTTAGTCCTTGTTTGACTAAGTTTTCTATGTCGTGTTCCAGCTTGAGATGACCTTTCCATTTAATTTCATGATAGGTATTTAATATTTGTTGTGAGCTGACTTCTAGGTTGGTAATGCATTTAATGAAAGGGTTTATTTAATTGGTAATTTGTAACAGGATGACTTTTGTTCATGCATTTATTTAAGTAGGTCTTGGGTAGAGTTTTAGTTATCATTTTGGTAGTCATGAAGAATTCATTTAGTTGAGGAGTCCTAGTGTAGAGTAGCTTGGAGATAGAAGTTCACATTTGAGTCTAGAGATCTGTTCTTCTTTGAAAGATGTATTCATATTTCTTATGGTTGTAATCTGGAAGGTCATATAGTTAGGCATGCTGGATGTAAAAATTTTGATTGGGATATATGGAATTTTTTCTCTCTAGATATGAGTCTCATTCCTCTTTTTTATTTTCTTATGTGTGTTTGTGTATTGGTCTATGGATTACCTCTAGTAGTGGTACATACAGATTCTCACTGCATCACCAAGGTGCTTGGTCATTGTTGGAGCTCATTGTCTTCTATAGCTTGGCATCTTCTGCAAGCTCAGCATGTATTGGTTACTTGATATGTATTGGTTGCTTGGTATTTTTGGGTTGCTTGATAGATACTATTCTTGACATGCACTGGGAGCTCAATGTACACTAGGAGCTTGGCAATGTTGGTGGTTTGGCTATTGCTCAACTTGATTTCTCTCACACTCAATTTGGTCTTGGTTCTTGTAGGTGTCAATATTTTAGTGAGCCAAATGTTGGCATTTATTTTATGTATGGGTATTTAATATCTGTTAGAGGTTGACTTTAGTTTTTTAATGTATGTTGTAGTTGACTTGTGGATGAACATATATTTAATGTAATGGATTTAATTTGATTTGTAATGAATTGGGATAACTTGTGGCTTATTTGTGTATAAGTAGAGGGTCTTGTGGAGTCTTTAGGACAAAAAATTCATTTCATTCAGAGGGAGTGGATCCTAAGTTTAGTGTGGAATAGTAATAGGATGATGTTTCCTAAGTCTATGGATAGAGTGTTGAATGTGAGGCAATTTATAGTAGGATTGTGGTGGAGTTGTGAGTTTGTGAGTAGGGCTAGTAGTTAAGGCTTGAGAAGTAAAGGATTGATTGGTAGACCTAAGGGTACAAGTATAGGTTCTTCTTTGTGCTCTTATCTGCTTATGGATCTAGATAGTTAAGGTTTGGATTAGATCTTGAGGGATCTTGTAGAACTATTACTTGCTTTGTAATAGGTCATAATTAGGAAGGCCTTACAACTGGATATATTGCATGTAAACAATTATTTTATGAGTAAAGATTTGTGATTTGGAATCATATTTTGCATTATTGTTTTGTTTCCACTATCTGATTATTTTTTGGGGCCTTGGACATCTCTATTGGGGATTCTCCTACCTTGCACTACATCAAGTAATATTAAAGCATAGGTGTTCTTGAGAGTGTAGACCGAGTGCCAAAGTTGAGGTAGTTTGCACCAAGACCTTGGGTTCAGGGAAGTTGATCGAAGAAGATCTTGATCTAGTGGTGGATTGTTTTTTTCTAGAATCCTAGATCTCTTGTTTGTGAGGTGGAAAACTATAGTTCTAATTTACAATTGCAGAGGACTTGCAGATGGATTGATTGATGCAAAGATAAAAGGTTGATATTTTTGAGGCATGATCGCAAAGAGTTTATGTATTACAAATCTTTATTCCTAGACTTGTAATTTTTTCCTTGTTATTCATGTGAGGTGGTAGGTTACAATTTCACTTGCAAATAATTTGGGTTTATCACAAGGAGAGTGGAAAGGATTTTTTGTAGAGGGTTTTTGAAGATCTTGGAAGATGGGGCTCTAAGAGGATTGGACCTTGGTATGATTGAAAATCTCTATGATGTGGTGGAGAGGAGGCTTTTTGAGATTTTTTCTTAGTTTAAAGCTAGTTTGGTTGATCGAGCTAAGGACGTGTCTGCTTGATTTGAAGCTAGTTTAGCTGATTGAGTTAAGGACAAGATGGGGAAGGCATTCTTTAGAGGTTTGTGTAATTGGAGTCTATTGATCCAAAAGAGATTTGTCTAGCCAATTAGAAGACTTTTTCAAGAGAGAAGATGACATAGCAGGGTTGAAGTGGAAGAGATTAGTTTTGTTGATCAATTTGTGGAACTTGTAGAGTAACTAGAAGTTGTTTCTAAGGATACTACTAACCTTTTTGATGTTGGAATGGAGGCTGGTTTCATGATTAGTTAGCTGGGTCTAACATGGATATTATAGATCACTTGGGACCATGGATGACCTAATTGCTATTGGTGGTGAGTTGCATGTTGCAGAGCATCTTGTTGTGAGAAATGAGATAGCTAGCATTGAGAGTTTGGAATGCATTGATGGAAATTCAAATATTGTTTCTAATGTGGAGTTTGTTGCTATAAGTGTGGATTCACTAGTTGTTGATGTGGATGAGGATTTGTTGATGAAGCATTATTTTTAGTTTGTTGCTGGGAGTGAACATGTTGATTGGATGGTTAAGATTCTAGTGTTTGATAGAATGATGCAGATGTGGATGATTTACATGTTGGTTTTCTTGTCCCTATTGGAGTGGAAGCCTTTTCTAAAGATGAAGATAGTTGTGGAATTTTCATTGGGCATCAAATTGTGGGACATACTTTTCTTTGTACCCTAGGAGTTTGATGCAGGGGCATATGAGGTTCCCAAAAGTTCATGCATTTCTATGGAAAGTTGGAGGTGCTCGGTCATCTCTATAGTGTTTCTTGGTTGGAGGATTGACTGAATGGGCATAGTAGATAATCTTAGTGCTTGGTTGAAGGAGGATGAGTGGTGTTTAGTCACTAATGGATGTGGTGTTGGCCAAGGTGCTTGGTTATTGTTTGAGCTCAACATATTATGTAGCTTGGTGTCTTCTATGTGCTCATCATGTATTGGTTTCTTGGCATGTACTGGCTACTTGACAAGTGTTAGTTTCTTGACAAATACTCTACTTAGCATACATTGGGAGCTCAACAATGTTGGTGGTTTGGCTGATGCTCACCTTGGTTTCTCTTACACTTGGTCTAGTCTTGGTTCCTATAGGTGTTGAGTTGACAATGAGATGACTATTGGCATTTAATTTATGTATGGGTATTTAATATATGTTGGAGACTGACTTTGGATATTTAATGTATGTTGTAGCCAACTTGTGGCTCAACATATATTTAATGTAAGGGATTTAATTTAATTGGAAATGAATTGGGCCAACTTGTGTCTTAGTTGGGTATAAGTAGGGGATCTTGTGGAGTCTTTAGGAGGGATGATTCATTTCATTCAAAAGGAATGGATCTTGAGTTCAGTATGGAGTAGTTGAAGGGCAAGTTTTCATGAGTCTATGGATAGATTGTTGAATGTGAGGAAACTTACATTAGGATTTTGATGGAGTTGTGAGTTTGTGAGTAGGGCTAATAGCTAAGGCTTGAGAACTAGAGGATTTCTTAGTGGACTTGAGGGTACAAGTATAGATTCTTCTTGGTGTTCTTATCTATTTGTGGATCTAGACTAGCTAGGGTTTGGATTAGATCTTGAAGGATCTTGTAGAACTATTACTTTCTTTGTAACTAGCCCTAACTATGAAGGCCTTACATGCCATCATATTGCATGTAAACATATGAATAAAGCATTATGATGGGGTGTTAGATCTTGCATTGTTGTTGCAATTGTGTGGTTATTTATTAGGGGCTTAGATATCTCCTTTGGGGATTCTCCTGCCTTGCACTATATTAACCTAGGTTAATCTGGTCCAAAAGGTTGACCTTCAAGGTCTTCCTTTCTAGGTTCTAGACTAGTAAGGTTCAGACATGGAAAGTTTGTGTTATACTATCATCTAGAGATCCAATTTGGCATTTTGAGGTCCTAGAAAGAGAGGATAATCACATATTAGGGCCTAATTTAGTGAATATGTGAATGAGGGAAATCAAGAAAGATTTATTATGCCCTACCTCAGTTTTTCCTAGAAGAACAAGGAGAAAAGAAGTGATGTGTGTGCTTAAGATGTGAATATGAAATGCAAACACACTAAAGAGGAGCTAAAAGGTCTTAAATTAAAGTGTGTCCAGTTTGAGATGTTACACAAGAGAGGTGAATATTTACATTTATCTTATTTCCTTTACATTTACATTTATCATTTACAATTAATTCCTTAACCTATGGCTTGACCAAGAAAATCCCTCTCACAAAAAGATCCCCAAAAACCTTTTTTTGTGTGGTAATTTACATGATATTTAGTAAAAGGTTTGAAGATCTGGAACCTATTTTTTGGGAGCTTGCTAGAGAAGTTAGTGTCAGGTCACCAAACTACATCAACCTAGTTGTAGGATGTCTTCCCAAGTTAACCTAGTCCTTTAGTCTCAATTTTCATGAAGATGTATGGGTTTTTTCCATTTCATCATTTTATTCCAAGACTCATGATCAAAAGTTCAAAAATAGTTTAGGTTTATGAGTTTTGGAGCTAAAATAAATCTTAATCTATGTATTTAAAGTTGATTATTTTACGTTTTAGTTCCTTTCATATCTTTACCCTATGTTTACATCTTAATTGGGATAATAGTACATACATAACATCTAGATTTACATTAATCAAGCAATTAGTTCAATTTCATATTCAAATTACCCTATTAAGGGCTAAAGAGATTACATTTCCTTGTATTGCATTCCCCTTTATAATTCAAGTTTAGTATTAGCACCCTTGTTCCTTTGGGTTCTAGCTAATCTAATTTGGATAGTAAGTAGAATCATATTTTGAAATTCCCTTCTTTCCCTCACATACATATTTAAATGTCTTAGTGCCCAATAAAATGGAGGTCTACATCCTATTAAAGTGTTTCCATTTTACCATTAAAAAATAACAAGAACACATACCATCAATGTTCTTGCCCATGTATAATTAGGTTGGAGCCAAAGTGCTAACATTGTTAAAGAAAATATCAAATTTAAAGAAATCAATGAAATTAAGAGTCTAACTATGACATAGATTTCCTTGAAGAAATTAAGAGAAATTATTATTTTTCAAGATCATTGCAAATGTACTAAAAATTTCTTTCTTAGTCTATATTTTCCAAATGAAAATGATCTCGTATTTATATTGAGAATAAGCCATATAGCAATAAACTTATATCTTATTTGAATATACAATATAAATAAACCTATATAATTATATATGAGTGTTCATTATATATGATCTCATATAGCAATAAACTTATATCTTGAATATAATGAACACTCATATATAATTATATAGGTTTATTTGACTAAACTTATCAAACATCAACACTCCCTCTTAGCTAGGAAGGATAAACACAAGACAAATTACACAATTGGTATATTAGGAATGGAATTTTTGAAGGATATGTTTGATCAAAAAATATCCACTATTTTGATATCACATTTAATCAAGTGTACTATGTTAGAAATATAAGAGGAGTAACTAAGAAGGGAGGGGTGAATCAGTTGCCACTAAAATTAATCCTAGATCCCTTAGATGTGAGTACAAAATACTCTATCCTTGCTCGACAAACACACAGAAAAATGTTGTAACTTAGTAAACATTAAAAATGCTTGGCAAATATTTAACATGAAAATATTAAGATGTTATCTGAGATTACAATTACTTTAACTTAGGTGCAAACACATAAGAGAAATAGCATGAACACATTTGACACTAGGATTTACCATGGAAACCCAATTTGGAAAAAACCACCAATTGCAACTAGTTACTGATTTTCACTCTTTTGAAGTGAGCCATATGAGGTGCCCTATCAAAGGTTACAGAACACACTATTAGGTGTGACCTTATTAGAGGATTTAATCACCCTGTTAGGAGTGGCCTTGATAGAGGTCTTTGGAAAATTCAATAGAAATGCCACCTTGTTAAAGGATTTATAAATAGTTGTTAAGCCAACTCTGTTAAGAGATTTAGATCACTACTACAATGGTTAGAGAGCAACAATGAGATGACTTGATTTTGGATGCAACTAAATTGCTAACTATAGATCCCAATTATGGCTTGTATATTTCATCCTTCTTGATCAAATGTATCTTTTCAGTTCCACAAGGATATTATGCTTATCCTTCTTATTTGCATCCTCTTAGCATCATTAAATCTTCAATTATCTTCCATGCATGCTTATTTCTAATTTTCAAGTTGACCTTATATTTATATCTTTCATATTATCAATTTGACTAGAATATAACTTAGAATAATTAATATTCATCTCCTCAATTGGCTAGGACCAATAGACAATCCAATTGAACTTAATATGGCAAAATAAGAAAATCCTTTGTTAGTCGACCTTGCTTGGTAGACACTAACTTAGAGAAAAAAATTTGTGTTAACCAAGTGAACTCAATTAGCACTAAAAATTCAAAAAGTTCCTTTAGTAACTGAGTGAACTTGGTTAACACTAGTTCCATCCAATATTTCTTTTATTAACTGAGTGAGGTCTGTTAACACTCAACTTCCACAAACTTCCTTTGGCACCTGAGCGAACTTGGTAGACACTATCTTCTAAACTAGGAAAACTTTGGAATGCTTGGTAGACATAGAAAATTGTCTTGAATGCCTAAGTGAGTTAGGCATACAATGACTATCAATGATATGGCATTTTGTGTAACATAAAAGATAATACACAATTAATCAATTATTCCAACAATCTCTCTCTTTGACATTGATGGCAACACAACCTGTCATAATGCAATGAAATTTTTAGAGAAAGAATAAAGTAAAGAATTATCCTTAGTTTCATTTGATTATTATCCATGAGAACTCCCTCTATTAGTGTGAACACTTACTTCCTTTAGTTTATACCTCTATCAAAAAATTTCTATCTGCTACAACTTTTTCTAATAGAAAACTCTACCTTTGATATCAAACCAAGTTCATTCTCCCTTTTTACATCTCTTTCCCTTTCTATTTACAAAATTTCTATGAGATATGATAGAAAAGTTCTTCCTCTTTGACATCTCATGCCAAAGGAAATATTCAGTGAATATCAATGTACCTTAAGCATTGATTCATTTGCAATATGACCTTGTTGATACTGCACCAACTAATTGATCTTCAACATACTCTAGTTTTTGCATCAGTAAACTTTATTTAGTGCTTGCTTCAGATAGGAGAATGACCCCTAGCTTACCTCTTAGATATAGAAATGCATCCTTAGGTAATGGCTTGGTTAATATGTCTACAATTTGTTCTTTTATATTCACATATTCCAATCTTACTTCTTTATCTTGTACCAATTCTCTCAAGAAATCATATTTTATAGAAATGTGTTTTGTTTTGGTATGCATCACTAGATTCTTTGATATATTGATTGCACTAGTGTTATCACAGTATATAACTACTAGATCCTTGATCTCTATCTTCATACCAGCCAATAGTTGTTTGACCTAAACAATATTAGAAAAACTAACTACTACTGCCACATATTCTACCTCTAATGTGGATTGAGAGATACAATTATGTTTCTTGCTTGCCCAAGACACTAGTCTTTTATCAAGAAAGAATGCTCCACCACTAGTGCATTTTCTGTCATCAATACTTCCTACCCAATCAACATCTATGAATACTTTTAAATTCAAATTGCCTCCTATTTTGTATCATAAACCATGTTCTTTAGTACCTTTTAGATATCGCATGATTCTTTTGATTACCATCATGTAATTTTTTTTGGGATTTACTAAGAATCTTGCCACCGTACCAATTGTCAATGCAATATCAAGCCTTGTATGAACTACACACTGCAATTTTCCAATCATTTATCTATATGTGGTCTAATCTACCTCTTTGGAATCATCATTTTTGGAAAGCTTATATCTAGTAGACATAGGGGTTCCAACTAGTCTTGAATCTTCTATTCCAAATTTCTTTACTATCTCCTTGATATATATAGATTGAGTAATGTAGATACCATCTTTCTTCTGTTGGATCTATAATCCAACAAAGAATTTTATCTCTCAAAACATAAACATTTCAAATTCTTTACTCATTTCTTCTGAAAATGCCCTACACAAGTCATCATTTTGTATGAATAAAGTATCATCAATGAATATTTGTGTCAACACAATCTTCTTGTTTGGTCCTTCTTTGATATGCAGACTATTGTTATCATTTGTTCTTTGAAAACTAATCTGTACCAAGTAGTTATGAAATCTTTCATACCAAGCTATAGGAGCTTTCTTGAGACCATATAATGCCTTGTGTAATTTTCAGACTATGCTCTTTTGCTAGGATCTATAAAACCTTTAGGTTGTTCAATGTAGAGTTCCCCATGAAGAATTCCATTCAAGAATGCATATTTTACATTCATTTGATAAACTTTAAAACCTTTGTGAGCTACATATGCTAGCAAAGTTCTAAAACCTTCTAATCTTGTAATAGGAGAAAAAGTTTCACCATAATCAATAGCTTCTTCTTGAAAATAGCTTTTACATACTAACCTTGTTTTTTTTCTAAAAACTTTTCCATCTTCATTTAGCTTATTTTTGAATACCCACTTTGTACCAATTACATTTTTATCCTTAGGCCTAGGAACAATCTTGAGTCCAAGTTTTGTTCTTCTCTATCTATTTTATTTCCTCATTCATTGCTTCAATGCAACTTTCATTGTCCAAAGCATCTTTAATATTTCTAGATTCAAATTTAGTAAGTAAACATGTACCTATCAATTTATTTCTTGTCATTGTTTCATCTGACTTGTCTCTAATGATCTGATCAGGTGAATGATGCTTTCTGACATATCTTGCTAACACAAGTTCTTTAGATTTGGAGTTTTTTTTGCTGACTTCTTCATGAAATTCAATATTAATCTTAGGTCCCACTATCTATGACTTGGGTCCATCAGACTTAGTTTTCTCTAGTAATAACTTGGTAGCTTCTGTCTACAACTCAGGTCCATCAAACTATGACTCGGGTTGTACTGATTGAAACTTAGTAGTTGTTGGAGATTTTTATGACTTGGGAGCTGATGCTTCCTATCTATGAGATATATTTGGTAGGGTATCAAGTTCATAGTAAAAAAATATTATATAATCCTCAGGCTCTTTATTGCTTTCTTCTTCACTCTTTTCTACAAACTCATCAATTCTCACATGTACACTTTCTATGATTTTATGAGTAGATAATTTCAAAAATTTGTATGCTTTACTTCTACAGGAGCATCCTATGAATATGCCTTCATCACCTTTCACATCAAATTTACCTTTCCTAGATTCCTTCAAGATATAACATTTTCTGCCAAGTACTTTCAAGTAACTTACATTAGGTTTGTAGCCATACCATAGTTCACAAGGAGTTTGATTTGAGTCTTTCTTAAGTTGTACTCTATTTAAGGGTATGTGCAACTACAATTCTTATTTCTTCCTTCTAGTATTTGATTGCAAAATTCTTTTCTATCATTATTGTTCTTGCACAATCCATGATAGATTTGCTCCTTCTTTCAGCTATACCATTTTTCTGATGTGTACCAGGAGTTGATACTTATCTTTTAATTCCTTCTTCAATGAAAAATTGATTGAATTCATTGGAGATGAATTCATTGCCTCTATCTAATCTCAAACATTCCAAATTCTTTCTAGTTTCTTTTTCTACTCTTGCCAGATACCACTTGAATTTTTGAAAAGCTTCAAATTTTTCTTTTAGATACATTATAATCATCATTCTAGAATAGTCAACAACAAAAAGAATGGAAAACTTATCTCCACTGTAACTCTTTATTCTAATAGGTTCACATAAGTCTATATGTACAAGTTCTAAGACTTCTTCAAAATGATAGTTCTTGCTTTTGAAACTAGGCTTTCCCATCTTACTAATTTGATAGCTTTTGCATAGACCCATATCAGGTTTCCTTAAGCTAGGTCTACCTCTTACTCTTATGTTTTTTCCCATCTTAACTAGATTATCAAAGTTCACATGACATAATCTTTTGTGTCATAACCATGTTTCTTCTACTTGAGTAATAAAACATGAACTTTCACTAAGATCTAGATAGAATAGGTTACCTTTTGTTTGTTTCCCAAATCCAACCAAATTTCCTTTTCCATACAATAGTTTGGCCTTACCATTCATAAATTCTACCTTGAATCCAATGTTATTCAACTACACCACAATTAGTATATTGTGATTTAGTCCTTCAACCCAATAAGCACTATTACATATAAGTTCATTAGTCAATGATATACATCATTTTCCTTTTATGCAACAAGGTTCATTGTTTCCAAATCTCACACTACCACCATCATAATGTTTCATGTGTTCAAAATTTATTTTGTCTCTAGTCATTTGATGTGAGTAGCCACTATAAATAATTCATGTATCATTTTTTTCTAACATGAGAAATAAGTGACATCTTATCTCCTCCATCATCAGATTCATCTTTTACAATAATATATACCATTTCATCTTCACTATTATCATAATCTTTAGCCATAAAACAAGATTTATTAGCTTTTTCCTTGTAGTCCTTGTAGTTTTTGAATTCCTTCTTTCCTTTTTACTTATTACTTTTCTTTTCATCCTTGTTTTCTCTGTTTGGGCACCTTGTAGCATTGTGACCAACTTCTTCACAAGAAAAGAAGATTAGAGATATCTTACCTTTGTACTTTCCTCTGCCTTTGGAATATTTTCTTGCAAGTAGGGCTTCAACAACCTCAAAATCACTATCTAAACTTTCTTCTTCTTCTTCACTTCTTGATTGATTAGCCTTTTATTTCTTAGCTCTTTTCTTGAGTGAAAGTTTGGCTTCAAACGTAGACTCAATACTTTTGGAACTAGGAACATAGTTGTCATAGTTATCTAACTCAAAAGTTTCCAATCTTCAACTAGAGCATCCAAAGTTATATTGCTATTTCAATCACATATCATCTATTGAATAGAATACACTCTAATTTCATAGATAGGAAGAAGGGTTATGATTACCTTTCTTACAACTATTTTGTCATCAATGTCTCCTCTAGATGCTTTGATTGCACTCACACTTGCTTTGATTATTTCCACATATTTTGCAATGTTTTCATCTTCATCTGATCAAATTTTTCTCTGAGACCTTTTGCTTTGGCTCTTATTACATTTATATCTCCTCCATAGATGACTTTTATTTTGATCCATAACTTTTGACTTCATCAAATTCAGCATAATTAAGAGCAAATGCAATGTCAATCATCATGATGTTATTATTTTTCTTTTCAACAATATCTTCAACTAATAATGTTTTAGTGGGAGTCTTGTATTTAGTATCAAAATACTTACACCCTAAATCACTGATATTTGTTAGATATAACCTCATAAGTCCTTGTCATACTGCAAAATTGTCTTAGTTCAACTTGGGAATCTCTCTTCTGTAAGACATCTTGATCTTTAGCTTAAGTCCTTGAAACCTTCTCTACAAGCATCGAATGCTCTAATACTAATTGTTGGAAATATAAGAGGATTAATTCAGAGGGGAGGGTTGAATCAATCACCACTAAAATTAATCCCAAATCCTTTAGATGTCAATACAAATTAAACTCTAAAAACTTAACTTTGTTGAGCTCGACAAAAACACAAAAAAATGTTGTAACTCAGTAAACACTAAAAATGCTAGGCAAATATTTAACATGAAAATCTTAAGATGTAATATAACATTACTATTACTTTAACTTAGGTGCAAAAACATAAGAGAAATATCATGAACACATTTGACACCAAGATTTAACATGGAAACCAAATTTGGGAAAAGCCCACCAATTGCAACTAGTTACTGATTTTCAC
The DNA here is from genome assembly GCA_028749045.1 of Cupressus sempervirens. Lineage (NCBI taxonomy): Eukaryota > Viridiplantae > Streptophyta > Pinopsida > Cupressales > Cupressaceae > Cupressus > Cupressus sempervirens. The sequence goes on from CM053787.1 coordinate 143,279,211, forward strand.
TCTTCTAAAGTGAGCCCTATTAGGAGCCAACAATATTAAAGGTTACAAAACACACTATTAGGTGTGACCCTATTAGAGTATTCAATCACCCAATTAGGAGTGTCCTTGTTAGAGGTCTTTCGACAATTCAATAGAAATGCCACCTTGTTATAGGATTTACAAATAGATGTTAAGCCAACTTTGTTAAGAGATTTAGATCACTACTACAATGGAAAGAGATTAAAAATGAGATGGCCTAATTTCAAATGCAACAAAATTATTTGATTATAGATCCTAATTTTAGCTTGTATACTTGATTCTTCGTGATTGAATGTATCTTTTCAGCTCCACAAGAATATTTTGCTTATCCTTTTGATTTGCTTCCTCTTGGCATCATTAAATCTTCAATTATCTTCCATGCATGCTTCTTTCTAATTCTCAACTTGACCTTATATTTATATCTTTCTTATTGTCAATTTGGCTAGAATATAACTTAGAATAATGAATATTCATCTCCTCAATTAGCTAGAACCAACATACAATTAAATTGAACTTAATATGTCAAAACAAGAAAATGCTTTGTTAGCCAACCCTACTCAGTTGACACTAGCTCAGAGCAATTTTCTTGTGTAAATGAAGTGTAACTCGGTTAACTCTACAAATTCACAAAGTTCCTTTGGTAATCAAGGGAGCTCGGTTAACATTGATTTCATCCAATATTTCCTTCATTAATTGAGTGAGCTTGGTTAATACTCAACTTCTACAAACTCTCCTTTGGTGCCTGAGTGAACTCAATAGACACTATCTTCTAGAATGCTTAGTAGATAGAAAAAACTATCTTCAATGCTCAAATGAGCTTGGTATACATTGACTAGAAATGATAAGACATTTTGTGTAACATCAAAGACAATACACAATTAATCAATTGTTTAAACATTTTGGTCTTCCAGAATATTAACACATGGCATTCATTAAATACTCAAATAAGGTTTGACATCACATCTGATATCATGAGTATTGGTTTCCTTGAATGTCAACAAATGATATTCACCAAATAATCTAAATATTAGTTTGATATCACATTTGATATATCATGTGTATTGTTCTTCCTATATATCAACACGTGATATTCACTAAGTACTCAAAATGTTTATAAGGTATGTGCACACACATTCTCATAATGTGTACCATATAAACATCTACCATGCAAATTAAAATCTACCATGATCTACATAGACACCGTGAGATATCCATCATAATATAAAATTAAGTTATTATAAGATTGTTAGCTTTCAATAACTTCTACAAATACAAGTGATGATCATTTGGAAGTCGTCACTTTCTCTAATTATGATATGATCAAAATCTTCAAAGCTCAATTGAAATATATCATCTATCTTCTCCTTTAGATAGATGTGTTAGACTCCCTTTGAAAATCAATCTTCTTAGCTTATTTACCTTTGAAGAAGTGTTAGAATCCCTCTAAATATGACAACTTGCCTTGATTCCCATGTGATTGGTTTTGCAATGCAGGGCTCCACCAAATCAGATTACTCTTTATGGAAGGCAAGGGTCATGACTAGGGAACTTAGAGCCTTTTCTCAATCTGTGTGATATATTTTCTCACTCTTACCACATATGAGAATCCAATAATCTGCATGATGACTTTCACAAAGTCTGTAGATGAATATCAAATATTTTCTTCGATCCCCAAATTAATCCTCAACTCTCCATGTCAAGGTAGTATAGATATATTGATTATGATTTGAAACTCCATAACACTCCAAATCTATATCACATACAAGTGATTGGGATTTTCCTCATTGTGCAAGAAGTATAAATTGGTTTCATAATAATGGGTAACAACTCAAGGTAAATGAACCAAAAAGAGGAATATGAAATCAACAATGATGTGCATATGTTCCCTTTATGAAAGTCTTCATTTTTTGTTTTGCGTTAGTGATCTTAGCTAACATATTATTTTCCTCCTTCCATGTGCAGATCCTTGGAGATTCTTCACACATGCTTTGCAATCTAGTTGGAATCACTAACACACATCTTACAAAACTCATTCATCATGAGTTTTGTTTTTGGAGAATAGAGAGAGAAAGTTATTGACTTCTCTTCTTGTCATTTTATGAGAATGGTGAAAAAAATTTCAATAGAAGGAAAACCTTAGTGTTTATTATAATGACTAACCCACACAAGTGAAATGACTCACATATCAATATCCATGCCATCTCTTTCACCCAGTTCAATATCAAAATATGCTCTAATAACATGTTATTTTTCATTATCACTACAAATGTACTAAGCACTACCTTCTTGGTATATGTTTTCCAAATGACAAAAATCTCTAATTTATATTGAGAATAATCCATGAAGAGACATGTCCCTTATTAGAACACATCTATTCATTAATCAGATTCTTAAGATAATAACAAATTTAATGATAGATACATCCATACATATATACATATATATATAGCCATGAAGAGACATGTCCCTTATTGGAATATTTATTTGTTAATTAGATTATTAAGATAATAACAAATTTAATGTTGTGTGTGTGTGTGTGTGTGTGTGTGTGTGTGTGTGTGTGTGTGTGTGTGTGTGTGTGTGTGTGTGTGTGTGTGTGTGTGTAGGATAAAATATGGATGATGAATATGGTTTAGAAAAATGCACATGAAAGAGACCCTAAACCCATATTTTACACATACATTTAAATTATTATTATATGACAATTAAATCTAGATGACTAATATTGAAATGAAGAAGTAAAAGGAACTTACCTCTAAAAAAGAATTGGCTCAAAACCCTATCAAACAATCTTAGAAACTATTAATTTCCATGTTCCTAAACTAAAATTGTGAGATCTTCAAAACATAGAAATCATTTTATTTTTTGAGGGTGGGTCAACCTTGACCTATATAGTGGGGCACAATTGTGCCCCAAAAAATTGACATTGACCTGCACTACTCTGACAAAATTTTCATTCACGGATCCCAAAAGTTCGATGAAAAGTGTGTCCAATATTGCACTGATGTTCACTATTCCACACCTGTACCTACAAGAAAAATGGTAATGTTGTTTGATGGGGGGGTTTTCCTTAGTCAAACACCAGCTTGGAATTAACCTTGAAATTGTAATATGAATAAACAAAGAGAATGGAACTATTCACCTTGCTTATGTATAAATCCCTGTAGAGGATTCAAATCCTTGAATCCACAAGTATGGATGCTCCAAATAAATGTAGAAATGAATGTAAGATGTTTCAAATCAATGGCATTATATCTTAAACATGAATCTTGAATGGATCTTGGATTAGTAAGAGGCTTGAATGGAAATACATGAATCTTCAACAAGAGTGCTCCATAAAGCTTGAATCATTCAATGCTTACTAATGAATCTCTTTAATGAATTGAATTCTTGAAGGTGGATTCTTTCTTGAATGATTGATCATGAAAGACTATAACTTCATATCATCTCCTCATGCCTTGTTAGGTAGGTAGATCATAGAGAAAATGAGAGAAGGCTTCCTTATATAGACATCTAGGACACAAAGTTCTAGAGAAGGCTGACATAGAGCATTAAATCATAATTAACCTTAACCCCTAGAAATTGACCTAGGTTAAATGAAATTTAAGAGTTTTCCATTTCAGAGACCAAAAAAATTGACCTGGAAGTGTAAAAAAATTCTTTCTAAAACCCAACATCTAGAAATCATGGAACCTTGAAATTTAAACATGGGGTCAGGGTAGAAGTCATCCTTGACCCAGGTCAAGATTGAGCTTGACCTTGACTTGAAAGTTCATCCTTGACCTTGAGGTCGTGCTTGACCCAAAAGTTAAGAATCTTAGGATTTCAATGTAGAATACCAAAAAAGTGCAGAAAGAAAGTGGAAAAGGGGGGGAAATGGGGGAAAAAGCTAGATCCAAGACAAAGACCCATTCAAGGTGCTTGATATGACCCCAAACCACTTACTCAAAGGGCTAAACACTCTTAACATGGAAGTTCTTCCATTTTAAGATGATACATTTAGCCCCCACTTTAGCAAGAGTATGGACTTAATGCAAATTCTTAGTAAAGTAGATCATAATGAAAATATAATCTTATTAAAATGAAAGGGACAAAGAGATACATAAGACCCCAAGGACTCAAGTCTTTGTCAACTCCAAGATTCCAATAAGAGATACATCACTAGAAGAAATAGAGAAGGGGGAGAGAGGAGTGGCTAGCTCACCTTGTAAGATGTGTGTATCTTATTGTGGACCATAAAAAGAATAGGATGGCCCGCCAAGAAAGAACTTGATAGTCACCCCATAAAGTTATGGACCTTATGGAAACTTTGTGCATGTATGTAGTGTGTCTTTTGATGAATTTTATAAAGTACCCATGGATCCATATTCTCATATCATCATAGAATACATTTGTAAAATGTGTATCTCTTTCAGATTTAGCAACTTATGTACATTACCTTCTGAGTATTTAACATTTAAAATTGTAAATGTGTGTCTCTTTAGGATTTAGTAACTTATGTGTGTTATCTTCTAGGATTTAGCATGCTACAAAAAAAAAGTTAGAACAAAAATGCATAACATAGAACAAAGGACATCGTATATATGCCCCTTCCTTAAGATGGAAAAAATACCTACTATTTTGACATGTTAAGGAAAGAAAAGAACAAGGATAAAGCCTTCTTAAATATCAAGACAATATCCATAGACAACACCTAATCCAAGACAAGAAGGTCACAACTCCTATGATGCCATAGAAGGGATGAATGCAAAGAGATACAATGCAAGTGAAAAAGTAACCCTTGTGACAGATAGCACATCATTTTATTTCCAAGGTGAGAGTTTTATAAACCATGGAACCTAATTTCAAGTAACAAAATAGGTTATGATTAAGGACATAAATCATCAATGAAAATCAAAATTTTCATGTATGATTGGATATCACATAATAGATAGATATTGCTTAACCAAGGAAACATGGATCCTGAAAAAATAGAAAAGAAGGAGATGACATCCTTGCCCCCCAAGCATAGGAACAAGGATGAGAGGGGACCTATTATATCACTTGTAACACTATACAAGACAACGAGCCCCCAAATATTAGGCTAACATTGTTTACATAAAGCGGAGCTCCATAAGAGGAACATAAATGTCACTTAGAGAAAACATAATTGAAATACAACTCATTCCACATGATATATAAATAACCTTACTATCAATGAGTTACCTAATCTTATAATTTAAAGCTTGACATTCATTAGTAGATTGATCATGAAATCTATGATATAAAAAAGAAAGAAAGAGTCTTCAAGTGTGGACTACGTTTCTTTTTGCATTTAGGTCTAGTAATCATCTTAGAATGAAGGAGTTTAAGCAAGAGAAATTCTTTGCCAAAATCCTTCATAGTTTCATCATGTTTTGAAGTGTTATTTGATATGTTGTTAACAATGATTTTTTGTTGAGGATTAAATCCCAATCCATAAGAAATCTTATGCCTCTCATTCTATAAGAGAATTTGAATTCCTTGTTTATGCTTACCACATGCTTGACCGTTGAATCCTTTTTTAACTAGGAAATAATAACTAGGACCATGATGAGAAGCCATATCAAAAGGATTCAATGGAAATTCATTAGTCACTATGTCATCATTAGTAGGTTTTGTTGGTGCTCAAAATTTTAGTCTAAATTTTGAGCACTTTTGAGAAAATTGAGCCCTATAAATGCTTACTGATGAGGTTGTACCTAGCTATACTTTGGAGCCTCATGAGGTGTTTAATATTTCTAACACCCTCCATTCAATATTTCTATGTGTTCCATAATGATAAACTGTGATTTTGAGTCATTCTGTGAAGTCTCATTTTGAGCAAATTCCAAATCTGAATTTTCACCCTAGTGTCAAACAGCGATAGGAAGCTGTGTTCGCAATTGAATATCCTATACCCAGTAATGTTTCATGACATGTCAATTTGGGAGTGTTTAGTGTCCATACTAGAGAGCCTATGTTTCAAATTTTGAGTCATTTTGAGTTTTTTTGACTAGGCTTTGAATCCATCAAAGTTGTTAGTTTACTATTGTCATGTTGATGCAATTAGTTTAGAATTTTGGGAAGCCATGTTTCACCTCTAATAACTTTTGACCCAGTTGACCCAAATGCTTAAATTCCTTTTCCATTACATTGTAGACATCAAAGACTTGTTATGTTTCAAGTTTTAGCTTATAACAAATTTGTTTGATCAGTTTTCAAACGTGATTCCAAATGCAATTTTTATCTTTTTATTGGTGTCAACATTTGCAGATTTGTCAAAACCCTTGTTTGTGATGTAATATCTTGAAATTAGCGATAGATGAGATCAAATGGATTGTGCCACTTTGTTGTCCTCCAAAAATACTTCAAGTGTGCCAGTTTTCAAATCTTAACAAATCCATTTGCACACTTTTCTAGGTCAATTCTATTTGTAAAAAACACTTTTCTGACATTGATTCCAGTCTGAAAATTTGAGTAGCCCACTTTAACCGCTTTCCATTTGCACCTATTATTCGTCATGAGCCCAAATTGTAGATCCATATTCTCCTTGTGATAGTAAACTAATGCCTCAATTTTTGTTTCTCCATGTGCTCATTTGCTGAGTTTTTGAAGCCAATTTCAAATGTGGTTTAGTGTTTTCTAAAATGTTTTCATGCAGATGATTTTAAAAAGGCAACTTTGATGCATGATATCTTTTGACCTTGAATTTTTCATGAGACAAGATTCAATAGGGTAGGAGTATGTAGAACAGAGAATTAGTGTATTCAATCTTAGGGCCTGGTCAAGTGTTTAGATCAGTTTTTAAGGCTAGTCAAAGGACCTATTGGAGTTTTAAAACTACTGAACAACAAAAATGTTCAATAAAAAAATGATAACACTCACATAACCTAAGGATTAGCCACTTCCTATTTTCAATTACATAAGTAAACCATTTGGACCCAACTTCAACAAAACCAAAGGATGGTTTCCTACACTTTTGGCTCTACTAAACCAAGGCGGGTATACCTAGGGATGATTCTAGTGCAAACTATTGTGTAGAGATTCTTTTAGTTTCATTCTAATTCTCATCTATTACCCACTAACACATGAGTAGTTTACTTCACTTCTTTTGATATTCTCAAACTTGCATGCATCCTTTACTAGTAGATCTAGTCATCTTTCTCCTTGAATTTACAAATATTCCTAGAAATAGCAGTTGCCTAAGACTCAGAGAATAGATATAAATGAGTATTGACCAGCACTTATAACTTTAAACACAATTGAATGAAAAATGATTTTGATCTTATAATTGGTTTGATATGTAGTAGCAGAATTCATCCTTGTTCACCTCTGACTTATGAGACCAGTGCCATATCCATTGGGCATAAAATTGACTATTGGCAGGAGATATAATTCAAATAACTTGTAAATGAATTAATCAATTGTAATCACCCATTCCCATTCTTATGAAGTATCCTATTCATAGATCCATAAACCCTACTGATTTACTGAAGCATTTCTATAATTCCTTGAATTAAAAGCAACAATGAAATCAGTATACAACCCATCCAAATTGCATTCAATCAATTTAAACCTTATTTAAATGACTTCAAAGCAAATAAACACATAAAATGGAGACAGGAATTGATGACACAGATATATTTCAAATACCCTTTTGTATTATCCGTTTATATGACTAATACAATGACCAATAGGAATCAATTGAAAAGCCTAGAGCATATTGCTTTTTCTATCATTTCAATATCTATCAGAGAGTACAATTAGAAGCTAACTCAAAACACTTACATACTATTGGACCGACTGAATGTACCCTTTTTTGATAAACACAAAAATTCTACTAGTTTTGAACCATCACATTGCCTTGAAAACTGACTTATATAAGCATGAGTTGCAACAAGCAAAGGGAAAATGTGATTGACAGGTGTCCTTTTACAAAAATGAATATATTATCCCTTTACAAAAATATCCAGACACCTTAACTCAAAAAGAAACAATAAAAACAAATCATAGATGACAGCTAGAGCATGAAATCTTTAATTTTGTCTTTTTCTCTAATTGCTCCCTATTGGTAATGCTTTGATTTATGTGATTGCTTCCTAGACAAATACTTCTTTTTTGGTGGGCCATTAACATTCCTTGACTGTTGTTAATTCATCAATAGTTTTTTGCCACCTGGCATCAGTAATCACCTTTCCTTCTATGGTAAACCTATTCATTTTAGTTTCAACCTTGAATAGGGTGCCAATTAGTTCATTAAAAAGACACTCATCAATACCATCTTGGAAAATGGATACCACTTGTGGCAAGCTTGTAATGTGATCAAAAGAACTAGACCACTCATTAAAATCCTTTATCTTATCCTCAGAATTAATAATAGAAAGAATTAAAGAATAGATACCATTTGTCAACACTTTCAATTTTCTTTGAATTACTACTAGCTTCCCTATGAAGATTTTCAATAAGTCTTTTACTTTATCCATACCTTCCTCCACAGTAATAACTTTATCTAGGAGATCTAGCTTCTTGACTAACAAGGGTATCAACCTATAAAAGAATTGCATATATAGCCCCCATTGTTGAAAAATAGGCTCAAGCCATCTAATTGCATCCTTGCATACTTGTTCTGCTGATTGTAGATTGATGAATGCATTATAAGCATCTTGAGATATTCTTTTTAGAATGCTTATTCTATGACTTAATACATTTATCAAGGCATCTTTCTTGGTGGCACTGCCAGATTGGGAAACTTCTATTTCCACATTAATCACAAGCACTGGCACTGTTACCCCTATAGGTATTTCTTCTGTTTGGGCCTTTGCTTCTACACTGTGCCTTCTTTCTTCCTCCTGCCTTGGTGCATGTTCTGCCTCTACTACTATCTTGATTTGTTCCTTGAGGGATATTATTTCTGTTTCCAGAATTTTAATTTTCTCCTCCAACTCTTCTGTTCTCTGCTTTTGTACATGGCTCATTTTGAGCTCTTCTTCATACATTCTCCTAATGTCAAGGCACTCATTGCACATTGCAACTAAATTATCCTCAATTTCATCAATTTTTTCCTCATTCATGAGGGAAAAGTGTTTAACCAAACTAGAAATCTCTTTCCCAGTAGTGCTCTCCAATATTCACACAATCATATTACCCTGTGTAGTCTCCTCTATATCCATCATTTTGGGCTTCTTCGTGTCAGGGGTTACACTCCATACTGCTAGGGTTTTTGTGTCTACATTAAAACCTGACCCTCTTTTAAAATCTTCACTACTAGTGGCTTCATAATGCATAGCCTTGTCTTGTCTTCTCATTTGATCTAGAACAAAGGCCTTCTCAATATCCCAATGTGGTATTAGAATCATACCACTCCTATGTACCAACTCCCTGGCTTCTGCAGCAATCATTATTTCACTCTCAGGATCATAAGCCAATAGTTTTTCAACTAATTCCATATTCTTCTCTGGATCCTCTCTTGGCATGAGACTCAATATGAGCTCATTTTGTTTAATCTTATAAAAAAAACTTTTAAACTCTGATGATTTAATGAAATCATCATCCTTCATGAACTTTTCAGATTGAATGAGCCTGTCATCCAATCTTGATGCTGCAACCTAAAGATTAGTAGAGGCTGTTAGGATAAACCACGGACAGAAATAAAAAACTACATGCAAATATAACCAATAACAGAAAATAATAGAACACACAGAAATGAACACAAGGCACCAAGATTTAATGTGGTTCACCCAATCCCTGGGCTACGTCCACCAAACAACAAGTCTGATCTTATTACAATCTAGTGATTACAACCTGATTACAATCCGTAATTCCTTACATTTTAATATTGTCGCAAGAACCAATTTCGCATCACAACATAATGAAAAATACCCAACCCTAAGCCCTTTTATACAAGTATTAAACCACTTTAGGGTTATAACATGTCAGCCATATGTCGGCCATAATATGTCGGCTACCATGTCGGCCATGGCCCAAAAAAAAAAATTCGGGGCGATGCCTCGAACCCCACTATCTATGAAGTATGTACAATACTTTCCTTATCAATCACCACAATCTAACAATCTCCCACTTGGGGATTGATCAGCTCCACACTAAACAATAATCTCCCAGTTGGAGACTGATCTTGTAGCAATACAACTACCACATTGGGCTCCCACTGGATCAAACCACCTTGGACTCTGCTATTCTTTTATTCATGTTCAGTCTAAAAGACCAATCAAAGCTGAAGAGGAGTTCAGCTTCTACCTTGTTACAACCTTTGTCAACATATCTGCTAGATTGTCATTGGTATGTATCTTCTCCAGCTTTAACTGTCCATCCTCCAAAATTGACCGAATGAAATGGTACCGCAAATGTATGTGTTTGGTTTTAGAATGCAGAGTTGGATTCTTAGCAAGATGAATGGCACTCTGACTATCTATAAACAAATAATTATCCTTCTGAGGATGTCCCAATTCTTCCAAGAAGAACTGAAGCCATATCATCTCCTTGGCTACCTTTGTAGCAGCAACATACTCTGCCTCTGTAGTGGATAAAGCATTAATCTCCTATAACCTAGAAACCTAGCTCACAGCTGCCCCACCAACAGTAAAGACATAACCTATAGTACTCTGCTTGGTATCAATATCCCCTACCAAATCTAAGTCAACATAGCCCTATAAATCAGTAGTAGAGCCCCCAAATTGTAAACACTTATTAGATGTCCCTCTCAAATATCTGAGAATCCACTTGACAGCATTCTAATGCTCAAATCCTGGATGACTCATATACCTGCTAACGACTCCCATTGCATGTGCAATATCTGGCCTAGTGCATACAATAGCATACATCAAACTTCCTACAGTTGAAGCATAGGGTACCTTGGACATCTTATCCTCCTCTTCCTATGTCTTGGGACACATCTCCTTAGTCAATTTCAAATGACCAGGTAAAGGTGTGCTGACAGATTTAATATTCTCCATATAGAAATGTTGCAACACCTTCTCAACATAATCAGCCTGAGATAGTGTCAAGGTTCTATTCTTCCTATCTTTGCAAATCTTCATACCAAGGATTTGTTTTGTTGCCCCCAAATCCTTCATAGCAAATGCACGTGCTAATTGGCATTTTAGCCCCTTAATATGATCCATGTTAGACCCAGCTATAAGCATATCATCAACATATAAACATAAAATAATGTAGCTATCATCATCCAACCTCTTAAAATAAACACAGTAATCTGAATGACACTTGTTATATCCATGCTCATGCATAAAACTGTCAAATTTCAGATACCATTGCCGAGGTGCTTGCTTCAAGCCATATAAACTTTTCTTCAATTTGCACACTAAGTTCTCCTTACCTTTGACCTCAAAACCCTGTGGCTAAGCCATATATATATATATATCTTCATCCAAATCACCATGAAGAAAGGTTGCTTTAACATCCATCTTCTCTAAATGAAAATCTTCAGTAGCCACAAGACTTAAAACAGTACGAATAGAAGTCATTTTAACAACAGGAGAAAATATCTCATCAAAATCAATTCCCTTTTTTTGTGCAAATCCTTTTATAACTAACCTAGCCTTTAATCTTTTCTTACCTCCTTCCTCTTCTTTCAACCTGTAAACCCACTTATTTTGTAAAGCCTTTTTACCCGCAGGCAACTTGCACAAATCCCATGTCTTATTTTTCAGAAAAGAGTCCATTTCATCTTTCACTGTAGACTCCCACTAAATCTTAGTATCCACCTACACAGCTTCATCATAACTTTCAGGTTCACCAGCATCAGTAAGTAAAATAGAATACAAAGAGGGAGAAAACCTTTGTGGAGGTCTAATTTGCCTTGTTGACCATCTAACATTTACTGGTGTGTGTGGTATTTGTTGTTACAGTTGTTACACATCATGAGGAATGGTTGGAACATCAGCTTTTGGAGTATCATCTAGCACTACATAATCATCTTCTTTCTGCTCATGTTGCTGCAACAAATCTTTGTACAACACTTTTTCATTGAATATGACATCCCAGCTTCTTATAATTTTATGATTTTCAAAATCCCAAAGCCTATAACCAAATTCATTAATGCCATATCCAACAAAGACACATTTCTTTAATTTAGCTTCTAGCTTGGTTCTATTTTCAGAGTTTATATGAGCAAAAGCTTCATAATTGAAGGTCTTGAGAAAAGAATAACTCACCTTCTTACCAGTCCATGCTTCCTCTAGAATACCACAGCCCAAAGGAGTAGAGGGACCTCTATTAATCAAATATACTGCAGTATTGACAGCCTCTACCCACATGTGTAAGTGTAACCTAGCATGCAACCTCATGCTCCTTGCACGCTTCATTATAGTCTTGTTCATGCATTCAGCCACTCCATTTTCCTGTGGAGTCCTTGGAACATTTTTCTATCTACGAATACCATTAGTGGAGAAATAATCTTCAAATTCATGACTAGAATACTCACCACCATTATCAGATCTGAGACATTTTAATTTCTTACCAATCTCATTTTCAACCAAGCATTTCCATTTCTTAAAAGTTTGAAATACATTAGATTTCTGTCTAAGGAAATAAACCCATACTTTTCTAGTTGCATCATCAATAAATGTAACATAATAATGAGAGCCACCAAGGGAAGATACCTAAGCCGGTCCCCATACATCTGTATGCACAAGCTCTAATTTCTCCTTTTTGTTTTCCTTCCCTGTCTTTACAAAACTCACTCTTTTTTGTTTTCCATACACACAACTTTCACAGAAATCCATATTCACACATTTCAGACCTGGTAAAACTTTCTTTGAATGAAGTACTTTCATACCTTTCTCACTCATGTTCCCAAGTCTATTGTGCCACAATGTTGTATCAGAATCTACAACAGTTATTTGTTCTCCCTGCTCAACTGCAGAAATTGTTCTTGAACATTCATTTTTCTCTAAAACAATCAAAGTAGAAGGAACAATATGACCTGTACAAAGATATAAGGTGCCTACTTTCACACCTTTTGCTACTACAAGGGAACCTTTTGAAACCTTCCAATTTTTATCATTAAAAGTAACTACACAACCCTCATCACCGAGTTGCCCTGCTGAAATTAAATTCCTACTTAGCTTTGGAACATGTCTTACCTCATGTAGTAGCCAATGATTCCCATTTTGCAACTTAATCTTAATTTTTCCCATTCCAATAATCTGATAGGGTTCATTATCCCCCAAATAAACAAGCCCAAAATCCCCTTAGACATAATCAATGAAATAACCTCTATGAGGTGAAGCATGAAATGAAGCACCAGAATCTAAAACGCATGAATCATCAACACTCTCCAAAGATAGAAGCAAAGCATCCTCTTCGGATTTGTTACTTACCACATTTACCTCCTTGTCTCCATCTGATTTATCTCCTTCATTTTTCTTTCGATTCCAGCAATCTTTCTTTTTGTGCCTTGGTTTCCCACAGTACCAGCAATCATTTGGTCCTCTCGATTGAGACCTCTTCCCCTTTGACTTTCCCCTTGATTTCCCATGATTTCCAAAGTTACTTCCTCTTTCAGTCGTTCTACCCCTGCTTTGTGCATTTAAAGCACTTCCTGATGTAGATCCACCTAAGGATTTCCTATGAGTTTCCTCACTTAAAATAACACCGATCACATCATCATATTTTAGGGTACTAGATCCAGGAAAAGAATTACTCACAGCCATTACCTTGTTTGAAGCGGAGGGCTTTTCATACAGTGTCACTAGGGTTTTCATCAAATCTTCTGTTGTCTTTGCTTTTGTAATATTAAATGTCACTGATGGTGCCAAGCATAACCGAATGCTTTCGAGTGCCCTTCTATCCAAGAGATCCCATTCAGCCTCTAACATAGTTCCTTGATTCTTGGCTTTGCCTTCCAACAGCTTCCATAAATCCTTCTGATATAGATAGTCTTCCATTTGCATCTTCCATAATTGGAAGTTTTTCCCATTAAACCTATCAACCCTCAGCTTACCCTCATCTGCCATTGCTCCCACTCAACTGTGAGACTCCCACTTAACTGTGAGACTTTCTTGCAGAGGATAACTGAAAGACAACCTCGCTCTGATACCACTTGTTAGGATAAACCATGGAAAAAAAATAAAAAACTACATGCAAATATAACCAATAACAGAAAATAATAGAACACAAGGCACCAAGATTTAACGTGGTTCACCCAATCCCTGGGCTACATCCACCAAACAACAAGTCTGATCTTATTACAATCTAGTGATTACAACCTAATTACAATCTGTAATCCCTTATAGCTCAATACTGCCACAAGAACCAATTTCGCATCACAACATAATGAAAAATACCCAACCCTAAGCCCTTTTATACAATTATTAAACTGCTTTAGGGTTATAACATGTCGGCCATATGTCGGCCATAATATGTCAGCTACCATGTCAGCCATGACCCAAAAAAAAAATTTTGGGGCGATGCCCCAAACCCCACTATTTATGAAGTATGTACAGTACTTTCCTGATCAGTCACCACAATCTAATAGAGGCTTTCCCTACTTCTGTAGCCCTTTGGTGTAAATAATTTTTCCTAATATTAGAAAAATAGTCACTACTTCCTGACATTACTTGTAGGGCTCTACTTACCACCTTTTCTAGGATGTACATTGTCTTTTGTCTCTTATTTCCTTTTGGCACCCAAGATGAAGCTAATGGTTGCTCCTCTTCTAACTCAATTTCTAATTGTGTATCTAGCTCAGGGGATTCTCTATTTACAATGGCTTCCTCTTCCTCTGGCTCATGAGGCTTCCTCTCCCTCTGGCTCATGAGGCATTTGTGACATAATGTGGTCAAACTTATCTATCATTCTTCTCAAGTTCTTAGGATATGGAATCTTTGAATAAAAACCTTTAAAATCAGGGTTGGTCCACTTCAAAGCCTCTTCTACTCTCCTTGTTTCCTCATATTTTCTTAATAGCTCATCTGCCTCCCCTGTTTCTACTATGTTGGCAATTAGTTCCTCTATAGGGATTAGCTTGCTTGGAGGAAGAATGTAACCCCTAATGGCCTTGACCTCATTGGTAATGTAATTGTAAGGGTCATACATCCTATAGGGCCCAGTAGCAAATTTGTACTAGCCTAAATACTCACTTAATTCCTCAAATGCATTTTTTCCTATTTCAAAATCTCCTACTTTAAAGGTTCTATAGACAAAAGTAGACTTATGCAAAGAGGGAGGGATCATTTCTTTATTCATCAATAAAAATTGCCAAAAGAATTCAATGATAGCCAATCTAGGGGGTAAATATTTAGGCAGAAGATGAGGAGGTTGTGGGCATGCAAACACTCTGATTAAAGTGCACTCCTTAAATGAAAAGATACTCCCCCAGTTATGATCTAATTTGGCTTTTTCATGTAAGAATGAGGGCCTAAGAATGGGCTTCAAAACATTTGGTGCCCTAAAGAAAGTATGATCTATTTGCCTCATAATAGCTAAACTAAACAAATTAAAAAACACAAGGGCATTTGAATAATAGAAATCCTTATGCCAAATACAAGTCCAGAGTTGCATAGGTAACTCACCAAATTCATCAAAATTTTGATCAATGAAGTCCCCACTGATGTATCCAATGTTGTTATATAGGATAAGTTGCATCAGTAGTGAATAATGGTGGAACTTGAAGTCTTTCAACTCTCCCTTCTTTGCATCACAAATTTGCATGTGTATATTGTCAATGATTGAAGCTACATTATCATACTCCTTATGGTGGAAAGGGTCTTGTAAATCACATGCCATCAGAAAAAGAGAACCATACACATGATCTTCTACACCATCACTTCCCAAACCTTATACAACCCATACATTGTGTTTTTTAAATAATTCTTAAACCTACTCAGAGGCAGAAAATCTCTGACCTTTTTTGGAATTAACCCTGCCTTTTTTACCCTGTAAGGAATATGTGGCAGCATAACATTGTTCACAAAATAGGTTTTATTCCTGTCAAACTTTCCCTACAAATCTACAATGTCAATAGGTACATCCATTTGTCCTGTTAATCCAAAGGCTTCAACAAAAGAAGTTTTGTCCAATGTGCATAATACACTCCCATTATGCCTATGGAATGTTCTAGTTACTGGATTTTAGGAATTCATTAGAGCCTTCAACAAATCAACATCAATGAATACTTCTAGAAATATCAATTTTGCCATGTTTCTGTTCCATGGGTTACATATTAGCACATTTTCTATTCTATTCTGATAGAAGTACATAAAAAGATCATAACCAGTCACTATAGGACATTCAGCATCTTGAACAAAAACATATGGGTCTCAAAAAATATGGTCATTTGCAAAAATTGCGTTCGATGATCCTTGGAGAATTTTCAACCAATCCTCAGCATGCTTATTTGGTTTCCTAATTCTTGTCTTCTTCTCGGTCTTAGCAAAAAATTTCTTCCTTTTTCCTTCAGGTGTCACCTCTACAACATCATCACCCTCATCTTCAACTTCAACTTCTTCTTCATGCATCTCGTCAACTTCTTTGTCAGCCATGTTCTCTTTGAATTATATTTTGACTTCTTCCACAATAACATAGAACACACAAAGCTCTACAATTTTCAAAATTTAGAATGGACCAGAAAATAAGCTTCTTTAGAGTGGCAAATACGATGAAATTCAATCAAATCTTTGATATTTTAATCATACAACTACCAACTTTTTAATAAATTCAGCATGCATGAGCTTTAAAACTGTTAATGCAAGTTGTCAGCAAGGTATATCAACTACAAATTTTGATCTGGGTGTATTTTTTAATGCTTTATTTTACTTGGCTATGGCGATTCTATCCTTTTTGCTTACTTGGCATGACACATCAGTAGCTTTCCTTTCAAAATTTGGTCTCCCATTCTTACGTTGAGTCAATCCTCCAATCTTTGTAACACTAGAAATGCCCTTGATGAATCTTTATGATCACTCAGAGATGCTTCAGCATACCCCAATTGTAAGAATGTAATGATGTCTTAGTACTCTATTGAAAATCCCTTTCATGTTCTTACAATGCCCTTTATCCTATATGGCCTTAAACCCTTTCACTTGATACTTCCATTTTTATGATTTAGGCTTTCATCGTATAAGTGTAAAACCATTATCTTAGACTTCTTCACCTTTTACACCTATACACAACCCTGTACACCGTAAGATCTCAAACCTTCTCAACTATGATCTTCACTATTAGGATTTAACCATTCCTTGTATGAGTATAAAAAAACCTTGTTAAGACTTTCTCTTTACCCTTTACACTCACATGTGCACGTATCAATGGAAACCCTAAAAAATTCTTCTATGTTGCTCCGCTTACTTCATTACCTGGGATATCATGAGACTTCAAAATTTACCTTCCACTCATATGCTCTTAGTTTCACCTGTAGCATCAAAATACCTATTAGATCTCTTTTGTTAATCCTTTAGGGCTTCATGGGTTAGCTTTACCTCGTATGCTAAGAGAGTCTTCTCAACTGACACCCCGCTCTTACATTTACCCTTTCTCGTGAAAGCGTGAAGCCCTTTCCTTTATTTCCTTCATTATTGACCATCTTACACTTATACGCTGAGACTAAACTCGTAACCATAGAGAAAGGATAAAACAACCCTTCACTCATATGCTTACCTTGCAAGCGTAAGGTCGTAATGACAAAATTGCCCTTTTCAAATATCAATGACCCAGGTTTGATCTTAGAAAATTAAAAAATAACATCATTGTTGATTTTGTGCACATGAAAAATTCATACCTTAAGTTATATGCCACACAGGCTATGCCCATCTAATGTGGATGTTGTGTATCCATTGGATTCACTTGTACCAAGGCCCATCTGACAATTCAACAGGTCCCACTCGATGCTTTTACTGCTAGAATAGAGCTTTACAGTTGTCTACGAGCTCAAAAATGTATGCACATAAACACATTTGAACCTTACTTTCATTCTTATGGAAACCTTTTACTAGTAGAATCATAAAACTTTTCATGCACCCATTCAAATCAAGCTTTACACCATGCCAAGGTACGACACCCTTATGCTATCCATTGAAATGTATATGTGTAAGTCATAACTCAAAACCTCTCCACCCTTTTGCTCAAACTGCTTACTCATAACCCCATAATAAGATCTTTCAAAGTGCAATAAACCTTTACGCTTCTTCACTTTAAGACCATTCGTATGATCAGGAAGCCTCTTGACACACCATTCTGCTATTATGAAAAACAAAAGTGTATCCCCATAGAATATGAAATCCTTTACGTTGTTACACTACATTATGAAACGCGACCACGGAAACAAAAAAAAATGGTGCTCTGCTCTTATGTGAAACCCTACACCATAAGACTATAAAGGATAAAATTTAAGCACTTCACAAACCCTTTTCAAAAAATTGAAAGGAAACCTAGGGTTTTTCATACTTAGGGCATTTTAATGGTTGTGTTAAGGGACAAACCTTGAGAATTTAATAGAGTTTGATAGCACATGAAATAGAGCATGACTAGGGAAACCTAAAATTTTAATAACAAATGAGGAATGAAGACCCTAATCTACTTAATTCAAAGACCTAAATGATTTTTCTCCCAAATTTTCAAAAATTTTCTATACTGTGAAAAATTAGACCAATAGGACCATCTGGCGCTAAAATGATAGTAGGGATAACTCAATGCTTGATTTTGATTTCAGTCAGCTCCAAGATCTCAATAGATCAATTTGATGGATTGGTTGTTTGAAAATAATTTTTTTTTTAGCCGAACCCACTTTGGGGTCTAACTAAATTACATCAGATTGACAAAAACACTGTAAGGTTTTATGATGTTCTAAAGGGAAATTTATAATGGTGACAATCTTTAAAGATAGAGTGATTGTGAACCAATCATCATTTAAGAATTAGAAATCCAACCTTCATTTGGATTATTGACCTCAAGACTAAAGGAAAAGAGCACACTAGATGTTGTAAAAGAATCTGGTGGGGGAAATAAGGTGAATAGAAGACAATAAATGCATTTGAAAAAACTACTTGAGCTAGTCTTGAAAACATCAAACATGACAGTCGGTAGGATTAGAACTCAAATTTTTAGGTCATTGCATTGGAGCCATCTGACTCGGTCAAATAGAAAATGCAATTTTTAGTTGTCATAGATGTTCTTACTGCAACAAGATTAGGATCAATAAAGAAGATGATTTTGTCAATACTGGCACAATACTGGGGTGAAAAAAGTAAGTAACAAGCATGTAGAAGAGACATTATGTAAACTACCTATTAATGGTTGTGAAATAGGAAATTCAAATCAAGGAATAGTGGAAACTGATTCAAAAAGGAAGAACTATGATCAGAAAGTTGTGCCATCCTCAAATGTGATCACTACTCATTGTCGCAATGTACTTCATGACATTATATTGGCAAAAACATTTGCCTAGCTTTGTAACTTGATTCATGGTAGCATTTCTGGATCTAGGACACATAAGGTTTTGATTCCTGGCTTATAGAATTGAGAATGAATGCTAGAACTTATGGCATGTCACCTGCACTATTTGATTCAAATATCCAATAGAACTAGAAAAGATTGCAAGAAATTGGGTAGGAGATGATCCAACTTGTAGATAATTTTGCACTTCATTCAGAGGATTCATATGAAAAGAGTGATCTATTTTCTTTGGAAGAGATGGATTGAACTGATTGTTCTAATTTAGTGGTTGTTCTAGCTAGCATAGGTCAACTCAAGTCTCTCTATTATTTGGAGTTGGGGGGATGTTCTTAGTTGCTTCCATTGCCTGAAAGCTTTAGGGACTTGTCTTGCTTCGAGACGTTGGACTTAAGGTCTTGCAAAAAGCTTGACAGGCTTCCAAATAGCTTCTACAAGCTTATTTCTTTGTCTCACCTTCAATTGCAAGGTTGTTTGGAGCTGAAGGTGCTTACCAGTAAATGAGGCAGGTTTCCAGAGTTGGCAAGTTTACTATTTACTATGGGAAAAGAAAATATCATTAATTGTGTCCAGCAAGGGGCAAGAAAAGCCAAAGCCATAGTCAAGATATGCACATAGATATAGAAAGAATTCCCATGTCAAGGTAGGCAACATCATAAAAGACAAAGCCCTACAACCAATGCGAAAAAGAACACCCCATGCTAAAGAAGAGGGGTCCCTCACCGCTATGAATGGCTAAGAAGCAAGGAAGAAAACTAAAGCCATTTTAAGGAGAAACTCACACATCTTAAATGGTCCCATGCAAGAGCAACTAACAAAAGAAATCTGCATTCACGTAAGAGAGAAAATTAAAGAGCAGCATGTGTACATAATAAGACAAGACTCACACAACGCCAAGTCAAAGGCACTACGAGCATCCTAAAGAACTTGTAGAGGGAGGAAGTCATATGAATAGGGGGCACCCAAAGGAGAAGAAGATTTGAGAATTAATGCAAATCAAAAACATGGAACTCTACACCAAAAAAGAAGAGCAGAATGAGACAAAAGGGCCACCCATTTAAAATTGAAGGAAGTTGTAAGGAGGGCTCAAAGATCGCAGAATGGTGTTCAGTAGGATTTTAAGTTGGAATGCTAAATCCCACATTGGCTGGGGTATAATAATTTGAAATGTATAAATATGGTTCAACACAAATGCGTAGTGTCTTTAAAACACTCTTCTTTGTGGATGTGGCTTAGTTTGTGGAGGGGCCTGCCAGTCCAGCTAGTTGAAAGGGAAACAGGTCAACAAATTTTAATGATCAATGCTAGGAAGAAACTACCACGTGGAAGTGTGTTGTAAGAGCAGGAGGTGGGATATGAAGGCTTCACATGCTCATGCCAAATGTATAAGCAAAGGATGAGATGTTAAGTCTTCCTGATGCTACAGGAAAGCAAGCTATCCACGAGGTCATACAAGAATTTTAAAACACTTCCAGTGCTATGAGGTTCATTTGATTCACCATGAGAACGTAAAGTTGTATGCACATAAAGGAGAATTTGAGGGGTCCTGGGGTTACCAGATGAGTTCAAATGTAAGAGAAAAAGGCATATCTTTAAAGGGCCCCGATGCTACGAGAAGCCAGATTAATTGATTAAAAGATTAATATATTAATGTGAATGTGTTCCCACATAAACATAAAGGAAGATTTCAAGGTTTATAGTGCTACGCTTACAAGATAAAGAAATTTAAATATTTCAAATGGTTTAAATGTAGGGGCCCGCTTAGATAATTGACAAACCAAAAATGGTCGAGCAGCAAGGGAAATAAGGAGAAAATGAAAAATAATATGAAGTCAAAATTCATAAAGCTTATCAATGCATAATTTTTTTAAAATGGAAGGTTTTAAATGAATTATAGTTTTAACTATATAAATTTTAAATTTTTCATTTGAATACCTTTTCATTGTCCAAGAGTCTATTTTTCAAACTGCTACCAGAGGGGCAAATTTTGTCTAGAATAGGCACTATAGTATACCATTGGAACTGGGAGAAGCTAATTTTTTAAAATTTGAGGTCAGATAATGTACAAGTCTCCACCGGTTTGAGCTATAAGAAATTTTGTGTTTTTTGGGGCTTTCTCAGTGGAATGAGAAAAATTCATCATGGGATGTTAAAATTAGTTTAGATGCAGATATAAAGTATTTTTGAAGCCTGAATGTAGAAAAAACAAGTTTGAAAAGATTATATTGCATCTTTGAAGTCATTTAACTAATTTTTTGCTTTGGTTTTTAGTTCTAGATCAGGAATCAAAATCAGCTACTTGTTTAATCAAATATCTCAGATATTTTATGCTTGTAGAGGCCTAATGATGAAGAATTGATTCACCAATTGAGGGGAGATATTAGAGAGATGTTTTTAACGTATTGAGAAGGTTTTCAAACTAGACAAATATCATGTTTTGATTAGATCCAAGAATCAACTCTTCTCCTATATCTTTCTTTTCTTTCTCTATTGTAAAGGGTTTTTGCAGTTGGGTTCCAGTCTTTGGAGAAAAACCAATCATTGTTGTAATACCATGTTTTGGATCTAGTTTTGACGTGTTCCCATACTGTGATACCACATTTCTTTCAGCAATTTCTTCTTGTATAAATAATAGTAGGAAGATAAATACAACTAGTTTTGATATATTTGGTATTTTTCATGTTTTGATTTCATGCATTTGATTGTATTGTTTCAAGGAAATGAATACAAAAGAGAAAGGATTTCATTAGTTTCATTTTGATTCTCATCTCCCATCTCAGTAATCTTCAATATTTTATGATTTTTGAACAAAGAGCCTAGGTCATAATTGCAATCCCTTAAGGCTTTATGTTGTTTCATTGTTGCATATTGATGCAAGCGCATCTCATTACTAAATCATTTCAAAGGTCCAAGATTCTCCATATATTTTAAATGGTCAATTTTAATAATTTAGGATTATGTCTTAGTGGATAGAATTAGGTGTTTTATTAAATAAATGTTATATTTTTTAGTGGGATATGTTAGAGAGTTAGAGGAAAGGGTTAATGATGTTAGTGTCAGTTTTAGAAAGGATAAAATTAGTAATAGAAATGCCATGTGGTCAATAATTAAAAGAATCTCATTAGAAAGTTGGTGGCAATTTTAAGAGTGTTCATAATGACGAAAAAATGGCTATGGAATAAAAGAAACCATTTCATATTCCTTCTATTTGGAGGAAAGTCGGTTTTCTTTAAAAAGCCAATCCTATTCTTAGCAGTTACAAGAATATCCATGATTGCTGCATGGTATTGATGGTAAAGCATCCTTCAGATTCCTATTCTTAGCAGTTACAAGAATATCCATCATTGCTGCATGGTATTGATGGTAAAGCATCTTTTAGATTCCTATTCTTAGCAGTTACAAGAATATCCATCATTGCTGCATGGTATTGATGGTAAAGCATCTTTCAGATTCCTATTCTTAGATGGAAAAGAAAGCGTTTTTATTACTACTGGACAACAAGGCCAGTCAGACTTTGGTTATTAAAAAGCCAATCTTTTATGTAAAAAAAAATGATTCGAACTTGGGGAGGAATGGGAAGTTTTATGTCTCCTTTGGTCTCCTGTGTTTTTTTTTCAAGATTATGGTTCTACTGTTATGCTTCATATATTTCTCATGGCAATCAGTTTAGGGAATAACAATTATACAAAAATGTACTCTGATGCGGGGTCAATATCTCAGGTTTGAACCGTTGGATTTCTCTCAAATTTTTATATGTTGTTTGAAACCTAGTTATGGAAAATATCAATGGTTGGATTGAGTAAATATTTTTTGGTTCAAAAGTTATTCATGTCTGAGTGCAGGTCTATCCGAAGGCAGCAAGAAGATATTTTGGGGGATTTTATTTTCAAAGTTTTGTTTATTGAATCTGATTTTAGTGTGTGATCCTGAAGGTTGTAGATGCCCCTTGAAGTAACTCAGTTGAGTGACTGATTCCTCCTGAGTTATCCAAGGTGTGGCTTTGCATCACCTATAACTCAAGGGGTTATGTAAATGCTTCAAGGAATCAACAAGTTTGTAAGTTTATTGAGAAGGATATCATGTAAGAATGAGGTTTAGATTGAACATGGGTGTCTATTTACAAGTTGAATGGATAGATCATATATCTGAATATATGAATAAGTATCAAGTATCTATATGTATGTGATTAATTCATGGAATTGCCCAATAGATAAGGCACTGATCATTTATAGGATCACTTGTTCATGCTGATTCATATTAGAGGTTTTGTTGAATTCAACATTATTAATCAAACTCAATTCAGTTTTTCATATGTTGAAGAGCTAAAAAGTATAACCCTCACTTAGCTTGTGAATATCATAGTATTACAATTTGCTACTATAGATCTATGTCATTTCATGAGTCATTAGGAGATATAAGGGGTTTTCATCTATAGTAAATAGGTTTAGATTTATGTTTAAATTGCACTGGTACCATACATTAGAACTTCAAGGTTAACCTGCCTAGGTCTTGCAAAGCTTGAAGTGAAGAAGGGTCAAGCCTTATAGTTGGCCTAGTGTTTGAATTGATGTGTTAAAGACGGGAGTTAGCTGCCCCTAGATGTGTCATATTATCATTGGGGTAATTTGAAACTGGTAACGTTTTCAAACACTAACAAAATGGCAACTCTATTGGGGATGTATTGAATCTACATGACAAACAAACCTTGATCACTTGAACAAGATTCAATATAGTAGAAGTGTGTGAAAAATTGTAGCAATAAGTTATCTAAAGTGTTTTCCATTTTTCTTACTTAAATGTCTTGCACCCCAGTTAAGTTTTATCTGTTATAGCA
The DNA here is from genome assembly GCA_028749045.1 of Cupressus sempervirens. Lineage (NCBI taxonomy): Eukaryota > Viridiplantae > Streptophyta > Pinopsida > Cupressales > Cupressaceae > Cupressus > Cupressus sempervirens. Next base: position 143,303,485 of record CM053787.1, read on the forward strand.
GTATTTTCAAGGTTGAATATAGATTGTGTTGCTAGGAGTGCACATCTTCGGTCATGTCAAGCTGTTGTTGTTTTCCAAATACTGTTGTAATTTAGAGTTAGAATTGCTGAAAAAGGGTTTCTCTCTTTACAGTGTTTAAAATTTTTGCAAAATTTTACAAGTTGGAATTCTAGTTTAGATTTGTCATGTTATAAATCATATGTTTTAAATCTTTCTCACAATTGTGAGTGGTGACTCTCTCTAAAGGATCTATGTACCAATGTAGATCAGTTATGTATTAATGCTTTCAAAGAGTTTTCAGTTGAACTGGGCAAATCTGAAAGTTGTGTCAAATTTTTAAAACAAGAAGAGAGAGTATATGAATTTTTGACCAATAAGTTTTGAAGTGTTGTTTAATATGCTATCATAAGAATTTGAAATGATAAGAAATAAATCACAACTATGATTTCATTTAGTTCTCCTCAAGGAGATGGTGACTCTACAAAGGATTCGATCAGTGGTGTGAGGAGTTGAGATCAGCACCAGGCCAATCAGCAGATCAATGCTTTCATGCAGCAACACTAAAGGTATTTTATATTTTCATGTGATTCATGTTCCATGAAAGTGAGTTATACACATGTGTTCTCTGTCAACTGAAGTTTTAGCACTAAGAGGAGGAGAATAGTGTAATAGCTTTCATACACTTCCTTGGATCAAGTTTCAGTTGTGTTTTTAAAGTTGTGAAGTGTATTTCAAAAGTGATTCATGGGTAGAAGGGTATAGATCTGCTGCAAATGACAAAATAGAATTATGGGTGAATGAGTTTCATTTTTTTTAAGGATGTCAAGTTTCATTTCACCTAATATGCAGCTAGTTACTGAAATGCCTAGATCCATTTCTACCAAGTGATATATGCCATTATGTTTTAATGGTATTCATGGTTTCCCAAATGTCATTCCTAATGATGTTAGGAATTTTTTTCCTAAGTTTACTGGGAACCATCTTGTTTCAGCTAGTCATCATGTTGAATTGTTCATTGATTTAATGGGTGACTATGAGATTGCTCATGAGGATGTGCACATGAAGTTATTTGTTCAAACTTTGGAAGGTGATGCTAGAAATTGATTTTCTTTTTTACCAGCACGTTCTATTTCATCATGGGGTGAATTGCATTCAGCCTTCATGGAGCAATTTGGAGAATGGGTAAGCATATTTGATTCTTATGACAAGTTTTTGAAGATTCACATTCAGAGTGATGAACTTGTCCCTTAATTTAACATCAAATCTGTAAGAGTTTTGAATGAAATCCCTGAGAGTTATAGAGCTAATGATCAAATGTGTTTAGTTGTATATTTTGATGCATTTGACAAGAAAATGAATTATCTACTAAGGGATAAAGAACCATAGACATTATATCAAGATTTTATGACCGCTAGGGATATTGAGAATAAAATGAAGTATGGATTGATTAGAGGTCATTTTGCTATGAATGATTGCTGGTATAATGGTCATGAAAGAAAATTTGAACATGGTGTTGATGCTTCAGTTTCAAATAAGCATATCAATAACCCTGTTGTAGGTTTTAATCAAGTGGAAAATTCAAATCAGAATATGTGTATAAGTAAGGTTAGTTTGGTTACAAATAAAGACACACATGTTCATGATGTTATAGCAATAAGATATATTTTAGACTTTGATAAGGATCAGCATTGTGGTGATTTTATGGATCAAGGTTTAGTTATAGCAGTAAGTTCTTTTCATGATAATTATATGTATGATGATGTAACTAATGCTTCAAATTTTGAGGATGTTGCACCTAAATCTCAGTCTTATGTAAGTGAGAAGGCTGGAAGTTATCTCTTTGATCATGAACTTTATATTGTTGATCTGATATGTCATGGAGAGATAATACAAGATGGAGAATATGAATCACACTTATCTCAGTCATAGTCAGAAGAATAGAGTGCACATATTTCTAATGTTTCAACAATAGATGGTAAGATGGATTCACTTGATCAGTTGAATATGCAAGAAATGTATTATCTTATTCATAGATTACATCATGTTGAGAATATTATTAAATCTAAAGTTGAAAGACAGTCATCTCAATATGACTATGAAGAAGTTGAAAGTCATCTTTCAAGTGATGATAATGAAGTTGTTGATTCAATGTATTGTGAAGAAGCATCATGTGAAGACAATGGTGAGAGTTTTGGCTCCAATCGAGAAGAGGAAAGTGATAGTGCATATTCATCTTCACATGAATCATATGCAAATTGGGAAGAAGAAAGCGATGATGGGAGTGAGTATTCTTATGTCAATAAAGGTATGAGTTCCATTTCTAAATCTGAAAGTGAAGTTTCATTTCATAGTTATACAAGTTAGCTAGATGTTGAAAGTTGTGAAGAGTTGTCTACACAATACGAGGATAAAGAAATTTTTTATAAGGATGGATTAGCTAATTGTGTAGATGAGTGTCTTAAGGATGCGTATAGTGATGATCAATATATGAGTGATCCTAAGATTAATGCATCAGCACCTATTGGTAAGATAAATGATTATTTTCTTGCAAGACATTTGAATAACCTAAATGAAGACAATGAAAGTAACCTTCATTTATATTCCACATGCTTCATTGATGAAGTAGAAAGTGAGTCTGCATGTAGTCCATATTTTTCTTCACATGTTGAAAGTCTCCATGAAGACAAAATGGGTAATGGTTTTAAAGTGTATACTAATGCTTTGTATGATGAAAATCCTAATGATGATCAACCCATTTTTTGTCAAAATGTTCAAAAAGGATCACTACATGGAGTTATCAACCCGCTGTTTGAAGAAGACATGGAAGGTTCGGATTTAGTGGAGACTGAGTTTAATGTTGATACTTTATCCTATTGCTGTGAGGGATTAGACTTTTCTTATTCTGAGTTTGATAGCAAAAATGATGATGATGTTGCATCTAATGAGATGGATGACAAGGTGTTTGATGAATTTATTAGTGAAAATCAGCATGCACCTTGTACTAAATTTTATGATGAACTTTCTAATGCAAAGACTAATCTGTTTGCTGATTCTGAAGAACCATTTGAAGATTATGGATTAGTTTCAGATTCTAACATTGATGATATATGTGAGTACAAATCAGAGTGTTCATTTGAGTACAATCTGGCTATGCATAAGGGTACACATTTTCAAGGTATGTGTGATCCCCTTCCCCATGTTGAGTATGTTGCCTTTATATTTGAGACTAATAGTGTACATGATTCATTTGATAAAGAAGAGTTTTAGTTTTAGTTTGATAGTTATAAGCATGCTGATCAGAACTTTCATGATGTGTGAATTGTGGAGAATGAAGCAAGTTTTTGTATGCATTGTGAAAGTCAAGGTCTAGATTTAGTTTTAATGAATGAGTTGTTTTAGAATATTGATCTGATTGGAAAGACTGATATGAATAATGTTTCCAACTTATCTCATGCATTCTTAGATGAGAATCAATTTTTTGACAGAAGTAAATAATTTTGTTGAAGTTTGGTGCCCCGAGGCCATCGCTTCTACATAACAGTTGAGTAGTTTTCTTGCTTTCAATGAAGTTGTTCGAGAGGAAGTTTTGTTGTTTTAGGTGTGTGGTCTACTTCTCCCAGATATCTAAATCCTTGCCATGCATATAAGGGACATGCATCCTCAGACAAAGCCACTATTGGCGCTCAAAATTGTAGTCCAAATTTTGAGCACTTTTGAGAAAATTGAGCCCCATAAATGCTTTTTGATGTGGTTGTACCTAGCTGTAATTTTGAGCCTCATGAGGTGTTTAATGTTTCTAACACCCTCTATTTAGTATTTTTATGTGTTCCATAATGATAACCTGTGATTCCAAGTCATTCTATGAAGTCTTGTTTTGAGCAAATTCCAAATCTGCATTTTCACGTAAGTGTCAAATAATGACAAGAAGTTGTGTTCGCATCTAAATATCTTGTACCTAGTAATGTTTCATGACATGCCACTTTGGGAGTGTTTAGTGTCCATACCTAAGAGCCTATGTTTCAAATTTTGAGTCATTTTGAGTCTGTTTGACTAGGTTTTGAATCCCTCAAAGTTGGTAGTTTATTATTGTCATGCTGATGCAATTAGTTTAGAATTCTGGGAAGCCCTGTTTGACCTATAATAACTTTTGACCCAGTTGGCCAAAATGCTAAAATTCCTTTGCATTGAATTTTAGATGTTAGAGACCTATTATGTTTCAAGTTTCAGCTTATGACGAATCCATTTGATCAGTTTTCAAATGCGATTCCAAACACAATTTTTATCTTTTTACTAGTGTCAGCATTTGCAAATTTGTCGAAAACCCTATTCATGATGTCATGTCATGAAATCTATGATAGATGAGATTGAATGGATTGTGCCACTGTGTTTTCCTCTGAAAATACTTAAAGTGTGCCAATTTTCAAATCTTAACAAATCCATTTGCACACTTTTCTAGGTCAATTCTATTTGTAAAAACCACTTTTCTGACATTGTTTCCAGTCTACAAATTTGAGTAGCCCACTTTAACCGCTCGCCATTTGCACCTTGTTATTCATCATGAGCCCAAAATGAAGCTCCATATTCTCCTCATGATAGTAAACCAATGCCTTAGTTTTCATTTCTCCATGTGCTCATTTGCCTAGTTTTTGAAGCCAATTCCAAATGTAGTTTAGCATTTTCTAACATGTTTTCGTGCAGATGATTTTAAGAAGGCAAATTTGATGGTCAATATCGTTTGACCTCGAATTCATCATGAGACGAGATTCAACAAGGTAGGAGTTTGTGGAACAGAGAATTAGTGTGTTCAATCTCAAGGCCTAGTCAGGTGTTTAGATCAATTTTTAAGGCCAGTCAAAGGACCATCTAGCACTAAAATGATGGTTGGCAATAAATGGTAAAATGAGTTTTTAAGGATAACTCAATGCTTGATTTCAATTTCAGTCAGCTCAAAGATCTCAGTAGATCAATTTGATGGATCGGTTGTTTGAAAATGTTTTTTTTTTTAGCCGGACCCACTTTGGGTTTCGACTAAATTACATCAGATTGACAAAAACACTATGAGGTTTTATGATGTTCTAAAGGGAAATTTATAATGATGATGATCTTTAAAGATAGAGTGATTGTGCACCAATCATCATTTAAGAATCAGAAATCTAGCCTTCATTTGGATTTTTGACCTCAAGATTAAAGGAAAAGAGCACACCAGATATTATAAAAGAATTTGGTGGGGGAAATAAGGTGAATAGAAGACAATATATGCATTTGAAAAAACTACTTGAGCTGGTCTTGAAAATAGCAAACATGACAATTAGCAGGATTAGAACTCAACTTTTAAGTTCATTGCAACGGAGCCATCTGACTGGGTCAAACAGAAGCTGCAACCTTTAGTTGTCATAGATGTTCTTACTACAACTAGATTGGGATCAGTAAAGGAAATGATTTTTTCAATACTAGCACAATACCAGGGTGAAAAAGTAAGTAACAAGCATACAGAAGAGGCATTATCTAAACTACCGATTAATGGTTGTGAAATAGGAAATTCAGATCAAGGAATAGTGGAAACTGATTCAAAAGGGAAGAACTCTGATCAAAAAGTTGTGCCATCCTCAGATGTGATCACTACTCATTGTCACAATGTACTTCATGACATTATATTAGCAGAAACATTTGCCCATCTTTGTAACTTGATTCATGGTAGCATTGTTGGATCTAGGACACATAGGGTTTTGATTTCTGGCTTATAGAATTGAGAATGAATGTTGGAACTTATGGCATGTCACTTGCACTATTTGATTAAAATATCTAATAGAACTAGAAAAGATTGCAAGAAATTGGGCAAGAGATGATCCAACTTGTAGATAATTTTGCACTTCATTCATAGGATTCATATGAAAAGAGTGATCTTTTTTCTTTGGAAGAGATGGATTGAACTGATTGTTCTAATTTAGTGGTCGTTCGAACTAGCATAGGTCAACTCAAGTCTCTCTATTATTTGTAGTTGGGGGGATGTTCTTAGTTGCTTCCATTGCTTGAAAGCTTTGGGGACTTGTCTTGCTTGGAAACATTGGACTTAAGGTCTTGCAAAAAGCTCGACAAGCTTCCAAATAGCTTCTACAAACTTATTTCTTTGTCTCATCTGCAGTTGCAAGGTTGTTTGGTGCTAAAGGTGCTTGCCAATAAAGGAGGTAGGTTTTTAGAGTTTGCAATTTTACTATTTACTATGGGAAAAGAAAATATCATCAATTGTGTCCAACAGGGGGCAAGAAAAGCCAAAGCCGTAGTCAAGATATGCACATAGATATAGAAAGAATGCCCATGTCAAGGTAGGCAACATCATAAAAGACAAAGCCCTACAACCAATGCAAAAAGAACACCCCACGCTAAAGAAGAGGGGTCCCTCACCACTGTGAATGACTAAGATGCAAGGAAGACAACTGAAACCATTTTAAGGAGACCTTGCGCAAGTTGAAAGCAGCTGGCCAGAGAAACTGATGCCTTTTAAATGGTCCCATGCAGGAGTAGCTAACAAAAGCAATCTGCATTCACGTAAGAGACAGAATTAAAGAGCAACATGTGCACATAATAAGACAAGACTCACATAGCGCCAAGTCAAAGGCACTACAAGCATGCTAGAGAACTTGCAGATGGAGGAAGCCGTATAAACAGGGGATGCCCAAAGGAGAAGAAGATTTGAGAATTAATGCAAATCAAAAACATGGAACTCCACACCCAAAAAGAAGAGCAGAACGAGACAAAAGGGCTGCCCATTTGAAATTGAAGGAAGCCATAAGGAGGGCTCAGAGATTGCAGAATGGTGTTCAGTAGGGTTTTAAGTTGGAATGCTAAATCCCACATTGGCTGGGATATAATAATTTGAAATGTGTAAATATCATTCCACACAAATGTGTAGTGTCTTTAAGACATGCTTCTTTGTGGATGTCACTTAGTGCATGGGGAGGCCCACCAATCTAGCTAGTTGAAAGGGAAAAACGGGTCAACAAATTTTAATGATCAATGCCAAGAAGAAAGTGCCACATGGCAGTGCACTGTAAGAGCGAGAGGTGGGATATGAAGGCTTTAAGTGCTCATGCCAAACGTATAAGTGGAGGATGAGATGTTAAGTCTTCCCGATGCTACAGGAAAGAAAACTACCCACAAGGTCGTCAAAGAATTTTAAAACACTTCTAGTGCTATGAGGTTCATCTAATTCACCATGAGAATGTAAAGGCGTATGCACGTAAAGGAGAATTTGAGGGGTCCTGAGGTTACAGGATGAGTTCAAACGTAAGAGCGGAAGGCATATCTTCAAGGGGCCCTGATGCTATGGGAAGCTAGATTAATTGATTAAAAGATTAATATATTAATGTGAATGTGTTCCCATATAAATGTAAAGGAAGATTTCAAGGTTCACGGTGCTACACTTACAGGATAAAGAAATTTGAATATTTCAAATGGTTTAAGTGTAGGGGCTTAGACAATTGACAAACCAAAAATGGACAAGTGGCAAGGGAAATAAGGAGAAAATAAAAAATAATATGAAGTAAAAATGCAATGGAAAATTTTTAATGAATTTCAATAGTTTTATATAGTTTTATCTATATAAATTTTAAATTTTTCATTTTAATACATGTTCATAGTTTAGGAGCCTATTTTTCAAACTACTACTAAAGGGGCAAATTTTGTCCGAAATAGGCACTATAGTATACTGTTGGAACTAGGAGAAGATGAATTTTTTGAATTTGAGGTCAGATTATGCATAGGTCTCCACTGGTTCGAGCTATAAGCAGTTTTGTGTTTTCTGGGGCTTTCTCAATGGAATGAGCAAAATTCATCATGGGATGTTAAAATCAATTTAGATGCAGATATAAAGTCATTTTGAAGCCTAAATGTAGAAAAAACAAGTTTGACAAGATTATATTGCATCTTTGAAGTCATTTAACTAATTTTTTGCTTTGGTTTTTAGTTCCAGATCAGGAATCAAAATTAGTTACTTGTTCAATTAGATATCTCAGATATTTTGTGCTTGTAGAAGCCTAATGATGAAGATTTGATTCACCAGTTGAGGGGAGAGATTAGAGAGCTATTTTTAACCTGTTGAGAAGGTTTTCAAATTGGACAGATGTCATGTTTTGATCAGATCCAAGAATCAACTCTTTTCCTATATCTTTCTTTTCTTTCTCTATTATAAGGGGTTTTTGCAGTTGGGTTCCAATCTTTGGAGAAAAACCAATCATTGTTGTAATACCATGTCTTGGATCTAGTTTTGATGTGTTCCCATACTGTGATACCACATTTCTTTTAGCAATTTCTTCTTGTATGAACAACAGTAGGAAGATATACAACTAGTTCTGATATATTTGGTATTTTTCATGTTTTGATTTCATGCATTTGATTGTATTGTTTCAAGGAAATGAATACAAAAGAGCAAGGATTTCATTAGTTTCATTTTGATTCTCATGTCCCATCTCAATAATCTTCAATGTTTTATGATCTTTGAACAAAGAGCCTAGGTCATAGTTGCAGTCCCTTAAGGCTATATGTTGTTTCATTATTGCCTGTAACTCAAGGGGTTATGTAAATGCTTCAAGGAGTCAACAAGGTTGTAAGTTTATCGAGAAGGATATCATGTAAGAATGAGGTTCAAATTGAACATGGGTGTCTATTTACAAGTTGAATTTGTATATCTGAATATATGAATAAGTATCAGGTATCTAAATGTATGTGATTAATTCATGGAATTTACCAATAGATAAGACACTGATCATTTCCAAGATCACTTGTTCATGCCGCTACATATTAGGGGTTTTTTTTAATTCAACATTATTAATCAAACTCAATTCAGTTTTTCATATGTCGAAGAGCTAAAAAGTATAACCCTCACTCAGCTTGTGAATATCACAGTATTGCAATTTGCTACTATAGATCTATGTCATTTCATGAGTCATTAGGAGATATAAGGGGTTTTCATCTGCAGTAAATAGGTTCAGATTTATGTTTAAATTGCACTGGTACCACACATTAGAACCTCAAGGTTAACCCGCCTAGGTCTTGCAGAGCCTAAAGTGAAGACGGGTCAAGCCTTATAGTTGGACAGATGTTTGAATTGATGTGTTAAAGATGGGAGTTAGCTTCCCCTAGATGTATCATATTCTCATTGGAGTAATTGGAAATCGGTAACATTTTCAAACACCAAAAGGTTTGATAGTTTTATTGTGGATAGAAACAATGATAAAGTTATTACAAAGAGCTTTAGAAGTAAAAACTCATTGTTCAAACTCTCTTTATGGCTTCATAAAATCAAGATTAGAAACCTTATACTCTCCAATAAAGGTAGGAGTAAAATCCAAGGTTCCTTAATCATCACTAGGAAGAGCATTAGAGGAAGAAGGATTACTATTCAAAATAGGAGTAGCGTAGTTTTGAATATTCAGACAAGGATTTGGTGCATCATCTGCATGAAGTGTATACATTTTTTTGCTATTTTTAAACTTGACTTTACGGTGAAGGGTGGAAGGAATAGCATGCATCTCATGCAACCAAGATCTACCCAAAATAAGGATATAATTGAGAGGTCTAGGCATAACATGAATAGTTGTATTTAGGATGATCATGCCTACTTTGATAGGTAAGGTAATGATTCCCAAAGTTCTCTTAGAAATGTTATCCTAACCACATATAGGAACATTATCAGGTTGAATAGTTGAAAGATCAACTTGATTTTCTTTGAGCATGTCCAAGCTACAAATATTAAGCCCAAATCCATTATCAATCAAGGTCCTACAAATGCTACTTTTAGTGATAGTAACAACCACCACAAGAGCATCATATTGATTTTGAACTTCTTTAGAAGGTAAATCCTTTTGAGTAAATAAAATGTTAGGAACACTTGGGGTAATATGCATGCATTGTAAGAAGTTATTGATGTTCTCTTGATTAGAAGGTGGAGTGGGAAGAGTTTCTAGAGATTTTTTCAAGGCTTCATAGTAGGTAGATGAAGTTTGAAGAAGCTCCCATAAAGAAATCCTAGTAGCTGTATTTTGCAATTGGTTTATCAAATCATACTCCTTTCTAGGAAGATGAGGTGGAGGAGGAAGGATGGGTTTAGAAGGTTGCAATGAAGTATAAACCATCGAATTAGGTTGAAGGTTACTCCTTGTATGATATGTGTGAGCTATAGAATCTTGGCCACTGAAAGACTCTAAAGACTCCATAGATTTACCTTTGATAGTAATGTGAGGACAAACTTTGATAGTCAACAAAGGTTCTAGATAAATCATGTTAGTCATCTGAACACTAGAAAAAAATTCATAAGCAGGAAGCAAAGAAGACATCCTAGGAGAAGATGAGATAGAATCTTGATTCTCCATAAGATCATCACTAAGAGGGAGAGCATTAAGGGAAGTCATATCATTCTCTACTAATGCCTCATCACTAGAAAGAATCTCAAATGAAGGTAAAGCATTTATAATGTCATCTTCTTTAACTAAAATGTTTATATAAGGAGAGTGTGTTTTAGAAAAAGAGTTATCATTATGTATGAATATGTCATCCATTAATAAATTACCCTCTTGTATCAAAGCTTCTTTGTAAGGAGGGGATAAATCAATGTAATTATCCAAGGGTTCATCCCAAAAAGTAGATTCAATCATAATGGCTTCGTGAGGAAGATGGTAATCAACATCCAAATCCAAAGGTTCATACTAAATAGGAGGATTATCATCCCTATCAATAAAGCACATTGTAGGAGCATCATAATTCACTAAACCTTGATCTTGAAAGGGGGAAGAAGGCAATTTATACTCTAAAGTAGGCTCATAGAAAAGACATGTATTAGGAGAAGAATCAACATCAATCCTCAACTCATGTCCATAGAGAGAAATATGAGGGAGAGATAGATTAAAGTCATCTTCTTTCTCTAATATATCTTTACAAGGTAATTCAAAAGAGGACAAAGCAACATCACACACACTAGGAAATATCATTTTAGGTTTATCAATATTGGAAACAGTGGAACATAAAGGCAATCATGCACACACCCTAAGGTAAAAGTCTATTGACAAGGTTGTAGAGGAAGATGAAATAGGAATAGGATCAATGGAGATCTCATTTGAACAATTTTCATCCTCACTTCCATGTACCTTATTAGGGAATCTATCCTCTTTTAACAATAAAAGCCTCATCAAAGTATTCAAAACAAGAATCATACATATTAAAATACTAAAAGCATGAAAATGTAAATATTTTTGTATTTTAAAGAAATTTTGCAATTTTTAAAATTTTTTTTTTGTATTTTTGAAATATAAATGAAATAAATCTAATTAGCATGCAATATGTAACATAAAAGATAAATCTAACACCAACAAGATAATTTAAAAGGAAATCTAACACAAAAAACACAATAGGGCATCTAATTCCACAAGAGAGAGGGGGTAAGCATGTTGGTTCACCAAAATGAATAGTGAAGGTGAACACACAAGATAATAGAAAATAAAATTGAACACTGAAATACGATAGGGCATCTAACTGCACAAAAAAGAGGGGGTAAGTGTGTTAGGTTCACCAAAATGTATAGAATAAAATATGGATGATGAATAGGGTTTAGAATAATGCACATGAACGATACCCTAATCCCATATTTTACACATACATTTAAATTATTATGATATGGAAATTAAATCTAGATGACTAATATTGAAATGAAGAAATAAAAGGTACTTAGCTCTGAAAAAGAATCGGTTGAAAACTCTATCAAACAGTCTTAAAAACTATCAATTTTCACATTCATGAACCAAAATTGTGAGATCTTCAACACCTGAAAATTATTTTCTTTTCTGAGGGTAGGTCAACCTTGACTCAGATAGTGAGGCACAATTGTGCCCTAAAAAGTCAACCTTGACATGCACTACTTCGACAAAATTTCTATTCGCAGATCCTACAAGTTTGACAAAAAGAGTATCCAAATCTACACTGATATTCGTTGTTCCACACCTATAGTTGCAAGAAAAATGGTTTTATTGTTGGATGGGGGGGTTTTCCTTATTCAAACCCTAGTTTGGAATTAAACTTGAAATTGAATTTAAATTGTAATATGAATAGACAAAGCAAATGGAACTATTCACCTTGCTTATCTAGAAATCCTTGTGGGCAATTTAGATCCTTGAATCCACAAGTATGGATGCTCCAAATGAATGTAGAAATGAATACAAGATGTCTCAAATCATTGGCATTAGATCTTCAACACGAATCTTGAATGGATCTTGGATTAGGAAGAGGCTTGAATGGAAATAGTTGAATCTTCAACAAGAGAGCTCCATAGAGCTTGAATCCTTCAATGACTACTAACAGATCTCCTTGATGAATTGAATGCTTGAAGATGGATGCTTGCTTGAATGCTTTAATGTTGAATGCTTGATCATGAAAGTATAACTTCATCTCATCTCCTTATGCCTTGTTAGGTAGGCAAGTCTTAGAGAAAATGAGAGGAGGCTTCCTTGTATAGAGATCTAGGGCACAAACTTCTAGAGAAGGTTGGCATAGGAGCATCAAATCTCAATTAACATAAATCCCTATAAACTAACCTAGATTAAATGCAATTTAAGAGTTTACCATTTCAAAGACCAAAACAGCCGAATTGGAAGCGCGAAAATAATTCTTTTCAAAATCTAACATCTGAAAATCATGGAACCTTGAAATTTGAACCAGGGGCCAAGGATAAGGTCAACCTTGCCCTAGGTTAGGGTTGAGTTTGTCCTTGACCTAGGTCAAGGTCGAGGTCAACCTTGACCTAAAAGGTTGTCCTTGACCCAAAAGTAAAAAATCTCAGGATTTCAATTTATAATGCTAGAAAAGTGTAGAAAGAAAGTGAAAAAGGGGGCAGAATAGGGGAAAAAGCTAGATCCAAACTAAAGACCCATTCAAGGCACTTGACATGACCTCAAATCACTCTTAACATGGAAGTGCTTCCATTTTAAGACGATATATATATATATATATATATTACAATAAACTTGTAACTTAAATATAATAAACACACACACACACACACACACACACACACACTATATCTTATATATAATTATATATAGATTTATCTGACTGAAGCTATCAAACATCAACAAAAATCAAAGATTCGAAAATAGTTTTTGTCCTTAATTCACTATAATCTTCATACACTGAAATAAGAAGTATATGTATAATGTAAAGTTTAAAATATTTGATAAATGAACTCAACAAAATAATATAACTTTGAGAAAACATTTGAATATGTTACATAAAATATTTTTTTGAACTTTATTATAGAATTACTAAAATACTATAGAACCAAAAATAGTAATTTCAATGATGAATGTTCTAGATTGCAAGTTGTCATTAGATTACAAAATCCAATAACTAAAAAATATAATTCATATAGACCATAAATAATAATAAAAATATAATTTCAACTATTGATGCTACTATGATTTGACAAATATTATATTTTGCCAAATGTCACAATATTTGTGTCAAAGTTCATAATAATAAATAGAAATATATAAAGTTTAGAAAATGGACAAAAGCTATAAAAACAAGCACACTTCCACCAATAGAATTAGAGAATTACAAGATACCCGTTTGACAACGGATATGAGTGGAATAGGCATATGTAAATTCTTAAATTTTGAATCCTTTGTTTGGGTGCACCAAATTAGAATTGCGAATAAGAATATGTATTTCGATTTTGGCCCAAAAATGAGCATTTGCAATTCCACCTAAATAGGTGGAATTGGAATATGTATTCCAATTTCAGTTTTATTTATTTTAGAAAATATAAATTTTTGGGTCCATGAATTCCCCATCAAAGTCTGACTGAACCAAACAAAAAAAAGTAATATGTATTTTTGTTTTCTATTCTAGAATAACAATTTCAAAATATATATTCCTATTCTCATATTCTTATTCCTAAAGCCAAATGGACCCTTATATAAAAGAATTTCGAATTTAAAAAAAAAAACTAATGTCAATTAAATCGGAAGATTGATTTCCATAAATACAATTGTTTCGTTCGTAAATGGACAATCCTAAGCTCACAAATTTTTGGAATTTTGTTGATCATAATGATGGATTTCAATCATATTGCAACAGTTTGTATCTTGAAAGTAAATTATTTTAAATTTGAAGCGAAAGATTAAAATATTAATTCAATTTAAAGATTGAAACATCCATAAAATAAAGTGTGAACTTAAGGCAGGGTATAAGGACTCCGTTGCTCTAAAATTTGTAGGCTGGAAGAAACGCTGCACCACACGTTTGTACTTCTTAGCGAGAGCAATCACAAAACTCCATTTTGTGGATTAAATGTTTCCACCTTTCAACTTCATCAACTTTCTAATTTGTGCTGAAAATCGGAAATGATTGCCAATACCAACGAGCTTCTGCTCCTAGTCCGGCACAAATCAGCAGCATTCTGCTCCACTAATGGCCTCTGTGTTGGGCATAAGTTGTAGCAGCATGTGTTCTGCACCTAAACACTCTGCTTTATTTGTTGATTCATCTTGCGGTTGTGTGCACAGCACGAGCTTGTCTAGGAAAATTGAATTTAAAAATCGTTTTTTCATTTTGAGTGCTTCTATCAAGAAGCACGGAAACCATGATCTTCATAGTTCAATCTGGACTTTGAGAGCAGCATCCGAGGAAGGTGGTATGGTAAAAACAGAACAATCTGATGAACCTATTTCTTTGGGTACAATGAAGCTTCCTCCCAATGTGGATTTGCAAAAGATGGAGACACTGCTCTTCCAGGTAAGTAAATGCGGGGTACAATCTATTCGAGGAACAAATTGTTATAGGCTTACTAATTAATTACAGAATTCCTTTACATTCTATTGGCCCCAGTCCTAGACATTTAGCGCTTTCTCTGTGAGGAATTCTGCTTCGCAAAATATTGTTTCCGTAACACGACTTTGTGTGCAAGTGTCTATTTTGTTCTAAATTTTATATATAACGACCTCCTACCCTGTCCGCGACGATTCATGTATTTTATTTTCCTATCCATGTTGATTTTAGCCTGATTTGTATATGTTCGGTGTACAGCACAGAACCATTTGAATTTTGCATGCAATTGTTATGGTAAGTTTCAGATCACCATTATTACAATCACCGTCTTTCTATTGAGAGGGATTGTATCCGAGTTAACAATCTGATGATTGCCATTGTGCCCACTTTAAGCACAGCTTTCTTCGTCTTTCTGAAAATCAGACATTCTTAATCTAATATGCATTCGAGCCAAGCAGGGTCATCGGGTATACCTGCAATGGGTGTAGGCTGAATGCACAGAAGAGTGATTTTTCCCTTTGTTCTAGCTCCAGGACTTGTATGATTGCCTTTGCCAAATTGTGTTGTGTGGTCTCTTTGCCGATGGACAAATTGAGTAGGGAAAACCTGCTTTCCTTAAATGTAGTCGTGACACAATGGGTTTCTCACCATTCAGATGACTAGGGTGATTCCTTCTGCAATAGACCTAATTCCAGGGCTATTTGGATCTGCTTTCTATGGTAGCTGGCGTGTGCCCATTACTGGGGAATTGATAGTGGATTTTGAATTTGAGCTTGATAAGCCTTAGCTACCATTTGTTCCACTGGCTCAACACAGATAGGTCCAACTCAAAAGAAATCCAATGATGTGTAATGCATGCGGTCATTTGAGTCAGTTACTGTACAAAGATTTATATTTGTAAGTGCAGAGAACCAATGTTTTATTTAATCCTCAACGTGACATTAGTTTTTTTTAATTTTGTGGTATTTCTAATTAGGGGCAGGGTATCTCTCCCTTTATATTATATTCAGAAATATTGCACCAAAATGCATCTTATGAGATTACATACACTGCAGTGACTAGCCACTGGGACAAGATAACCAAGCCAAAATCTTGAAGTCTACAATCAAGATTTACCGGCCTATAGGGCTGCTATTACACATCAGCTGGACTGCATTTATCCTACAATTATATTGATCTAATACAGAAAAATCTGACTGAACTGCAGAGAGTAAAATGACACAAGAACTGTTATAATCTGATGCCTTCTCACTCTGATCCTGAAAGATAAACTTGAGAAACGAATTCTCCAATCACTTAATGCAGTCTTATCTTGGCCTGCAAAATATTTGCCAAGGCTGCAGACACCATGTCCCGCATAATACAACTCTGTAAAGTCCCCTGTTTGGTGCATTTGATGTATAAAGGCACAATAAAATATCAAGATTATGAGAGCTACTCGTTAAAAGACATACTCAATTTTTACACAAAACAAAAGCTTATTAATATTCCACTTATTAAGAGGAAACAACTCAGAAAATTTGGTTTTATGGTCCACAAGTTTAGGAACTATCAACATTACAAATGCACTGCTCATTAGAGATGTAATTTCTCTGAAGAAATCAACACATAAATTAAAACAGTGCCAAGAACTGCCAAAAATACATTACATACATCATTCCCTGCTTCAGTAAATGGAGCCAAAGTTATTAAGTTCTGTGTTTCCTCAAAACTTTGTCTTGTCTTCAGAGCCACCAATCCCAACAAAAAAATGTCTGTCTCCATTTTTCCTCATGGTCCTTCCTTACCTTCCATTCCCTTCTGTGCTTTGCCTTAAGAGAAGACATCAGCCCACAGAAGAAAACTGGCCGCCTATAATTTGTAACCACCTGATTCTATAAATGACTCTCTCTAACTGCACGCAGCCATAAAGAATCTCTATATAAACAACTACTAATTCGACTCCCTCAATCTAAAAATATTTAGTAAAGTTAAGCTGTTTCCCATTTTACTTCACATAGAAGAGAGCAGTTGAACAAATTATTAAATTTGTAACTTAAAAATCCTAAAAATAACTCAGACAGAAAAATAAATCAGTGGTGAGTAGAATATGCCTTCTAATGAAGAGGCTCCATATCATTCTCCTTATCTCTTTATAATTCGAGCCTCTCGACTCCAAAATAATTGAGTTGACGAAAATCTTCAAGAATACATTAACAAAATAGATATAGAAATGCCATGAATTAGTCTTATTGCCAATTGCATTAGAATGAGTAAGGATGCGATTTAGTGGATAGAACAGAACCACACAGACTGCAGAAACTTTCCCCTCCATCAAGACTGTCATATTGCTTTATCATATTCTGGAAGATCTTTATTTGTTAATAGTTGTGTTTGTATTTTCCAGGCCCATACATCTGCATAAGTTATGTAATTCTAGGCTTGGAAAAGGAAATGCAGCTGTCTTTGAGTGTGGTTTACTTCAATCACCATTCCCCTAGTCTTGCAAATCAGCAGTCGATTGGAAATTGACAGTGCATGGAAGTGCAGACATTACGAATTAGTGTTTATGGGATTGCAAAACATGTTATGCACATTATAAACTAGAGTATGTTATACCATAGAAAATTAGTGCACCTTATTTTCATCAAAGAAAGGTGCAACAGATGGGTTGGTTCAAGGGAAGATAGATGATGCTATTTCAAGGGAACATTTCATTTTCTTGGGAAAATGCCATGAGAACTCAACTACTCCTATCATATATTTTCTTAGGTGATGTGTGTTCACTTTTAATCTAGGATGCTACTGGATTAAACATGCAGGTGAAAGATTGGCATAGTTGGTAGAACCACTCTTTTGTCTTGAAAAACGACACCACAATGTTCCCTTCCACCAAATTATATATGTTTGCAAAATATTACATTTTTTCTTCTGTCAGTTCCAACCTCTTTTTGTATGAGAGATCATCCTCCACTGCCAAATAGTTCCCTTTCCCTTTTCCCAGCTCCTTGAAGGCTTAATGGTCCTCCACTTAAAATCATCTTGACTGTTTTCAGCACTCATACTATTTTCTAATGCACCTGCACATAAATGATTAAAAACAAAAGATCCCTTGCGAGTTTGCTCATTCTCTATATTTATGCTGTTTATGCAAGCAATCGAAGTCATCTTTTCTGAGCATGTCGTCATTTTGTAGCTGTGCATGACATCTTTTAGAAAACTTCTTTTTTGCATTGTCCTCCTTCGCTACGAAAATATATTTTCCTTTCCTTCTTCCCTCAATCTGTCCCGTTCCTTTTGCAAGAAAGTTCTGATCTTCTACTCTTATTTCATTAAGAATAGGAGCTCTAGATGTTCCTCCTGCCCCACTTTTAGCTGAATGTTCTTTCTAAGTCCAGTAAGACTTCATCACAAATAGGGGTCTCAAAGATCTCCATCTTTGTTGCAGGTTCTTCATTAATTTGGATTGCTTCTACTGCTACAATATCTTGGGCCGTCTATGCTGTAAACTACATTCCTCTTCATTGCAAACCTCCAACTCTTCTCTTGATTTGTAATCGTCAATACCTTCACTTTCTTCAGGCAACACAATTCAACAGCTTCAACCCACTCATCTATATAGATGCTCTCTGAAACGTTTGGAAGAATTTAAAGGTCTTCTATCCATTATTATTTTTGTTAGCTCTTCAAGGAATCTAATCTCTTCTTGTTCTAATTGGTCTATCCTTCAGCTAATTTTGACTTTGAAATTCCCCTCTAACTATAACTCTTGCTCAGTAGTTGAACATTTTATCCTCACTATTCTTTTTCACCTTCTCACAGCTCTGCAAAAGGTATATTATAGATCTTTTTCCTTTGGCTTCTTATTATTGCATGCTTCATGCTCCTCCAACAGACACCATAGCTCCTCCAACTCATGCATTAAGTGTTGCAGCTCTTTTTGTTGGGGTTTTGGTTGCTTCTATCTCCGCCTTTGTCTTTTTTACCTGTATCTTAACTACCCTCTTTTTCATATCATCATGTAATCCCATATTTGCATGTGCAACCATAACCACAACTGTCATTAAACTATCAAGACTTGTTTCACAAAATCAACATTCCCAGCATCTCAAGATTGCCTTATACCAAACTAATGCCCAGATCCTGCAAAAGAAACTTTAGAAACCAATTCATTGACCACTTGATGCAGCCTTCTCTTAACCTGTAAAATAATGTCCAGGGTCATGTACACTCTATCCTGCATAAAAAAGCTCTATAAAGTCCCATGTTTTGTGCGTTTCATTTATAAAGTCACAAAGGAATATCAAGAGTTACAGAAACTAGATGTGAATAGACATACTCAGCTAAAAGTTTCTACATTGAAATAAAATGTATTAATAGCCCATTTCTTAAGAACAATACATTTTAGAGAGTTTGGTCAGATGGTACACAATTTATTAACTGTCAACAGTACAAATGCACCGCTCAGAAGAGATATAATTTCTCTGAATGAAACATCACATAGACTCCAGTGCAACTAGAAACTAAATTAGGTCCACAATTGCCAAGAAACCATTACATATATCATTCTCTAATTCAGCAAACTGAGCCTAATCTATAAAGTTCTTTGTTTCTTCAAACCTCTGCCTTGTCTTCAGAGCCACAAAGGCCAATAAAATATATAGTTTATTGAGCTCCCTTTTTTCATGGTCCTCCCCTGCTTTGTAATTCTATTTATAATTTTATACTTTTCTTGAAGACATCAGTCCACAAAAGAAAATTGGATGCCTATCATTTGTAACCACCTGAAGGATCCTGGATATAATTTCAATTGAAATGACTGATGGTTTAATTTAAATTTTTCTTCACTTTGACGAGCATTAAAAGGGAATCTGATTTTTCTTGGTTTTGGTATATTTGAATTTTTGTGTTTTTATGTGTTTTTGATATTTGAATGCAAATGCCAAGTGAAGAAGAAATACTGAAAACAACTGCAGAAACAACTAGCTATTTTTATCTAAACTGATCACTGGTTTTTATTTCTCATATAATATTAATCGCACCGGGATCAGACCTGTACAGCCCTAGCGAATATGAACAGCAAGATACATACAACTTAGTCTTGTCCACACCTGTTCAGATGTTGCTGAATAATTATAAGCATTCAGATGGTTCTGATATGTCAAAATGTGCCTTCCAAAACCTAATGCCTATTCTGAAAAAAAGAGATGCCAGCCTGGAAGATGATACAGTCAGCTATTGGCCGAAGGAAGGTCTGAAATCACTCTATGAACATCGATCTGCAGACTGGTGAATAAATTTGGCCTGGTAAAATCTGATTCAACGATGGCCCCTTACAAATCGATACCAATTGTAACTCCTCTTTCTTCAATGCTGCTGTACGGCCAAGAGCAATTTTCCGGTAGCTTGTTAATTCGGCTTGCAATGGTTCTGATTTGAAATTGTATAAGCAACAACAATCATTCCCAAGTCCTACTCCACTCTCACCAGCTGATATATCATTGAAATTACAATTCACAGGCAAGCTGGGGTGATTTCCAACCTGGCAACCTCAAGAGTTTTCATTCTTGAAGCTTCAATCTGCTCAAAACCCTGATCTCAGAGCTCTCTCTTCAATAGACAATCAAAATAATAGACCTGGACAATTGAAGATGCAGGCCCAAACTTGTTTTTATCCCCCTCTAAGAAAATCAACCATTTCTAGGGTTTTCACACAATTTTAACTTTTAAATAAAAACCATGCCTCATAAAAATCGACCCCCAAGACACATTATTCATTCACATCAATGGCCCCCTTTATTTAAACAATCATCACCAAATTACCTAGGGAGATGGGCCCATGGCCTTACTATAAGTTATTATAATATAATGTGAATATAATTCTCACTTAATATTAATTTAATTCTCCCAACTTAGAAAATATTTAAATATTTCCAGATTTATTCATAAAATGCAGAACAGGATTCAAAACTGAATTTTGACTGAAATCCTAGCAGGCCAACAAGCAGTTCCTCCCAAATAGTCTGGATCCACCTTAAAATTTAGGCAACTGTCCTCAATCATGTTAAACCGCTTGGCTCTGTGGTCACCCAGTCAACTGCTGGTCCTTCCTAAAAAATAGGACCCCTCCCTAAAATGTAGAAATTGCCATCTGAAAGTCCAAAAACAGCTCACAGAGCCCTTGCAAAGCTCTATAACCCTCCATAACCCTCTTAATGAGTCTACTAACCATACCTTGACCTATGGAACCTCAAATGATAGGTCAACTTTCTGCTAACTGTTCAGTCTAACGAGAAGACACTACACCACCCCAAACTATAAAATGACTTCCTCTAATTGCATGCAGCCATAGAGAAATTGTATGTAAACAACTCCTAATTGGACTCTCGAAATTTAAAATACTTAATACAATTGTTCCCCATATTGCTCCACAAATGTGAACAGTTGAACAAATTGTTAAATTTACTAATGTGCAAATCATAAAAACACTTAAACAGAAAAAAAAATTAGTGGTAGTGAAATATCTTTCAATGAGGATGCGAGTCCACATCATAACCAGACACCATCATTGGATGGAAACTCCCCTTAGGGGGAGCCATCTGCTATCTGAACTAAAGAAGGAGGTGGTATTTTCTCCATTCTCCAACTTGACCAGTGAACCCAATGCCGTAGGAACTTGATGGCCTTAGTGGCTTTTGCCAGCTTGTCCCCTAAATCCTTAATGAAGTTCTCTATATTCACCATCTTTCTAATCAGTGCCTTTAATGTTGCCTTGATGCCCCCATATTGTCTCTAAGAATGCTAACCATTTAACTCAGGCTCGGTGAATGGAAAAGAATTCAGTGAGACTAATGCTGCATGTTTCCATTAGTAATTAGATCCTCTCTCATTGATACCAATGTTAGATAAAAGGTCTACCACCTTGTTATCTTCATGTAGCAATGGGCAATAGTTTAGTTGGGAAAGCTGCCTTAAATATCCCAAGCTTTTTCCATAATGTTATTATGCCTCCGACTTGTTGAATAACTTTTGTGCATACAAAGGATGATAATAATCAGTATCTTTCAATATAAATCTTTTGAATGATACATGATTTAGCCAAAAGGAGAACATGGAGAAGGGTATTTGACTCTCTTTTATGGTCTATTCCAGGTGGGAGTTTCTTGGAAGCTGCCTTTATTATTGTACTGTGGTTGTCCCTGATAACGCTACCAACACTCAAATGTCATGAGTTGCCTCTTGCAGTTCCATTTAAAGTTTAGTGTAAATTCCCCTTTGGAGCCTGGAGTCCGTTTAATTTGTGCTCTATTGATGGAGGAGAGGAAGCTGAGGGAAGAGGTTGGTGGTTTAACCCAAAGATATCATCAGCTGGAAAGTGACATTAATTTCTGTGTAGATTTTGAAAATGCAACAGCAAACAAAGGATAAGCTCAAACAGTTACAGAAAACAGAGCGCTGCCAAAACAAACAAAAATAAATATATCATTCAAATTCTCCAAGATTGATTACATTTTAGTATTTTAGAGACTCATAATATTTTCAATAGCACAATAATGCAGTTTGTTATAAAGGTTGCAGCCTTGTAAACAAATCATTCTTTCCTACTAAATGAATGATTACCAAATATTATTCTGGTTGATAACATTCCATGCATTCAACATGCATTTTTTTGGAACGTTCTTGTAACTGGTGGATCCAAAACAAAACTAATGAAAACTACCTCTCTTCAACTGTTAAAACATCACATGACAACGAATATAAAAAGGCATTTGCATGGTCGTGTACACGGCTTCCTCTGATTGGTAGAATGGGACAAGGATCAGATCAGCATCAGTTACCTACATAGTCATCCTTGATTCTGAGACACACTTTGATTTTGAAGTTTTGAGAACTAGACCTTTGCAACTTGATGTGGTACAAGATAACTCAATGTGGTGTAATCCAAATCTTTGCAACTCATTGTGCAACATTTCCAGCTAACTCACCATGCAACACTTTTTGTAGATGTCAAGTGCCCATTTACTCATTTTTCTTCTTCATGAGAGATCACTAGGTTTTCCTTCTTTGATTAACATAGAGAAAATTCATGACATTTTGACCTGCCAATCATAAGAAGCAGTCATCAACTACTGGACTCAAACATTCAAACCTTGACTCACCCCTATTTCTGTTTACCTGCAAACATTTAGGCTTATAACCTTTTCAACATGTTTCTAACCTTGATATTCTGGATTCATCAATCCAACCATAATTAATTTTCTGGATTTTCTATTCCTCTTCTATCCCAACATGTTTTTTCACAAATTGGACAAAGATCAAGATCCCTACTTATTTATTTATTTATTTGTCCTCTGTGACAATGTGATTATTGCACTCTTTGAGCTGATTGACATGAACTTGTATCACTGGCAACATCTGATCTATCTTTCTTACCATATTTGAGACCTTCATTCCGTGACATCATAATTGGCTGAAGGGGCTTTCTTATTCTTTGTTCACGCTTTCCTAGTCCTTTCCTTTATATCCCATTTTGTGCATGATCTTCAAACAATTTAATTTTTAAAACAACCTTTACTTTAAAAATTACAACTTGCACTTCCAAGATCTAGCGATTCATACACATCCTTAACTTCAACTTCTTCACTTGAAGAAACTTTAGGTACATCATCCATATCAACTGAAGGACACAAATTACTTATATCACATGTGACATAACACACTGGAGGGTGACCTTAGATTCACATTTTCTTTTTTAACAGCTTGATTCTTGCTTCTAGATCTTCATTCTTCTTCTTAACTTGATCAAACAACTTTAAATTTTCTTTTAATTCTCCATTTTCCTTTTTTAACTTTCTCCCATTTTTTGAAGAATATCATTTTCACATGAACTTTCATGCATATCTTTTCTCAATTTTGTTATAGTTTCTGCCAATTCTCAATTAGCCTTTTTAAGTTTCACCAATTCATCTTTTAAAAAATACACTAAACTTGCTTTTTCTTTCTTCACCCATTTACCCAACTTTTCCATCAAAACAACAATTTCTTTGTACAAATAAGAACGAATTACCTGATAATGCACTAATTCTCAATCTTCTGCAATTCTCAAACCTGATATGATCTCCTTTGATGATGGGACTGCTGGATGCTGAATCTCCTTTAACTGTTGTTAGATTTAGACTTTCGCAATGTCTAATTTGAAGAAAACATTGTTCTCCAGAAACAGCATCAGACTTTAAGCTGTGATATCCTGCACAACTTCTTTAGATCTACTGATCTTCTGAGGTCAACATATTTCTGATAATATCCTTAGAAATTAATTCTGAGATATTTGTGGCTGCATTCCTCAGTCTCCTTGGGGCTTTGACTAACTTGAATCTAAAAAGCTACGATTACATCACAGCCCATGATGTCCCTCTTGAAGGATGATCTTAACAGCTGCAATGATTTGTTCTTTTCCTTACGGCTTACATTTCACCAATTTTCTTGGCACTTGGCAGCAGCTAAGCTTCTCTTAAAGTCTGCAATCTCTGAACAACCAAGCTAACAGTAGTTTCTTCTGCAACAGAAAAGGTATTTGACCATAAATCCACCTTTACCTCTTGACCAGCTGATTAAGCGTTGGGGACTATGATCAACAATAAAATTTTTAAAGCCATATCAACCTCAAGTTATGGTGAAAGTTTCCTCTAATCTGCTTTCATCCATGCTTTAACAATCTAATACTCATGATCATTTGTTTAAATAAGAATTCCTTCCTACTAACAACATGCAGTGGTTTGTAGTAACATGCAAAGGCTGTTCACGTTCAAAACATGTTGATTCTATACTTTTGTGGTGACTCATTTTTGTTAGTGAATTCGTTGAATATATAGCAGCCTTTCCTTATTCTCCAATAGGTCGTGGTCCCTCTTCAGAAGGAGGAAGCTTTGCACATATTTCCCTTTGCATAGCTAGTGTGGTGATTTTTACCCCAATTGAATGCTAACCTTATTTCTTCTCTGTTATTACTTATCAGCAACTACAATTATGATTACAAAGTAGCAGCACTCTTTTGAAAACCTTCGAGCACTTCTTCGCACAATCTTTGTAAAAAAGATCATTGGTTGGTGCTCATTATCATCTAATTTTTTCCAACCTTGTTCTCCTTTGATCTTTGTTAGGAATAAGGTGTCTCAACCTTGGATAATTCTTATTCTTATTATTTGTTTTGTAAATGTATTTTTTGCAAATAATGTAATTAAGTGTGAGTGTACATGTCTAGTTGGCATGTTGATGTGTCACTCCACTTGCATGTGTCGGCATCTTGAATAGTGTGTAAGGAGATTATGACTGAAACGGTTATGACAGACTCCTATGACGCGTAAGAGCTATCTTTGGAAGATATGATGATGGGTGAAGATGTGAAGACATGTGGCAATTGATCATTGAGTACTGTACACCCGAGTCTCCATCTAGCACATGGGGTTTGGGGCATCGGTCTGATTTTTTTTTTGGGTTCCTACTTTTCCGGAGAATGGTAAAACCCTAATGCGGTTCTTCTTTGGAAGTTGCCCTAAAATGGAAAGTGCATGATTTAAGCAACTTTAGGGTTGCAGATAAGTGAGAGTGAAAGTGTATTGTTGGTAGTGTTTTTTTGTTGTGATTGGATTTGTCTTCCATGTCCTCAAAGAACTTGCATTGCAAGTGTGTTGTAACCTTTGTGTTGAAGATAATACATTGTGCAGGTTTCGGAGGGGTGGGGTTGTTTTACCGAAAGGTTTTTCCCCACCGGCATATCTTTGTGTTTGTGTTTTCTTTCTCTATCTATTTTCTATATTCATGGTTGACTGCAATATTGTTGTTTACATAATATTGAATCTAAAATTGTAAGGATTTAATAGGAATTTGCACAATACTTTCCTTAAGGGATTAGTGTAGGAAGTTGTTTCCGCACCTGAGTTTCCTTGCAATCTTATAGCCCGATGTCAATTGCAGCCTTTGCAAATGCAACAGAAGACATAGAGAATAAACACAAACAGTGAACAGAGCATCGCTAAAAGACACAAAAAAGAAATCTTTCATTCAAATTCTCCAAGTTCGATTACATTTTGCAGACTGTCTATATATGTCAATAGCATAATTATGCTGTGTTTTATAGAAGTTGAACTCGCAAAAACAGATTGTTCATTCCTACAAAGTGAATGATTACAGCGGGTTAGCTTGATTGATAACATTCCATGCATTCAATATGCATTATTGGGATAGCTTTTATAACTTGCAGATCTAAACCAAAACTAATGAAAACTCTCTCAACTAACTGTTTTGAATGCCACAATTAAACGAACATGAAAAGGCATTTGTGTGGTTGTGCACATGGCTATTCTCTGATTGCTGATTGGTAGAACTGGATAAACAGAAGATCAGTATTGGTTACCAACATTCTGGTTCCATTTCTTTCTTGACTTCCAAGTTGTCCGCTGAAAAGTGCGTCGCTTCAAAATTTCTTCAATGAAAGCGATTAATGGCCAATGGACAAAATTTGCAATTTTTATCAGTTTAATCTCTAGTGGTGTAATCACCCTTTTAGGATTGGAAGTTAGACGAGGAAAATGTTGTTGACTGATCTAATGTTTTGTCACCAGCCTAAGAACCATTTAAAGAAGGGTTATGAAACTGCAAAGTTTGCCTTCAATAGGTCTTAGGGAGCACACCATGGAAGCTAGAGTCAGACTCAGATTAGATATAGAAAGGCAAAGACGAGTCAGTTCCAGGCTTGATAAAATATTTTGTATGAGTTTTGGCTCTTCAAAACTGCATAAAATATTTGAATGTTCATTAAAAGACAATTTTTCCCATGTCAACTGCCAATTTTCATTAGAAGATGAAGATAATATTTTCCTTTAAAATGCTTGCTTCCTGCAGTTGAAATCATTTATAAAATGGACTGCAATACATTTATAGTAATGATATTCTCGTATAACCAGATATCTGAAATTGAATTCATCCATTTGAATCTGAGTTCAGTGCAATTAATATTGTCTTCTATTCAATCGAGCTACCCAGTACAGAAATCAATCTCTTTGCAGTTTTAAAAGTAAAATAGGAGGGTTTACATACCATTTAAAAATTTAACCTTTATATAGGCCACAGAAGCTACTACATTTTCATTAACAAATAAGCAGTGAGTTTCTCAAGGTACTTTCACAATATAATGATTTTGCATACACTTGCCATGGACTTTTACAAACTAGGAAGAACATCCACAGGTTACAAAGACTCTTGCAGAGATTTGGACAGAGTCTTATTTTAATGCTTAGCCCCAGGGTTGCAAAACTCATCTTGGACTGACTGGATTCTAGTTAGCACGCAATCAGCTGTTGATGGGTATACAGTAATCAAAAGAAGAAAAAATCTTCTACACAGTTTTTTTAATAATAATCATTGTCTCATTTCTACTCCATTGTCACTTTGACCCTGCCAAATTCTTTGGTCAATTCGAACATCATTCCCATTCAAATAACTATAAAAGGTGTGTGAGTGCAAGTGTATTTATTTGGCTCAAGCTGTAAATCACAAATTTAATGTGATCTTTAGATGAATGATCTGAGATTCTGAATATTTAAGTAGAGATTTTGTAGGAGAGAGTTCTGTGGTACAGTTTTTTAGATTGTTTATCTAAATTCTCTAGTATTTTCTACCATGAGTTAATATGTGAGGAAAAATCTGCAGACTCAACCCAACCATGCAGAGGCAAACTATAAGAAAAAAATCCATAAAATGGTAAGCTTTATTAAGAATTAAGAATGTTGACTGATTTCCTTGATTTGTTATGGTGGTTGCAGTGGGGAAACAGTCTTACTCAAGGTGCGAATTTGCCACTGCCCGCTCCACTTAAGGTTACGTTTTAACTTGTCAATTCTGTCACATGGCATCTCTCATTTGATTCATTTCCACATTAACAATCTTAGTGAGCATCAACTTATATTATTCATCATGGTTGAACTCTCATTAAATTGTATTAACTTCTTCTATGTTAGTTTGGAATCCACATACATTCGTAGCATCCAAGTCTTTTCATTACAAAATCAACAGCCATGGATTTGCCATAGAAGAAAGAATCGTGTTTTTTAATATTTTGGATGAATATTTGTTCTAGTACAATAACATGAATTAGTAGTATATTATACAGGTTGAGAAGGTGAATGGAGGAGTTAGACTTGGGTTTATCAGAGTAAATGAAGGAAAGGTAGAAGATCTTGTGCATATTGATTGTCGGGTTTTCCCTGCAACAGAAGGTTCTCCTGCCATGTTTCGTGCTCTAAGAAACGGTAAGTTGAAAAATGAAACACCACCTGGTGAATCAGCTATTATGCAGAGGCTATTGCCAGCTCTAAAAAAGTCAATTAATCTGGCAAGTTAATGAGAGAGCAGTGTCATGGATGGTGTTGATAGTCATCGCCTTCTTATTTCATACCCATACCTCTCAGGGGTCAATTTTTGTTTCCCTAACTGTTTCTGAAGGGTCTTAATTTGATCTCACTCATGGAGAGACACCATTTTGTCCATGAATAGCAGATGTGCATGCACAGATAAAATAGTTGAGCATCCTGATTCTCTAAATGGTAATGCTTAATATCAACTGCATGATCTCGAATGCATTGTCAGATGAACTAGTAAAAGCACCTAAAGGTGCTATCAAGTGGCACATATTCTCTAAGAGTTTTGCAATGTGATGCCTAGTCAACATTCATCAAATATATTTATTGTTGATGTACAGAAACAATTTTGATATAGTTAATCCATCTTCACTAATAGTTAATCCATCCCACATTACACACGTAAGGATGTAGTATAATTGATGCTAAAAAGGAGATAACTAGGATACAATAATTGAATTCTTGAAAATGTGGGTGAATATCAAGAAAAGTTCATTTTCCACACCATGATTAAGTACTTTCACTTAATTCATCAACTAAAGCCTAATGCTAATACAAATAAGGCTAGTTGCTAGTTCTAGACAAAATCAATAGTATAACAATAGAGTCTTAACTACTTTTAAGCTAAGTCGATAGTAAGTTTCAATTGTTTTTTAAAAGTTTTTTTTTGAATATAGGAAGTCGACAAGTTTAGTGTGTAAGTTATACTAAATTTAGCTCTAAAACGTTGTACTTTCTAAAGAATAAGTACAAGCTCTAGACCAATTGACCATGATACAAACCCCTTGATTCTCACCTATCAAGCTCAAGACATTGTTATAGTTGTCCAACTTTAAGTTTGTGATGCATTCCTTAAGAAGCATTATAATTTTCACAAGAGATATTGTTATCATTGTAATTTAGAAAATGGCAAATACTTGTAGCACTTTGAAGCGTATAACTATTACAAAAATGTAACACAAGACTAACATACTTAAATCATATGGGACCGAAAGGGAAAGCTTGAATCTCTGTTGCGGCTGTCCCGTTTTTAG
Source organism: Cupressus sempervirens (assembly GCA_028749045.1). Classification (NCBI taxonomy): domain Eukaryota; kingdom Viridiplantae; phylum Streptophyta; class Pinopsida; order Cupressales; family Cupressaceae; genus Cupressus; species Cupressus sempervirens. The sequence continues at coordinate 143,332,724 of CM053787.1, forward strand.
TTCTCCTGACTCTTTTGGCCTGTTGTTCTTTGTAGTCTGTCATGGTAAGGAATGTATTGTCTATTCCTCTTTTTACCATGGGATTTCAAGTGCCCGTTCAAAACCTGTTTATGTGGTTGATGAGTACTGTGTTATCTGCGATGCCACCCTAGTCACTTTGTCTTGTTTGGAGACCTGTTTCACCTTTGGGCTGTTGTTTTGTTTGGTTTGGGCTTCATTGAAAATTTTATGATTTGTAAAGGGTTTCAAGCCCCCTTCAAAACCTATTTTCCTTAATAAAAAACATATTTAATTCATATAATAAAATTAATTGCAAATTTTTTCTTTTAGACTTGTTTGCCTTAGAAGAATTATAATAAGGAGACACAATTACAATCCGTACACCAAATAAATCCATAAATAGTATACGCCCCTAGCATGATTAAAATACAATCTAGACAATCATATTAGCTTTTCTTATCTCCACACAAATGAAGTAATCTTTGCAATTTGAGGGTAGTAAAATTGAAGTTGAAATTTTCCTTTGTGAGGTTTTACAGTGACCAAGAATTCACCAATTTCTGCTATAATTTCAAAGTTACTAGAACTAGCATGAGTTGTTTGCATAGTTAAATGCCTATTTTAGTGATCTACAATCATGACAACTTCTCTTCTAACAACTAAATTAAAACCCCTAAATTCTAGCCACCACCATTTCAACTCCACATTTTATGTACATGTCTACTAGGTTGCATTTAACAAAAAATGAGGAAATATCTACTTTTGATTACGTTTTTATGAAAGTGCATCACTCTTTCTAAATATCCCATCATACATATGTGGGTTGCTTTTCACTAATACTCTTATTCATGTGAGAAATTGCCAAATGGTTCATATACTTGTAAAGATTTATTGTTGTAGTGTAGTAAGTTGCAACACTTTCACAATTTCATATTATATTTCTTCGCTATTAATGAACCTTCTCATGAGCAATTTTAAGCCTACTCGGGCCTTATCTTACTATTGTCATATGCTAACATTTATGCTAATGCCTATGGTTTGGATCCTAAGCTTTTTCTCCCCTTTCTTTGTTCCTTATTTGAGAGAACTAGATGCCCAATTCCTTAGTCCCTCCAAAAGGGGCCCAAATTCAAACACGTGCAAGTGTCAACCTTTAGTGTTTGTAATTTGATCCTAATATTTTTATTTTTATTTTACTATTGAATGCAATTTTGAATTCTTAGACGCATTGTAAACCCCATATAAAACAGTCTTTTAGGTCTTAGCTTTCTACCATCCTAATGATGGATCATAAAGTGTGATTTGAAACATTGGTTCAAAAAACTAATACACAATCTAATAAAAAATTGAAGTTATGTAACAACTATGGATTGTGGAAATCTTATATCATTATTCTTTTATCATTTGTAAACCCTATTATCACAATTCAAGAGTCCTAATTTAATTCAATCAAGAGTAGACTTGAGTACAAGGAGCAACAAGCTACAACCTATTTTCAAGTATGATTTCATAATGGATTATGTAATGTTTTTTATGTTATTGCATCACCAATTAAAGGACTTGTCTAAAGAACATTTTATTCCCACCATTATCAATTCTAAGGTGTGATATTTTCTACTTAGTATTTTAATTATGATTTAACCTTTTTCCTCCTCGAGAATGAGCTCTCTTTTCATTAATCATAGCTATTGTGGAAGTGGGAACACTAACACAAGGTTTGACTTAGATAATGCCTTATACAACACAACAATTTTTTCAAATTTTTGTGTTTTGGTTTAAGTACAATCACAAAGGAGGCTATTAGTGTATAAAACAAATTGAGATAGATAATAACTATTATTTGGGGTGTCTATCCATGTAGTGGAAACAAGTCCTAGCTTTAATCCCCTAAGTTTTGGTACCATTCCTAGTATAAGTGTGTCCAAGACTCCCTTGGGGTATATAGTACTTCCTCATAGTTCTTCTATCACTATTTCCATGATTGATGTTGTTGCTATTGGCACTATTGCTATTGTTGTTGGTGGTTCTAGTATTGGTAGCTCTTCTACCACTCATATCTAGGCTGGCATGAATAATGTGTCCCCAATCACCATGTTTTGTATTCCTATCCTCAACACCATATTGTAAAGTGTGGGATAGCTTCAACAACTCACCTGTCTTATTACCATTGCTAACATCTCCATATTATCACAATCCATGCAAATCCTTAATACCATTTGAAGTTTGATTACAACAATGGAGATAGCAATCTATGTTTGCATATTGCTTATTTTCTTACCATACACAATGATTACCACAAAATCGACTATAAGTTGCTTAAGGGGACTATGCTAGAGGAACATAACTCTCTTTTGTATTACTCTATTCAATCATTTCATAAATTGATGGATGCATTTCTCAAATAGTTCCAAGATAATGACAATGACAAGGCCACAATTCCTAACCTTGTTCACTATAAGCAAAAGATAGATGAGAAGATACAACATTTTATCTCAAGATACCTGTGTATATCTAAAAAGGTCTTCTATATCATACTAGATAATTATCTTCAAACAATGTTCATTAGTGACATGCAATTGACACTAAGAGAGAAGCTTTCCTGAGAAAAATGAATTTCACAGATCCTTGTAGCACTTCAATCGATTATTGGCATATGACAACTCTACTTGGAGATTATTTTCTAAATTCTTGTCTATGCATATTTGTTACTATTTGAGCATATTGCAAAAATACCTAAAAAACAACCTAGTGTCCCTACTTGAGATTAAAAATCTTTAGATAATAGACCACACTTGAACAATGGTATGATGGCACAAAGTTCTATTAATATTACCATGTACCTTGCCAATACACCCAATGTTGTATGCATGTACAACACATCGTCAAGGACTATATAGATAATAATGCTATCTTAGTTTGGTCTAAGAAGAAAAAAGTAAGAAGATGGTGGATAAAATGAATAGTGGGATTCAAATCTATCTCAATCCATTATGATGATGTAATTAACTGTTCACCTAATTATACTTTTTTTAAGCTTACTTAGGATAATGCTTTATCATAATAGTTTGCATATGAGAAACTTTGAAAGATACATAGTTAGTTTCACATTGTGTAGGATAAATCTAAGTTTAGGTGGTGATAGTAGTTCTCACATTCCACTTCACATCTTATGTGCATCTTTAATGCACACAACCTTTTAATCCTCCACATTATTGCACATGTGTGCACTTACTTCATTGCACAATGGAGGATGATCCCTCATTGATAGACTTGTGATTACATCTTGTGTGGATTATACAACATCTCTTGGTTATCATGTTTAATTATCACATTGCCTATACAAGCATGCACATCCACATTATGCCTAATTAAATTCAATTAATTTAGTTATTGTATCAGCTAGAGCCACCATATATTGTTGGCAAGTAGGCAATTATGAAGGCATGAACATTGTGATTTATGACAACAATATCATATGGTAAGGTCATTTGAACTAAAACCCAGTTTTTGGTTTTGATTTGATGACAAAATTGCCTAAGTACAATTTTGGATATCTATTTGTAGAGGTATTATTTTGATCAACAAGGTTCACTAGATAAGTATCAATGACCACAATTTTAGATACTAATAGTATGAAGTTTGTATAAGATGTTACTATGTTCATTGGAGCTAATATATCAGTTAGCATATGTTTTGGTTGGATAATGTGAAGACATATCTATATTGTAAAAATTCAAAATAAGAGGAAGAGATTGGGTATTTTGGCATAAGGAGTTGAATTGCCATGTCAATTCAATTACTTGGCAATGTAAGTACGCCATCCTAGATGTTAACCCTTAGTTAACAAGTTTTGGTAATAAGTTTTGGATGAGTGTTTGCACATTTCATCTCCAAGGCCAACATGTAAGAATAATTATAAGGGCATATAATAAGGATAATTTGATGATGCAAAGTATCGTGTGTGTATGCACATGTTATGTGAGCTTTATGTATGATATTATTTTAATGGTTAAATGTGATAATTATTGTGTGGGCAGAATCAGATGCAAGATATATAAAGGACTAATTGGATATAGTAGATATCAGTACTATCATTTTGGTATTGTATCTATTACTTGTATATATCTATATCTTTGTAAGAGCAATGACCTCCATTGTATTACAACTCCTAGTTGGGTTGAGACCTCTAACAAGGTCCAATCCTCTCACAAGGACTCATGTAGTAAATGTATGTAAAGACTCCTAAAATGGTCAAAGCTCATAACATAGAACTTTTAGATTAGTGCATTGTTGTGGTTACCATTCCCACTAGGGTTTCCTTGAAAAAAATTATTATGTTATGAGTTTCTTATTGTTGTGTACTTTACTTTTTAGTTTATCCATTTGTGGATGCATAAGTGTTGAAATATATAGTTGGTGCAAAAGTGTTGCATTATTGATTCATCCCCTCTCTTAGTATTATTCATTTCTAACATATACATCCTCAAAATTGCCTAGATATCCCTATGGACCTTCAATGTATAGCTAATTAATTAACCTCCTAAGAAGGTTCTAGAAATTTCAACACTAAACCTTGAGGTTGACCATCCCTAAGATATTATTATTCATATTTTATTGCATTGGAATATGCCCCTAATAACTTTCGAAACGTAAATGTGTTTATGAAACATTTTTCCATTTCTATTTCAGTTAGTGCAATTTTTAGAGAACATAGCTTTGTGAGACTTGATCCAATTGGCTATTATAACTCCATTTCAAAAATGACTCAAAGTGCTCTATAGGCTGGAGTTGCAAAGTGCCACTCATGCCAAACTTTGACCCCCTTTTTGTAGCCCCTAAAGCCTTCAAAACCAAGTTCATTTTTTTACTCTTCTGCCAAAATTGAGGATTTTTTTAACCCTTCTTCCAAAATTGAGGATTTCCAATATCTTCATGATCAAACTGCATCTTGCGATGAAACTTGATTGCAAACTAATATAACCAAAGTGAACTAGGCTGTTAGAACATTTTGAGCTTCAATGACCAACTTACTAAAAATAGTAAGTTTCTATAAATAGTAACTCTATAATGATATAGTCCTTATTGACAAACCAAAAAATATTTTTGGGTGATGTAAGATTGCCCTTACACTAGGATGCTCCTGCAACAAATCATGCAAATATGTTATAATCACATAGGAGGTTATTTATATAAATGAGATACATCAAGCGAGGTATGTTGAGTGTTAATCTGTGATCTACCCAACGCACCATCAACCACATTTATTGTCATTCTCAAGTTTGACCTATTTTAAGTAAAGCTAGGCATCCCATGTCTAGTTTCTGCAATAACATCCCCTTGACCATTCATAAATATTTGAAATTTTTTCATGAGGGCATGATGTACACTATCTAGGATACTCAATATTAGCCATTAATGTTGTGTGGTGGCTTTCTCCTTGATGTACAAGCCTACTCTAACAGGTCCCTTGCTTCTCCACAAGAATTTTTTATTCAAGATTTATCATAAATACAAAACTAGGGAATACCTTATAAATGAATTAAATTTATAGCTCCTATGATACTTCTTGTATTTTTTTCTATATCTTTTTGTAATTTTATTTTACAATGTGCTTCATTTATCAATCCCACATAATTAAGAGCTAAGGGAAATCACATTCCCTAGGCTAGACCTCCTTGTCCATTTAGGACTATGCACTCTCTAGTGGTGTCTTCTATTCTTGTATTTGTGCCTAGCACAAAAAAGGAAAAGACACTCAATGTGTAGTGCCTGCCCTCATTTACATTTTTCTAGATAAATTGTTGCTATCATGGCCGAACTCTATTAGGCTAGCTTTATGTTGATGGTTAGTAGCATTGTTTTGAGACTATCAAATATTGTGTTATAGATTTAGTCGATATATGATGAGATTACTTAGACTCTACATTTCATGTATGCATGATGATTATTACATTATTTTTGGTTATTGATGATGATTAGTTAGATGATTTATTATCACATGTGTTTTCTTATGGATACTTACCCCATACTTGCATGTGTATAGTGTGTGTGTTTGTTCTCTTTTTGTATAGCGTTTCTGATGTGGTTAAGGAAGGGAGTCGTGGTCACCTGCTAGTCAGGATCTACACGATGCACCACTTCTTGCCATTGCCTATTTAGCTTAGCATATATATATATATATATATATATATATATATATATATATATATATATATAGATCTGATCAAATAAGTCATCGATCCTTGGTAGAGGATACCTGTTCTTTATTGTCACCTTATTCAACTGTCTGTAATCAATACAAAGGTGCACAGAACCATCTTTCTTTTTCACAAAGAGCATTGGAGCTCCCCATGATGACACACTAGGTCAAATGCTCCCTTTAGCCAAAAGTTCCTCTAGCTAAAGATGCAACTCACCCAATTCCTGTGTATTCATATGATAAGGAGCTTTAGAGATAAACTCCGCTCCTAGAATAAGATCAATGCAGAAATCGAAGTCCCTCTTCGGCGGCATGCCTAGAATCTCACTCGAAAAAATATCTGCGTACTCCTATAAAATCAGGTGATCTAAAGTCTTCCTCATAGGATCTTCCTCATCAAGCTCATTTACCATAACCACAAATATCTAACATCCCTTTTGGAAACTCTGCTTCAATTGCATAGCAAAAATCATCCATAAAGATATAGGCCTTGGTATTCCAACAATCTTCACATCATTCCCTTGGTCATCTTGACACAATATAATCTTCTTCCTGCAGTCTATACTAGCTCTATGAGAGCCAAGCCAATCCATCCCTAAAACCACATCGTAGGAACCAAGAGGTATAACCCGAAGGTCAACTGCAGTATCAAATCCTCCTATGCTAAGCCCACACTTATGAACTACAGAATCTATGGAGACCTTAATGCCTGAGGCTAGTTCCACTTGCCAACCACGATCTTGCTTCACCACATCCATCTTACACTTAGTAACTATAGATGGAGAAATAAAAGAATCTGTAGCACCTAAATCAAACAACACTGAAAGAGGTGTACCTCAGATAGCTCCCGTGGTTTCAACCACTGTTCCTTGATGGTCTACCTGATGGTGATCTATTGCTGCAAACACTCTATGACCTCTACCTACATCTCCAACTATAGGCTCTGATGCTGTTGACCTAGGACCTAGATACTGAGGTGCTCACTATGGATAGTGAGCTGCAAAATGACCAACCTGCCCACATGTAAAACATCATGTACTTCTGCAAAATCCTCTCCCTAAAGGTGGTGCATTTTTCACCAATTAGGTCTTCCTACATGGTAGCTTCTGTAGCTAATGTCTTCATGCATGACATTGTGAGACTACATGGTATTCCCCGAAAGATCATTTCAGATAGGGATCCTATATTCACATTCACATTCTGGACATCGTTGTAGCATGAGCTTGGAGCACAATTGAATTTCAGTTCGACATATCACCTAGAGACAGATAGTCAAACATAGAGGGTGAATCAAGTTTTGGAAGATATGTTAAGGATGTATGTGATGGATAGGCAGACACATTGGGAGGACTATCTCTACCTAGTGGAGTTTGCTTACAACAACAGGTATCACAGTTCTATTAGCATGGCACCATTCCAGGGTTTATATGGACGTCCTTGTCATACACCTTTGAGTTGGGATAGTCTTGAGGATTACATCCTATTGGGTCCTTAGATGCTTTTTGATATGGAGCAACAGGTAGTGCGTATTCGCGAGCACTTGAGTATGACACAAGATAGGCAAAAAAAGTATGTTGATGCGCATAGGACAGAAAAGCAGTTTTCTATGGGAGACGAGGTATTCTTGAGAGTGCATCCGCAGAAGAGTCTGATCCAATACGGAAAGGGTTCAAAGATAGTGCCTCACTTTGTGGGACCATTCGAGATTCTTGAGAGGATTGGTCCAGTTGCTTATCACCTTGCTTTACCATTCAGCCTAGCTTGCATTCATGATGTTTTCCATATTTTAGTACTTAGGCAGTATATCTATGATGTAGTACATGTTCTTGATTGGAATGCGTTGCAGGTAGAGGACGACTAGTTGGCTTTGGAGCCGGTTCATATTCTGGAGCAGTGGGAGTTGACCCTCAGGGGTCAAACCATAGAGCAAGTAAAGGTCCAATGGGACCCTACTGATGACTCTTTAGTTACATGGGAGGATGAAGCTAGATTACAAGAGTTATATCCCTACTTGCTTGTAGGCTTCCAGGAGTAAGCCTAATCCTAGGGGGGGTGGATGTAGTGCCTGCCCTCATTTACATTTTTCTAGATATATTGTTGCTATCATGGCCAAACTCTATTAGGCCAATTTTATGTTGATGGTTAGTAGCATTGTTTTGAGACTATCAGATATTGTGTTACAGATTCAGTCGATATATGATGAGATTACTCAGACTTTACATTTCATGTATGCATGATGATTATTACATTATTTTTGGTTATTGATGATGATTAGTTAGATGGTTTATTATCACATGTGTTTTCTTATGGATACTTACCCCATACTTGCATGTGTATGATGTGCATGTTTGTTCTCTTTTTGTATGACATTTCTGATGTTGTTAAGGAAGGGAGTTGTAGTCACCTGCTAGTCGAGATCTCCACGATGCACCACTTTCTGTCATTGCCTATTTAGCTTAGCGCGCGCACACACACACACACATATATAAAATATGTACATGCATGGATTTTATGCAGGTTGCAGGTACTAGGTATTGACTTCCCTAAATTACCAAGATGAGCATACCCTATTGCACTATCTCAATGGTAAGAGAGGGGAGATAAAATCTCAAGTCCAAATCCTAAACCCTTAAACCATTTGTCTTGGAAAGGTAGGACAAGTATTTGAGATGTTTTACCTTTCGAATGTGTTAGATGATGTAATTCGTGATTTTAACCCCTTAGACTGATTTTGTATGGATTGTTCAATGATGGGTTTTCATATTTTATTTTGGGGGTCTTTGGTGAATTTTCTATTAATTAAGTCTAAAATTAAGAGATTTAATTATTTTGAAAAAAAATTATATAATGTTATGATATTTTGATATTTTGATTTTCATTAATTAAATGGGAAATTAATTAAATAAAATCAATTAAAAATTATTAATAATAAACAATTAAAATAAAAGTTATAAGTCTACCTAGGAGTAAGTGCACCCGTTGATTGCACATATGTCTACAACACAGGAGTTAGCGCACAAATTAAGCACATGGTTTCTACAACCTTGTGACTCATCTAGAAGATTGGAAAAACCTCGTGCTTAGCTATCAATGCTTATCTCATCTTTTGGTTGTTTCTAGAGACATTCTAGGTGCTTCCTAAGAGTTCTTTATATTCAAGCACTTGTAGAAGCTTGGGGAGCATGTTTTGGGTGGATCCGCGAACATTGGAGAAGGAGCTTGCTCTGTAGATTTAGAGGAGAAGTGAATTAGCATCAGTGTCTAGGTAGACACTTGTGATTTTGCATATGTTATTCTCGCTTCTTCCACTTCCTGTCTTCTTCGTGTCTTCTGAAGGCTTTATGAGGATTTCATGTGTTGAATATCTTGGTTGTATGTAATCTTGTCATGAATATTTAAATTTTTGTATGAGAAACCCCACATGCGTAGATCTGAGGAATATATGGGATTAGGGCTTAAATGCTTATAGAAAAACCTATTAGATGGATTAAATAGGTAAATCTGAAGAACAATCATGATAGGAGAATTCTTATTTTACAAAAAATTGGAAAGGCCTTTTCGTTTACAAATTATGTATAGATTGCAAAAACATTTTAAAAAGATACATATATATATATATATATATATATATATATATATATATATATATATATATATATATATATATATATATATAATAACAAATTTGAAAACGTTATTTAAAAAAAAATGTTAATATAAAAATCATATAACGCTGCATCTTAAAACTTTAATTGGAGCGTGATTAGGAAAACATTTATTAAAAAAAAAAATTGCAAAGTAAAAGGGGCGGGGAGGGACAAACCCATACCCCCACCCCATTATATATGACAAAGGCAGGCGGCATGGCTACCGCAGGCTCTGCGACAATGTGCTATTGCAGGCCTGCCACGACATTGCCACATAAAAGGTAGTGCTCAACCCGCAAGTGCAAATGCATTACATCTTGATTATTAATATCGACGTTGGTACATGTGTATAATTGGAATCGAATTTTGTAATTTGATTTTTATGTATGATGAAGTTATTAAATATTAATTATTATATATATATATATATGTATATATGTATATGTGTGTATATATATAATATTATATTAATAAAAATTTATTTAAGTAATTATTCATGTCAATAAAATTTTAAATAAGTGATATAGTTTTATATTTAGAATTAATAAGTTTATTTAATTAGAATGAGTTTAAATAAGATTAATGAAATGTTATAATATTCAAGTTACCAATTATTTGGGGTTCTCAAAATGGTAAATTAACTTATTTGAAAAGGATATATGATTTAAAAAGAATAATTTTTCTCCAAAGAAGTATAGAGATATTGATTTAAAATATGGAAGGAGGGATCATTTCCAACAAAGTGGTCTTAGAACATTTTAGAAAAATTGTTTAAAAGAGCTATGGAGGGAAACTTTTATCTATCAAACAAATATGAGTTAGAGAAAAATGTATAAATGTTTCCTCACTTGATATCTAAATACAAAATGAAAACTGGAACCCCATACTTAACTCAACTAATTTATTTTAGCAAACCAAAACATGTGCTTGCATTTTGTGTTTTCCCTATGCCATCTGTTTTGGGGATTTGGGTTGACTAGATTGTTGACCAGTTATAGGATGTCTACTAGAGGCTCAGGGGATTATGATTGTGATGTCATGATGATGTCTTTTGATTTCGATCTTTATAAACCCAACCATGGTTATGAGATGGCATGCTCTATGGTGTGTGTGGTTTATTGATTGACATTTTTTCCAGTCTTCTTGTGTAAGCTATGATATATGTAACCATTTATAAGTTGTCGATCAGTTGTACTTGGACTACTTTCTAGTTGCCATGATGGGACTGAAGTGTTGATTTATTCTTGATGTTGTCATGTTGTGACATGTTTTGACTCGACCATTTTGGAGTCTTCAATCAGTATGATTTATTTTGAGATTCCTTATGGTTTCTTTTTGAGAACCGATGTATATTGTGATTATCATTGATACCTTCAGTTGCCAATAGAGAACTATTGTGCTTATGATTATCAATGGATACTTTTAAGTTGCTCATGGAGATTTGATGTTCTTATTGTGGATTATCTTTTGGTATTTTTACAGTCACTTGTATAAGACTATGGTGATTTTGTGATTTATGATTCCATGAGCCTAGGGTAGGTTATCTACTTGTAGTGTCAGGAAATGGATTGCAATGGGGGCCGTGGCCCTAAGTGGCTGCCAGGGTAACTCATTGTAATTTATTTAATAAGTGAAAACATTCAAACTAAATATTGACTTAAATGAACCTAATAAGATAATTGTTTGTTCTTGCCCATGCCTTGAGTGCTAGTATAGGCTAAGATGGGAGTAGAGAGAATGCTTGGTTGCAACCTTGCATTCCATAGTATGCCATGTTAGTATAAGAGGATACTAGTGGCCGCATAGGGATTACTAGGGGGCTGGGGTCTATTGAGAGAGTACTAGGGTAACTCTAGTGTGATCCATGCGATGACACTTTCCCAATTACCTAGTAGGTTCCTACATGTCTTTGTGCGCCTCTAGGTTTAGATGTCGATCTGTGTGTTGGAACCTTTGAGTTAGTATAATTTTAGGATTCCTAGACTTAGAAAGTATTTGTGCTATGTGATTTGATAACATGTTTGGGACTTGAGATTATCTCCTCAGTGCGGTGGGAGTGGGGCATTTAGGTTCCATGCAATCGAGTGGTAGTGCTTTTTCACTCTTACCATTTGAGATCCGTCTAAGACACCATGGCTGAAGCATTCTTTTTTGGCATCTATCTTTATTTTGTTCTTGGTTATGATGATGGACATGTATCCTTATATTGATGATTAACATATGATAGATGATGTTATTTACTTATCTTATGTCTTATTTTGCATGATTAGATTTCTTATGCATATGTTGTAGCATGTTAGATTTCTTTTTGCATATGATGTTTTAGGAGTGACATTCCTACTATGATATTACCGATGATGTCTTCGGTAACTTGGGATGTTATGCACAGAGGCATGGCTAGGACCTATGATGGTCTAATGATGCTATTTACAGTTGGGAGGAACTGTGCACTTAGGTAGTTGTGTTTATGATGTATGGTTATCTTTTACGATGGATGTTTATATCTTTTATGATAATGTATCATGGTTTCATTTACTTTACTAAACTTGCATCATGGATTAGAATAGGATGATGTACTTTATTTCACACATGTATATTATTTTATGTCTTTCATACCCTATGGCATGTACAGTGGATGATTGAGCATTCAGAAATGTAAATTGTTAAGGGACATTTGGAACAAGAGTATATTACTTAAGAATGATGGAATTTTCATTATTATTTCATATGGATGTTGTATTAGATGGAATTAATATTAGTTTAATTTAATGGTGATTCAACGTTAAGGGATCCTTAAGGAATGTAACCTGTTATGTATGTTTATGTATACTTTCAGTGGAATGTTGATATTGTTTCTGCTACTATGTGTATGTTGTGAATAGTTAAATTTTCATGGTTAAAAAAAAATTCTACCAAACTTAGTGAAACTTTAGGTTAATTCTTTTGGATCCCTTGGTGGGGCGTTACACAATGTGCCATAATCTAAAGAATGTGCTTCATTTAAGCTTCATATCCTTGGAAAAATAATTTTTCCCTTGTTAAATATGGAAAGAGTAGGTAATGACTACATGCTCACACTTCTCCTTTGGTTCTTTTTTATCACCCTTGTAGGATATCTCTTGTTCCTTTAAGCGCTCCTAAAGAAAATTGAGGAAACATATTTGTGGCTAAGCCTACTGCTATTACGTTAGTAGCACATCCCACTTCCTTGGTTTCTTATTCTTCTTTACTAGTGAAAACACCAAAAACCTTCATATAGAACATGATGATATGAGCCTTATCAAGATTCCTTTTATTATCTCTAACTATGTCAAAACTAGATTGCACATGAGTTCATGAATCATTAATAGTGATGGCTCTAGAATATGAGGTTGCATTGGATGTTTAGGGAAAGTCATTGGCTACCAAATCTCCATCTACATCTATTTTTCTTTCACTCCTTAAATCTTATTGCATATGTATTTTTTAGCTTCATAAGTTTTGTTTCTTCTTGTCACTTCAAGGTCTATCAATGAGACTCACCTTAAATGAGCACACTTATCTTCTCTCCATCTTTGGAGTCTTCACTCATTAACTTGCTTCTACATATCATACCATTTCCCTAGCTTATCAATATGTTGTGCTCTTAGGTTGTGTCTGTTGAAGTCATGTCTACTCCTATTCCTACTTCAAACCCTCCTTATTTCTTTCTTGGGGTCCTTAGGCTTGCTACATTTGATATAAAATATTCTCCTCCATTATTCAAGTGGAAGTTCAAGAAAATCTGTACATCTTAACTCTTTCATTGGAAATTAGTTTTGAGGACTTTTCTATCTAAATTTGTGCTTATCATTAAATAGGCTCTACCTTCTATAAGTTTTTCACCACCCCTTTTCTGGAGGATTGTAATGCAGCTCCTATTTTGTAACCTCAAGTTGAATCACTTACATCCTTCAAGCCATACATGTTTAAATCTCTCAAGTGCATTCCAACATCATCAACTACCTTTATGAGATCACTCACTCTAGCCTCAGTGGTGTATTAGGTGAAAATGTTGAGGTGACTTCAACATTGGCTCTAGCAACTATTGATATGCATGTGTTTTCTTTAGTAGTTTTCCATCTCCTAACTTTCTCTTCCTACCTCTATGATCAAGATTAACATGATAAGGATCTAACCATGGGAGATCATTGAGACAATCCTTCTCATTTTTTTATTAGGGCATGCTTGTTCATGTTTGCGTGTGCATGCCTTTATATGTTGCACTCTCTTGAAGGACCCACATGAACCATACTGATCTATTGAGTAAGTAGGTCATATGAGCTTGGAATGCCCTAATTTCAGAGGTGGAGGTTCATCATATTAGCCTACCAGTTGAGGTTCAACTCCATATCATAAGTATCAATGAAGTTATGATGGATTTTTGGTATAATTTTTTGGTACAAAAACTTTGGGCTCAATTTTGAAGGCCTAAACATGCCTAGATGAGGCTTGAAAACTCAATGGATGGACACTTGTGTAGATCAAAGCCTATAGATCAGAAGCTGAGGTTTCTAAAAAGGGATTATGATAGAAAATTAGAGAAATAGTTCAAAAGTAATGGCTTTCCAAAGTTGGGGCGATCAAAACTTTCAAAATAAATGTCAAAGGTGTATTTGACTAACTCTATATGTATTTTTAGGGTTTTTTGGCCCCAAGTCTTAAGTTTGAATGTCTAGAACCTTTTTGGGTGGCCTAAAATTACCTATTTAAGAAATGCTCATCGATTTTCTAGGACAACTTTGGGTGATATTTTGTAGCTTTGTCTTGTATAGATTAATTGTAATGAAGGTGCCCATGTGGGTTAGCATATTGTAATTTTGAATTCTATAATTTCACATTTACAATGATAATAAGAAACCCATATTTTTCTCTCACAAATGGCTACTATTTCTTTTTTTGTGTTATGTGTTTAAGGTATTAAGGGGAGCACCCAAAAAATATTAAATTTTCTCCCAAATACAACTAAGAACTACCATGTGGCCAGTTAGAAAATTACATTGCCTTTGTGGATCACAACAAATATTAAATGCATGATTTGAAGAACTTTCCACAAAATTCTAAGATGCCACCTACACACTTGAGTGAAGTTTGCCAAGGAGTTCTTGATTGTGTAGACAAATCACTGAGTGTTAGGTAGTTTGCACAAGGGTGTTACATGAATTTTGTCTTATGAAGACATGATTATGGAGAAGAGAAATAAGAAAATGACTTTTGTGATTTGATGGATTTGATGGATTCCCAGACTTGAGAAAAATAAAGAAATAAATCAAGAGGCATTATGAGTTGCATTCTTTGATTTGGAGAAGCAAGTGAATGAATTAGAAGTAGAGTTGCGAAAGAGAAGAGTGCATCACCAAAAAAGAGATGTTGATAATCATTTGGATGCAGAAAAGAAAGAAGAAAAATAGGATGAAGATAAAAATAGTTATGAACCTAAATTTGAAAAAGATGAAAACGAAGAGAAAGATCATGAATATGAAAAGGTTTGTGAACGCGAAGTAGATGAAGATGATTTAAAAACTACATCAGTAGAGGAAGAGTATAATGCCTTGTTTGGAGGTCAAACAAGTGAAGCGGTTACATGCCTTCTTCAACACATGAAAGAAACACACAAATATGAAGGAATTGAAGAGGTAAATTCTCATGAATCATGGGATGTTGAATTGAGATGAATTATGAAGGAAAATGATAATGGTTTATATGATGATCTTGTTAGTGATGCATGGTATTAAAAAAAAGATTTGTATGGCTAGATTTAGGTGCATGGGTTACATAAAAGGAAAATTAAGAAAAAAGTTGTCATTTCATTTATTGAGGTGTGTAGGTGGCATTTTAAAAGTTTTTAGAAATTTCCTTAATCATACATTTAATATTTTTTGTGATCCACAAATATAATGTAATTTTCTAATTGGCCCACATGGTGGTGCTTAGTTGTACTTGGTGAAAATTTAATATTTGTTGTAAGGTAGTTGTATTTACTCTTTATCCCATGGTGGTTGTGTTTGTAATACATTGGGTGGTAAGTGTCTATATAAGCAAGGCATATGAGAATTTGTAATCAAGCTTTCATGCTATAATCTCTTGTAACAAAGCTTTAAAGGGTAATCTCTTTGTGGTAGAAGCTCTTCAAGTATGAAAGCTCTTTGGTTGTAAGATCTTCTTTTAGGAAGCTCTTGGTGTGTAAGCTAGTTCGAAGATATCATTTTGAAAGCTCTCTTATATTGTAAGAATTTGGAGTTCTCTCATTTGGAGACTATTAAAGGATTTTCAAGTATATTAAAGCATGCTTTGTAAAGAATTTTCTTTTCTTTTTATCTTCATATTGTTGTATAAGAGAATACCTTCATTATTGGTATCAAAGCAAGAGTTCCTAAGCATGTAGATAGATCATTGAATGTGAGGTGGTTTGCACCAGGACCTTGGGTTGGGTGAAGTTTGTCAAGAAGGAGTTCTTGAGTGTGTAGATAGATCACTAATTGTGAGGCAGTTTACACAAGGTGATTGTGTTGCACAAAGTTTGTATTATAGAGACTTGAGCATGGATAAGAGAAAGAAGAAGATGCATTTTATGATTAGATGGATTCTGAGGATTCCTAGACTTGAGAAAATTAGAGCAAGAAATCAAGAGGCATTACGAGTTGCATTCTTTGATTTGAAAAAATAAGTGAATGAATTAGAAGTAGAGTTGCAAAAGAGAAGAGTGTGTCACCAGAAAAGAGATGTTGACAATTCTTTAGATGCAGAAAAGAAAGAAGATCTAGTGAAGTATCACACATGTAATACAAAGGAAGATCAAAAGGAAAAAGATGAAGATATTTGTGAACCTAAAGTTGAAGAAGATGAAAAACAAGATGAAGATTATGAAGATGACCAGATTTGTGAGCTAGAAGAAGATGAAGGTGATTTGAAGGCTACAACAGTAGAGGAAGAGTACAATGCCTTAGTTGGAGGAAAAAAAAGTGAAGTAGTTACATGCCTTGTTGAAGACAGGAAAGAAGAAAACAAAGATGAAGATGTGAAAGAGGCAAATTTTGATGCATCATGGGATGTTGAATTTGAGATGGATTTGAAAGATGATGATGGTCTACATGAGGATCTTGTTAGTGATGTGTGGTATGCAAAAGAATATTTGTATGGTGTTGTTGATTTTGTTATAGGTGTGTTAAGTTGAATAAGATTGGTGGAAGATGAGAGTTATACTTGGACAGAGTTAATTGCAGAGGAGTATTATTAGGGTAAGGCCATAATAATGGTTTCCACTTTCCATCATGAAGAAATCAGATGGACAGTGCAATTTTTTTCTAGGGGCTTCAAAAGAAGCCTACACTTCAAACAAAGACCCACTAGAGCTTTGTTTGAAGCCATAGACCTAGGAGCTTTGTTCAAATCCCTAGGCTTCATTCGAAGCCCCTTGTGCTAACTGACATGAAGGGCTTCGAATGAAGCCTCTTGGGCTTTGAACGAAGCTCCTAGGGCCAATAAATAGTCAAATAGTGGGCTAGGGTGGTTCATTCGAACCCCCCTAGGGCCACCAAAACTGCTTCTAGGGGGCTTTGAATGAAGCCTACTTCATACACACCTTTTTAACCACTTCATTTGAAGGTCCCAAAATAATTTTAAAAAAAAAATTCCTAAATTTTAAATCAAATTTTGTCCTTTCAAGGGATCAAATAAGGGCTAATTAGGTTCATTTTATGAAACTAAA
Organism: Cupressus sempervirens; assembly: GCA_028749045.1. Taxonomy (NCBI): domain Eukaryota; kingdom Viridiplantae; phylum Streptophyta; class Pinopsida; order Cupressales; family Cupressaceae; genus Cupressus; species Cupressus sempervirens. The sequence continues at coordinate 143,350,296 of CM053787.1, forward strand.
TATCTCACATTGTTGTAGCCTAAATAAGCTTTCTAATGACTATACTTTTAATATACATTGTGTTTATTATCATGTTTTTTGGTAATTTTATTAAATATAGGTTGTTGGGCCATTTAATAAATCTTTGTTTGAAGCTTTGGAAAAAATAGAAAATGGAAGAAAATAATTTTAAAAAAATATGTTCATCGAAGGTATGCATGTTATCTTTCTAGAAAAACAAGAAAAAATCCATTTCAATTTATACAAAATAAATTATATCAATCAAAATTAACCTATGTATTTATCATTGCCATCACTTTACCATGCATTGAATAAAATCTACAAATTTTAATGAAATTGACTGAATCAAACTAAAGTTGCCAAGTATTGATGTTAACATTCTAGCCTTGAAAGAATTTCATTATTATCATATTTAAAAAAAAAAATGTTGATCAACGCAACCATTACTCTTTAAAAGTACTGATTTTTCATATATACCACTTCTCAATGGAGAAAAAAAAATGGTCTTGAATAAATTCAAAAAATAAAATAAAAATTTATTTTAGAAATTAGAAAGAAAATTCTACAAATCACTAGTTTACATCATCTTTAAATTCTTTACAATTTTTTAGTAATAAGCACATGTAGGTGAGTTTTTTAAAACAAATATTTGTTTTAGTGTTAAACTTGGCCAAAAAGTGGGAACTAGTATTGTGGGACCAGAGCTTCTACCACAAAGAGATTACCCTTCAAATCTTGCTTACAAGAGATTACACCATGAGAGCTTGATTACAAATTCTCATATGCCTTGCTTATATAGGCACTTACCACCCAAGGTATTACAAACACAACCAATGTGGGATGAAAGGTAAATACAATCACCTTACAACAAATATTAAATCCCCACCAAGTACAACTAAGTACCACCATGTGGGCCAATTAGAAAATTACATTTCCTTTGTGGATCACAAAAAATATTAAATGCATGATTTAGAGAACTTTCTACAAACTTCTAAAATGCTACCTACACACCTCGAGAAATAAAATGACAACTATTTTCTTAGTTTTCTTTTTATGCCACCCATGCACCTAAATGAAAAAACCCTTTTCTCTCCTTTTTTTTTTTTTCTATTTTCTCTATTTTATTTTTCATCCAATTTTTGTCACTTTCTATCTCAGTTTTTTTTTTTTTTTTTTTTTTTTTTTTTTTTTTTTTTTTCTGTTTTTTTGTTTTTAAATTTAAATTATCATGGCCCCTTTTCTTTTGTGATGCAAGATCCTCCTGCATCAGACACCCATGGTAGGAAATTTTTTGTGAATATGGATTCAAAAAATGAAGTAGTTGACAATGACTTTTTTTCCTTCTCTTCCAATACCTAGCTGAAACAAGTCTTCATTGTTCATATATTTCCTTCTTTCTTGTTTTCCAACACCTAGTTGGAACAAGTGTTTGTTGAGCCAAGTATGAAAGCTCTTTGGTTGTAAGCTCTTCTTGTTGGAAGCTCTTGGTGTGAAAGCTAGTCGGAAGCTCTCATTTTGAAAGCTCTCTTATATTGTAAGAATTTGGAGTTCTCTCATTTGGAGACTATTGTAAGGATTTTCAAGTATAATAAAATCATGCTTTGTAAAGCATTTTGTATAATAAAATCATGCTTTGTAAAGCATTTTGTCTTCTCTTTATCTCCATATTGTTGAATCAGAGCACACCTTCATCACATACATAGTTGGACATAAAGGATATACCTATTTCATGTGCTTCCTCCTTTTGTTACATATTTCTTCTATCTCTTGTATCTTTCTTTTCAACATTCAAGAATGGTGCAAAGAATTATGGGTTTTTAGGCCTTCTTTGTCAATCCAAATTTTTATTTTATCTTTGTATTGATGTGCTTTTCCATAAATCTAAAAGATTGAAAAGCATGGTAACTAACTTAAATTTTTCTTTGAGCACTAATTAAATTGAATACTAAAAGTTATTCTAATGCTAAAGAATTGAATACCCTATTTTTTATGTTTTTGTTGATGTTGAGGGTATTACACATCATATGTTGTATGGTGAATTCAATGGGAAAATTTCACCATGTTGACATAATGCAACACATATTTCTTCTTGGAATGACTTGTGTTGTCCTTTTTGCAAAAGAATTCATTCTTAAGTGGGCTACTATACTTACATTATCATAGATATGCATCAATCTTATTTCACATGTTAATTTTGTGAGGCAAAACCACTATCTTATTGTATGTTTTCCTTAATGTGAGCTAAAATTAGAGAGAGAGAGATGGTGAGAGTTAGGTGGTGTGATAGATTGTGAGAGAGTAGACTTGTAGCTAGATTGAGAAATAGTCCAAATAGAAGATTATAAGAGGGGCAATAAAAAAGATAATTTGTTTAATATAAAACATGTTTAATGCAAGAGTATCTTGGGTGTAAGAGCAATCTTGCATCTCCCAAAAATATTTTTGTTTTATATTTTCCAATAAGGGTTGTTTTAGTGCATAGTTGGTATTTGTAGAAGCTTACAATTTTTAGTAAGTTGACAATAAGAGCTCATAATATTCCAATTTCAAACATATCTTAGATATATCATCCTGAAAGTTAAGTTTCATTGTAGTTACATCCGTATTGATCAAGATCACCTACATGCAAAAACCTATCAAAGAGAAGCCAAGAAGAGAAGAGCGCGGAGCAAGGGAAAAACCCTAAAGAAACATGAGAGAGAACAAGATATTGAAACACAAGAAAAAATGTATTTACAATATGCAAGAAGTGATGATTTTAAAATACAATGAGGGAGCCCAAATATAAAGAGCTCCAAGAATCTCCTAGAAGAAGCTAGAAGACGCTAGGAGATAAGTGTGACAACTATGCATACATCTACATGAGGTGGAAAGTCCTTGAACAAGGTGAGAGGATAAGTATGACTTAGGAGAGAACCAACTCCCGTATTGTCAACAACTTATAACTAACTCCTAGACTATAACTAATTAATCAATTCATTTACCTAAGTAAGCTTAAGTAAATAGAATAAATAATTAGTAATTAATTATTTACTCTAACACCCCCCCTTAAATGGAACTTAGGGAAATTCCTTAAGCTCACAAAACTAAGATGAAATGCAAAATGGGTCCCGACAACAAGGCCATGTTAGGTACCCATGTACAATGCAACAAAATGTAACCTTTGAAAATGGGGAAAGAGAGAAAACCATGTGGAAAAAACCCTCCCCCAAAAAAAGGTAACCTAGTGAAGAACTAAAGAAGCCTCCAACTAGGGAAATGTTCCCTAAAACAGGAACAAGGAGTGATCATGAAGAGCATCACTAAAGCATGAAGAAGCCACAAAATTCTACCATTAGAAAGAAAACTATTGATCTAAAGAACCTCAATGGAAGAAGAAGGCACGAATCAAGCATGTCTATATGGTAGATGATCCATCTCACCGAAATGCATAGGTAGCCAGCCACTGCAATTGCCTTGTATATAGGATCAACCACTAAATACATAGTTCACACTATCGAACCATCGAACCAAGGATGCATAAGAATAATATCATAACCCCCCCTTAATGTAGACTAGGTGAGATGACATGTAACTAAGAAGGTAGGCCAAAAATCTCCTACAGACGAACCATGAACAACGAGAGAGGAAAAGAGGTACAAAACACCCATAAAGACATGGTCAAACTGACTTTGCATGGGGCTAATGTCATGGAAGGGAAACTCGATTGGTAAAGGGAGAAGCCTAAAATAGTAGACAAATATCCCCCCCATGGTGATTTATAAAAAAAGTGCATGTACAACTAACTCAAAACAATGTTCATGACCCCCAAAATGCAAGAGTGACACTTTATCTCAGTGTGATACATAAAAGTGCTTCAAAATGATAGCTACAATGATCAAAACCAAAAACAAGCTACAACAAAATAAAGTATAGCCTAAAACAAAGGAAACCATGCCAAGAAAATGATCCTTGGGCTGAAAACACTCAAGATATCCACCATATAGAAAAAATGCCAAAATTATGATAGAAAGAGCATGGGCCAAAATCTAAGAAAAAGGACCACATTTCTGAAAAGGTGATAGAACCACCTTTCCAAAAATATAAAGTTTTCAAAAAATTGACATGGGATGCAAAAGATATGCATGCCAGAGTAAAAAAAAAACTTTGGACTTCAACTAGAAAAATAGGTAATAAAAATGCATCAAAACCTAAAAATACCTACACCAATGTCTCTCTCGAAACTAGATTTTTGACGCTTCTTTCAGATCAAAAAAATACCTCTGTATGCTCAAGTTATGGAAATGACCCTAAAGGAGAGACAGGAAGGTGTTGATACAGTGATCACATCATGCTGACATTAGCATTTCACGCCATTAAATTTGATGGCTTGAAGGCCATCGACAAAAAAAGAAGGTGCCACATGGCTGCCACATGGAAGTGCCATGTGGATGCCACGTGGCAGGTACTGACATGGCAATGGCCACATGGCAGCCCTGCTATGTGTCACATGTGGACTGGGTAAAAAATGCTGACACAGGCTGTGTGTTGTTGACTACGTTGACGAGTCAAAAATTTGATTGGGCTACTAACTGGGCAAAAAATTAGATGCTAGCTTCCATGTGGGTGCTGTGCTATTAGAGCCATAGACTGGTGGTGCAACCCGGGCAGAGGTGGCATGCTAGATAAAAATGCCAATGAAGGTTGTAGGAGAGCGGTGCAGGGGAGGCCTGACGGTGGCGGTGGGGTTATGGAGGTCTTGTGGTGGTGCAGTCTTTTGTAGTGAGGCACACGCGAAGCATGAGCAGCCTCGCGGTGGCCACTAGGCGGTGCCGTAGTGGCGTGGCCCAAAACTATTTAAAATTTTTTTTTCACCGAAATCATTCGTACAATAGTACGGAATGGGTTTGCAACAAAAAAAATTTGCCTCCCAGAGCTCTATCTCCAAAATCGATGAATTTTATATGGATCCTAGCTGAAAAGCGCCTTTTAGATCTAATGACAGTGTTCGTTTGGGTTGAAAGTGCTCCAAAAATTTGCTGTCCCCCTGATTTGAAGAAAAATGCATAAACAAACTAGGGTTTGTGACTCCAAATCATGGCTTCAAAAATCCTTCAACGAAGCAGCAATAGGGAGACTCTGATACCATGTTGGAGTTGATGAAATCCAACTCTGAAGATGCCAAAGATCACCTACATGCGAAAACCTATCAAAGAGAAGCGAAGAAGAGAAGAGTGTAGAGCAAGGGAAAAACCCTAAATGGACATGAGAGAGAACAAGATATTGAAACACAAGAAAAAATGTATTTACAATAAGCAAGAAGTGATGGTTTTAAAATACAACAAGGGAGCCCAAATATAAAAAGCTCCAGGAATCTCCTAGAAGAAGCTAGAAGATGCTAGGAGATAAGTGTGATAACTAAGCATACATCCACATGAGGTGGAAAGTCCTCGAACAAGGTGAGAGGATAAGTATGACTTAGGAGAGAAAAAACTCCTGTATTGTCAACAACTTATAACTAACTCCTAGACTATAACTAATTAATCAATGCATTTACCTAAGTAAGCTTAAGTAAATAGAATAAATAATTAGTAATTAATTATTTACTCTAACATAGTTTAGGAGGTGTTAGTTCTGAAAGAGATTATAAGTCAATTAGACCACAATTAGAATTTATGGTCTCCAAAAGTCAGACTAAATGAAAATATAAAAATAAAAGAAGGGCTGACTCTAATGTCATAAAATATGAAAATAACAATAATCTAGGGTTGATCAGCCTGAAGGGTTGGGGCTAAATTTCTAGAACATTCCTGGGCCATAGAAAATTGCGTGAATAAAGATGGCCTGTAGGGCTATCTAGGATAGTTTTGGGTGGTGATTGGTGGCTCTAGCATACAAAATATTGTAAATAAAACACCCATGTGGCTTTGCATGTTATATTTAAAAAAAATTAATTTTGTACTTTCAGATATAATAAGAAACCCTTTTTTTTCTTGCAAATTGCTATTGTTTCTTTATTTTTGTCATGTATTTGTTGTATTAAGTAAAAAATCCTTCATCATAATTTGATATTAAACAATAGAAATGTAAGGGTGTTGGACTATACAAAGATAGAACAAAGGGAATTTACAACAAGGTCCATAATAGACTACTAATAAGGCACTAGCAAAATAACTAGTAACCCACATAAAGGGTGGGTATAAAACTCACCCATGATATTAAGATGAGAATGAGAAATTGAAGAATATTCTTTTCTATAGAAAGAAAAATAATCTCAAGAAATAATGTAACTAGGATACCCACCACATGAGAGAGAAAGTGGGGAATTCCTCTTTGTGCTATGATTAGTACAAGGGGTAGCAAGGATGCACATCATTAGGCAATAGTTTATTTATAGCAAGAGAAACATGTAATGAAGGTTCTATGTGGCTATATGGAGCCACACTAACAATAATAGGAAATGTAAGATCCATTAGATTTGAGTAAGCCAACTCAATAATAAAACCATCATCCAAACATGATTTATCAACAACCTCCAAAGAGTCATCAAAGAAAGAGTCAAAATCTAGGATATTCAAATAATTACCATGATCATCCTTCTACATAGTGGTAGTATCTCTATGATTCTTGAGAGAAAAATATATAACTAACTAACTAGTTGACAAGCACCAATGACATTGATAGAGGAGACCCTCATAATCCAACGATTGGGTCCATGACTTGTCCCTAAACATGATATCTATATCCCTAGGATGTGGTATAGCATGTTGGCAAGTTGGATGTGTTTTTATTGATGCCAACATATATGAAACCCGATGGAGTAGAATGTTCAAAGTTTAGGCGAGGATCAATTATGAAAGATGAGAATTCACACATGCCAAGCTTTGTTGTAGAGAGTGCCTACTTGGTCTATTCTAATTTTCAAGAGATGAAATGGTGATTTGGATATGCAATGAGGTCATAGATAGAGACTAGAAGGGTTCAATTAAGGGGCGAATATTTTCCAATTGGTGAATTTTGCACATCTAAATACTCAATTTTAACAAATTATTTCAACATATGGGGCAGGGTGTGCCACCTAAACTTTATAAAAATGAGTTGCACCCCTTGGTCCATTACTCAACAATAATTTATGCAATTGGCTCCATTTTTTATGTGATATAACTAATTTTTTTTCACCCAATAAATTCAAAATTTTTCCTACAATATTGAAAGGGAAATTTTTGGATGGCCTAAATTCACCAATGGTTTTAAAATGTTTTCTTTATTGGAGGGATGAAATTCTCCTGACATTTTGTAGATGTGTTTCACAAACTAATGCCATTTTCACCAACTATATTATTCATGGAAATATATTGGATGAAACATAATTACCTTGAAAATGACATAGGACATGTTTATATTACACATTCTTAGCCAATTATTTTGTATACACTATAAGATTTCTTTTAAATTCATAAAAAGGATTAGCATAAATGCACTCATAGATCAGTGTTAGTTTATGCAATTGAGGTCAGTTGGTTCTCTCAATCTAATTGATATAGAAGTCTCAATATATCAAATTGTTGAGAGCATTGATGAGTGCCAACTAAAATTGACACAAAGGTGAGTAACTCAACCTCAATTTGTTTGCAAGTTTGAGTTCATTATTAGTTAGTGGTCAATGATCATTTGGGAGAACTCAGTCATGAACAAAAAACATGATGACATCTATATTTTATATTGTAGGTTGTATGGCCAATGTCTCATATGTAGATAAATATATTTAATAGTTTATTGTCACTTCTTCAACAAGTTGATATTTTCTTTGGAAACCTATACATCTTTGGAGATGTAATATGAACAGGGATTGGTCCTATAGAAAAATGCAAAACCTTATTATCATATTTTGGAGGTGGAAAAGTTTGTGGCCAAAATTAGGAAGCTACATCATCACAACCACAAGATTCACAACCACTACTAAATATTGATGATGAACTTGATATCTCTGATCACAATGAACTTGAAGAAGATTTTTAGGTAAATAGCTAGACTAGCTAGAATGATATAATTGACTTCCATGAGAATTTGAAAGATGATGATGGTGTATAACTAGGAAAGGGAAAAAGGAAATAAAAAGAAAACAAATGATACAAAATAGCTAAAATATTAGAATCTTCCAATAGAATGGTCCTCAAAGTATCCATTCATTGAACTCGTGAATAATCTAATTAAAGGTGAGCCTCCAATAGAGTACAAATGTTACATATGTAAAAGAATAAAGAAAAAAGGAAAAGATGTTGCAACTAAAATTGACAACATAGAGAAGCATATGGGTAAAGTTTACAAGAATAAAATCATAGATGGGGTCAAAGAAGAAGTGATAAGATCGAAAACCAAGGAGGACTATCAATATTTTAATAATGGCTAAATATCTGAATATTAGGAGAAAATATAGATGAATCTTGCTGAAGTAAAAGACTCAATCAAAGTGTTTTTGGAAAAGCAATGGAAGTAGAACAAATGGTAAAATCTCTTCAATTAAGTGTTGTCTTTTATATTTTGAGAAAAGGGCATATTGTAATAAACTACCCATCATTGGCCACTCTATTACACTTTTTAAAAGTTCATAACTATCCAAAGAGTCACTAGTTAGTAAACAACTTATGGGAATGGGAAAGTTGTCTTACTAAAGTTGAAAAAGAAAATATAAAAGCCAAAATTAAAGGGCAAATTTTTTTTGTAGTATCTTTAGATGAGGTTACAATAATAGATATTACTTCCTAGGTATACATGCATGTTTATACTATACACAATTGTGTCCAACAACTTAATCTACTAACTATTGTTAAAATGAAGGATAATACAAAAACATAAAACATATTTGAACTAGTTAAAAGTTCTCTAATTGAACATGGAGGTATAGATGATATGACGATTGTCAAAAAGTTGGTGCATGTTAGAGTAGATGGTTCTTTTGTAATTCAAGGTCACAAGAATGGTCTTGTGCAAAAGATATAATTTTTTTGTGCACCCTATATTTTTTGATCTCACTACATGACCCACACAATGAATCTAGCTTTTGGGATTTTCAATGAGTATCCCCAAGTGCACAAAGTTGAAGTTCTAATCAAAGATATCTACCAACACCTTTGTCAAAGTCCAAAAAGATTCAAGAAATTTAAAATAGTTGTCTAAAGGACTACTAATGGGAACATGACTCTTAAGGCTAATGATACCAGATAGATCTCTTTGGATGGACCATCCCATCGAGTTTTCGATGAATCCATCATTTCTTGGTACAGTAGAGTCAACTTGTAACATGGATGGTATACAAAAATACCTTGAGCTACTTCAAAAGTTAAGTAATCTAGAGACACTCATAACATTAATAACTATTCTCCCCGTCCTATAGGAAATGAGGATTATAGCAAACAAGATCCACAAAAGAGCTAAGAATATCACATAATACAATCCACTAAATAAAATTAGATGTATGGCCCTTGACAATCTCTATAAAAATTGTGCATCATTTTTTGATGATGAAAAATTTTCTAAGTGGATGAGACTCATAGATTTGGATAATCCTAATAACTTTTAAAAGCTTATTGAAAATGGGCAGTTGAGTGCTAGTATATGTGGTACTTAGATACTAATGTATTTCAATGGTAGGCCCAAGTCCAAGGAATGAGGAAAGAAAATAGTGAAGAAAAAATTAAGTGTTACAAAGGAAGTCTTTTCCAAGATTGTCAAGTCTATAACTAATTATGTGGAGGGAATTTACTATGATCTTTCCACACAAATTAGAAGAATATTCCCTCCAATAAAATTAATTGAAGCCATTTCTATTTTGTTTTCCAATTATCAGAGTCTCAAAAGTCCAAAAGATTTTAGAGATAAGCTACTAGCTTTGATAGAAATTTTTTGTAAAACCAAACTAATCATTAGGGTAACTATAAAAAGAACATTAGATGAATCTTTTTTGAGAGAGAAATTTCATCACTTTGTAGATACAATAAGAGAACAATATGATCTTATGAAGAACTCCAAAGAAGAAGGATTAGTAATAGAGATTTAGAGAAGTCTGGCTCAAAGTAAAATGTTGACATATTTAATGCCATTTTTTTCAAGCTTGCTAATTTATGTTTGATTGTGATATTGGGTTTGGTGGAGGATGAGAGACTCTTCAGTGCTTTGGGGTTCTTAAAGTCAATGATAAGAAACAAACTAGACGAAAATTTATAAAATTTCCTGAGGCTATATATATCTAGGTATGAAGTCCATAATTTTCTTTGTGAAAGGGCATTGAATTTGTGGAGGAAGAAAAGTCAAAGAAGAGGGTTGGGTAACATTTAAAACCAAATTCAGAGTTCCAAAAACAATGATATCACTTTTAGTAATTCAAGTAATGGTATTGGTAGAGGTAGCATTGATGTTGAAGTTGAGAATCTTGAGATGCAGGTAAGGAGAGGTATGTAGACTAGTGGAAATCTATCAACTAATGAAGGAGGCTCTAAACTTGATGACAAGAAACTGAAAGATTTAGAAAATGAGATGATGTGTCAACTCTAAAGTAGAAGGTCCTAACCTCTAGGTATTTATTGATTTTCTTTTAGTAATTATTACAATCTACATTCTCAATTCTGGATACTATTCTTCGTATCTCATCATCTATCATGCATAGAAAGTTATAGAATATTCTAAAGTCAATTTTTAAAAAAATGTTTGATGATGCCATCAATCATTTACCTTTTTACCCATTAATATTGATATTTATTTTCATTATTAAGATCATATGATACATTGTTATGGTACAATCCTAGAATATTTTTTTATTAATTTTTTGAAAATATAGAAACTCGTATGATAAAATTCATATTGATTTAGATTACTTTATTTACACATATGATAGTTGATACAATTAAATGAATTCATGTTGCAAAATTCAAATTTTAGTATTCAATTTCATAATCATAAGTTATAACCTTAGAGTTAGCAAATGACCCTAAATTCCCTTTTAGAGAAATAAGGGAGAAACAACATCTTTAGGATGATTTTTCTCATGGGAAGAGTAGCATCAAATTTAGTACCACAAATTATTTTTCATTTAAAATACAAGTTCAATAAATTAGCATCTAGATTCTACTACATTTATCCTATTCAAGTTGCAAAGTAAAAGCTTTAAACTCATATCAAACCATTAGAAATAGAAATAAAATTTAGGCTACGAAGATGATTAAAATTAATTTCACATACTATGATTGATCAATCATGAGATGATTTTGCCAACATTTTTAGGTTGTTCCATTCTTCTCTGACTATTAGTTCAACATTTTTTATGTTATAGTAAATAATTTACAACTTTATTGTGTTGGAAGTATTATGATAGGCTAAGTTACTAAGAGGGGAGGGGTCAACCAGTAACCAATAAAACTTAATCCTTAAATAGAAATTAATCCTTTATGTATATTTTGATCTAATTGCATGCATGAGAAACTAAAAACATTAAAACATTTATAACAGTTTGACACACAATTTGGTGACTCATAAACCTTCCAAATAGAAAGTAAAATTTGGGTGGGGATGATACCCAAAAGCTTTAGTATTGTAGTATAAAGTTGGCCTATTAAGGCTTACAATGATCACTTCTAATGATATGCCTTGTTAGGAGCAATAAGGACTACTAGGTCCACCTTGCAAAAGGATTTAAAAACATACATGAAGTATGCACTCAATAAAAAGATTTAAATTATACTGTTAAGTATACCTTGTGAAAGGATTTGATTGATCAACTTGTTAGGATGAAACAATAACTAATCTCTGATCTACAACTTGGTTTGCTAAATGAGATTCCTTTGAGTATAGTAATCACCTTGCTATGATAGATAAATTTTTGCTACTCCTTATACTACTGTAACCTTTGTAATTCACTCTTATGCTCTTCTTTTCTTATTACATTACTTCTATTTATTTCATACATTGGATGTGATACAATATGTTACATATATACTAGTCCAGTTACAAATTACAAAATCAACCACAATCCAAGTTTATAGAAAAACCACAAAGTCAAACCAACTGCAGGAACTTAGGTTCAAAAGACTGGCTCAGTGAGATTTTGCATCATCATATACTTAGTAGACATAGAAGCTCAGTCCATACTGATCACTTCCAAGTAGTCTTGAACTCAATTTGCATTGGTGACTTAGTGAATACTATGAAACTCAACATATAAATTGAATCACTCGATTCAAACTACATCGCTCAGTCAATGCTATCACTATGAGCTTGGTATAAACTGAATCACTTGGTTAACAGTAAGTAGCTTGGTTAACATTAGACTCACATCATAGTAACTTCGAACTCGGTAAGCACTATACAACTTGGTTTCCACTGATGAACTTAGCATACACTGAGATGCTTAGTTTATACTACTGATCAATACCTTGGTAGTAACTTCTTGATGCAAACTAAATACTGTCCCTTGGACTCGGTAGTAACTATAGAACTTGGTGGGTACTTACAATCTAAATAAGTGTATGTCACTAATAACAAACATGACTATAATGTCAACACATTAGAGATCCATATTTGGATGATTTACTTGAAAGAAATGTTGCATCCAAATTAGTGCATTAAGATTGAGTAATGGTTTGATGCAATTCACAATGCCTTCAAGAGGTGTTTCTAAAGGAAACTTGACTACTTCCGATCTCATTGTATCCTCCAAAGCTTTCAGGTACGCTTCCCTTCCAAAAAAAATTGTTGATAAGTTAGTAGGAAAAGGATTCAATGAACCAAAACTTACCATTTTTTTGTTCTTCATTCATCTTTGCAATCTTTCCAACAAATGAGTTTAAATATTCCCCTACTTCCCATATTTTTTGACATTTTTGCATGATAGTTTCTTTTATTTTTGCACAAGCACAATCATGAATTCTATTGCTTTCCAAATACATGTCATTTTTGGTTTTGATTTGGTGTAAAATTCGTCTTACAATGTTCACCAACTTAAAAAAGTTATATTCTTCTCAAACTTCTCTTTAATCTTCTCATAAACAATTCTAATGCTTTATGAAATTCAACCCAATCACACAACCTATCAACATTTGCCTTAATTTCCTACAAATGTCTTCTTTAATTTTCTTGACTGTACTTTTTATATTGTTATTTGAGCCATTAGAACTATTTTTGTGGGTTGTGTTTTATTAATTTTCCTTAGATAGCTATGTTGGCCCTTGCTTTAACAATTTCTAAATAACCAAGTCATTGAAATAAAATGTATCTAAGAGTAGCTAATTCCTATGATGGATGCACCTAAATAGAACCTAGGCCAACTATAAGGCTATACTCCTACACTTTAGGCTCTGCAAAACCTAGGCAGGTAGACCTTAGATTCATCAATATGACTAGTGCTAAAACACATATTTGAATCTAAACAAAATAGATCAAAACCCTAAGTTCTTTTATACTTATACGATACAATAGGTATGCAATAGCTAGTTACATAATCTATAGATTCACAAACTAAGCGAGGGTTATCCTTTCAGCTCCTAAATAGAAAGGGAAATGATTTTTGATTATAAATGATTTCAGAAATAAACCCAATGTTAAACAACAAAAGTATGTAATCTCCCAATTGAGATGAGTTACCTATCCATTGGGTGCTACTCAAATTAATACATATATGATGATCCTTGTGATCTATCCATTTACTTGGTAAATGAAACATCAATTTTTAGTTTGGATATTGTACTTATTAGAATCCTTCCATAAGATCTATAATTATGTCAAAGTATGCTAAGAATTTTACTTGATTCTTTGAATCAACAAAAAACTTACCATTCCATGCAACTCAAAACGAGTTGTAACTGAGATATGTGTTCTTTTCCCACACAATACATAAAATTGCAAAACACAGAGACAAGAGATAAGAATCATAATGAAACTATTATAAATGTTGCTTTGTATTTATTTCCTTGACAAAAATACATCAGTATGTATGTAATAACTTAAGAAAAATATAAAATAGATGAGAAATATAATTATCACTTCATTATTTGTTGTTCATATAGAGAGAAAATGTTGAAGAATGGTGGAATCACAACTTGAAACTTTCTCAAAGTGTTGGAACCAACCCTGTACATTGAGAGAAAGAAAGAAGATATAGAAAGAGGAAGAGGGTTAGATCTGATATGAAAGTGCCAAATGTCCTCTTTAATCTCCATCTAATGCTATTACAAAGATTCTCTCAGCTCTCCTCCTCTAATTGAAAATCAAAAACCCATCATTGCTATTGAAAAACAAACCTAAAACTGCTCAATGATAAAGAAACCAATTACCAAAAGATGCAAAATTTTCTATTAAAACTTGTACTAAAATGTCAACCGAATGACTTCCAAGAAAATATAACACTATTAGGAAAATGTCTACCAAATTTTTGAGAAATCCATTTAACCATTTGCCTAGAAACTAAAAATGAAGCTCCACGGCAAAAACAAGAAACTTTGTTTGAGAAGGCTCATATTTTACAAATCTGTGAATAAATTTTATCCATCATGATTTACACACATTTGATGTATAAAAGTGGATTTATTGCTCTAAGAACTTTCTGACAACTTATAACATTCACCCCTTTGGATAAAAATGGTGGCCTAGGAACTCATTGGAACTTGCAAGATTTTAGAGGATGAATAAGGTTTGAAATATTCAAAATATTTTTCTCTACTATATAGTTGCAAACTATAAAATAATGTGTTGGCTATTAAACTAAAAAAGCACCACTAATTGGTATAATTTCAATATGTGGGCCCCATTTCATTTTCACCTCTTTCCTCTTCAAGATGAGCACTCAAACTTGTGACAGGAAAGTATTTAATTTTTTATTTGAAGCTTGAAATCTCACCTTATCTTCCATCCTATCTTGGTCAACATCTTGGTCAACTATCAACTGGATGCCATGTGTCAATCTCTGATTGGTTGATGGAAATGATTGGACCACCTCCTTATGATGGCATGTCACTTCCTCCACCACATGTTTCATCCTTGTTACTTCATAGGATTTATGGTGGGTTCTCATTGAGGAGTGGAGAAGTTGTGACTAAAGCCTAAGTGTCATCTCAGAACCTTCATATTAGAACTGCAACTAACTATGGAGAAGTTGCGACTAACCACTAGTGGTTAGTTGCAACCTCAAGACCTACAATTGTTAATCATGAGAATAACCTCAAAATATTAAGCCTAAATGTTGTCATAAATTTTCTAACATTTCTCCTTAACCTCCAAATTGACCAATGAAATCAAGATAGGATTTCCTTTGACCACCACATGACTTCACTACTATTTCACCTTAAGTGTGCATGGCCCTATGATGTTGTGATTGCCTTGATTTTCATGCTAGCCATCTCCTCACTTAGTCACATGTCATCATTTTGTTTATTGTCGAAGTCATCACTCAAAATTTACTTTATGTCATCTAAATCAACCAAGTGGGTTCTACTATCTCACGAATCCTTTATCTTTAAGTGAGAGCTTGAGACACTTAAGGGCCTATTTGGACACAAGAATACAAGTGGAATAGGCATATGTATATTCTTAAAATTTTGAATTCTCTATTTGGATGCACCACATCAAAACTGGAATAGGAATAAACGTGGAATACATATTCCAATTTTGGCCCAAAAATGAGGATTTTCTATTCCACCTAAATAGGTTGAATAGGAATACGTATTCATATTCCAATTTTTTTAATTTTAGAAAACATAAATTTTTGAGTCCATGTATTCCATATCAAATTCTAGGTGAACCAAACAAGAATAGGAATACTTAACCCCATTTTCTATTCGAGAATAAGTATTCTAGATTAGGTATTCATATTCCCATTTTTATATTCCTGCTAAAAGACATATGTTTTGGCTTTTATATGGAAAAAGGTAACACAAAGTAATCCTTAATGTTCCTTGTAATCTCATTTCCATTGATTCTTATTAATAGAATATGCCCATATTCTCTGTAATTCACATGAGCATAGAAGGAAACCAACCATTTTGCATGATGAGAAAAAACTATCACAAACACTCATACTCATGTTCAAACTATGGCTCTTCACAACACATTATCCTCTAATCAAATATTGCATATAGAAAAAGAATGCCTTGCAAGTTAGATAAGTTTTCTTTTTTGTCTTGTCGATGGTGATAGTACTTTTTCCACATAGATCAAGTTTCTTGGATTTGACTTCAAACTCCACACCTCCACCAATTTCCATTTCTATGAACAATCCACACACTAAACTTTGCAAAATATCAGCATGGTATTAAGAGAAATGGGTGGGAATCCCCATTGTAGTGCTGCCTCACTCAAGCATTGATAGTAATGTTTCCTTATGCATGTATATGCTGGGAGATAGAAACCACCTCAAACTAGAACAATTCATTCCTATTCATATTTGTTTTATATATCTCTTTACTATATTTTGAAAGCATTAATAATGCAAGGCTCTTGACACAATTACAATTACCATGTAGATGACCTCTAAATTAGTTAGACTGCTTTCTCATATTCTTTCTTTTCTGTCACACGATGATGCTTTTCCTATGAATAAGAGAACTGGGCTAAGGGAAAGCACTTCAAAATTAGCAAAAGAATTCATACTCTTGCATTCATCTTTGATATGAGCCTCTCCACACATGTGTTGTTTCCCTCCTAAAACCATACATCAAAATTTTCACATGTGAAGTGGGTTAAAACAATCCACTTGTTATATTATGTTCTTATGTGTAGATGAAGAATTTTAGCTCCAACCAATCAATAATGAAAACTACATGCAACTGAAATGTATGATCTATGTGCTCCCATTCATTCAATCAATAAAGCACCATATTCATTTCTCTTATCAATATTTCAAAAAATTTATGAGTAAAACATGATTTCTCCCAATTGGTGTGTAATATGGAAATGGTCCCAACCAATAACCTTTTCTTTCTTATTCCATGCTTTATTTTTGATAGTGTATTAATGTTAGAAATTGTTTCATTGGTTAGTGCCATCATATTTAGATAATCTCCTAAGTGGAGAACTCATATATGAAGCTCTATATGAATCATGAATAATAATCACATGTGCAAATTCCAAATACAAAATATGTATCTAGGATTGAATTGAATCAATGCCCTCAACAACCGTACAATATTAATGTCAACTTCAAAGAATGACCTCCCTATGATTAAAAGGGTAACTTCATTCTATTTTCAACCATCATCACACACCCCCCCCTCTCTCTCACACACACACACATTCATATCTCCCCCTCTCTCTCTCACTCTTTCTATCATATCCTCTAGTTCTTCTATCCATCCCATCCTCTCTCTCTCTCTCTCACACACACACACACACACACCCTCCCTCCCTCCCCCTCTCTCTCTCCTATGCCCTTTTCTCTCTCACTCTTTCTATCATATCCTCTAATTCTTCTCTCCATCCCCTCTCTCTCCTATCCCCCCTCTCTCTATCATATCTTCTAATTCTTCTCTCCATCCCATCCTCTCTCTGAGTCCTATCCCCTCCTTCTCTTTGTCCTATCCCATTCTCTCCCTCTCTCTCATTCTCTCCATCTCTCACTCACTCTATCATATCTTCTAATCTCTCTCTCTCTCTCTCTCTCTCTCTCTCTCTCTCTCTCTCTCTCTCTCTCTCTCTCTCTCTCTCTCTCTCTCTCCCCCCTCCCTCCATCCCTCCTATCCCATAATCTCTCTCATATCCCCTATCCTCTCTCTCTCTCTCTCTCTCTCTCTCTCTCTCTCTCTCTCTCTCTCTCTCTCTCTCTCTCTCTCTCTCTCTCTCATTCACTCTCCCTCTTCATATCCCCTTCTATCTCTTTATCCTATCCTCACCCTCTCTCTCTCTCTCATTCTCTCCATCACCCCTTCCCTCCTTCAATCCACCTTTGTGTAGTAGTAAACTAGAACCTAACTAGGTTATTTATCCATATGGATAATGTAATTAGAACTCAATAACTCGATTAGGTTATACAAAACCCAATTGGGTTATGGAAAACTATAAATTAAACAACATGTCAATGATTATTATACTATTTTAGTGCGGTCTAGACCAGATTCTACTAATGTTCACATGTATTTCCATGCAAGTATATAAGTGTAAGGTGTTTTGTGCTTGGAAATGCTTAATTTTATATTTTTCATATGCCAACATCTTATTTTATGTTAGTATCTTATGATTGAGCATAAAATAACCATGTTAGTATCTTATTTTTTATTTTAATCATGTTATTATTTGTAGGGTAATTTGCATCTAAATCATGGAAAATAACGAGAGAGGAATGATTGAAAATGAGAGGCAATAAAGGAAAAAGTAAGGGAGTGTATGGGGAGATTATGTGAAGGTACTATTAACCAAAATGTCCTCCTACTAGAAAATAAAATTCAAATATAATCCTTTTAAATGATAGCCTAGGGTTTTCTATGCAACAATTTAAACATTAGCTATGTTCCTTATTTCATTTTGTGCCTTAGAATGTTTTAAGTCGTGACCATGTGATTTGCACAATCCTGGTTGGTTAAGTGCTAACCAGAATCAAGATGGAGGAAGTGCAATTTCCATTTGTTCGCAACATCATAGAGTATATTGGCTTAACCAAGGTTAGGATGGAAAAGGTGAATTTTTTTTGCTTTCTCTTGATCGCACAGTTATATTAATGCACTATGGTTTAAGTCATGAGAATGCAAAAAGGGCAAGTCTTCAAATCTTCAATGTACACACTTTACACTATTAGATCTTTCAAATCTATGCTAGCACATGATCATAGCAGGTTAGGAAGTGGTTAAGGTTTTAGTTGCAATAAAGTGATTTCTCTTATTTCCCTTGGTCACAAGGATTAGAAGGGAACCTCAAGCTAAGGTGGTGACAGTGTAGATGTGGTCAGACCTCAGCCTTCACAAGGTTGTGGTGGCTAATGAAGAATGTTAAGACTTTATTGTGAAGCAATGATAGCCAATATTTGCAGTTTCATTGTTAGGAACTATTATTGAAGAAAGGTGGTGGTCAGGTTGCAATTGCAGGTGGCCAAACACAATGTATAAGTTAAATTGTTGACAAAATGGTGGAATAGTAGGAAATGTTTGGTCCACATGGTAAGGCTTGATGGTTAACTCTATTTGACCAAATAACATGGCTAAATTTGGAAAAATTAACCGCAACAGAGCCTACTCCTTAATGATGAATCTAATCTCATGAAACCACTTTCATCATTCCCTATGTCTGATAAATACAAAGAGATGCTCCACCTTTGCCTATTGATCCATACATTCAGTCAAAAGTTCATGACTATCATTCCTGACCTCTTAGATATTTTCTTGGTGAAGATGTGATCTTCTCATGTATGGGATTTATGCTATGATTAGATCTTTCCAATTTTTTAGTGATTACTATTTGTAGATTTGATTATAGTGATTGAATTTTGTATTATGATGGAAGTTATCTAAGTTATGCTTGCACTAAAAAAAAAATGTTGTACTCTTTTTTAGCATTGGATCTTCTCTATTTCTCTAGTATTTCCTTGGAATGCTACTAAAAATTTTCTCTTTTCCTCTAAGTTATATGACATCTTGTCTTATCTCTTCAGCTATCAATGTACTATGCAAGCTTTGATTGCCTCTCTTTGATATACTATGAATATCTATAATCTGCATTTCTATATCTCTTTTGGACCATGAATGATAAGAAGTGAATCTTTTTTCCTTGTATCACTCATGTGGTTGTCTAATCTATATGTGGTTAATAGATTAAAGCAAGTTTGAATCTATATATCTTTAGATTATCATTTTAATGGTACTGTGTATGTATGGGCAGAGTTTTGGTCTAAGCACCCTATTTTGGTACATCACCTCTTTAGAATAGATTAGGTAGTTACTTTCATGTATTCCTTCTCCCTTTTCTCTTCAAGAATAGTTTAAGTGCATCCTAATAGTAGAGGAAGCCAACCTTCTCTAGAGACTCAACCTCATAGTTCAAGTCCCAAAGCTTGGAGGTTGTTTCCATATTTCAAAAGGTTATCCTTAGGTAAAATCTTTGGACAAGGGTGCAAGCTTTTGTTACAAAAAAATTTGGCACACCCGGTGGGATAATATATTAAAACATTTAAAGTTCACTAGCATTGAAAAGATTCCATGTTCATGCTGAGGAGATAGTATTGCCTTTAGTATAAAGCCTTCAAGAGGCTCATTGTTTAGAAGTACTTGGTGACTTTAAGCTTCAAGCACAATCTGGTTTCCAAACCAAAGTTACTATGACTCATGCCCAAGAAACACACAAGGACATCTTCCAAAAGTAATTTCCAATACCAAGAGTTATCTCTTTCTAATCTAAGAAGAAAGGCTAGAGTATCTCTATCACCAATTAGGAGTATGATAGTAACACATATCCCTATAAGATCGATCTCCACTCCTCATGTTGTTAGGCCTCAACCTAGAATACCATCTACTCATATCAATAGAACACTTTCTTATATGCTAGAGCTCATGCTTTCGTTACCTTTAATGGTGGAAGCCCTCTTCTATTGGCCCAAAGGCATGACATATAAGTATCAACTCTTAAGAGTATACTTGAGTTTATTTGTGAAACCTCCATCTCCCCTGTTGAGCATATTCAGAAGGTGTCTAACACCTGCAATATTTATAGCATCACTGAGGATGATGTAGCAGTCAGACTTGTTGCCCCATCCTTGAAAGGAAAGGCACTACAATGGTATAGAGTTTTCCTCATAACTCTATGACTGATTGGGATGGGTTAGGGGGAGCCCTATGCAAGCATTTTGAGGACAAAGTAATCACCTATCACTTTTAGAACAACTAACAACTATCACGAGGGCCTCCTATGAATTTATGACTAATTTAAATTATAGATTTCAGAAGACATGGGACAAAATATCTACTGAAGTGAAGCCCTCTCCTAGTAATGTATTCTATTATTATCTCAGAGCCTTCAACAGTGATATTGCTACTACTTTGTAATCTATGAGAGGGGACACTCTACCAAATGCTTATGAGGTTGCCATAAGAGTTGAAAATATTTTGATACAGGGAGGGAAGTTAGATCCAAGGCCCCCAATGCCTTTCTTCCATAACTTTCCCAATCATTGACCTATTGTAGCCCCTATTCATGTTTCCTCTATAAGTCAACCTCTTGCTATGGTCCTAATAGCCTCTACATCCTCTAATGGAGTTGGTAGGATTGAGGCCATGATGCAGACACTGATGAAGAATGTAGATAGGAGAATGTTGGATCAAGAAAAGAAGATGGAGGACAATTGTGTAGTAGTATAAAAGATGGGAAATGAATTGGTGACCATGCAGATGCAACAAGCTCAAAATAACAAGCCTCTCCAACTCCAACATCAAGATACCATTCATGGTAGATGTCCAAAATAGAGTCACATCTCCTACAATCATAATAGACCTATCAACCACCCTTAGTCTTCAAACACTAACCTAAATAGGGCTTTGGTCCCTCAGAACAACCTTGCCCAAGATCAAGATTTTTTCCCTTCTTGTAACTACCCCTATGGATATTGCATGTGTTGGAAGGCAGAATCTTACTTGGCTTTAAGTGTACTAGAGTAAGCAGTTGGCCAACAACACAATGTTAGTCTACCTACTAATACTTTTTAGCAGGATGATTGTTCTTTCATGAATTTCCTGGTGGAAGAGCATGGTAATGTAAACCATGATTCCTATTCTTACAATACCAGAAGCAAGAGAAGAGTTTTGGAAGAGGTTTCTCCTCAACCTCCTAATTAGACTTCAAAATAAAGTGTAGCTGAATATGTGCAAGCAATTGCCCAAAAACACAATGCTGTTCAACCCACCAATGTCCCTCGACAACAAAGGCAGAGTAAAAGCAGAGATAATATGAATAACCCATACACTATCCCACCTTAAGATTCTATTTCTAATGCTTTTAATAGAACATGAAATGCTTCCTTTAGTGTGAATGAGAAAGAATAATGCAAAAATTCCTATGTGGGATGCTATAACTATTGTTCCATCACAAAGAAGACTACTATAGTAGGAGTTGGAAAGCATTGAACTCAGAGATCACTCACCTAGAATGGAGAATGTTGTGAGTTTGGTACAACCATCAAAGGAGATAGAAACAATTAAAAAGGTTAGACCTCCTCCATTTTATGTTTCTTTGATTATAGGAGATAAGCTAGTCCATAACTACATGATTGATTTAGGGGCTAGTAGTTCAGTAATGCCCAAATGTGTTGCTGATATTTTAGAAGTGAAATATGAAACTATTGTTAATTATGTATTGTAGTTAGATGGTAGTACTATAAAGACTATGAGAATCTTTAGAAATGTTGAAATGGCCTTACATGCATGCCCATGTTGTATTGTAATTTAAGATATATCAATTACTAAGGTTAAACCCCACTTTGTCATTTATCTTTCAAGAGACTTCACTACTCAAATAAGTGGTTACATATCTTCTAATTGGTCATACATGTCTTTAAGAACTAGATATGGAAACAAAGCTTCGATCATAGAAGAACCATTAGCCCTCCATCATATTGAACCCTACACTCCTAATATCATCAATGTGAATTGTACCATCCTAGAAATAGATGAAAATGATACAACAAATAAGCTTGCCACCTCTTTAGTTGATACACCTAATTTCCTATTGGATGAGTGGGCTAATGCATATTAGTTTGATCCTATATTAGAAATTTTAGACATAAGCCTTGACACTTATTGTATATTAGAAAAGGATGCTCTTGTCCCCAACACAATGGAAACCAAAGAAGATACAAGTGGGATGTGGAGTATGTATTTTGATGGATCAAGAAATAAAAATGGGTGAGGGGCTAGTGTGATGTTGACTTCTCCTACACTAGAAAGGTACTACTTCTCATTTAGGATTCAATTCAATTATACTAATAATGTGGCTAGGTATGAGGCATTGATTCAAGGTCTCTTACTTGCTCAAAAAAGAGGAATCCAAGTATTAAGTGTATGTGGAGATAGTGAGCTAGTGATCAATCAGGCGAGGAATCAAAATGTTACTAAGAATAGTTTGCTCAAGTCTTATAAACATAGAGTGTGGGATTTTCTTGAAGGTTTCAATGCATTTAATATTCAGAGCATCCCTATGATAGGAAATAGACATGCTGATAGACTTGTAGTAGTGCATGCATCTTGTGATGTCCCAAGGGGCCTCGAAGATGAGAAGAAGTAGAAGATTAAAGTGGTGGTCAGACCTACTATCCCTAATAATGATATCAATTGGTAGGTTTTTGAATCTAATACACAAATTGTGAGTTTCTTGTAGAATGAATCAGAGTTCTCAAATAGAAATCAATCAAGATTGTATGACCAATATGGTGATCAAATCATCGACCTCAACTCCAATAAGTTACCTAAGGGTCTCATTATCTTAGAGAGTATCTTCAATCCCGATGACCAAGAAAAGGATAGAGGCATGAATCTTGCTACAAATAAAGGAGATCATATGCTAGTTGTAGTTGTTGATGGAATAATGTTAAACATGGGGAAGGTATGTCTAGAAATCAAACAAGAAAGTTTTGTTCATCTATGTCAAGAATTTAATGATGTGTTTTCTTGGACATATGATGGTTTAAAGGGTTCTGACCCTAATATGTTTCAACATACTATAGATCTAGTGGATAATGTCAAGTGGGTTAGGAAAAAAAAGATACCAATAAACCCCAAGATTGAGCCTCTAATGGGAAATGAGCTATCCAAATCAATTGAGGCCAATATCATTTCCTTATTAAGCACTCCTTTTGGGTGGAAAACCTTGTCCCTATTAGGAAAAAGAATGGAGAAATTAGACTATGTGTAGATTTTAGGGATCTTAAACAAGCCTCCCTTAAATATCATCATCCTCTCCCTTCCATGTAATAGATACTATCCAAAGTGAGTGGTTTAGAGAGATTCTCCCTTTTGGATGGATTCTTGGGTTATAATCAGGTGTTAGTCAAAGAAGCTGACAGATATAAAACTACTTTCACTACCAAATGGGGCACCTATGCCTATAAAAAAATGCATTTTTGACTAAGAATGTAGGTGCCACATTTCAAAAGGCAATGGAGATGGCCTTCAAATATATGATTGAAAGGTTTGTGTTAGTCTAACTTGATGATATCATAGTATATTCAAAAATTTTATCAAAGAATTTTGGTCATCTTAGGGAAGTGTTTATAAGATGTAGAGAGTATGGAGTATCTTTGAAGTGTCTTCGCCACTAGTCAAAGGAAATTATTAGGACATATTGTATCTAAATATGGTTTGACTATTGATCCAAAAATAAAAAAGGCAATACTTGCCCTTTCTCTTCCTAGTCACAAGAAAGGTTTGCAAAGTTTTCTTAGTAGAATAAATTTTGTGAGAATATTTATTCCTATTCTAGCTACCATGGTGAAAACTCTGACAGCTATGCTAAAAAAGAATATGGCCTTCTCATGGACCAATAAAGGGAAAGAAAGTTTTGAGGAGATCAACACAACCATAGCTTCAACCCCTACTCTCATCAATCTAGATTTTGATAAATATTTCTTTCTTTACACCCTAGGAGGTAAGTCAAGTATTTCTACTATTTTGACTCAATTAAATGATAAAAATGAAGAGTAGCCTATTTATTTCTTTAGTGAAGGGCTAAAAGAGTATGAAGATAAGTACAAATACATAGAAAAGCAAGCCCTTGTAGTCATAAGAGCCTTGAATAAATTTAGACACCTTCTCTCTCACAACAAGACCCATTTGTTAGTATACCATGCCAATGTGAAGGACTTTCTTTTGAGCAAAGATATTAGTGAGAAGAGAGCTAGTTGGATCACTAAGGTAATGGAGTATGATGTGGACATTTAGATTACCAAGTTTGTAAGGGGGATGGGGTAGTGCAAAGAGATGATCTCATCTCATGAGTCTAATGAGGAAGTTGTCTTGGTGTTGACAAAACAATAGGAGGCAAGAAATGACAATCCAAGGATTTGGATAGATGACATGCAAACCTTCTTAGTTGAGAATGGATATCCTCAAGGGTTGGATAAAGCTAAAAGAAGATAGTATAGACTATAATCCATCCCCTATGATATAGTTGATGGTGTTCTATTCAAGAGAGACTTCAATGGAGCCTTGCTAAGATGTATTGATGTAGATCAAGAAGAGAGGATGGTTATAGAGCTTCATGATGGTTTTGATGGTGGCCGCTTTTCAGTAGAACCACTGTGATGAAGATCATGAGAGTTGGTTATTATTAGCCATCCTTGTTCCATGAATACCATAGACATGTAAGGAAATGTGAAAAGTGTGCTTTCTTCTTAGGTAAATAGAGACTTACAGTCCTTCCACTTCACCTTGTCCAGGTGGACCAACCTTTTTCTAAGTGGGGATTGGATTTCATAGGCTCTATCAATCCACCTTTCAACTCTAGTCAAAAAAAGATTCTAGATACTACAAATTAATTTACAAGATGGACATAGACAATAGCATCAAAGGACTCTACATAAGATTTAGTTGTGGATCTACTTAATGGAATTGCCACAAGATTTGGTGCTCCTTCCACCTTAATATTAGATAATGCCAAATCATTGGTAGGAGCTTAGATTTGTGCATGGGAAATTGATCACTATATTTACTTGAGCACATCTTCTAATTACTAATCTCAAAGTAATGGTTTGGATAAGTCATCCAATAAAAAATTAATTAGAATCATCAATAGGAGTATTGAAGATAACCAAAGGTGTCGACACCAAAAATTAAAGACTACCCTTTGGGTTGAAAAAATAACACCCAAGAGAGCCATAGAAAATTCTCCTTTCATGTTGGTATATGATAGGGAATCTAGACTTCCTATCTTGTTGGAGTTTCCTGCTCTTGAGCTAGCTCATCACTTGGAACTAATTGAAAATGATGCTATGACTATAAGAATGACAAATTTGATAGAGCCAGAGGAGAAAAGAGATCAAGAAATACAAACCTTAGAAATACATTAGCAACAAATGAAGAGGAGGTTTGATAAGAAGTCTAAGGTCATAAATTTTAGAGAAGGTGATCTTGTGCTAAAGTGGAATGCAGATAGGGAAAAATTAGGGAGGCACTCAAAGTTTTATGCCTTATGGAGTGGTCCCTATGCAATTATTAGTTGAAATAAAGCCAATGCTTTCCACTTGAGTAGCCCTAATGGTTAAATCTTGCCTATTCTAGTCAATGGAACATATCTCAAGCCTTGTTTCTAATGGAAATATATGTTCATGAATATAGTTAGAGTTATTTTTCTTTCTATTCTTTCCTATTTTCCAAGAAGTGAATAGGCACATGTTTTGTTTTGTAATAGAGAGTTTTGGTTCCAATTTTGCATGTTGCAGAGGTGAAAAGCATGTTATGACTCAAAATATGGCATAAATGATAAATTTGATGAGTTTTTTAGTTTCAAAGATTCCATAGCCCAATGGATCTTTTGGTGGCCATTGGTCATATGCAAAGCATGGTTACATCCACTCTGAGTTGCCAGAAATGTTAACCAAAATGCCCTCCCACCAGAAAATCAAGTTCAAATATAATCTTTTTAAATGGTTGCCTAGGAATTTCTATGAAATAATTTAAAATTTTTCTATGTTCCTTATTTCATTTTGTGCCTTAGAATTTTTTAACTCATGACCATGTGATTCCCATAGTCATGGTTGGTTAAGTGCTAACTAGGATCAAGATGGTGAAAGCGTGATTGCCTTGTGTTCACAATGTCAGAGAGTTTATTGGCTCAAATAGGGTTGGGATGGCGAAGTCAAATTTGCTTTATTTTCATTTAATCACATAGTTACATTAACACACTATGGTTTACATCACGACAGCATGAAAAGGGAAAGTCTTCAAATCTTCAATGTTCATGCTTTGCAATGTTAGATCTTTTAGATCTATGGCCAATGCATGATTGCATCAAGTTAAGAAGCAGTTAAGGTTTGAGTTGTGATCAAGAAATTTCTATTATTTCTCTTGGTCACGAGGATTAGAAGGAAACTTGAGGTTAAAGTGGTGATGGTGCAGACATGGTCAGATCTTAGCCTTCACAAGGTCATGATGGTTAATGAATAATGTTGAGAGTAGGATGCAAAGTAGCAATAGCCAATAGTCATGGTTTCTCTGGTAGGAACTATTATTTAAGAAAGGTGGTGGCATGGTTGTGATCATGGGCGGTCAAACACAAAGTCTAAGTTAAATTTCTGACAGAATGGTGGAATAGTAGGAAATGTTTGGTTCATGTGGCAAGGCTTGATGGTTAACTCGAGTTGACCAAATAAAATGGCTAAATTTGGAAAAATTAATGATGGTAGAGGCAACTCCTTGATGATGAATCCAATATTTTTGATCTCTTGCAACCACTTTCATCATTCCTTAGGTATGATAAATGCAAAGAAATGCTCCACCACCACCTGTTGGTCCATCCATTCAGTTAGAAGTTAACGACCACTGTTCCTAACCTCTTAGAGCTTTTTTTAGTGAAGAAGTGATTTTCTCATGTATGGATTCACACTATGATCAAATATTTCTGGTTTTGTAGTGATTATTCTCTATAGATTTGATTGCAGTGATTGAATTTTATCTTACAATGGAAGTTATCTAAGTTATGCTTGCACTATAAAAGAAAATGTTGTACTCTTTCTTGGGGTCATATCTTCTTTGTTTCTCTGGTAGTGCCTTTGCATGCTACTATAAATTCCCTCTTTGCCTGTAAGTTATATGACATCCTATCTTATCTCTTTCAATTGTTGATGTACTATGCAAGCTTTGTTTACCTCCCTTTGATATACTATGAATATCTATAATCTACATTTCTCTATCTCTTTTGCGATGTGAATTATAAGAAGTGAATATTTTTTCTTTATGTTGCTCATGTGGTTGTCTGATCCATATGTGGTTAATATATTAAAGAAAGTCTAAATCTATATATCTTTGGATTGTCATTATAATGGTACTATGCATGTATGGGAAGAGTTTTGGTCTGAACACCCTATTTTGGTACATCACCTCTTTAGAATAGATTAGGTAGTTACTTTCATGTATTCCTTCCCCCTTTTCTCTTAAAGAATAGGTTAAGTGCATCCTAATAGTAGAGGAAGATGGCCTTCTCCGAAGACTCAACCTCATAGTTCAAGTCACATAGCTTGGAGATTGTTTCCATGTTTCACAAGGTTTTCCTTAGTTAAAAACTTTGGACAAGGGTAAAAGATTTTGTGGCAATAGGTACATCATCAAATGCCTCTAATGTAAGTGATGAAAATCTACCTATTGATATTGATGTCAAAAAAACACCTAATTTGACTAACAAAAATGTTCAACATACCCCAATTGAAATAATTGTGACAAATACACTTATGTCACTTGATGCCCCTAATGTGAAATCTCAAGTTGAAATTATGAATGCACATGATGTAAATAATGAAAATATACAGCATGCACATACATCAACATCTCCAAGAATGATTCGTAGAAAAAAAAGTTTCTAATTGACATTGATGAAAATATTTTGAAGCCAATGCATGATAAAATGTCAAAAATAAATTGTAGGAGAATTGTTCAAAAGGTTTGGAATATCTATTTTGAAAATTTAAATCAAAATGGAAGATGACAACTTGTTGTTGAAATGGTTAGAAATCTCAAATTTAGAGAGACGATGAGAATTTTGGGGTTAAGAACATCTAAAAATAGTAGTGAAAGAATCATTGTTAGAAATCTCTTTGATGCATACAAATCCATTGGTTCAAAAGCACACACTAAAGATGCTAATAAAACTTGATGGGTCCTTACATCAACCATAATGGGAAAGGAAAGAGGAAAAACTTGTATAATAAGAAAAACAAGTAAATAATTAATGACAAATAGAACAACATTAGTCAAAGCTAGTGAGGCAAGAGAAAATTAAGAGTTCTAATGACACTTCTTTTTGGTAGTTCCAAGGTAGACTCCCATCCAAGGATAAAATTATTGTTGATGCACTAAGAAAATTAATAGAAAATTTATAGCGTGACAACACAAGGGCTTCACCAAACCAAAAAGATGTTGTCAAAAGATAAATTGGAAAAAAAAATTGAGAGCCACATGCAGAACATTTTTTGGATACGACTCAAACACAATTTTATGAAATATTTCTTCAAAGATTTCCTCAAACTAAAATCAGCCAAAGGTTTTTTGAGATGACAAAACCATTCTATGTTAAGATAAATCATACACACACATCATGTTATTTTAGGGGATGTTGTGTTTTCTATGCATTATGATGTTTATTTTTATATATGTTGTACTTTGAATATTAAGGAAATATTATAGGAATGTGGTCTATAATTACCTCCTAAGTCATTGAGAGAATTTATTGCAAATGTACTATGTAAATGAGATGATGGGTGCATTTATTATAAGACCATGTTTTTGAAAGGTTTTTTACCTCAATGTGGTGGTTTACAAAAGTTGCATAGATGCCTACATCTAGATAACACACATGAAATTGGTAAGACACTAGTTTCTCTTGGAAAGTACAAATCAATTATATATGGTGTTAAAGATGGAAAAGAATTAAAGATGTGTGAATTAGTGAAAAGTGATGTATTTGTAGGTGGTTGAATGAAATTATTTCAAGAGAAAATAGTTCATGACTACATAGGTCATACACATGGAGCTAGATGGTTAGATGAGAAATTCAAGTTGTGTAAGGACACTTTTCCCTTGGGTACAATTGTGTTGGTTGGTGACTTCATTAAAAAATTGTTAACCAAAATGCCCTCCTACTAGAAAATAAATTTTAGATGATAGGCCTCTCAATGGTCATATAGGATTTTCAAAGTTCAAATATTAAAACGTTTTCATGAAATAATTTAACATTGGCTATATCCTTTGTCCTAAGTTTACACAACCCTTTTATGTTATGCCTTTGAAACATTTCAAATTATGACCTTGTGATCACCTTTTTGTTTCACTCAGTCGTGGTGCATTAAATGCTAATTGAATTTTGAGTGGTGATGAGGCGATTGCACTATTTTTGCTCAGTCATAGTGAGTTAAAGTTTAACTGAGGTTTAGGCCCTAATGATGTGATTGCACTATGCTCACTTAGTCACAAGGTTAATTTGACATACTATGGTTTAGGTCATGATAGGGTGATAAGAGAAAAATCTTTAGTGTTTCAAGGATGCATTTTGCACCATTAGATCTTTTATATCTATGGCCAACATGCTATCACAACATGTTAGGGGGAAGCTATGGTTAGAGTTGTGATCAAGTTACTTCTTTATTTTGATTAGTTGCAAGGCTAGGAGGTAAACCTTAGGTCATAATGGTGATGGTGCGAATGAGGTCAATATCTTAGTCTTTGCAAGGTTGTGGTGGTTAATAAAAGGTGTCAAGGGTAGGCTACAAAGAAATGATAGTTAGTTGGTCATGATTTCATAAGAAATATCTATTAGTGAAGAAAGGTGGTGGTGAAAATATGATCATGGGCAGTCAAACATAAGACATAGGGTTGAATGTTGGTAGAGTGGTAGAATGGTAAAGGAAAATTGGTCCACATGGTAAGGCCTAATGGTTTGGCTCCAGTTGACGAATGACACAGCTGATTTGGTTCACTTATGACAAAGGAAGTAGCTCTTTGATGATAGATCTCATATTTTCAATCTCCTACAACCACTTTCATCATTCTCCAAGTCTGATAAATGCAAATGAACACTCTATCATTGCCTATTGATCTATCTACTCAGTCAAAAGTAAGTGGCTAGAGTTTTTGACCTCTCAGAACCTTGTTTGGTGTACAAGTGAATTTATAGCATCTAGGTTTGTACCATGATTAGATATTTTCCAAATTTGAAATAATGTTTAGATGTAGTGGTTGTGAAGTGATTCTCAATCAGAAATTTTTAGTTATTCTTAAGCTATAAAAGCACATTTTGTAACCCTAAAGGGGAGATTATTCTGTATTTTCTTTGGCATGTTTTGCATGTGCATTGTAAAATTCCCTTTTCCTCTGAGCTATTCATGATATCCTACCTAATCTATTTTAGCCATTAATGTACTGTACAAGATCTATTTTCCTCTCTTCAATGTTTTGTGACTATCTGCAATTTGCATGGTTGTATCTCTTTTGACCTGTGAATGATATATAAGTGATTTTTCTTCTTTCCTTGTGTTATTCATTTTGGTTGTATGATCAACATGTGATTGTAGGATGTAAGCAAGTTTGAATCTATATATCTTTGATATCATAATAGTTCAAGTGTGTATATATGGGTAGAGGTAGGATTGAACACTCTATTTTCGTGCATCAGCTCCTTAGAATAGATTAGGTAGTTTCTTTCATGTATTCCTTCTCCCTTTTCCTTTTCAAGTGTAGTTTAGGTGCATCCTAATAAAAAAGGTAGCCAACCTTCTCTAGAGACTCAACCTCATAGTTCAAGTCCCACAACTTGAAGGTTGGTTCCATTTTTCACAAGGTTGTCCTTAGGTAAAAACTTTTGACAAGGGTGCAAGCTTTTGTGACAACAAAACTATACACTAAAACCTCAAAATGAAGTGCAAGGAGTGTATTACAACTCTATACAAGTGTCAATTTTTGTACACATAGCATTTATTCATGCACATGGTAACACAAAGGATGATAGAAAAATATTAAGAGAGTATCACTTCTATATCAGCAATGATTGAACTCATTTATCAGAGTTTGTGCAAGGATGTTTTAGAGTTTTCTATGATAATTTGAGTGAAAGAGATGAAAGATACAATCAACACATTATATGGTCAGATAATTGCACCGCACAATTCAAGAATGCAAGGATGTTTTATTGGTTAAGTAGGATGCATGTGACAAGTGGAGTGAAACATTTTTAGAATTTCATTGGGGTAGGACATGGAAAGGGAGAGCATAATGGTGTTGGAGTATGTGTCAAAAGAACCATTAGTAAAGTTGAATTGAAGTACAAAGATGTCACAGTATTAGAAAATGCTAAAACAATTCTCCAATGGTGCAATCCTATGACGAGACTAGGTAATACAAGTAAGAATATGGTTTCTAGATATTTTTGGTTGATACGTTAACCTAACATTGAAAATTTGCAATATTTTTGTACACTTATAGGATCAAGTGAGATGCATTCATTTCAAAATTCAAATGCAACATCACTAGCTATTCATACTAGAAAGCTTGCATGCTTTTTCTCTTTATGTATGCATAATTTATGACATGAATGTGAATCAAAAGAGTGGTTTGACCAATGGTCTTGTAGACCTTTGCATCCAATTGATTCATATCAACTTCCTACAACACTACAACTCAACCAGGTTGAAGCATTAATATATTTTGAGCATGTATCTAACCTAGTTGAACTAGGTACTAAGTTATCAATTTAATACTTGGTTAAAATAGATTAATTTCATTTTTTCCCATTGACTTATCCTTCTATATAATTTAAGTCATGTTTATGCAGTTATTGCATACCACAATAATGATGAACATATTACTTTTTATGTTGGTGTATTGAGCCCAAAAAGGAACTGATAGCTACAATAATTGATGGTGATGATATGGAATACCCAATAGGATCCATCATTGTGATAGGCACATGGCTTAGAAGGTAGTATATTTTTGTCCCCTACCATGAAGATCTCTTTAAATCAATTTTTCATGTATAATGTATTGAAATTCTAACATTATTTATCTTTACAATTAAATGTAGGTACCCTATCAAGAAATCTACCATGTGGCTATTTGAGGATTTTGAGACACAGACATATTCTTCATTACTCTAACCTTATTGTTGCAACAAATACTCAACTGATACTATATTGTGGTAGGCCTCCTAACAACAAGTTGTGAAAGGTATGTGAATCTGATCACAAGGCAATACTTGATACAATAAGGGTTAGAGTTGATCCAGAAGCTTCTCTTGATTGATTGTGTGCTATATAGCTAAATCATTCTACATATGGTAGAATAATTTTGAAAATTTTGTATATATGTTATGTGACATGTTGTAACTTCGCAGTAATGTGCATATGTAGATGCCAAATTTTGTATATAAAAAAGTGAAGACATGTAACATGTACATATTTGTATGCCATATTTTGTATAAAAATCTGATAAGAGATGTCACATGTGCATATTTAGATGCCAAATTTTGTATATAAAAAAGAGAAAACATGTAACGTGTGCATATTTGTATGCCATATATAATTTTTTGTGGGTTTGATGATATCCTTAAAAAAAAATTAAATTATCTTCAACTTATATGAATTTAGTTCAGGTTCCTAGGACATATTAAGTAACCTAATACCTCAGTTGCCTATCCCTAACAACTTTTAACCTATTGAGCAACTTTTGGCTCATTGAGTACCTTTTTACCAACTTAGGACCTACTCAATGATTTTGGCTTTTCTTAGCAATCCACGACTACTCTATTAGCTCAAGTTTGTCAAGTTTAGGCTAGGACCAACCTCATTTCACCCACAATGTCCCTTTGATAGTATTGACCACACTAAATGAAAGCATCTCTAAGGGTCTCTAAGCACCGTCGGGCTACGATCTTTGATTAGGCATTTCTTTGAGATTTTTCAAGGTATTGAAAAAATGTTAGGTGCTACATGATCATGTTATCTAGGCCTACAAAAACATGTCTTATTTTTTAGCGATTCAACTTTTTTGGATTTGGCATCCGTATCTTGTCTATTGCCAAAAGTTGCAATGTTGCACAGTTAAAATGAGCAAGGTTGTCTATGTTTCAAACTTTTCGTCCTAGGATTGAATCATCTATTCTATTATCTATGAGTGGTTAGTTAATCCAAGAACCAACCTCATTTTAGCCACAATGTCCCTCTGATGGTATTGACCACACTGAATAGAAGCGTCCCTAAGGGTCTAAACACCATTAGGTTGTGATCTTTGATCAGGGATTTCTCTGAGCTCATGTAAGTTATTGATGAAATATAAGGTGCTACAAGATCATGGTATCTATGTCTACAACAACCTATCTTAGTTTTTAGAGATTTATCTTAGTTTGGATTTGGCATCCGTATCTCACCTATTGCCAAAAATTGCAATGTTGCTCAGTTAAAATGAGCAAGGTTGTGTATATTTAAAACTATTGGTCCTATGATCAAATAATCTATTCCATTAGATTTGGTTGGTCAAATTAGCCTAGGACCAACCTCATTTCAACCACAATGTCCCTCTGAAAATATCAACCACACTGAACGAAAGCGTCCCTAAGGGTCTCTAAGCACCATCAGACTATGATCTTTGATCGGGCATTTCTCTGAGCTCCTACAAGATATTGATGAACTGTTAGGTACTATAGGATCATGTTATCTAGGCTTAAAATAAACTATCTTAGTTTTAATAGATTCAACTTTGTTTGGATTTGACATTTATATCTCACCTATTGCCAAAAGTTGCAATGTTGCTTAGTTAAAATGAACAAGGTTTTTTATATTTCAAATTGTTGGACCTAGGATCAAATCATCTACTTTGTTAGCTTTGGTTGGTCAGGTTTAGCCTAGGACCAACCTCATTTCAGCCACAATGTCCCTTTGATAGTATCGACCACACTAAATGGAAGTGTCCCTATGGGTGTCTATGCAATATTGGGTGGCGATCTTTGATACAAATACTAAAATCATGTTATAATTTTTCATGTCTTATTACATCAAAATAAGTGACATATGATTATATATTATAATAAATTTGATAAACATGTTACATTTTTGTATAAAATAAGGAATCCTCACGTGTTTGATTAATTGCAAGAAAGTAAGCTAAAATACAAGTTTGCATGCACACATTTAACAAGTTGGATGGAAATCCAAGTTTAATGTATATCAAAATGAACAATATATTATGCAATATCAATCATATAGTTACAGAAAGATGTTATGTCTCATCAATACAATACAAAAGTTGAATACCCGATAAATATTAAATGTGTATACAATAGAAATTTCAAATATGCACAATACAAATATCAAATATATACAATACAAAAGTTGAGTACCTGAAAAATGTCGAATGTGTACAATATAAATATCAATGTGCATAATACAAATCTTGAGTATATACAATATAAAAGTCAAATATATGTCAATGTCATGTGATGACCACAAATACATATGTATATCACTATCAATATCTATGACTATGTAGAGCATCAAAATTGAGCCTCTTTGATGTAGTTTGTGGCTTGCTAAGTGTCTATAGAATAAAAATTAAAATACACTATCAAATATCTTATCTATAAGTAATATGAAAATAACTAGAAATTGAGTTCTACATTGTGGACAATTGAGCTGTTCATTGCCTCATCCATTTGTCCCATAGTTGGATTGAATGATAGTGGTAATGGGCTCCTTCGTCGATGGGTGGGACTCCTCACAAAATGATGAGGTAGAGTGATGATGGGAGACACAACTAATATTGAAACAATTCTCACATGAGGCCTAACCTATATGATAAGTGATAAAATGTTAGGATTATAGAGTGGCATTAGTGATTACAAATAGAGTAAAAAAACAAAAAAAGTACTATAGCCTAACCTAGATCTCCCTTGCTAGTAGGAGGTACAAGAACTGATGAATCAATGTTGGTACAAGGTACAACCTATATGATAAAAAATAAAATATTATCATTATAGAGTGGCATTAGGAATTACAAATAGAGTAAAAACACAAAAAATGTAATGTAGACTAAGCTAGATCTCCCGTGCTAGCAGGAGGTACAAGCATTGATGAATCAATGCTAGTATGAGGTACAACTTGTATGGTAAGCATTAAAATGTTAGAATTGTAGAGTAGCCATTAGGTATTTCTATCACACACACAAGAAATCCAAATTGAGATCACAAAGGGCTTCAACTAAGACTCTACATACATTCCTCTAGCCTCTTTTGTGTTTGACCTCATCTTTGATGCTCGAGACTCTTAACAAAATAAAATGGGAAAGGATTTGTATGAAGTCTCAAAGAGTGCTGTAATAGGTAAAAGATAAATAACACATGTTAATAAGAAAAATTGTTGATAATTATTATAAACTAAAAAAGAAATATACTCATTTGTAAATGCAATTTTTTAATATGTATATAGAACAAATGCATACTATAACCTAAAATTTATGAGAAGGAAAATATGAAAAATTACCTCTTTTGTTGCCTCAACATTGACAGTCTCAAGAGCATTCATCAACTCTATAAAAATAAATTGTTTCTAGATATATTCAACAAAAAAGTCAACAAATATTCATCAATATTGAGTACATGTATATACATTCATTCATAATAAATTTCAAATATAAACTTGACTTGTATTTAATAGTTTTTTTTGTTTTCGTGTTCTTGCTGATTTCTTTCCCTTTCCTCCAGAGCTTGAGCTATGTGGAGTACCCTAAAGAAGAAACAAATATAACATAAGAGGAATCAATATGACACATTATGAGTTCAACTAAAATTTTAAACTTGATAGGTGTGCAAGCTATGATATCGCATATCTCTCAACGCCAAAGTTAATGGCAAAAAGTGTGGCATCATCAATTTGAGAAATTTCAGCCCCTGACAAGTCCTATAAAATAGTAAAGAGTATTTTTATAAACATGAGAAAATGTTGTAAATGGCATGAAGGCACAATAAGAACAAGAAGATCATAGGAGGGAAAGAAGAAAAAAGGACTTCAAGGATGATATTGGAAGGCTAGTACAAGGCATATAAATTGAAAAAAAAGAGACCAAGAAGGAAAAGAGATATGTGAATGAACTTTTGGCACCTTTTCAAGAAATAAAAGTGGAGATTCATGATCTCCACACTCCTGTAAGATAGCCAATGTGATATGGAGGTTCTTCAATGTAGATGGGTATATGGAGGATGAACTCACATGAGGTTCATTAGATGGAGTTTGGATATGCTAGGAGCAAGATATGTGGATGGGAATTGGATGGATTTGATGAATTTGGGAGGGTTTTAGTGATGACAGGAGATGGAAAGATATTATTGTACTTTTAAGAATACCAATTGAGAAAAAATTTTCAAATCCAATGTATTATTGTACTTTTAAGAATATTTAAAAACCTTTACCTCAGGTATTCTTTCTCCTAGCCTAACACCTCTAGCCGAACAAGTACTATCTAGTGTTCTCATGCTGCTTGCTATGTGTCAACAAAGGAAAAATTAAAATACACTATCAAAAATCTTATCTCTACGTACTATGAAAATAACTAGAATTTGGGTTCTAGATTGTGGACAATAGAGTTGTTCATTACTTGATCCCTTTGTCACATAGTTGGACTAAATGATAGCAGTAGTGAGCTCCTTTATCAATGGGTGGGACTCCTCACAAAATGATGAGGTAAAGTGATGATGGGAAACACAACTACTGATGAAACAATGCTCACTAGAGGCACAACATGTATGATAAGTGATAAAATGTTAGGATTATAGAGTGGCATTAGGGATTACAAATAGAGTAAAAAAACAAAAAAATATACTGCATCTTGACCTAGATCTCCTGTGCTAGTAGGAGGTACAAGCACTGATGAATCAATGTTTGCATGAGGTACAACCTGTACGATAAGCAATAAAATGTTAGCATTAGGGATTAAAAATAGAGTAAAAACACAAAAAGTGTACTACTGCCTAAGTTAGATCTCCCATGCTAGTAGAAGGTACAAGCATTGATGAATCAATGCTGCTATGAGGCACAACTTGTATGGTAAGCATTAAAATGTTAGAATTGTAGAGTAGGAGTTAGGTATTTGTATCACACACAGAAGAAATCCAAATTGAGATCACAAAAGGGATTCAACTAAGAATCTATATACATACCTCTGGCCTTTGTTGTATTTAACCCCATCTTTGATGCTTGGGATTGTTAACAAAATGAAATGGGAAAGGATTTGTATAAAGTCTGAAAGAGTGTTGTAATAGGTAAAAGATAAATAACACATGTTAATAAGACAAATTGTTGATAATTATTATCAAACTGAAAAAAAAACATGTTTTCATTTGTAAATGCAATTCTTTAATATATATATATAGAACAAATACATACTATAACCTAAAATTTATGAGAAGGAAAATATAAAAATTTACCTCTATCATTGCCTCAACATCGACAGTCTCAAGAGCATTCATCAACTCTATAAAACTAAATTATTTCTACATATATCCAAAAGCCAAGTCAACATATATTCATCAATATTGAGTACATGTATATACATTCATTCATAATAAATTTCAAATATAAACTTGACTTTTAATAGCTTTTTTTGTTTTGGTATTCTTGCTGATTTCTTTCCCTTTCCTCCAGAGCTTGAGCTATGTGGAGTACCCTAAAGAAGAAAAAAATATAACAGAAGAGGAATCAATAAGAGACATCATGAGTTCAGCTGAAATCATAAATTTGATAGGTGTAAAAGCTATGATTTTGCATATCTCTTAAGGCCAAAGTTAATGGTAGAAAGTGTGGCATCATCAATTTGAGAAATTTCAACCCTTTACAAGCCTTATAAAATAGTAAAGAGCATTTTTATAAATATGAGAAAATGTTGTAAATGGAAAGAAGGCACAATAAGAACAAGAATATCATAGGAGGAAAGAATAAAAAATGACTTGAAGGACGATATTGGAAGGATAGTACAAGGCATAGAAATTGCAAAGGAAAAGTGATATGTGAATGAACTTTTGGCACCTTTTCAAGAAATTAAAGTGGAGATTCATGATCTCCACACTCCTACAAGATAGCCTATGTGATATGGAGGTTGTCTGATAAAAATGGGTATATGAAGGATGAACTTACATGAGGTTCATTAGATGGAGTTCGGGTATGCTAGGAGCAAGATATGTGGATGGGAATTGGATGGATTTGATAAATTTTGGAGGGTTTCAATGATGGTAGGAGATGGAAAATGTATTATTGTACTTTTAATAATACCAATTAAGAAAAAATATTTAAAATCCAATGTATTATTGTACTTTTAAGAATATTTAAAAAACTTTACCTTAGGTATTCTCTCTCCTAGCCTTGCACCTCTAGCAAAACAAGTACTATGTAGTGTTCTTGTACTGCTTGCTGCATGTTTGCAGAAGAAAAATTAAAATACACTATCAAATATCTTATCTATAAGTAATATGAAAATAACTAGAAATTGGGTTTTAAATTGTGGACAATTGAGTTGTTCATTACCTCATCCCTTTGTCCCACAATTGGACTGGATGATAGTAGTAATGTGATCCTTTGTCGATGGATGGGACTCACAAAATTATGAGGTAGAGTGATGATGGGAGACACAACTACTGATGAAACAATGCTCACGAGAGGCACAACCTATATGATAAGCAATAAAATATTAAGACTATAGAGTGGCATTAGGGATTACAAATAGAGTTAAAAAAACAAAACCATACTATAGATTGACCTAGATCTCCTATGCTAGTAGGAGGTACAAGAATTGATGAATCAATGTTGGTATGAGGTACAACCTATATGATAAGCAATAACATGTTAGCATTATAGAGTGGCATTAGCAATTACAAATAGAGTAAAAACACAAAAAAATGTACTGTAGCCTAAGTTAGATCTCTTGTGCTAGCAGGAGGTATAAGAATTGATGAATCAATGTTGGTATGAGGCACAACTTGTATGGTAAGCATTAAAATATTAGAATTGTAGAGTAGGTGTTAGGTATTTCTATCACACACACAAGAAATCCAAATTGATATCACAAAAGGGCTTCAACTAAGACTCTACATACATATCTTTAGCCTCTATTGTGTTTGACCCCATCTTTGACACTCAAGACTCTTAACAAAATGAAATAGGAAAGGATTTGTATGAAGTCTCAAAGAGTGTTGTAATAGGTAAAATATAAATAGCACATGTTAATAAGATAAATTGTTGATAATTATTATAAAACTAGAAAAAAAATGTACTCATTTGTAAATGCAACTATTTAATATGTATATAGAACAAATGCATACTATAACCTAAAATTTATGAGAAGGAAAATATGAAAATTTATCTCTTTCATTGCCTCAAAATTGATAGTCTCAAGAGCATTCCACAACTCTATAAAATTAAATTATGTCTACATATATTCAACAAACAAGTCAACATGTTTCATCACGATTGAGTAAATGTATATACATTCATTCATAATAAATTTTAATTATAAAATTGACTTGTATTTAATGCCTTTTTTTTTGTTTTGGTGTTCTTCTTGATTTCTTTCCCTTTCCTCTAGAACTTGAGCTATGTAGAGCACCCTAAAGAAGAAACAAATATAACATAAGAGGACTCAATAAGACACATCATGAGTTTAGCTCAAATTGTAAGTTTGATAGATGTGCAAGCTATGATACCACATAGCTCTCAAGGCCAAAATTAATGGAAAAAAGTGTGGCATCATCAATTTGAGAAATTTCAGCCCTTGACAAGCCCTATAGAATAGTAAAGATTATTTTTATAATATGAAAAAATGTTGTACACTGTAAGAAAGCACAATAACAATAAGAAGATCTTAGGAGGGGAAGAAGAAAAAAGGACTTGAAGGATGATATTGGAAGGATAGTATAAGACATAGAAATAGAAAACAAAGAGAACCATAAGGAAAAGAGAGATGAGAATGAAGTTTGGCACCTTGCCAAGAAATATTTGGGCATTGCTAGGAGCAAGAGATGTGGATGGGAATTGGATGAATTTGATGAATGAGAGGGTTTCAATAATGGTAGGATATGGAAGAGGATCTATGAGTGGGTTTTTAGTATCATATCAATTAAGAAACAATATTTTAAAGCAAATGTATTATTGTACTTTTAAGAATATTTAAAATTTTTACCTCAGGTGTTCTTTCTCCTAGCCTCGCACCTATAGTAGAATGAGTACTATGTGGTGTTCTTGTATTGCTTGCTACACCTTGCATTTCATATTGTTCACATATTAATCTATAGTGATCTATAATTTAAAAAAAAAATTTATTTTTACAATATTTAGGTGATTAAAAAATATCACATCAAAATTGAAACAAATAAACAAACCTACATCCCCTGTCCACTGAAGACTATTGCCATCAAATTAGCTATGAGTGTGAGATCCCCACCTCCATATGAATTACAAGTATGCCCACAATGTAAAAATGGATGAGATGACAGTCCATCCTAAGATGCCTCCATATCTATCCCATCACACAAGTGCTGATACCTAAAACAAAAATAATGATTTCGCCCTGAAGACTCTAATGATGCATGTGATGATGATGCAGGTGACACAAGTGAGGATGACACTAGTGGTGTAGATGACACAAGTAGAGATGATGCTAGTAGTGTAGGTGACACAAGTAGAGTTGACATTGGTGGTGCATGTGATGACTGAGGTGCAATAGGTGATGATGATGGTGCTGTCACATGTTGTGATGACCCATTTTTTGTAGGTGAAAATAATGGACATGTCACATGCTATGATGGCCCTAAAGGTGCATCTAATGATGGTTGGGGTGC
Organism: Cupressus sempervirens; assembly: GCA_028749045.1. NCBI lineage: Eukaryota > Viridiplantae > Streptophyta > Pinopsida > Cupressales > Cupressaceae > Cupressus > Cupressus sempervirens. The sequence goes on from CM053787.1 coordinate 143,391,795, forward strand.
CATATGTGAAGGAAAACTACCTAACTATGAACCATTCTAAATAATAACATCTATCAATGGTGTAGCTGCATGAAGAGTCTATAAATCAATAGACTCCTTTACAATTGATGGGAGCACAACATCAGGCATGGTTTTTTATGTTTTATGTCTTCTCTCATGTTTTGGTACCACCATATGAGCCCTAGATCTATCATGTGTAGAGACTATCCCTCTACCCCAAAACTAACGAATGTTAAAGTAATTTGGCTTCTCACTAAGGATGAATTCAAAATATGGCTTTCTCAAAAAATATAGAGACACCTCATAACTATTACATGATGGTAGATCAAATACCATATAGAACCTATCTCAAAAACATGATCTCATCCTAGCATGAGTGCACCAATGAATAGGAATTTTTTTAGTTGTGTGTAATAGGGAGTTGCCAGATATATGATTGGTGAAAAGAGAACATATAGTACCTTTCTATATGTCTTTATCTTTCACTTGCTGATATGATAACCCATCAACATAAAATGCATGAAACCTATCCCTCCATGTACCCCATTTCATAACCTCCCTAGACACCTCATTTTCATTTTGGGCCATTTGTTCAAGTGTATTCGCTAGGGTTGAGTGGTGATCAAGTGTAGATGACTGTAACCTATTGACCATTTGGGTTATGTTAGAACTATTTTGTGAGAGAAAATTTATGAGGACCTTTTTGGTAGTAGTTAAATGATGTAATTGTATGCATGAAGGGCTTATAGGATGTGGTGGTTGTTGAATGGGAACATTGAGTGGAGGGTTTTGTGGTTGTGTTACTACAGGTGGAGGGTTTTGTGGTTGTGTTACAATGAGTGGAGTGTTTTGTGGTTGTATCATGATGCATGGAGGGTTTGATTGTAAAAGAGGTGGTCTTTCTTCTCTCCATTTTCTTGGATTCCTTGATGCATCTATATTAATCTTTTAAAAAATAATTTAAAAACTTATAAATTACAAAACCAAATTACAATATTTGATAAAAAAAATACATAAACAAGGAATAAAATGAAGAGTTACCTTATTTATGAGGCACCATGGATGGAGATACAATTGAAAATTGGTTTCTATGGTAAAATCAATTAGGTTTTGGTGTTCTTACTATGCAATCCAAGCTACTATTATTTTTTGAGGGTATAAAAATGCCCTCAAATGCGAACAAAAGTAAAAATATATACTTTACAAAACCCTATGTTAGGGACTCTGTGAAATTAGAAAAGCTTTTGGTCCTAATTCCTTCATGCTCTAATATTTGGATGGAATAGAACTTCCCCTGTCCTATAATGGGCAGGATCTTAAACTCTGCTAGTTTTGAAGCTTGTCTTTCCTTCCCTTTTCTTGTACATATGCTCCTTTTGTTTTCTACTTGTCTTTTCTATTTTCTATCTTTGGTTGTTGTTTTCTATTTTTTTAGTTGTCTTAGTGGCAAACTAGAGACACTAAATTCATTTTTAGCCCCTTATGATCCAAATCCCTAGCCATAGCTAAATCTTACTCATGTAAAAGCCACATATATTTTTGGTCAATGTTTTTCAAATGAATTTCTTTTGAGTTTGAGTTTTGAATTTTGAATCTTGAACTCATTCGATTTCAATGATCAAATTCTCTAGTTCTTATTTCCATTAGGCCTGCCATGTGAACCTTTTTGTAAACTTGAACTTGAACCTTGAACTAAGTAAGTTCAAAGTTCAAAGTTCAACCAACTCATCCAAGTGGTAGTAGACTCAATGTTAACATAGAGTCTTTCAAATATTAGGTGCATTTTGAAACATAACTTTGAATTTCTTTTCTTTTCAAACTTGAATTTTTCTTACTCTTTTCCCCTTTCGACAAAGATTATAATGTTTCTATACACCTAGTTTTCATATATTCATGGCTTTGAACTTGAACTTATAAATAGTTCAAAGTTCAGTTCACAAGCCCATAACTTTCAAGAAGGTTGACATGCGATATTACAAAGATGTGCCAAGATCCTCCCTTTAAAAGATGAAGTGACACATTGTTATAAATGATTGGTACTAAGTGTGGCAGGAATATTTTTTACGTGCAAAGGAAAAACACTCTCATCAATGAAGTTAGTGTCCCTATCAAATCAATACTTTCCATGTAAAGTCATGATGCAAGTACCCGTTTAAAGGGTTTTACAAGTTGTTTCCCTTTTCATTGTGATATCAGCAAAAAGTAAAAACTCATGTTTGTATGGAGTCATAGGTGGTCTGAAATTGGATTGATTATGGAAGTACATTATTTTTCTCCTACATAGTGAGTTTCTTTTACCTTCTCTTAATGGTGTTTGTTTCTTCTTTCACTTAAACGTGGGTGACTCTATTTCCAATTACTCTTAACTATTTTTGAAAATAGATTGTTGAGTTTGATTCTTATGGCTAGCTCTTGCACAAAGTTACCTAAAGAAAAGCCCAATTCTTCTCTTACCTATTTTTTTCCTACACTAAAGGACAACTTCCTTGCTAATGAAAATATGAATAAGCTATTGGCTAGGTTTTCCAAACCCAACTCTAGTTTGATTACAGAGAAAATTTTCAATAGTAGGTTGCTACAACCCACTAGTTTTAGAATATAGGAATAGACATGATGTCTCCCAGAGATGCATAAGAATGTATCTAAGGGAAGTTATGGTTTATATAAATAGGGTTACCATCATGGGTGCCTTAAGAATTCTTCCACATGAAGTATATGAAGCATGGATGACTAGCCTCTCAGATACTAAGTTTGTAGTCAACCCAAACACATTCAATAATGCTATCGTCAAGAATTGGTTTCTTAAGATAGATAAAGGAGTTCCCACCTTCCTCATCCATTGCCAATAGATCACATGATCCCTAAGATCAAGTATGTGATTACCATCCTCAAGAGGGTCAAAGGAAATCAAAATGCATTCCACTAAGAGAACTTGATGTATTTCTTCATTCAAACCATTCTGAGTGATAAAAACAAACACATCGATTCAACATAAATTATAGCTGACAGGATACATGAAGAACTCTCCCAATCATCTAGAGTGTCTAGATTTTATATGAGTTCATATTTGTTTTATGTCCTAGCATGCTTCAAAGAATGGGCAAGCTGCCACATGCTAATTGGGTGAATAACATACATATTTATGAATATTTCTCCTATTTTCAAAAGGAAAAGAATAGAGATGAGTTGAAAAGAGTGAAACATACATTTCTTTCAAAGATTGTTTTTGAATTACAAGGGAAAGAGCAGAGGAGGTTAATAGAGGAGGCTATACAATTTGTATCAATCTACAATAGTTTCTTCACACAGTTCACAAAGTTTACCTACATCCAAGTTGACAAATATGAGAAAAGACCAGTAAAAATGCGGAGGAATTTCTTAAACAAGTATGTTTTGATGGAGGTCTGCATACAGGTAGCTGAAATGGATAGGAATTGTAAAGCTAGGAAAGGTTCTAGTTCTACTTTTCCCATAGAACTTGGTCACTACAACTACAAAAATATTCAAGAAGCCTTGGCCCTTAAGCATGAACTGAGTTTAATGAACTTGGAAGCATATGCTTCCTACTTGGATTTTGATGATAAAGATTTCACAAATCCCTTGTTCAAAATACACCCAAAATTCTTGCATGTCCCTTAGCTAGAAGACTTATGGGTTGACTATGATGATGACTATGAAGTTAGGAAGATACGGTGGTCTAGGTTGATTGTAAAACCAATAAAGAATTTCAGATTACAAATGAATGTGAAAGGTATTTAGGAAGACAAAGGTGAAGAGGTTTTTGATCCCTTTTATATAACATAGGTTGAAGCCTTTCCCCTTCATGAGATAGATTGGGATTCAATTGAAGGAGATGATTTGTAGTCCCAGATCAAACCAATCATAGTGAGAACCAAAAGTTGGCTAAAAGAGAAAAGGAAATCAAAAGTGAAAAATGCAGAGCAAGCAATCTATGATGTTGATATTGAAAAAAATGTCAAATTTTCCTCTTTAGGTATCTTGAACCCTAAAGTTGAAGTTCAGTCCAAAGGTTAGAGTTAAGTTCAACAGACCAAGCCAACAAGATAGAACTGTTAAAATACTAAGAAGGAAAGGATTCAGAAAGCTATTGAAAGGAGTGCTAGCACAAACACTATCGAAGTACAAGCCTAGCTTGAACCTCTTGAGGAAAGAGCACAAGAAGGCATGGATCAGAGTCTCCAAGAAACAAAAGGCAATGCCAATGCTTTTGGATCAACAATGGCCAATTATGTTTCTCATGTTGTACAAACACCTCCATCCAAAGGTACTTCTTCAACACCAAATTGGTTTGACATGCCTATAAGAAAGAAAAGGAGTTTGGTGTTAGTAAGTGTCTTAGTTGAAGATATGGTAGGGAAATAACCTGGGAAATCATTGAAAATAAAAAAACCAAAGTCAAAGGCCATGCTTGGAGTGGATGAACAAATAGGGGATTAGGTAGCTAATGTATTCAAGCCATCGAAGGGAAAAAAATCTTGAAAACATCACTCCTCAAGATTATACAACAGAGAAAAGAGTCCTTGGGCTAGCTTCTAGAGCAATAGACATGAAAATCCTTGACACATGACATATAAGAGTCACCAACTACATATGGAAAGACTGGAAAGAGAAGAAATAACTAAATTAATCCCTTTGTGTGCTAGTGGATTACATTCATAGTCTAGAAAGTTCTGAACCTAAACAACCCCATGTGATTTATATGATTTATGTGACCTCCCCAACAGTCTAGTAGTTCATTGACCAAGTAAAAAGGGATAGGTTGGTTTCTAAATCTTTTGATGAGTGACTTGAATTAGTGGTTTCCCATAAAGTCAGCTACGTTGCTCACCTAGTAGAGATGAAAGTGAAAGCCAAACAAATGATGGATGACCTAGAGGTGAAGTTGAATGCATGGGCCGAGAAGAAGGAAAAATGGGAAGATGTTGTATCCCATATCACAGAAGTGCAAGAATATGGAATGGAGAAATTCAAAGCTAAGAAGAAGAACTCTAGAGTGGATGTAGATTTATTTTATGTTTCTTACACTAACCTAGAGTGGAGTTATATGGTCATTGAGATGTGCCTAGATGAATGTTCAAAATTGGTCAAGGAGCTACATTTCCTAAAAGAAATCCTATAGAATGATGTCAAATGTATTAATATTGAAATCCTGGGAAACAAGGATCAATCTATCAAAGACTTGAAGAAAGTGGAAATTGAGTACCAAGACAAATTGTGAAATCTCAAAGAAGCCAAGGAAGTATCGACTACAAGCCTAGCAGTCATCACCCAAATGGATTCCATGATGATTATTAGTGATGATCATCTACTAATGTAGATCAAAAAGATGGAGCATGCCTACTGAGTCATCACTATCTAGTAACTGAGAATAGAGTAGTTGGGAGTCTCATAGAATAAGGAGATTGTTGATTTTCAAGTTTCTTACAAGGACTAGCAAATTACAGGTGGCAATATGAATGTGGATCAAGGACACTTAGAGGATGCAATGAATATTTCAATTACTTAGCTTAAAACCAAGACTTTAACGATTAGTCTTTTGGTTTGCAGGTAGTTGTTTTATTGTTTTAAGTTTAGTATATGTAATTATATTTGGGAATTAGTTTTATAACTATTTTATGGGCCCTATGTGGCTATATATTGTAAATTTTTAAATATTTTTGGTATTGATACTCTGGTCCTTTTTGCTATAGTAACTTAAGTTATTGAAATAGGTTCAAAAAAAACCAATCTTGTTATGGTTTTTACATGAATAAGAAATATATATAGGAATCTATTGGTACTGATTATATGTTGTTGGTCATTTGTAGTTATACATATTACTCATTGGGATTCATTTCATATGGAGTGTTTTCATGGTTATGGTCAATGGTGATATTTTCTGTTCTGTGAATGATATTGATTTTATTGTTTAGAAGTCAATCATCTTTAATTTAGTTATTCTTTGGTACTTTTTAAATAATTATTTTGGCTTCTCTTTGTATAAAAATTATTTACACAATACATTTGGCATAAGAGATGGAAAAGTATTTCTAAAAGCCTTACTTCTTTCTGATTAAAAGATCTCTTTTGATAAATTCTTTTGAAATAAAGGAAAATAATGTTTATCATTTAAGGAGGGAGTTGTGCCTAAAAAAAAAAAGAGTTCATTTGAAGGAACTCAATTGTTATGAGAGTTTTTCTGGTTAATTAATATGCATAAATAAAAGGGAAAAATTGTTCCCTAATAGTCACCAACTATCACCATTTGCACTGCTTATGATCTTTATGTGTAGCCTGGGAAATAAGCTGCCAATTAATTGTGTGACTAGATTGACATTTCATCACTCAATACCCATGTGTCATTCTTCATTAATTTCTTATTGAGGAATACTCAGTATTGGAAACCTAGGATTTGACTTGATGCTTTTCTCACTAGAAATGATTTAAAGAATTGATTAGGGATTCTCCAAGATAGAGTGGTTCTGGTTCAATTTTTTTTGTAAGCTTCTATTTTCAAACATAAATTTATATGAGGGAAGATGTATCCAACCTCTAACATATCTTTTTCTTAACTTATGTACTCAATCTATTCCAGATTATCATATAAGTTCTAGAATTATGATTCTAGTCTTCTTCCATTATTTAAACTATTTGATGTTTAATGACTTCCACATATTGATTGGACCGATGAAGTGATCCTTTCCATGTTATTCTAGTGAATAAATGGATGAGAGTGAGAGGGGTTTTTAATAGGTGTCAATTTTGTCAAGTAGTTCTAGTACCTTGTCTATGTTCCCACATCTCTTTTATTTATTAACTTAGGCATTTTAAGACCAAGATTTGATTTGATTAGTGTTTCTCATTGTGGTGAACTTGGATTGGTGAGTTACTCTATGAGTGAAATACCATCTAAACTCTTAGTATCATTACTTCTACATCTTGAATTTTAATTCAGAGAGCATGGCTTTGAACTTCTAGATTGAGCTACTTATCTACATATTTGAACTAGTTATTGATCCCAAATTGATTTCTTGTGCTTTGAACTTCTATCTTGACTAGAACTTTGTAGCTAAAATTTGGATCTGAACTTTAAACCTTGAAGCTGAGGATCCACATTTTGAAATATTGAACTTTGAACTTGAACCCTAAATTAATGAACCCAATTTTGAGCTTTGAACATCAAAATTTTGAACTCTGAAGTTCAAGTTCAAGTTCATAATGATCCTAGAACACTTTTTAACCTTAAAAAGGCACCATTAATGATAAAAATCAATGAGAAATTTAAACAATTTTAAACTTTCCTTGTTAAACTAATTTTCAAAGTTAAAAAAGCATGTGCTAAAAGCATGCTTACTACTGGCTCTGACTGGGGATGTGGGCTATGAGAGACATAAATAATTCAACAATCTCTGGTAAAAGACTAGTGTCTTTCCATTGGGAGATAGAGTCATAGGACATGAAACAATGAGGAGTTTCTTGTAAAGAGGGGAAGAGTAGGGGGGAACACCAAAATACCTCAACTACCAACAAACAAAATAACCAACCAGTTACACTAAACCTCACCAAAATCTTAGAGAGAAAAAAGATTTACAAATATTTATAAGTGAGAAGACCTCACCATAGGATCAGAGTTGAAGAAAACTTACATGAAGCCATTCATTGGCTATGAGGAGAAAGATCCTTTTCAAAATAATGAGTTGCATCGACATGGCACAATCCAACACCACCTCCATTTGGAAATCTCTCCATCTCAGAAACTCAAACTAATCATACACAAGAATATTATCAACCAATCATCATGCCCAAAGAGACACACCCCATCATAAGGTTTTGAGCTTCCCCAAGCCTTCTATAGAGAATTTTCAAGCCTCTCTCAAACAATCTACTGAAACAAAACTTGTTCAAAAATTTCTGAAATGGGGATTATAACATTTTCAAAATATACATTCTCGAGATCAATACAAGTAAGAGGCTTTTCATAATTCAAAATTCCCTCAAAATAGAAGTGAGCTTCTTAAGCATAGGGTCAATCTTGGCTAGGAAAAATTCATCATCCTTTACTGCTAATAAATCTAAAAACTCTTTATCTAGAATAGAGAAGTTAGAAGGGCTTATACCTGGAATTTCCATAATTCCTTCTTTGTTGGCTAAGAAAAAGTGAGGCAGAACTTCTTCATTGTGAGGAGATATATTTTCTAATCTATCAATTGGTTTGAGAATATCTCCTTCACTTGGGCATGTGAAAGTTTCACCATTTTGGCAATGATTGTTATCATGAATGAGTATTCTTGCCTCCAATTCCTGAAGATTATCTAGCTAGAATATGTTTTTAGGTTGCAAATAAGCATTTAAGACTTTCAAACACCCCATAGGGGTGTACAAGTCCTTTTGTTCCTCTTGTATTCTAGGTTGTGACCATTTCTCTTGTGATGGTGGGTAATGAAATAGAAAGGTTTCATATTCTATTTCTTTATTAGCTTGAAGGATGCCTTTTGTTTCTTCCCCATGAGTTTTGCTCCTATCATGTTGATCTGTCAAACTTTCCTAATTGATGTCAATGACTTAAACTGCATTAGGAACTTCAAAAGAAATGTTTTCAAACATTGGATAAGATCTTGCCATTAGTAAGGTTTCACTTAGCTTATTTTCATCAAGCTCTTCCTCTATAGGAGGCATACTTAGGCAATTCATCAAATCATCTAATTAGGAAATATGTCCCTCATTATTGTCAATGTGTGAACAACAACACTTTGTCATATCCAAACAGTTATTTTCCTCGAGTGTGAATTTTTGAGAATCCTCATCATCATATTCTACATGTAGGTGATATGCTCCCATTGCATTGTGAGGGCTTCTTTCAATCACATGAGGAATTAGCAAATCCTCTACATTAAAGACTATCATAATTTGACAAATAGGTATAGGGGATGTTGGTTTTGCTATTTTGAGAATAATTTTTTTTCATTTGAGTTTTACCTCTGAATGATACTATTGTTTATAGAAACAAGCTCCTTCCTACAAAGGTTTATCACAACCATCCATGGAGGACTTAAATTTCCTTTTAAAAAAAAAATTCCACTGAGGTCTATTATCTATTTCCTTTTGTTTTGCATTGCACTCCTCTTGTATGTTTTTTTTCATTGCGATACATACTTATTGAAAAATTCAAATAACTATACACAATCACAAATTATAATTTACAACCATAATTTAAAATTTAACCCTAATTTGGTTTGGCTATCATGAAATTGTAATCATTAAACATTGAAAGTAATTCTATTATTTTATGTAGCAAGTTAGCTAGAATGTAACAATTTAGGCTTACATGTGTGACTCAAAATTAAATTATAAAGTCTACAATCTACAAAGCAATTAACCATGTGGTGATAGTTAAAAACTTTAAAAGGTGAATATTGTATGCACCCTAAAATGGTTGCCTAGACTATGGGCCCACATTATTCAATTTATCAAATTTTCTAAATCAATGGTTTACAATATGTTATTAAATCAATTCAAATCAATTTCTTTGATCAAATTGTAATTAGTTTAATTATTTCAATATTTCCTAAGGTTTGATCATTTTATCCCAAGTCTTATTTAATTAAAAGAAAACCTCTCTTTTAATTAAATAGTTAATCCACATTTTATTAATTAAGAGAAAAACCCCTCTTTTAATTAAATTAAATATTTCCTATTTAATTAAAAGAACTTACCCCCTTTAAAATAAATAAAATCCCACTTGAAAAAGAATAAGAAAAATAAATAAAAATTAAACCCACTTGAAAAAAGAAATAAATTAAATTAAAAAAAAAAAAAAAATTCTTTTCTCTGCACTTGAATGCACATATCTCTAAGTGGGTTTCCTCTTTTTCCTCTTTCCACTTTCTTCTCAAACACTCCTATTTTCTCATTGGTGGAATTTTGTCTCACATGGATCAAACTCTGTTATCCCATATTGGTTATGAGAAGCCTCCCACCTCAACATTTTCCTTTATAAGGAGCCCTCTCCTTCTCATTTTCATATAGACAGAAATATAGAGAGACAGAGAAATATATAGAGAGAGGTATAGAGAAGATAGCTTGTTGCTATAGTGTTGTTATGCTACAAGTTTAGAGAGTGATTTTGGAGTCTTAGCCTTAGGATTTGGACATTGGAGCTTCATTGCAACTTCTCTCTTCTTCTTTAATTCTCTCTTGCATCCATGGCTTCCATCATTAGGTTTCATCCTTGCATTTTCATACTATCTTAGAGTCATATGTGTTTTCATAGATTAATATTGCAATGTTATTTCCTTTCATAGATTAGATTTCATTTCTTTCATTGCTTTGTATTGTTATCATTTACATTAGCTTGCATCTTCATTTGTATTCATATTTAGATCCTTGAATCTCTCATTTTATGGTGTACTTGCATGGGCACAAACTAGGTCAAGTTGAGGGCCTCCATTATAAAGCCTTGCACTCCATGAATAGAGAGCTATGAGTTTCCATTCAAGACCTCATTCTTGAGAAATCTTGGATATAATGACTCATAGAAGTGTGTCAACATTTTAGCACACACATCTTTGGCACCCACCATGGGACAACCCACCTTTACTTGCTAGTTTTAGATATTTTTGGAGCTAACCCTCTTGTGTAGATTTGTTTGGAGACAAAAAACCCTCAATCTTAAAGATTTGATCATATCTCCCAAATGGCTTGGTGTTTTGGTCTAAATTGTTTTTTACAAGTTGGCAACATATCAGAGAAGCTTCACTAATTTTTAAAAAAAAATTTCCAAGGTATTTTTGATTTTTTATAATTTTTTCTTGATTGTTCATGAAAAATAATTTTAGGGCACAAATTAGTGAATTTTTTGGAAAAGTCTACATTTTTAGAAGGATATTTGAATTCTAAATAGGGTTGGTTCTTTGTACTTAGATTATAGAGATCATATTAAGGCTTAATAATTCGATTTGCAAAAACTAATATATTTTGACAAAATGGCTCCCTAGGGCACAAATGAAAAGATATTTTCAAAATTCTAACATTTGTGGAAATCTCTCTTATTTTTGATAGGGGTCTCTTTTTGTCATTTAGGGTTTTGGGTCTGAATTCATGGCATATAGGTCCAATCTTGTTGACTAGGTTAAAAATCATGATAAACTAGAACATTATTTGCACAAATTTCAATGCATGATATGAGTTGTCATTTTCATAGAATCAAATAGTTCTATACATTTTCATGTGAATTTTCCTATTTCTTCATGATTTCATGCACGTGATTAAAGTTTGTGAAGGTAACTTGGAGGTCCAAAGAGCAAAAAATGGAAAAAATTAGAAAGTGTGAAATCAAGGTGTACATATTCCAAACCTTCTCATTTGAATTATAAAAAGTGATCATTGTGTTCTTTTTCATTGTAAATTTTTTTTTTTCTTTTGTCAAATTGTTTGGTGTGTCTTCCCAACGTTGAACAAAGGGCTTAAAATGAATCATTCACATTTGGATTTGAGCTTAAAATTAGAAAAGCCCCTTTTGTCTTTTAATCCCCAATATTTTCTTATTGATGTTTTCTTCTTGCATCCTTGTTAAGAAGTTTGAGGGCAACCTAAATAAGGGATCTTGATTTTTGTTTCTTTAGGGGGCCTAACTAGAGAAGTGATCACTCTAGAGGATGACCTCAACTCCTGTGTTTTGGCAGAGTATAAATAACGTGACTTGAATCTAAAGATAGGTCTCTTGGAAGTAGCAATATTGTCAATCTTGGGTAAGCCCCAAAGAAATTTATACCTTTGGGAATTGAAGGTGGAGACTGGGTTACCATTTCCTCACATCTATTTGGCAGTATTTTCTTTCATCTATAGATTTGGGCCTCATGTACCTTGCGTATATTGAGGACATCCCCTAGTTGAGCTTGTCCATGCTTATAGAAATTTAAATAGGTTGTTGTTGTGTTTGAAGTGCTTAAATTTTTAAAACCTTCTCCACTCTAAATAGAAGGGGACACATCCATCAAATTGAGCCTTAAGGATTCTTTACTTTTATATGCTTTCAAAACCACTATGGGCTTCAAACTCTATGCTACCAAACCTTAGTCAAGTCTAGATGATTATAAGTTCTCCTCTACCATTAAAAAGAATCTAGACTTACATATCAAACCTCAATCAAGTCTAGATGATAATGAGTTCTCCTATGCCATTTAAAAGTATCTAGACTTACGTACTAGTTTCTCTTTTTCAAGGTCTACATCTTCTACTCTGAGACATCAATTGTCTTCATCTTATAGATCCAAAGATCTCTTGAGAGAGAAAGTGAGTAATAAATCCTTTGAGAATATGCCAATATTTCATGATGCACCTATCTTTGACCGAGATGAGAATGACAAAAATGGTCCTAGATATATGTTTGAGAGAACTTTTACTCCTTTGGGATTTTCATATGACATGGTGCTTGAGACCTTAGTTACAAAAAAGATCATTACTTTACCATAAAAATATTCTACACCTTATGAACCTGAGGTAAAACCTTATTGGTGGAGAGATGATCACTATTGTGGCCACCATACATAAAAAGGTCATAAAATAGAATATTGTATTGCATTTAAATGTATAATTCAGGATCTTATTGATAATAGAATCATTGATGTTGGAATTCCTAAAGACCTATGTAATGAAGATGCTTCTCTTGAGAAAGATCATGATGATGAACCTATGTCTAGTGATGGTTTCCTTGATACCTCCATTTATTCCAATACTTATGTATCTCCCAAAACTTCAAAGCTATACAACATTCTTCCATCAAACAAAGGTCCTATTTCTTTTCATGCAGTTCCCTATAGTCAAGAAAGATAAAAATAAAAATGTCAAGAAAGATCAAGATCAAACACCCCTTCATCTCCTTCAAGATGTCACCCCTCCATATTCTATGTCTTATCCACCTCCTAAGTATGATGAAGAAATTACTACCACTATTTCCCTTGAACTTACTAAAAATTGTGAACAAATTTCAATGCCTATTTTATCCAAAGAAACTTTTCAAGATCAAAGAATCCCTTCTTGTTCTACTTCTCCATATTCACTTGAAAACTACGCTCAAGCTTCAAACAATCCTATCAAAGTTGTTTCTCCTATTAAAGATGCTCATGATTCTATTGATAGCCTTGGTCACATTGCTCACTCTAAAGATGCTAATATCTATATTCAATATCCCTTCACATCTCCTAAATCTATTCTTGGTCCTTATTTGTCAAAGCTAAAGCCTTCAAACTTTCCATTTATATTGGGGCCTTATGTTCTTCCATATCCTACTTTCACTCGTATCTCATCTCTTATCTCTCTTATCATACCTTGAGATCAACAAAGACACTCATCCTTGATGAATTCTCATTCATCTATCCATATGAACCAGTCATATAATCCTTTCCATCCATAAATCTCAAGTCTTTTGGAAGCAATTTAGATGATCAATTTAAGAACAAACACAAGAATCCATTTAAAAATGAATATCACTATGTCCCATTTAATTGACATGTGAATGGAAAGAAAGAATAATTATTCAAGAGACCACAAAGCTCTACTACCCAAAGAGCTAAATCAAAGAAAATATGGGTTCCTAAATTCATCATTGAAGAAATGCATTCTAAACCATCCAAAGGAAAAGAAAAAGCTAAAGCTATATGGATTCCCAAATCTCTTTTGAAAGACTTGAATATTGAAAATACTTCAAAGTTGACATTCAAGATTCCAAAGACTTCCACTCCATCTTCTTCCAAAAATATTCCTAAGAAGCTTCCAAAGGATTCCACTCCATCTCCTTCCAAAATTCTCTTACTTCCTCATACATCTAAACCTCAAACTATTTCCGCCATGATTACTCCATCATTTCACAACCCTTCAAGTTGTGTGTCAATGTTGATCTTCCCTACTTTCTCACCTACCCTTATGCAATATTTTCAAGCCTATACTTATCTATTATCCATATTCCTTTTATCTTTCCAAAGCATAAAACCTTGTCCTCCATATACATTATCTACCATCTCCTTTCCATCACCCTATTAGCATCTTTGAGTATACTTAAATATGGTATTGGCTTATCATGACTCATCTTTCCTATAGGAGCACTATTTAGATTAAAATAACTTGAGCTTTTTCTAAATATTCAAAAAGAAAAAAAATTGAAAATGTGCCTTGGTGAAAACTACTTCTTGTGGTGCCTTGGTAGCAAGAATAAAGAGAAATAAACTCATCTTATGGTGAAAACCACTTCTTCTAGAACCTTGGATAAGTACTATGAAGAAAACCTAGCAAACAACCATCATGCATAATTCTTCCATAATCCATCTATCCCATATTTCCTCTTTGATCTTGACAATGTTGAGCTATCCTTGTGTATTGGCTATTTTAACCATCAGATTTCCTATTATCCTTTCTTGTTCTCTCATAGCCTTCATATCTAGCTTCATTCTTATTTCTCTATCCTATTGTTATCCTATCCATTTAACCCCTTTGTCTTGATCACACAAAGAAAATCATGGCTCTCATAGGCCTCTTGACATGCTACTCTTTTTGGACTACACGCTTTCATGCTATCTTGCTTATTAGCTTCCACTACTTATCCCACATGCTATCACCTTTCATGGCTTTCTTTTCTTGTCCAAACCATGCTTCATATGGCTATCTTTCCCTAGCTTTGGTACTTTTGAGGAATCAATCCATGAGGATCACCTTTCACTTGCTTCATGCATTATTGCTTTCTTATCCATCATATCTACCTTGCTACTACATCATACCTTACACCTTGCTAGAAATTGGAACAAAACGTCTTAAGAGTGAGTAATCTCTAAGTCATTCTAAAAGTTCCCCAAAATAAATCACATATGATGTTGAAAAAAATCCTAAAAAGCATAAAATGTCTCGAAAAAATGATCATTTTAGTGAAACCCTAGCAATAGGAGCTTTTATGTATCAAAAAAAAAAAATCAAATATCTCAAAATTACAAAAACATTATAAAAAACCCCTTTTTAAATTTTTTTTTTTTAATTTTAAATTAAAAATTTAAAAAAAATCTTGCCAAGTGGTAAAAACCTAGAAACAAGCCATCACTTGAGACCCTTGTACTTATGTGTATCAGCATATCACTTTGCACTCTAAGCTTAATCTATTTCACTTCATATGTCCTTTTTGGTATTCCTAGTTTTGGACTTGATCCTAGTCTAGGTCTAGGGTACATAGGAGGTCTTTTGCTTTATCTAGGGTCTCTTTGTTGCATTGGCATTTCTTTGACTCCTGACATTGAATTTTGTTCAACACTTATCAGTTTGGTCTTATATAGTTTCGTCATGTGATCTTATCCTCAGAACTTAGTACAAATTAACACACTTAAATTTTTTAAAGAAAAACACTTAATGCTTGACATATGTCATGATCTTTTCTTTGTGTGCTGACTATGATTGATTGCCATTGTGTGTCCTTGTCTAATAAGTCTCTCCAAGATGCATAACTAGAGGACTTGGGGCATGCGGCATGTTTTTATTTATTTTCTACTTGTGGGTGTGGTCTTGAAACTCTAGAGTGTCTCTTGTTGTCCCCTTGAAATACTCATGAGATTTGAGGCATCATCCTTGATTATTTTTGCACAGCCATTCTTATGGCCATCCTGGCATCTATGCCTTGATGTGAGCATGGTTTTGCTACATTAATTGAGGTAAGCTAACATTGAATTCATCTTGAACATTATGTATTTGATTCTTACGTTAGAATCTTTTCAATTCCAATTTGATATAAATCACATTTATATCTTCATAGTTGTGCTTGTGACTAGTGATGATTGTGTGATTTTTTGATATCCATTAATAATTGTCCAATGATGAAAATAAGTTATTTTACATTCTATAATGAATGATGAACACAAAATCCTATGTTATATTTTCTCTATTGCAAGTACACCTTTGCATATTCATGTATCTTGCATTATTAGACTTCATGTTAGTTTGCATTTTTAGGATGCATTATGAGTTTGAGAGTGTTTCCCCTTCATCTTTCTTGTGGACTTTTAATCAACTGTGGTCATGTTTTGACCTTCATTTCCTTATCTTCTTTTGTGATCTCAATAAAAATTTCTATCTTAAATAGTTGATTGATTTTGGGGCATTCTATTTCTTACGAAAAAAATTCTTTTCTTCTTTTTGTTTCTTTCCATATCATCCAAATTTCTACCTTCCATTTTCTTTCACCCCACTTCTTTTCTTCTAATTCAACTTTGAGGCATCATATTTCATGCTTTTTGATCTACCTTGGTTCTATGATTCTTATATCTTTCATCTTACATCACGAACTTTATCTTTTGTTCAATTTGATCAAATTTATCAATTTATTATTTCTCCTCTATCTCATTTCAATTTCAATCATGAGGGGGAAGTACCTATCAACTTCAATCCTTGATTCAGTCTTATCAATTTTATCCATGACTTTTTAAAGTCAAAATTTATTTGTGTTCTTTGTCCTAATGTGTTTTTGAATCGACCACACATCTAGGTTGTTTTGTGATCCCAAATCAATCTCACACTTCAATTTCTTTCTTTGACTACATGTGTTTTCGAATCAATCACACATTAGTCAAAGAGGGGCAAATGTATGCACCCTAAAATGCTCACCTAGACTATGGGCCCCCATTATTCAATTTATCAAATTTTCTAAATCAATGGTTTGCAATATTTTATTAAATCAATTCAAATCAATTTCTTTGATCAAACTGTAATTAATTTAATTATTTCAATATTTACTAAGGTTTGATCATTTTATCTTAAGTCTTATTTAATTAAAGGAAAACCTCTCTTTTAATTAAATAATTAATCCACATTTAATTAATTAAGAGAAAAACCCTCTTTTAATTTAATTAAATATTTCCTATTTAATTAAAAGAACTCACTCCCTTTTAATTAAATAAAATCCCACTTTAAAAAGGAAATTGAATAAATAAAAATTAAACCCACTGAAAAAGGAAATAAATTAAATAAAAATAAATAAATAAATTCTTTTTTCTCTACACTTGAATGCACATATCTCTAAGTGGGATTCCTCTTTTTCCTCTTTCCACTTTCTTCTCAAACACTCCTCTTTTCTCATTGGCAGAATTTTGTCTCACATGGATCAAACTCTATTATTCCATATTGGTTGTGAGAAGCCTCCCACCTCTACATTTTCCTTTATAAGGAGCCCTCTCCTTCTCATTTTCATATATACAAAAATATAGAAAGACATAGAGAAATATATAAAGAGAGGTATAGAGAAAATAGCTCATTGCTATAGTATTGTTATGCTATAGGTTTAGGGAGCAATTTTGGAGGAGTCTGAGCCTTAGGGTTTGGATATTGTAGCTTTATTGTAACTTCTCTTCTTTTCTTATTCTCTTTTGCATCCATGGCAGGTTTCATCCTTACATCTTCATACCATCTTAGAGTCATATTTGTTTTCATAGATTAATATTGCATTTTTATTTCCTTTCATAGATTAGATTTCTAATCTTGCATATCTTTGCATTGTTATCATTTAAATTAGCTTGCATCTTCATTTGCATTCATATTTTGATCCTTGAATCTCTCATTCTATAGTGTACTTGCATGGGCACAAACTATGTCAAACTAAGGACCTCCATTATAAACCCTTGCACTCCATCAATAAAGAGCTATGAGTTTCCATTTGACATCTCATTCTTGAGCAATTTTGGATATAATGTTTCATAGAAGCGTATCAACACTTTAGCATGCACATACTAGTGTTCAATATTTTACTCAAAAACTTAATTATAAAACTAGAAGTCTAAGAGTGGGAAAAGAAATTAGAGACTATGTTTCATTCCTCAACCTAGAAGCCATAAATCATAAGTCCTTTCTAGATCTCCAATACTTTTGTTAGTGTAGTTTTTTATTTTTCCTATTTTGCTAGTTTTTTCCTACACTTTTAATAATCTCACTTAGGTTAATAAAGCATGTCTTATTAGGTGAATGGTTGTGAGGTGTCACCTTCCTACATGTGAGCATCCATTAGCTATCTTGGGAAGATACTTTGCTATCTTTAGTTTGATAGATGGTTGCTCCTCATTGGTTGGTGTTGCCACCTCCTCCCTCTTCCTAGCCTATATAAGCATGCTACCTAGCTTGTATTTGCATCTTTTGTTTTTGCATCCTCTTAATGCTATTTTGCTTCTAGCATTTGCATTACTCTCTAAGAGACTAACTCTATGATGCTATTTTGATTTTGTATCATTTGCATTCATAGTTTAGATATTTATTCTTTGCACTAGTTTTTTGGGTTATTAATCTTATCAGATTCTAACATGGTATCAGAGCTTTTCTATGTGCAAGAGTAGATTTTAGTTTCCTTATTTGAGAGATTCGGGGGGGGGGGGGGGGGGGGGGCTAATAAAATTTATTGTAATTTTTTTAAAAATGAAGTATGCTCTTCTCTTGCATCTTTGGATGATCTTGAAAATCAAAAAACTTTTGACAAAAACGGTTTTTCTCTGGGATTTCAATCTCAAATCTGACAACCAACTTGCATATTTGAAGTTTTCAATCAGTATTGCAGGTTCTAGCATACCATTGATGGACTTAGGAAGCTGATCCAGCATTTGCATGTCATATTTTGGTTGCTGGGGTTGTCTTTTGATTTTTGGAGCCATTTTTTACTATTAAAGGCGTCTAATTTACACTACAGCAGCATCTTCTATACATCAACAAGAAAAATGCTTTCTGGATTTTGTTTACAGCCCCGAAAAACCATCTAGGTATCTTTTAGATTTTGCATGCAAGCTGTATATTTTTTAGAATCGAGCATGCAGAGCTACAGCCATACCCCTCTCCGTTGGCAGTCGCAGATTTGAATGCAGTTTTCAAATGTCTCATTCTTGCTCATACGGACTCCGATTTTGATGATTCTTGTTATGAAATTGGCTATTTTTTTGTGCTCTATCCATTAGTGGAGTTTTTTTTTAAATTTTCATGCATGAATTCTTTAGAAATTGTAGATTCTCAGCCATGATTGTGCACAGTTCTTGTTTTGAAAACTTCGGAGGATCATAACTTTCTCATACAACCTCGTCTCGAGGCGATTCTTTTTTTGAAAGTGCATGATTTTTTGAGTAGATTGCAGTGGTGCTATTTGTTTCCTTGATTAGTGCCCAAGTTTCACTTTTAGCATATGCTCTTCATGAGGAGGCCCTGTTGGTTTTTTCACCATAACTTGAGCATACAGACATATTTTTCAATCTGAAAAATGCATCAGAAAGCTGGTTTTGAGACAGAGATGATGGTACAGGTTTTTTTAATTTTTTCTACAGTTTGGTTGCCTATTTTGGCAGCCAAAGCCAAATGTTCTATTTTACCTTTTGGGAGCCATATCTCGCTCATTCGGACTCTTTTCTGGGCTCGCCAGATATCGTTGGAAAGCTGGTTCTGTGAGTTATTCAGTTGCAGAGGTCTTTTATCTAGATTTTGCTCCAAGTTCTTTCTCCTTCAAGTTTTGCACTTTCGCACTCTAGCAGATTACTTCGATTCTACAGGTCCTGGAATCTCTTCTTCTATTCTTTTGGCTCACTCTTCTTTCTGACTTCTGAGCATTGTATGCTTCTATTCTATTGCATTCCTTTTTCTGTAAATGCACTGAGATAAAGTGCCTGCTTTTGCATATCTGGGATCTTGTACACCTTGTGTTTGTTTGTACTCGCACTCAGTTATAAAGTGCCATGGAGGGTCATGATGTTTTGCCATTTTGTGCTCATCCACCTTTGTCAAGTGAATTTTTCTTCTATGATATTAGCCCATGCAGTGTGTCGATGACACCGCCCGTTATCCTGTGCTTATACTTCTATTACATTGTTGGTGTTCCTGATTCTTCTTCTTGCAGATGTTTTTGGCATTGCATTTTAGTGTTCCTATCACCCCTCTCCCTATTCAACATTATGGGAGGGGCTTCACCTGTTGGCTCTTTTGCTTCCTTGGTTTGGTTGAGTGATCTACGTATTTAATTTTTGTTCCTATGTACTAGGCGGACGCAGTGGCTAGGCACCTATGCATTTTGGTGAGATGGTTCATCTACTATATAGACACTCATTCATTCCTACTTTTGGAGGTCACCTCTTTGATTGATCAGCTCTTCAGACTTTGTCTTCTCTACCTGGTCATGCACTATTTTAGTGGGGGTTCTAGCAATTTCTTCTGACAGTATTTGCAGCTTCATGCTTCGGAGATGCTTCATGCTCTTTTTTGTTCCTCTCTTTGGGACATTTCTTAGATTGGAGCTTTAGTTTCCTTCATCTAGTTCTTTTTCTTGTATTGGGTACCTGATCAAGCCTTGTTGCCGGGACCCATTTTCCTGCTCTCATAGCTTTACTAGGTTAGCATCCACCTAAGCTTCGCTTATGGGGGGGTGTTAGTGTAGTTTTTTATTTTTCCTATTTTGCTAGTTTTTTCCTACACTTTTAATAATCTTGCTTAGGTTAATAAAGCATGTCTTATTAGGTGAATGGTTGTGAGGTGTCACCTTCCTACATGTGAGCATCCATTAGCTATCTTGGGAAGATACTTTGCTATTTTTAGTCCGATAGATGGTTGCTCCTCATTGGTTGGTGTTGCCACCTCCTCCCTCTTCCTAGCCTATATAAGCATGCTACCTAGCTTGTATTTGCATCTTTTGTTTTTGCATCCTCTTAATGCTATTTTGCTTCCAGCATTTGCATTACTCTCTTGGAGACTAACTCTA
Source organism: Cupressus sempervirens (assembly GCA_028749045.1). Lineage (NCBI taxonomy): Eukaryota > Viridiplantae > Streptophyta > Pinopsida > Cupressales > Cupressaceae > Cupressus > Cupressus sempervirens. The sequence continues at coordinate 143,412,532 of CM053787.1, forward strand.
TGATGTTATTTTAATTTTGTATCATTTGCATTCATAGTTTAGATATTTACTCTTTGCACTAGTTTTCTAGGTTATTAATCTTATCAGATTCTAACTACTTTTACTAGATAGAACTAGAATACTTAGATTGAACAATGAAAACAAAAGTACAACTTTACATGAAGGAAAATTTTTAATTTTTGTTACTAAGTATAATTTGTAGAAATGTGCGATGTATTTGATATTAATTTTGGTTAGTAATTACATTGTATAACTTGTAGTCTTGTAGATAATAACTTGTGACATATTCAAAATTAACCTTTATCGCTTCCTTCTAAAGACTTATTTGTGAAGGAATGTCTATGACATTTATCTTCTTTATGATTGTATTTGCAAAATATTTTGAGCATTCCCCAAATTGTATTAAAATACATATTGGTCATAGATTTGTATTGATCAAACAATAGTTGGTGCATCACCTCATTCGTAGACTATAGCTCATGTAGATATTGTGTCTCCTAACATTTTCCATGTCATTGGTTACAATTCATTATCATTAGTGACTAGTGATGGTATATACGTGTCTAATTTCTAGAAGTTCTTTGTAACTTTTAGTTTTTATTTCCCATGCGGCCTGAAATATGTTGGGCACTTTTGATCTATTGTGATCTAATGGTTGTCGAAGTTTTAGTATAAAGTTGTTTAATAGATACTAGGGTCCAGGATTACAATTAATTTAAATTAAATATAATACATGTTATGTTTTTAGAGGAGTATGAAAATCTAATATGCTATGCATCAAATGAAATATATAATATGAAAAACTATTGTGTATGTTCAAATTAAAGATAAATTAAATCTTTATTCATTAATCATCACTTTAAAAAAAGCATAATGTAGTGGTAAGTATTTGCCTCATTTCTTATTAAGTTGGAACTATAATATTAAACATAATTTAATGAGGTATAATAGAACATGATTTTTTTGGGTAATAATTATAGAGGAGAAAATTTGGATGATTGTAATTACAACATTAGATTATCATATATTTAATTAGGTAGAGTAGGGATGATATTATTGGAAGGTAAATTTTAAGTAATTAAATAAAATCTTAAACAAATATCATCACAATTTTTTATACTACAAAGATAAATTTTAATACAAGTGAAAAAATATTACAAATTTTCATACAACAAAGTTATATTTTATTTAAAATTTTTATTCCATATTGAATATTTTTGTTTAGATTTAAAATAATTAAATTAAACAATGGTTAGCATATTTCAATTCTATATATTAGAGGTATATTACATTTATATTGCATGTATGCATACTTTAAATTTTTTAGAAAAATAATTAAAATATGAAAAAAAAATTGATTTTAATTGCTCTAGATAAAATGCTATAATAACTCATCAAAGAAAAGTGATTGCAATAGTATGTACTTTATGATAAATACTAATAATAATATAGATTAATTGAATATTTCATTACGAATATTTTTACTATTATTATCCAAAAAAAAACTTTATTATTATATTAATGAGATTATATTAAATTGTCACCAACATTCAATATATGACAGTGGACATGTGTCTTCTTTTTGGGGGCATTTGCAAAAAGGGGTTAGTAAATTCCCCAAATCAACCCAAAGTATATCTCAAGCCATTGATCTATGTTGATCGAATGGTGTTCAATGGGTTACCTTGGTAGTAGGCTGTAGTTCACTTTGATGTCATGCGTGTGTCTAAAATTTTCCATGTCCTTGCATACAAGTCATCATCATCAATGATTAGCAACAATGGGCACATGTAAATATTTTGGAAGTATATTTTAAATTTTAAACTAAAAGAGGGGTAAAATTTTTATTGAATATCAAAGAGAGCTGAACGACACAAGAAACAAAGAGAACTACATAGCTTTATCTTGGTCCACAAGTTGATCCAACATCTGAGATAAATCAAGGGGAAGCATCCAATGATCAAGAATGTTCCAAGCCGGCCCCTGCTCAGAGGCCCATTTAGCCAGACAATCAGCCACACTGTTCCACTCATGAGGGATATGTATAAAGGACATAGAATCCAAAGAATTGCATAACTGAATGATCTGCTGAATAATTAGAGCCAAATGCCAATCCACATGCACAAGGTTCCTATTATGCAATAAGTTCACAACCACCTGTGAGTCAGTCTCACAGATGATTCTTTTCCAGCCACGTAGACAACACTGTTCCACTGCAACCAAGATAGCCAGGGCTTCCATGAGGTTATTAGTATAGTAACCCTTGTAAGTAGAAAATAGAAACTAGATATTACCAGAACTATCATGGCCAACTCCCCCAATACCAGCCGAACCAAGATTTCCCCGAGAAGAACCATCAGTGTTGATTTTAAGAGTGCCCACCTTAGGAGGAGACCAATGTCCCTGACGATTAACTCGTTGAGGGTGTTGCTTAGCTCGATTCCTAGAGGGGGTGTGGGGGATCGAGGGAGAACAACCTTGAAGAGGAAAGGAGAGGCGAGAGTAAATACTAGCATCAATAGGATCCAAATCCCCGTCGATGTCACATTTATGAAGGAGTTTTTCCTAAAGAGAATTAACAATTCTCCCCCATAGGTGCTTAATCTCAAACTACAAATCATGAAAGATCCTTATATTCCTCTCAAGCCAAACATGCCATAAAATAAGGGAAGGGCCGATAGTCCAAGCAACTTGAAGAAAAGAAGTCTTGGAAGGGGAATGGCCCAAAAGGTCTCAGAATTTAGACAAAGAGGACACATGCCAACACGTGCATCCCCACACACTCCACTAGAGGTGCCAAATCTGTTTGGCAAAGGGGTACTGGAAAAAAAGGTGAGATACAGTCTCTTCACTATTGCAGTAGAGAAAATAGAGGGAAGGACATTGGAAGCCTCTCTTGTAGAGATTATTCCAAGTGAGACAATGATTGTAAACCAAAATCGAGAGGAAAAAGTGACACTTAGGCCATGAAAAACTATTCCAAACTTTCTTCCACCAAGAGACCTCCACCTCACCAAAAAGTTTCTTTGTCAGTGCAAGGTACCCAGGAGAAACATAATACTTTCCAAAAGAAGCACCTCCCCAAGCCAAAACATTTGGTTTCTGCAATGAGCTACACTCCCTAGAAGCCAATATTTGAGATAATTCCACCCGATCTCCCAGTGAGCCACCCAGAGGCCAATTAGAAGAATTCTTCCATCTATAACCCATAGCAAGGCCCAGGTTAAAAGCCTCCTTATAATGAGCCACCTTATTCCAACCAACAGAAAGGAAAGAATCACAAAGAGCCGGCAAGTGAGGATGAGACAAAAGGAGAGGAGGATGCCCATTCCAAGAATCACTCCAAAATAGAGCCTCAGTGCCTCTGTTATAGATCCAAAATAAACTTCTCTGCACTAGGTGAGCACCAATCTTGAGGGTATGCCACACCATAGAGCCTCTTCCCTCAAGATAAAAGCTAGAAACTTCTAAAGATTCAACACCAGGTAAATACTTGTGTGATAGGATATGGCCCCAAAGTTGAGACTGACTAGTACACCAATGCCAATAGAGCTTGGCAGCAAGAGCTTGACTGCACAAGATAGTAAACCAAAGGCCAAGGCCTCCTTCCTTTTTTGGCCTACAAACAGTATCCCAATTGATGAGGCTCCATTTGGTATGTTGTAAATTGCCACTCCAAAGAAATTGGTGAGAGAGGGCATCAAATTCTTTAAGAAAATATATCGGGGCAGCCTGAACCATGCTTTTGTATATTGGAAGAGCTTGAATTATAGATTGAAGGAGTGTCACCCTACCAGTAGTAGAAAGACACCTGTGAGTCCAATTATTGACCCTTTGACGAAGTTTGTCAAGTAAGATTTTCCAAAAAATCCTAGGCTATCTACCCCACCACAATAGGGACCCCCAAGTAAGTCAGAGGGAGAGACGTAATCTAAAATCTCAAGATATTAGCAATCCTCCGCTAGATTGGCTTAGGAGTGTTGAAGAAAAAAATAAAGGACTTGTGGTTATTAATTTTCTGCCCAAAGACAGCCAAATAAGAATCCAAGGTGAGCTGAAAGGCTTTAGCTTCCTAAATCTGAGCTCTCTCAGCAAGGGTAGTATCATCAACAAACTGAAGGTGAGAAAGAGTAGGAAAACCATTTCCCCATTGCCATCCTTGAATCAAATTTTGGGAAACATGAAACTTGATAAGTCAACCAATTCCCTCGGCCATAATGATAAAAAAATAAGGCGAGATGGGATGTCCCTGACGAAGACCTCTAGAAGCCCCAAAAAGCTTTGTCGATTCACCATTAAGAAGGACAGAGAAGGAAGGAGTAGTAACATAGCTAAGAACCCATCTAACCCAATCTTGACTGAAGCCAAGAGCAAGAAGAACTTTCTGCAAGAAATCCCAATTGACTTTGTCATAAGCCTTAGCCATATCAAGCTTAATAAACATAGCACGTTCTCTAGAAGTACACATAGAGTGAATAGCTTCAGAAGTAATAACCACCCCATCCAAAAAAAAAATTCCTACCACAAAACCCCCTTGTTCCTCAGAGATAACCATACGAAGGAAAACTTTAAGCCTCTCTGCTAAGAGCTTAGTGATGATTTTATAGACCACATTACAAAGAGCAATGGGCCTAAAAAAGTCTAGCTGATTAGCCTCTTCCTTTTTTAGAATAAGGACTAAGAAAGTAGCATTCAAGGCCTGAAGCATTTCTTTGTTGGAAAAGGACTCTTGAACCACATCCAAAAGGTCATGATTGATAATATCCCAAAATTCTTGAAAGAATTCAATAGGGAAACCATCCGGCCTTGGAGCTTTACCCTTCCGCAAGCTGAAGACCACCCCTTCAAATTCAAACATAGTAATTGGCCTCATAAGAGAATCATTCATCTCCCTGGTCACAACTAAGGGAATACAAGACAAGATAGTATTCTCCTCAATCCCTGGTGGAGGTAAATCATCTGAAAAAAGGGCTAAGTAAAACTGAGTATATTGTAAATTTTGGATTAATTTTATTATGAATATATTTTTCTATTATTATCCATACAAAAATAATTATTATTATTTTAATGAGATGATATTAACCTATCATCAACATTTAATACATGACAGTGGAAATGCATCTTCTTTTTGGGGTACATTTGTGAAATAGGGTAAGCATTCCCCAAATCAGCCTGAAGTAAACCTAGGGTCATTGTTCTATGATGATCAAACAATTGTTAGTGACACTAGACATGTGATTAGTGACACTTGATACATGTAAATATTCTAGAAGTTTTTTTCTAATTAAATATGATATATGTCATATTTTTGGAGGAGTATGAAACCAAATTTTTGTTCTCAACTTTGTCCTAAAATACACTTTGAACCTTTGATTTTTTTGATCAAATGGATGTCTAATGAAGGCATATTTTGGATATTATTTTTATATATAAGCTAAGTAGGGTAATTTTTTTTAATTCTACTATAAACTTAACTACAATCTTATTATGATTCATTATAATCCTATCATTTTAATTTCTGTTATGTACTTTCATTTTTCTAAAAAAATTACATGAAAACTTAGAACCTTTAAAAAATCAAATTTCTAAAGACCGAACATTTAAGAAGTCAAAAAATTTGCAAATCCATAAAACAAAAATCAAAATTAAATTGCAATTTTTAATTAATACTTTTAGGAAAACTATAATCTATAACCATAGGGATGTAAAATGATTGGAATGTATAATAAAAAAAAGAAAAGAAATGTTAACTAGGGGTGAAAATCCCCATCAAACCCTAGGGATGTTCTTGTGAATATAAGTAGAATTCCCAAGATAGGATTAACTCTAAGAATTCATGAGAAAGGTTGTACTGGCCCTCCTCCACTTCATCCAAAAAGAAATCATTTTTGGAGAAAATCCCTAGCAATTTGTGCCCATTTCCAATGGTGCTTCAATTGCCCAACATTTAGGTCCAACAAATATGGTTGCATATCCACATTCTAGCCAAGTCATAGAATCTTGGGGATTTAACTTTCCCAAGAGATCTCCACCCCTATTTTTACAAAGATGACAACCTCAACATCTTTTTCTAGATATTCTTTTTTGAAGGTCTTCCTCAACATCATCAAAATGTCAACCCTTTTGTTAGCAATGTTGAGTGTATTCCAAAAGGGGGGGTCATTAGCATCTTGGGGAGATGGTTGAGTGGTTGGCACTAAGATTGATTACTTTTTTTTTCATTCATGACTTGGTTTTTCATTGATGTCAACACACACACATTCTAGTTTATGACAATCAAAGTTGTAGTATATTATAGAGGCAAATTTTTTCAACAAGGATGGATTATGAAGGGTTAAGTTATGTAGGACCACTTTTGTATTAGGGACATGTCTAGATGCTACATTTATATTCAGAAAAAAAATATTTTAAGGATTGCATGAGTTACAATTGGATATATGAAGATTGGTCATTGAAAAATACACAAGAGATAGTTTTTCAATAAATCAATTATATCTATTAAATGAGAAGGAATTTAGTTGAGTGAGCTTGGATAGTGATTAAAGTCATGTTCATGGTGATATGTTCAAGGTAGAATATTCTAGTCTATAAAGGTTGTTGGAGAGTAATGTGTGATAGATTCATTGTCAGCCAACTTTTTGGTTGTATTATTCTGGGATAAGTAAATGTAATGAAATGTAATGAAATGTGTATTGTAATATCTTAATGAGGTCCTATAATACTCACTATATATTGGGGAAGCCATAAGGTCAATTCAATTAGTTAATAAGATAGGTAAAAGGAAAGGTTGTTTCCTTGGTTATAAGTGTAGTATTGTGTTATTGATACTAAGGATGTGAACTTAACCAAAGAAGAGAAGTAGATGATGATGAGATTGGGTTGAGAGCTTCAAAGGTACTATATTTCCAAAGAGGTTGTTGAAGATTTTTCCATGGAATCAAAAAATGTACTGGTGGTGGAGAGGGATCTAATTGAGGATATAGTCATTACACCAACATCCCTCCACATGATAGAACTAGATACAATCATTTATCATGTAGGATTTCCACCCACTACATATCCTATTGTTAATCTAAGCCTACATAGATGAAAGATCAAAGGAATTAAGGGTCTCAAACTGATGACCTATTCTTTGATATCGTGAAGATATTTTTGTCACACCAAAAATACATATTGTTGGTGGAGAGGGGTCTGATCAGTGACATAGTTGCTATACCAAGATTTTTTGTATTTATCAATTCACACATTTGATATGCTATCCTAGAGATCTATTTTGTAATATAGTTTTGAATCAATTTAGATAGTGGGTTTAGTTGTCTTCTTCTCTACTTCTAACAAGGTTGGAACAAATGCTAAAAAGGTTAGAATCTTCTAACAAGGATTAAAAGTATCCTAACATGGACTCACATATACTAATTATATGTAATTTGATCCTAGTAGGCTCATATCTTCTTATAATAACTTTTTATATTAGTTTATCATGTTTTAGGCATCATTCCCATCATGGTTTTCCCTTTGATCAAGGGTTTCCCTAGTTGATGAATCTTGTGTTACTGTGCATGCTTCTTATCTTATCATTGTTGCATATATTAGTTATTGGAATTGGGTTTGGTAAGATTAATTTAAGTCATAATTGGAACACAAATAATTTTCTACCCCACAAGTTGTGTTGGTAGTATTTACTATCTAACAACTGGTAATAGAGCATTAGGTCCTTGATCATGAAGATTAACAAAGTAAGGATATCCATGGAATTCATGAAGGGAAGTTCATAATTTGATAAAGAGAGCTATGTTATCTAGAAGGAGAAAATAAATACTCATTTTGTATACATGAATATTGAATAAATGATGATCAAAAGGGATAGGAAGACCATGGTGGCAAAATAAGATCTAGAAACATGTTCCGCAAAACTAAAGGAACAATTTGTGTATAATATGTATGCAAGACAAGCATTGATCTGTACACTTCATAAATACAAATTTATTAAGGTAAAGAATTAGAACTTTCTTATGATATTTTTCTTAGATTAGAAGCTATTTTTGAAGTTGATTATGATGCAAGAGCATCTTGGGTTTGCTTACAATCCTGCATGTTTGAGAGGGATTTTGGTTAAGGGTTATGGAGCTTGGTGAATACTAGGAGCTCGACATGGTCTATGGAGCTCAGCATGGTCTAGGGAGCTCGGCATGGTCTAGGGAGCTCGACATGGTCTATGGAGCTCAGCTTGGTCTTTGGAGCCTAGCTTGGTCTTTAGAACTTGGCATGGTTTATGGATCTCAGCATGGTCTATGGAGCTCGACATGGTCTTGGTTGCTCGGCATGGTCTAGGAATTTGGTCTCTATTTTTGGCTATATAACTAATTTTCCACAATGACTTAAAGAATGAAAATTTCAAATATTGAAGAAGACCTAGATTTATACCTATGATTTGAAGCTCGAGTTCTAATTCATTTAGAGCTAGGAGATATTACAATTTGACTAAGACATCAATTTTGGGAATTTAATTGTTGTAGGAGGCCGACTTGTGGCATTTAATTAATGTATTTGTATTTAATTTGTGTTCTAGGAAAACTTGTGGCTTAGATTGGTATAATTAGGGGTTGGTGGGGGGGGGGAGTCTTTAGGAATTAATCATCCATTTTGGAGAAAAGGAGGAGCTTGGGGAGAGTGAATTTTGAGAAGGGCTAGTAGCTGCAGCTTGGAAAACAAGGAGAGTACTTGGTGGGCTTGCGAGCTCAAGTTGAGATCTTCCTTGGAGGTTTCTACTAGAGTGTGGATCTAGACTAGCTAGGGCTGGGGTTTGGATCTTGAGGTATCTTGTAGAACTATTAATTGCTTTTTATCTGGCCATAACTGGGAAGACCTTATAGCCTGACCCATTGCATGTAATCAGTTATATTTTATGAATATATTATTATGATTTGGTATTAGATCTTGCATTGTTGCTTCTTGGTATTTTGTTTCCACTACATGTTTATATAGTTGGGGGCTAGGAAATCTCCTTTGGGGACTCCCCTACTGCACTACATTAGGTGGTATCAAAGCTAAGGTTTTTCTTGAGTGTGTGGACAGATCACTGAAGTTGAAGCAGTTGCACCAGGACTAGGGTTGAAGAGGTAGATTCTGTTCATGGATTTGTTGCTTAGAGTTTTCTAAAATTTTGGAAGATACCTCCCAAAATATTGGACCCTAGGGAAATTTTTGATCTTACTGATGCTATAGAAGAATGGATTTTAGAGAAGGTTAAAGCAGATATCATATCTGAGTTTTAGAATGTTAGAGTAGAGATAGCATCAATGAAGAGTGACATGATTGCTGAAATTGTGAGTTCTTTAGGTGGTGTACCTAGTCATGTGGGTACTAAAGGTAGTTATAAGGAAGTTTCTGAAGAATTTGAAGTTACTGGATCTTGTGGTGAGGATAGATCTGATCATGTGGAGAGACCTATTGGAATTAGGGCTAGTCAGTTTGCTCAACCTGGATCTAAGTTGAAGCTAAAGCATAAGATGGAGGTTTCTGATTTTTTAGGCACTTTGAATCCTAAAGACTTGATTGATTGGATTGGTGAATTGGAAGACTACTTTGAGCTTGAGGATATTGAGGATCCACTTAGAGTAAGGTTGGAACAGACTAAGCTGAAGGGACATGTTGCTCTTTGATGGAAAGAACTACAAAGAGATAAAGAAGAGGAAGGTGAAATGAAGATCACTAGATGGAAATTGATGGTGACAAAGTTGAAGGCTAAGTTCATTCCTACTAATTATGAACTTGAGCTATTTAAGAGGTTACAAAATTTGAAGCAGAAGGATATGACTATCAAAGATTATATAGAAGAATTCTACAAGTTGACTATTCATTCTGGGCATCAATAATTGTCAAAAGAGAAGGTAGAATGATATATTAATGGTTTGAGATTCAATATTTAGGATGAGGTTGGTATGCTAAATATTTATTTAGTTGAGGATGCTTATCAATATGCTTTGAGAGTAGAGGAGAAACTAAAGAGGAAAAATCAAGGTAGTTCTTGAGGGAAGGAGAAGCAAGATAGTTGAACACAAGCTAAACCAAAAGAAGAAAGTGAACCAAAACCTATGGAACCAAGGAGAAGGATAGGTGGAGGTGGGTTAAGAGGTAATTGTTTCAAGTGTGGTCAAGAGGGGCATATATATTTTGAATGTCCAATTGGTAGGACAACTATTGTTGTGAATGAGGTTGAAGTCCAGGAGAGTCAGCCTGAGCAAGGAGAGAGTTTGTTGGCTTGATGCATATTGGTTGGTGAGAGGACATTGAATTCTTGTCAGAGGGCTAGTTTTTTCAAAACTCATTATAAGTCTGGTGGTAAAGTCTATAAAGTGATTGTGGATGGTGGTAGTACTAATAACCTTCTTTCTAAAGAGATGGTTCAAAAACTTGGTTTGAAGAAAATGAGACATCCTTATCCTTATAGGATTGGCTAGTTACAAGGTGAGCATGCTTTGGAAGTGAGGGAGCAATGCCTTGTTGATTTCTAGATTGGGTAGTATAAGGATCAAATGTTGTGTGATATTATGGATATGAATAGTTGTCATGTGTTTCTTGGTAGAATTTGGTAGTATTATTGTAGGGCTATGCATGATTGTGTTAGGAATGTGTTTACAATTGAGAAATGTGGTAGGAAGTTTTCCCTGATTCCTTTGCAGAATGGAAAATTTTGAGAAAGTTGGAGATCAGCATAGAAATACAACCTATGGAACACTTGTGGTGGATGTGAAGAAGAAAAAAAAAGGAAAGAGTGTATAATTTGAAGACTTAGAGGAGATTTATGTGAAGAACCAGTTTGGGATTTATGTGTTGAATCCTAGAAGATGTTCTTCTAGTTACTAGAACATCTTTTCGAACTTGGGGTTTCTGATGTAGGAGCATCTTGGGTTTTCTTGAAATCTTGCATGTTTGAGAGGGATTTTGGTTAAGGGTTATGGAGCTTGGTGAATACTAGGAGCTTGACATGGTCTATGGAGCTCGACATGGTCTGGGAGCTCGACATGGTCTAGAGAGCTCGGCATGGTCTTGGTTGCTTGGCATGGTCTAGGAATTTTGTGTCTATTTTAAGATGTATAACTAATTTTAAACAATGAGTTAAACGATGAAAATTTTATATATCAAATAAGGCCTAGATTTATACCTACATTTCAAAGCTTGAGTTCTAATTCATTCAGAGCTAGGAGATATCACAATTTTACTAAGACATCAATTTTGGGAATTTAATTGTTGTAGGAGGCAGACTTGTGGCATTTAATTTATGTATTTGTATTTAATTTGTGTTCTAGGCTTACTTGTGGCTTAGATTGGTATAATTAGGGGTTGGGGGGGGGGTGGAGTATTTAGGCATTAATCATCCATTTTGGAGAAAAGGAGCTTGGGGAGAGTGAATTTTGAGAAGGGCTAGTAGCTACGGCTTGGAAAACAAGTAGAATGCTTGGTGGGCTTGCGAGCTCAAGTTGAGATCTTCCTTGGAGGTTTCTACCAAAGTGTAGATTTGGACTAGCTAGGGCTTGGGTTTGGATCTTGAGGAATCTTTCAAAACTATTACTTACTTTGTATCTGGCCATAACTAGGAAGGCCTTACAGCCCGACACATTGCATGTAATCAGTTAGATTTTATGAATATATTATTATGATTTGGTATCAAATCTTGCATTGTTGCTTCTTATTGTTGTGTTTCCACTACATGGTTATATATTTGGGGGCTAGGACATATCCTTTGGGGATTTCCTTGCTACACTATGACATATTAGTATAGAAATAAATATAAATTGAAAAATTGGAAATATATTCTTGAAAGTGTTAGAATTTAAGAATATGAATCAATAAGGTCATATTTTCAAAGATTATCATAGATTGTTAAAAGAATTAAGAGTTGTGATGGAAATATTATAGAAAATAAAGTCATATAGAAAATATTGAAGCTATTACCATGTACTTATGAAACAAAGGTAGTATCTTGATGAGGGTCCACAAAGGTACTCTTTGATAACACTTGATGATGGCACAACCCAAGACAAAATGAGCACAATAGGAAAAGGGAAATATTATTATCAAAAGTGATATTCTATTACATTTATTACAACAAAAATAGATGCCATGACATGCTCTATGGCCTTACAATGTTATCAGATTCTGGAGAAAAACCCTTCTCAAAGTACCTTCTCCCAAACTCCACCAAAAACTACATTTACCATGTCGAAAATGACCTTAAGTAACTCAAATTAGGTTTAGGGTTAGGAATAAATTTTAGAATATTCCATTTGGAATCCACCACAAAAATAGAAGGTTCTAGAAAACACATCAGAAGTTGATGCAAAATTACAAGAATCTAGAAATGGTAGTCCAACTTTTGGAAGGCATAACTTCTAATCTGAGACTCCAATTGAAAAACTGTTTACATTTTCAAAAAGCTCTCCAAGTGCTCTATAGCCCTATGGATTACCCTTTTTCATTCCCCATTTTTTGGGCCTATTCAAGGCTATTTAGTGTCTCAAATCTGACTTTGAAGTGCTCGTAGGGGGTCCCCAGACAACTTAAAACTATAATAAATTTCAAACTATAAATTCTTTTGACCAGATTCATTTTTTGAAGTACTTTAAATTAAAAGTATAATAATACCTCCAACTCACAGCCTCTAACTCATCATAATTATGGCTCAATTATGAAATAACCTATTTTGTACATTGGCACATATGCCAAGGTGCTAAAAAATGCTAGCCCAGAAAACCAATAGTTGAACTATGAAAGTTGGAATCTCTATTTGACCCAAATGGGTATCAAAAAATAAAGAGACATTAAATAGAAACTAACACTAAGCATATTTTTGGATGATACAAGATTGCCCTTACACCACTGGATGCTCCTACATCATATCTTTAGAGAATAATATTACTATCACACCCAACTTTAGAAAGGAAACTTTGTTTGTGAAGCCACAAGAATTTAAATATAAAATGAAGCAAAATTTTAGATTAGAATTAAAACTACTTTTAGAACCAAAATATAGAAGAACAAAATATCTTTAACCAAAAGTTCAAGAAAAAGTGGGGATTATGCTAGAGAATGAGTAGCTCTATAAGAAAAACAAAGGAAGATAGATGGAGGTATTTCACTACTCATGAAAATAGAAGTTAGAGTTAAGAAATTTTTTTCTCATGTGTCTTGTAAATAATTTGGTCATTTTTCATATCGATGTCCTAAAAGAGAAATTCTAGTAAAAAGTAGAAGCTCACAAGTCAAATATTACAAAAGATTGTTTCTTTATTGGTGAAGATGATGAATTTGGTTTCAAATAAATAAATTTCCTAGAAAGTGATAATGAGGATGATGAAATAGGTTCTTTTTATTAAGGAAGAAAGTCCTACAAAAGAAGAAAAATTTTTAATATCACATGTAGAAAATAAAAGTCAGAGTAGACCATAGGTGGTGGATGTTCACATCATATGCCCGATGATAGAAGAAAATTTTATAAATTTAATAGTATGATGGTAGAGTACTTAGTGTTGGAAACTATAATTGGAACAATTATTATGTTTTCATTGATGTCAAACCTATTGGTAAGATAGAGTATACAATCTACTAGAGAACCATTTACTAATAGTGTAGAGTGATATACCATTTGATTGATAAAGAGGATTTGAAAAGAAGAGATAGAAAGGTAAGCTAGTGTTGTTGATGAGTGATGAGAAGTTAAGTATCATGGAAACACAATGGACACTTGATAAGTTAGTCCATGACAAGATAATGTATTGTTCAATCAATACATGCAATGAAGAAGATAGTTGGATGAAGCTTATAGTTGGAACAAGTCAAAATGATGAGCTTAATCAAGTATAAACATTGGTCAATTAATAAAGGAGATAAAGTAGAAGATTAAGAAACTTATGTAGAAGATGAAAAAAATAGTTGAATTTGAGCATTAGTTATTACTAAGAAAGTGTATGAAGAAGTGTTAGTAGTCACCAAACATAGCTATGTCTTATCCTAGTTCTCTTGCAAAATTTTGTAGGTGTGAAGTGCCACTTGAACTTCTGCTAACAGTTCAATCATATGATTTGCAATTGAAAAATTATTATTGTGGATCAATTTTTTTGAATAGCTATGTGTTTCTGCATTGTGTCCATGATTGGAAGGATCATGTTTTGGATATCTATTAATGTAGTTGTAATCCTTGCTTCCTCTCTCAATAATTCAGCCTAAAAATTAGGTAGGAATCTAACCTTCATGTGATGTGTTGAGCTTGAGTTGGGGTCAAGCTTCAACCTTTGAGCACTAACCTTTAGATCCTTATCTATCTTATTCAGTTTTTCTTTTATTTCCTTAGTGTACTCAGTAACATCACAAAGTTTGGCAAAAGGAGATGTTACATTTGTAAAAGCATTTTCAAGATTAGCCAAAATTGAGGAAAGCTCTACCTGATGAATAGCAATGTGCTAAGCAATATGCTCAAGCACCTTATTGTCAAACTTTTTCATAGCTTTTTCATTCAACTCTTTTTGACCAGTAGAGTCGTCATTGAATTTATTCACTACTTCCTCTAACTATAACAAAATATGTTGTTTAAAATAAACATCCATGCCTACAGCCTCTTTCAAAATATTCTTTGCACTCTCTATTATCCTAAATTCTCTATCCCTTTCCTCTCTAAGCTACTTCAGTCTAGCTCTCTATTCCAAAAGTTGGCTAACCAATCTCATTTGATCAATAGTAGCATTATCAAATCCTACTTAGGAATTTCAATTTCCTTATCCAAGTCTATATCTTCATCAATTTCTTTTCTAGTAATCAAAAGTTTGAGGGGTATCATTGGTTCTACTTCTGATATTACTACTTTGGACTTAGAAATAGAAACAATGGTATAAATAGTAGGGCTTGTTGCAAAAACTTGAATAGGGCCTACTGAAGGAATACTAAAAGGAGTGCTAACAGAATCAAAAAATGAAGTGCTGCCCAAAATTGAAGTAATAATAGGTGGAATATTGACTAAAGTACATACAATAGGAGCACTAGTAGAAGTATTTTCAAATTAAGTACTTATAAGAGCATGCAAAATTGAAGTTGACAAAACTATAGAACTTGATGTTGTTCTCAATGCTGATGTCCCTAGCTTGACAGCTGAAGAAGAGGAGGCCTATAGCTCGGTGGATGAGGTGGTAGACACTTCCATTAGAGATACCTGGAGCTAAGAGATAGCAAAGAGTGATTGAGAAGATGATGTATTTGTTGTTGTTGCAATCACACTTACCAAAGCTATCTCCATGTTAGATGATGTAGCAGTTTTTGGAGGAGAGTGAGGAAGGGAGGCTATAACTTGTGCAACTATCCTTACTAGATCATTTTCTTCTTCTTTTCCTTCCTTATCTTCTTTAGCTTCTTCCTCTTTCTCTTCTTCACCATCCTTCAATGCCTGATAATCCTTAGCATTAAAAGTGACACATGGTGTATTATCTTCGTCATTGTCACTATCATCATCATCATCAACATTTATTTCCACTGGATCCTCACTAGGTTTATACAAATGATAAAAATTTTCCAACATAGATATAGCATCCTTGACTACATGCTCAATTTATTTCACCAAAATTAAACAAGAATGAAATCTCATCATCATCTTCTCTTCATTGCTTCCTTAACCTCAACATTAGTAAGATTTGATAACAACTTTCTCTAATTTTGCTCACATATATCTTTGGCTATCTGCATAACTACTTCCCATCTAACCTTGACTTTTTCTAACAAGACTACAGGAATTTGTGAAGCAAACTAATTAGGAGAGAATTTCCATCTTCCTAACTTGTTGATGATCAGATCTTCAACCTCTTTCTATTCTTCTAGAGTCCTGGTTTCATATTTGTGTGCTTTGAACTTATTGATTCCAACACCTACTCTTAATTGATTGAGTCTATCTTTAAAAGTGGGGGGAGGCTTAATAAGCACAACTTCACTATCTCCTTTCTTCTTAGATCTTCTGGTAAACATAGCTACGAACATCTTAGGTGGCTTGGTGATAATCACCCTACCTTTTTTTTTCACAAGCTCTTCCTCCTTTTTAGATTACTACTCTTCATCCTTAGATTGTTATTCATCTTCTCCTTTTTCCTTGGTAAGCATAAGAGGAGAATTTGCAGTCTTCAACTTTGCTATCTTCCCCTTACTTTTACTCACTACCTAAGGTAACTTGATTTTCAACTCTATTCTGGCCTTTACTTCTTCATAAGTTCCAAATATGGGTAACTTTGGATCTACTGGCTCATTCAACAGGGCTTTAATTATTTATTTTGTTTCATCAATATTAACCTCATAAGGAAGAGGTTTCACCCATACAATTCTAGGCCCAACTACCTGAATATATACTCTATCATAGTCAACCATGAAACAAACTTCATCCTTATAGTCTTCAACTAGTTTTGGTGGTATTCAAAAACTACTATCTATCTTTTCCTTGAACACTTCAAAATAGTTGTGCATTATACTATCAAAATTCTCACCCATTTCTGTAATAAACTCATTTATCTGATTAAACACTGGAGTATCCTTTCCCCATACCACTAAACCTTTGCAAGGGAAAAAATTTGTATATAAAAGAACAAGCAAATTAACAAAGAACCAAATTTGAATGGATTATTCTTCAAAGTCCTTATGCTTTCCATGTTCTTGTTTAACTATTTCAACATCAAATCTACCAAATCATACTCTAAATTCTTCTTTACAACCTTGTAAGCTAAGTCCACAACCTCACATGACACACTATTCAATCTGCTAGAGCTATATATCTTGTGCACAATGATATGAATACCAAACCTAAGTTCTACATTAGAAACATTACTGATCTTCAGTCCTCTACCATCCCACTCGGCTAGGGTTTTGGTAACCTTAACTTTATTGAGCATAGGGAGACCTGTGATTCTATGAATCATCTTCTTTGTTATCAAGATAGGTTACTCTAACAATAATTGACCATTGTTCATAAAGCTCAAAATATACCTTCCATTTCATTTGGATGTTTCTTGGCAAGTGCAGAATGTGGGTCAAGCCTTGCAGGTCAAGTCTTTTTGCTCGAAGTGTTTATGCTCAGGTTTGAGAGTTCCATCCACACATAGTTCTCCTAGGGCGCTGTCCATTTCTAGGGTTCCAATTTCTTGTACAACACATTTGAAATGAGTATGAATATCATTTATGAGGAGTACCTTTGGTGAAATTTGAGACTAAGCTCCATTAGGGTCGAGTGATTCCACAATTACTGGTACTAGTTTGAAATTTGAGGTCTTCCATTTGACACCTCACACTAACATCTTAGAACCTCTCTTTGTCTTGCTACTACTGGTGGTGGATGCCATGATTGCTTAGTAGACTGAGAGAAACTTCTTCAAATTTTTTGCTGAAAACTCTGCTCAAGATTGCTTGAATGCTCTGCAAAAAGCTCTACTCTAGATATATTCAATTCAAGGTGAAAATGAAATTGAAATTCTACCCTTTTGATGAAAACCTTCCATTAATACTTATTACAAAGAGAGCCATAATGACATAGTGCTTGATAGACTATCATCCACTATCTATGTAGATAACTTGGTAGAACCTTGTAACTCAGTGACCAAACAAAATCATGTTACTCCTAACCTCACTTGGTATGATCTAGCCTCACTTGGTGAATACTAATACTAAAATTCTTGTGATCCCTCTATATCTACAATACTAATTTGGATCTTTTGCTTTCTTCCATTGGAATTGCTTAAAATGTGGCTTGAAGATACAGTTCTAGTTCTTCCTTAAGAAATTAATTGGAAATGGTGGAGTCACCTACTTCTTGAGTGACATGGCCATCATTTGAATTAGATTGCTCAATAGATTTGGGAATCCACTACTATCTCATCTACTTCCTGATGTTATCAGCTTTAGCTTTCTTTTCATCATCAACTCTTCCTATAGTCATGCAATTCTTAGCTATATGACCAAGTTTAGTGCATGTGTAACATCTTATTGTAGTTTCCTTCTTTCTTAATTGATGCCTTCCATAGTTAATGCCAATGTGTCCATATTCTCCATAGTAATGACATCTACACCAAGTATTGTAGTCCCAACCAAATATTGCCTTTACAAATTGTTTAGCTGGATTGAATGGTTTAGATCTACACTTAGATGCCTTGTGACCTTGTTTCTTGCATTTGTGACATTTACCTTCAAACTTTGGTTTCTCCTTGCATTCATTAGCTTTATGACCATGTTGACTGTAATTGTAGCATTTTCCATTGAATTTTTCCTTTCCATTGCTCCAACATTTGTTTGATGTGTGACCTATCTTACCACAGTGATTGCAAGTAGGTCTTTGATTCCTCTGAGTGCCTTGTTTGGAGGATTCACCTTCTTCTTTGTATCCAAGTCTTCCTTTACCCTTTTGCCTATAAATATTTTGCTCACTTTTCCAATTCAATTGATCCATGTTTTCTTGGGATTTCATTATTCTTTCATTGAGTTGCTTCTCAAAATTTAGATCAACTTTTAATCTTTCATTGATTTGTCTTTTAGTGCTTAAATCATTTCTTAACCTTTCATTTTTAGATCTTAGATTTATGATTTCCTCATTTGCATTGGAGAGCTGATTGATAAGACTTTCTTGTTGAAGGGATTGATTTTGAGTTACATTGTTCCTTGCCTCCAAGTCTTCATTTTCCTTATTTATCTATTCTAAAATTTCACACAATCTTATCAACTAAATTTCCTATTCTCTTTTCAATTTTCTTACTTCTTCTTACAAGGAGCCATTCTTCTCTAGGAGTTCTTTGATTGCCTCATTTGCTTCATTTGAACTGCTTGAAAGGAAAAAGTCTTCAATCTTTTCTTCAACATACTGATGGTCATTCATTTCTTTCGCAAGTTCCTTCCTTCTTTTTAGGGATTGGGAAATATGCTCTTTTGCTTCCTTGAGTTGAGCTATGGCCATCTCCAGATCGAGCTTCTCATTATCAATAACTTTGTCAAGTCTGAATATCTCCATTGTCCTTGATCTTTGCTCCAACTGTCAAGATTTATCCCAAGAACCACAAAGCTCTGATACCAATTATTGGAAATAATCAAGACTAGCTAGATTATTGAGAGGGGAGGGGTGAATCAATAACCTCAAAAACTTTGACAAAATTCAGCACTTCACAACATAATCCATTCACCATTTAATTCATCTAATCTACTCCATGCATGAGAAAATGAAAGATAAACATTCTTACACATGAACACAATATTTGGTGACCTAGAAACCTGCCAAATAGAAAGTAAAATTGGTGTGGGGATGATATCCACAAAACTTCAATAGTACAGTATAAAGTTGACCTGTTAAGGCTTACAATGATCACTTCTAATGATTTTCCCTGTTAGGAGCAATTTGGACTACTAGATCCACCTTGTTAGAGGTTTTACAAGAATACAATGAAGTATGCACTTTGTTAGGAGATTTAGAGAAAAGACTATTAAGTCTACCCTATTAAAGGATTTAGAAACTGATTCACCTATTAGGGTGAAATAGTAGATCTAACTTACAACTTGATTGTTGATTAGATCCTTGAAGTATAGATCACCTCTTGTGATAGATACAACTTTACTACTTCTGATTTGACCTTGTTGAATACCTTTCTCTGCTTTTGATTGAAATTCACATACTAATCTTCTCATTACATTAATTTTTTATCATGCTTAGGAATGATAAAATGAATTACATATATACCATTCCAATTCTCATATTTACAAGGTTAGCCAAAACACAAGTTAACACAAATATTACTGAGTCAGCCCAAATGTAGAAACTCGTGTTTTGAAAGCTGACTTGGTGACCTTCTGATACTCAAAATCCA
The DNA here is from genome assembly GCA_028749045.1 of Cupressus sempervirens. Lineage (NCBI taxonomy): Eukaryota > Viridiplantae > Streptophyta > Pinopsida > Cupressales > Cupressaceae > Cupressus > Cupressus sempervirens. Next base: position 143,432,397 of record CM053787.1, read on the forward strand.
TTGAATTACTTACCATCATCATGCATTTAGTAGAAGTAGAGGCTCGATCCATATTGATGACTTAACATAGCTTCAAACTTAGTGAACATTGGAGACTTGGTAGATATAGTGTCACTTGGTAGAAACTGATTTCTATGTTTACCTTGCTTGCACTCGATAAACACTGCTCATCCTATCACTCGGTAGACACTAGCTTCACATCAAAGAATCTGATGACTTGGTAGACAATATGAAGCTCGGTAACCACTATTTGCTCAATCTGAATTGTTAGACTTCACACTACCAATTTTCACTCGGTAGCCTTTGGAATGCTCGATGTGAATTGCTAAATTGCTAAACTTACTTGGTAACCACTAAATGCTCGAGATGAACTAGAGACTAAATGATGAACTCAGTAACCATGTAGAATTATGAATAGGAGTTTTCACTAATGACAAACATAAATTAATGTGAACAAGAGTTTGTTAAGTGATCAAAGGAAAGGATTTTATTAGAATTTTCTAGAAGAAGAAGGAGAACAAAATGCTATAAGGATTTGATGAATCTGACCTAACCCTAAGATCAAGAGTGATGTTTAAGAGGAAAATGATTAAAATTGTGTATTTAAGGCATAAGAGATGTTTTATGAGGTTGGTTCAGCATTGATTGGTGATCTTAAGGAGAAGTTATAAAGAGAAGAATAATAGAGGTTAAGTATGAAGAGTTTTGAGATGAGTGATTTCTTGAGGAGATGCCAAGTAGATTAGTGATGGAGATGTAAATGAAGGCCAATCAATGAACCATTATATGAGCATATGGAGGCTTGAATTTTCAAAGTGATTTATACTTTATAGATCAAACTTAGTATTACATTCTAACCATTCTACTAGTCAAAATCCTTTAATAAAGGTGATGTTCTAATGGAATGATCTAAAGTCCTCTAAAAAAGTCATTCCTAATAGGGTAACTAAATCCTTTAACATGGTCACATTAAATAGTGTGTTTTATAACATTTTTTTGGAAGTTTATTGGGAAACCAAGATACTAAGAGGGGGGACGTGGTAGGTGATGGTGGAGGGGAATAAGGATCTATAAAACTTTTATCCTTCAATTTTTTTATATTGTAATCACTATTGGAAATGTGATTGAAAAGATCATTATGAGAAGAAGATTGAAGATCAAAGAGGGAGATTGTTGTTAACAGAATGTTTTCAATCATTGCTTTCTCATTGATTTCAAACCTACCATATGTAGGAATGCCATTTTCTTATAAGAGCCAAGTACTATCACTTAGTTGATTGATGAAGATGATTTGATCAACAAGATGTAACAAAAACACCTAAGGGAAAGGTTGAGTTATGATGTTGTAGTGAAGTGCAAGGATCAGTTAAGACAATGGTTAAATGATGTATCGATAACATACTCAAAGATATAGAGGTTGGTCACACTTATAAATATTGGAGGAATAAGTTGTAACAAGGTTGATTTCAAAGCTTAAACTAAGTTCATTAGTGGGTGCCAAGTAAGCTAGTTGAAGCTGAGCAAATTCTTAGTTGGAGTTGAGAAAAAGGAAAAAATAGTGTGTGCTGAGTGATCTTCAGGTGCCAAGTGAAGTTCAAGTGCTGAGCATTAGAAAATCTTAGTTGGTGCCGAGTGAACTTCAAGTGGTGAACATCAGTACAAATGTAGTTGATGCTGAGTAACATAGTATGTGTCGAGCACTAGTATTTCAATAGTGCCGAGTTGCTACATTATTTTAAATGACAAAGATTCACCAAATCTGAGCTAACATAGTTGTTATCTTGAATTGTGTGAACCATTTGGAGATAAGGATGATGAGTTGGTGGTACAAAAATCTATGTAAACCATTTTTGGACAAATTAAAAGGATTATTCAAGAAGTTTCTAGAGGAAACAAAATATGGGTTAGATATAATGAATCTTGCCTAATCCATACAAATTGAAATCAAATAAAGGAAGAATCAAGAAAGAAAAGGAACTCCAAGACTTCTATTTAAGGATTCATAGACCAAGAAGCAAATGTTGCTGCTACTGCTATTGCTAAAGTGCCAAATTATGAAGTGATTAGAAGGGTGTCAAGGAGAAGGCATTTAGGAGAAGGAAGAGCACAGAGGGTCTTTCTATAAGTGGTCAAGAAGAGATGATTGCATTGGTACATTGAGCATGAAGACTCAAGGATAATAATCTTGAAAGAAGGGCAAGTTGATAGAGTTGCAAAGATTGAAGGCCAAACAATGTGAATAGCTAAATGATGATCTGAGATCTGCAAGTTAAGTTGTATGTTGTAATCAGGTCAAAGATTTTCTAATACTCTCTATAAATTATATTAGATATGGAATCCTATGGACTTAGGTTGGTTTAATAACCATTTGTAAATCCTTTAACAGGGTGGAATTCCAAGTGAATGTTCTAAAGTCCTCTAACTAGGCCCACTTCTAATAGGGTGGATAAATCCTCTAACAAGGTCACATTTAATAGTGTGTTGTAAGCCTTTAATAAGGTAGGCCTTTCATAGGGCATCACTTTAGAAGAGTGAGAATTGAGTAGCATGTTACTGGTGGTTTTTCCCAAATTTGGTTTTCACGTAAATCACTATGTTATGTGTTGATCTTTTATGTGTTATGCTTGCATGTTGATTTATAGTAACTTGTTGAATTGGAATGTCTAAGCTTGGATGAAAGAATGGTTGAATAGGCTCACTACACTTAGTGAAAAAGTTTGAATTGGACATGTTGGAACTTTAATAATTGATTCAACCCCCCTCTCAATTATTCTAAAGCATTTCTACCATTCACCATGTTAACCATCTCATATCTAGTTTATGCATAACATAAGTTGAAATATCAAATGCTAAAATAAATTTAATTATGTATAACATCCATGAAATGTAAACACATAAGAAAAAATATTTTGGTAACCAAGAAACCTTCTAAGGTGAAGGTAGAATTGGGGTGGGAATGACACCCGTGCAAATCTTCACTACTATAGTAACAAAGTCAGCCTCTTAGGACTTCAAATTTGATCATTTCTAATGATCTACTTTGTGAGGGGTTTTCCTTGTTAAAAGCTATAGAATAATATTAGGTCTACCTTGATTAAAGTAGTTAACACTTACAAGGAAGTAAGGACTTTGTTAAGATTTTTACAAAGGTCTATTAAAATCACTCTATTAAGAGATTTTCCCTGATTCAATCTATCATAACTAATTCCATACCTGATCTTTTAGTCTACACTTACAAATTTGATTATAGATCTCCTCCTTCCCATCTCTAATATGATTTATTATCTAGTACATCTTTACTCAGTCCTTCACTTCTTCATTAGGTTTCTAACTCTTTTATTCACAACCTTCACACGTAGTCTCCAAAACCAAATTCCTTCTCACAATTTACTTTCTTAACCACTATATTGAGATAGGGTTTAGATCTCCCATTTTAAAGATATCTATAGAGTCTTCTAGAATAAGATCAATGATCTAGATGTTTTCCTTTTCACCTCTTTATTTGATTGGTTTTTCTCCTTTCATAGGGATCAATGATCCACATAAAAAAAAAAAAAAACAACTATTGTAAAAAAACTCTATGATCATTAAATTTTATGTACATGTTGGCTCAAAATAATTTACCTCAAAATTTTTACCATTTAAGACATTCTTTTTCTCTTTGTATTACTCAACACATATTGTCTCTGATGCTTGGTCATAACTATTCTTCATGCTATTGCTCAACCTTAACTTACTTGACTCCTATATAAATAAATATCTATGTACACTATCTATGAACTTGGATTGTATGGAAGTACTTAGTGACCAAATAATTTCTTGACTTCTATAGAGCTCATCTTATACATTATTATTTACAAGTATTTACATGACTTGACCTATATAGAGTAACTTGGTCATAGTGATGACTGATTGGCTATGGCTTATATTACCAATGCCTTAAACAGGGCTAGCCCTTAACCGAGATCATTTCAAAAGAGTGAAAAATTGGTAGCATGTTGTTTTTTTTTTTTTTCTTCCCCAAATTGGTTTTGCATCTTAAATCCTAGTGTCAAAGTGTTATTTTCATGTGTGGATGTTATTGTTATGTATGCTATATTTTACAATAGTTTATTTACTGGTAGTCGACACATATAAGAAATAAAGAGTTAAGAAGTTGTATGAAAAGTTAAATTGCTAATGATATGCTATGTAGAACAAGTGGTTATTTGAGATTGATTAATCTATTTGAAGTTACTAAAAGTTGAATTGGCACATCTGGACATGAGGGTTGCTGATGTTTGGTAGCTTTAGTCAGTTAAACCTATGAGACTATATAGTGTATACATATATCACACTTATATATGTAATATATATAAACTATATTTAACATATGAGATATTACATAATTTTTTATTAAGTATAATGGATATAAATATCTCATGAGGAGACATGTCTCTCCATGTCTCACTCACTATATATATATATATATATATATATATATATATATATATATATATATATATATATATATATATATATATATATATATATATATATATATATATATATATATATATATATATATATATATATATATATATATATATATATAAAGATATATATATATATATAAATAAAAGAGAAAATTGATGCATTTGAAAATCATATACCAAAATGGCAATGCAACTACATTTGCAGTGATCACTAAAAACCTGACATGGTATCAAAGCTAGACTACAAATGTATTTTGAAGGAAGAAATAAGAAGGATTTAACAATAGAACCAAAAAATAAATATTTGGCTTCTTTAGCTATTGAAGTTTTCAAACAATGTGTATTCTACATTTCCATTTAATGTATAAATAATTTTTTTCACAATTTAGTGAACCCATAAAATATTCTTAACCATGCATGCATTCATTGGGTGTTATCTAAAACTGACATGTTACTGTCAAATCAACTTGCAAAAATATAAAGCATGAAACACAATATATCCATCAACACATTTGACAGAATGATTTAACGTGAAAACCCAATTTGGAAAAAACCACTAGCAACATGCTACTCCTTTTTCACTCTTCTAAAGTGATGCCCTATTAAAGGTTACAAAACACACTGTTAAATGTGACCTAGTTAAGGGATTTCAATCACCCTATCAAAAGTGAGCCTTGTTAGAGGACTTTAGGCCATTCACTTGGAATGCCACCTTGTTAAAGGATTTCTCAATGATTGTTAAGTCAACCTTACTCCAAAGGATTTACCCTAGGCTAATACAATTGTTAGAAATTAATAATATTGCTTTGACCTAATATAACTTACAACCATACTTGCATATTACAGACCACTATTTATTCCTCAACTCTACTTGGCTTCCAATCCTTGCAGCTCTAATAGCTTGTTCACCCTTAGAGCATTCATCCTCTTTAAGCCTTCTTGCTTAGTACGCCATTCTAGACTTCTTCTCTTGGGTTACTTGATGAAGCAAAACCCCTTTCCTTCTCCTTATCAATTTTTCACATCAAAACTCTCTAACTCTTTTCTTCATGACTAGATATTCCTACATATAGGAATTTAGAATGCTTTTCCTACTCATTATCCATCACCAAAATTAGGGTTTTCAATGGATTAGGTAGGATACATTGTATCTACTTCATATCTTGTCTTTTCTAGAAACTTCTCTTAGAATCCATTTGAATTCACCTCCAAAATGGTTTACATAATATTTTGTTCCACCAAATCATCAATCTTATCTTCCTCTTGATTCAAAAGTTCCAAGAAAACAAACTTGTTGGATTTTATTTGGTGAATGTTCAATCTTTGTCATAATTCAATAGCTTGGCATTATCAATCTTTCAATGTTTGACACATACTGTGTTACTTGACATCTACTATAAAATCACTTGCCATCAACTATATTTTACTAGTGCTCAACATCAACCAAAAATTACTCGACATCGACTAACTTGCTCGAGATCTACTAACTTTTCTCGGCACCTACTATCCACTTGGTCAAGCTTGGAAAATAAACTTTGTTTAACTTTATTCTTCTAAAATTTCTAAGTGTAGCTTGTCACTTTGTAACCTCAAGTAGATCATCAATACATTATGTTATCACTATCTTATATGATTCTTGCACTTCAATACATAATCATAACTCAACCTTTCCTCTAGGTACTTTTGTTACATCTTGTTGATCAAATCCTTCTCATCAATCAACTAAGTGATAGTACTTGAAACATATAAGCAATTGTCTTACCAACATGTAGTAGGTTTGACAGCAGTGAAAAAACAATGATTGAAACATGCAATCTTCTTCAACAATGTTTCTACTCAAATGATCTTTTCAATCAGATATCAATAGATAAGTAACCATATGTTTCAAAATGATGAAGCTAATAGTTTACTATACTTAGATATTGTCTGTAAATTACTTAAGGTTAAAGAAAATGGGAGCATAATAGGGCTGGTCCAAAATGGAAGTAAAGTGATCAGTCAATCTAAGATGATAACTTTGGTAGTGCTCACCAAATTTAGTAGTTATGAAGTTGCTTCATTTACGTCTCCACTCCCCAACTCAACAATTGTTATCTACTATTCTTGGTAACTACCAAGTGTGGTTCACACTACAATCCTTCTAAACCTGTGTTATTATTTATTGAAATATAAACGACAAGAGCAATCCCACTTGATGCTCATCGTGACTAGATCTCACATCTAAAGAAAAGATAGTATCACATCCTACAAAATATAAATGATATTAGGGCTACTTTTATAGTTACTGATGTGCTTGTCAAAATACATTTCTTTTGATATACATTTATTTCGATATAAAATTATATTTTAGCAAAGGTAAAGAAACTTCTAGGAAGACTAATGTTATATGAAAAGAAAAATATTAAAATCAACATCAACAACATGATTTCAAACCACATCATTAGATTTGAAGATATGTGCTCAAACCATAAAATAGGTGCTTAAAGAAAAGGTAACTAGATATGATGTTGTATGTAAGTAGATATTATTTATGTTCTTATCAATATAATAACAATTAGGAATATATATATATATATTTGTTCTTCTAAATTATATATGGGGATAAATAATAATGATATGGTATCTATATTAATACAATAAAGATCTATATATATATATAGAAAATGATGAATTTTTATGTATGTATGTATGTATATAATATTAGAAAATTTTGAATAGATCATCAATATAAATAATGATTATTTAAATTAAATTTCTAATGTCTATATAGTTAAAATATAATAATATTATTATTGAGGATAGTTATTAAAGGTGATTTTTTACTATAAGATCTGTATTTTCCTTTGATCTTTTCCTCTAAGAATGTTCTTGTAGGAAGAGGGAGATTGAGATTCAAAAGTAACCTGACATTCCAATAGATCCAATCTTGAAGAATAGAGAGTAGATAGAAGATATGGTTCTATTAACCTTTAGTGATATCATATGTATTGATTAAGAGGGAGTAGGCCATGCTAAGATAGATTCTCTAGAAATCAATATATTGTAGTAGTAAATAGAACTATGATTCACGAATACACTTCATGAATATTTGGGCCTACCCCCTATGTACATCATGAGGAAGTGACAGCTTCCAAATGATAATCACTTGTATTTGTAGAAGTTATAGAAAGGGGACAATATTTCAATAACTTAATCTATTATGATAGAAATCTTATGATGTTTATGCAAATCATGACAAAATATACTTTGTATGGATATTTATATGGTATGCATTATGATAATGTGAATGCACATACCTTATGAACATTTAAGCATCTAGTGAATGTTAAATGAGTTGAAATTCATGAATGTCAAAAGAGTTACCATTCAAATATCAAATGAGTTGATATACAAAATCAAATGAGTTCACTTTCAAATGTCCAATGAGTTTACATTTTCCAAATAAGTTGATATTCTTGAAACCATTTCTCACATTGAGGTAATATATTGTTCATATTCTTGTTTTTCCTCCCTAGCTAAGAGGGAGTATTGATATTTGGTAGCTTCAGTTGGTTAAACCTATGAGACTATATATATATATATATATTATATATATATAATATATGAGATATTTTATAATTTTCTGTTAATTATAATGGATAGACATGCCTCTCCATGTCTCATTCACAATATATAGGAGGAGATTGATGCATTTGGAAAGAATATGACAAAATGGCAATGCAACTACATTTGCAATGATCACCAAAAACCTAATAAGGATAACTAATTCACCCTCCCCCCGCCCCCCCCCCCCCCCCCCCGCCCCCCCCCCTAAGTTATTCTAAATCATTATAACATTCAAATTTGGTAACAATGTGTCATATCCTATTAGGGGAAAATGATCTATTATACTTCATGATAAATATAGAACTAAATAGGTCTACTTTTTGGATGGATTGAAACATAGCTTGGTGAGTATTGGACAAATTTTTGATAAGGGATATCATTTACAATTGATCAAGAAGACATGCATAATCAAGGATAAGGATGACAAACTAATTGGAAGAAGTATAAAGACTAGAGGAAGCATTTTTCAATTGAATCCTACTGAGATGACATTAATGGATGATAGTTGCTTATTCCATAAGATATTTTTTCACATAAACTTTGATAATATTGTGAAGATTAGTACTACAAATATAGTGAGTGATCTACCTAAGATTCTAAAACCTTCTAAAATGGGTTTCAAGGAAATGTTTGATGACTAAACTAAAGAATATTTTTTTTCCAAGCAAATTATTCACTACATCAAGAAATCTGGAGATTGTACACACATATTTAAGTGGTCCTAAAAGAACAAGAGAATTTTATGGTGAAAGGTATTTAATTATTTTCATTGGTCATTTCACAAGGATGATGTGGTTAGCATTTTTTAGAGAAAAATCAAATACTTTTCAAAAATTTAGATGATTTGAGGCTAGAGTAGAAAATGAATTAGGATTGAAGATAAAATGTTTAAGATTAGATAAAGAAGGAGATTTTACATCAAATTAGCTCAATAATTTTTGTGAAGACAATGGTGTTGGTATTTGAAAACACTGGAGGGTTTTCAATTATCCCACTGAGAAAGTGACACATCTAGGGGCAGCTAACTCCCATTTTCAACTTGCCATTTCTGACAATAGGCCAACTACAAGGCATGACCCTTCTTTTACTTCAGGCTCTGCTAAACCTAGGTGGTTAGACCTCAGATTCAAATGATATCATACCAATGCAAAACATATCCCCGAATCTATTAAAGCAGATAAAACCCTTATATCTCCTAGTAACTCATGAAATGACACAGATCTATAGTAGCAAAATTGCAAATCTAGAATATTCACAAGTTGAGTGAGGGTATAACATTTAGGTCCTTTAACATAAAATGTAAAGATGATTTTGACTTTGATTTTATGTGGATGGGGAAAGTGGATGAAAACCATGCATGGACAACAACTTAATGAACCTGTATTTGATCAATGCTTGATCCATTGGGCAAATTCATGAGTCTCCCTCATGCATTTTGATATTTGATACTTATTCATATATTCAGATATATGATCCATCTATTTATCTTGTAAATAGACATCAATGTTCAACTTAAATCTCAGTCTTACCTGATATCTTTCTCAATAAATCTGCAACCCTGTTGAATCTATGAAGCATTTACACAATTCTTTGAATTATTAGCAACAATGAGACAACATACAACCTTAAGGGACTGCAATATGACCTAGGCTCTTTGTTCAAAGATCATAAAATATTACAACTCACTAAGAATGGAGACAAGATTCAAATTGAAACTTCACATTTGTTTTTCATTTGTATTGATTTCTTTGAAACAATACATGAAAATGCATGAGATTAACTCACAAACTACCTAATAAACCAGACTATATAATAACAAATGCTATCATACAAGAGAGAAAATGGCAGGAATGAGAAACTCATGGGATGGGAAGGGGGTATCACAGCCAAAGAAAATCTTCATGTTCTGGAACCAGTACATCCTAGGTCTTCCATTCAGAATTCATCAATTCTAGGGCCAATTTTGCTAAGTGTTTCCATTCAGAGAAACTTTCCAAAATTCAAACCCCTACAAAAGAGAAGAAGAAAGATAGATATAGGAAGAAGAAGAGAATCCTAGATCTGATCAGGATATGACAAGTGTCCCTTCAGAATTCCTTCCAAGAAGTAGAAGAAACCTCTCTCTACCTTCTCTTTGTAACTGACAATCAAATCCCCTCATCATTTCATCTCTCAAAGGCATCAAAATATCTTAGAAATTTGATGATGAAAGGATGTAACTGATTTCTAATGTTAAAATGCACTTGGTAAAAGTAACAAATCAGTTACAATATGGTCTTGAGAAGAGAAGAAGACAACCTCAAGCTGATTTTCTTCACTCTCAGATTTCAATAGACCTTTAAAATTGTCCTCTAACCAATTCTAATCATCAATGAAGAACTCAGCCTGTTCTGTTGCCAATGCCTCTAATTTCGACAAACTGACATGTAGCTCAAATTAATGAATACCTGTGCAAAAACTAACTCCAAAAATGAAAAAGTTAGCTCTTCCTGATTTTGATGGTATATTGGAGCATCTATTTTCATGAAAAAACACCCTAGATATGGCTGTTTGAAAATCAGACCTCCATTCATGGCTCCATGGCATTTTGCAAAAATTTAAACTTTTACCAAAGTTTAAACTATATAAAACTTCAAACTTTATTTAAAAGTCTGACCTGCATGTTAGGAGGAAAATCTTTAAAATTTAATATTTAAAAATTTTGAATTTTCCTTCACAAGTTCTATCCGAGTTAAACTTGGTTTGACCATCTACCACGTGTTACTCTTATATTGGCTCTGAACTCCAGCGAGACCCACATCTCATCCTGACTTTCCTTCCACATCATTTCCAAGTCACCCATGCCATGTCATCATCGCTACCTTGCTATATTAACTTCCTTGCAACTCTCTCATGGCGAGTTAATGACAACCATTGGATTTGCCACATGGCATGATCTGGTGATCCTTGAAAATTGCCTACCACATCATCACTTGGTTATTCTATCCCCACTGCCTTGCTACCACTTGGAACCACCCGGTTCATTGATGGCATTTGAGGTGAGACCCACGACACTTATTAAATCCTCGCCAATTTTTTGAATTTTTAAGCTAGTCGCTATGTCGCTAGCCAAAATTTCTTAGATTTTTCGGCTAGCGCCATAGCAACTAGCTAGATTTTTGCTTTTTCGACACCTACAGTTGGCTGACATCATCACTTTGGACTATGTTTCTGATTAAAATTTTATCTCTTCCTTGCAGCTGGCTGGATGAGGGAGCCCCACCTGCACACTTCTTGCCCTTATAAAAGGCCACTCTCTTTATCACACTATGATATATACACAAAGTGTATTTAAGCATCTAAGGAAACCCCCACTTGGGCAATGTGGGATTAATCCCTCAACTGACTCTTACGTGGGCCTCCTTGCATTGATACTCTGTAGCCATCTGAGCATGAAGTTTGTCAAGAAATTCTACAACATACTGATGGTAGGATCTTTCCACCTCCACCATTTGCAATAAGTTGTTGAAGAGTAAGTGGTTGTTATTGAGCTTCAACAACCATCATAGCAGAAGCTGCCTCTTTCTCGAGTGCTGACATTGTAGATATATGATCTGTTTGTAGACACCTAAAATCCCTTAGAAAATAAAGTTTTTTTATTTTCTAAAAAGTCCCTGATGACATCATCATTAATTAATTAATTAATTAATTTATTTATTTATTTATTTTTATGCTATTAAATACCCTTGTCTTAATTTTAAAATATTTAATTAAGGAATCTCTCCGAAAAATGTTTAAATCTTATTTAAACATTATTTCCTTATTTATTAATTATTTAATTAATAAATTGACCAAAAATCTCAAAATAAATAATTTATTTATTTTTTACCCAAAACTTGGCCAATTTCCTTAAGACCACTAACCTCTTCCGAAATCTCCTAATCCTTCTTTAATTTTGATTAAAGGCTAATCTCATCATTTTTGTACCCTAAACCCAACTCAAAATATTTAATTAAGATTAAATATTAATCCTCATGTCTATTAAAAATGTTTTAATAAATATCTCTTCAACCCAAACCTATGAGGTAAATAAACTTTATTCATCCTCATCCTAAGCCTATCCCTAAACCTCCATTTTAGCCTAATCCACCCCATCCGCCCATACTAACCAAGCTTAGCCACTAACTCACCCACCTTCGTTAAATGCCATCCACTTGCATATCTATAATAAGCTTAATCTAATCCTAAATCACCTCTAATCCCCCTCCCTAACCTTGTCACATTTTCTAAGAAAGCTTAAGACTTTCCTAAGCCAAGCAAAGTCAACAATCTCAACTCCTTCCAAAATATCCCAATCACCCAACCATGAATGCTTTTACAAAGCCATAAAGACTCTTACAAGCCCATTCATTGCTCTTATAAGCTATTTATGAGGGTCTTTAAGGCCTTGAGCCTCCCTTGTTGACTCATCCTTGCCCTTTCCTCCACCCACTCACCCTATGACATGTGTCACTTTCTAATTGGCTGTAAGGAAGCACAAACCATGTGCTCTCCTATCATGCATTCTAAGCCCTCCATGAGCTTTTCCCCATCATTACATCTTAGCCCTCAAATCCTCAAGCCCTTAGCCTATAAATTGAATCTTCTCCCAAGCCATTTCAATCACAATCTTTGAGCTAAAGTTATAATGTTAGTTTGAGAAACAAAGCCCTTAACCATACCCTTATAATGTCAAATTGAGAGCTCACAAAGCTACCAAATTTCCATTGCCCATCCCCACCATTGAAGCAAACTTGAAGCCCTTTGAGTATACATACCAACCTTTTTACTTAGACTCATCTACTAAGCAAAGAGCTAATTCCTATTGGGAGATTCCATTCATTTAGCTACATTTCTAATTAGGGGTTCCTCTTTAGTCTCTCTGATATGTTATCTTAATCTTTGTTAGTTAATTCTTTGTTCTCTTAATAGATTAGTATTTCTTGCTAACATATTAGTGTATAAATTTTGGCACGCCCAATGGGACCCCACTATGGGTCATTCATTCATCCATTTCAATCCATGTTTTGTTGTTGCAAACAAAAAATTTAACATTTTTTATTGTTTGAGTGGGTTGTATAGTGTTTCTCTTATTTTTGCAGGTTGAACGACGCATTTGGGAAGATAACATACCCTCTAAAATCCAAAAATAATCAAAAAAATAATTTTTTATGGAAAAAACCACTCCCATAAGTTTTGTTCATGCACAGTGTTGTCTCCGCATTTTGGTGTCTGTTCCTGGTGAACTATTATCTCTGCTAGATACTCTGTCGTCTCTGCTTGCTAGACTGTCATCTCCAAAGTTTGGCATCTCAGTCTGGTCTCCTGTTGGCTGTGTCGCCACCAAACTGTCATCTCTGCAACCTTAATTGTTGTCTTCACAGTTCAACACCTTCGCCTGGTTTTCTGTCGTCTCTATCATCAGCTTTGGTTGTCTGTCATGTCTGCCACCACCTCCGGTTAACTATCATCTCCACAACCTCAATAGTTGTCTTCGTAGTTCAGCGTCTCCGCCTACTTTTTGGTTGTCTACACTGCCAAACTAAGCTGTCTTCTCTACATCTTTCTCTGTTGTCTTTGCATGTTGGCATCTTTGCAGTTCAGCGTCTCTGTAGTTTGGCATCTCCGCTTGGTGAACTGTCGTCTCTGTCTATTATTGTTATCTATCTGCACCATCATCATTTCTATTTTAAAATTTTTGTGGTTGTTCTTAGAATGAACTTGCATGGTTAAACACATTTTTCTTTGAATGAATGTTGCTCAAACACAATCTTGAATGCCATGGATTAAAATCAATTTTCCTTGAAATGCATGCTTAAAACAAACAAACACAATCTTGAATGCAAAGGATCAACTAACCATTACAATATCTTACACTTCAATTTGTGGGCATAAAAAGAACCTAACTCCACATTTTAAAAAATTTCTAAGTTATAAAAACTAATAAAAATACTTTGAGTAAGTTTGTAGTTAGACTCACCCTTTTTAATCACCCATCATTCTAACCATTGGTTGCAATCTTAGTGCCATCTATGGGGATGGGTCTACCTAAGAGGGTGTTAAGTGTTTCACAAAAATCAAATTCCACTCACTTGGGTTTTTAGTGGTTTTTCTAAGTTAGAAAATCTCTTGAATGAAAATTAATCTTGCTAACACTTCATTTGGGCATAAAAATTGAACAATTCTTGACATGGATGGCCTTCGGGCGCATGCTTGAAATCGAATTTCACACATCTTTATTTTGGGCATAAAACAAACTCACACTCAATCTTGAATGCCTTAAAGAAAAATCAATTGACACTTGATGTGGAGGGCCTCCGGGCGCGCGAGTTTACTTTTGTTGACCCTAAATCTTCTTAGTGTATTCATTCTTCGGTAGATTTTACTTTTGTTAATGCTTCAAGTTGAAATTGAACATTTTTTTCCTAAACATGTGTGTTTGCAAGGTCTAGATCAAAAAACTTAAGCGTTAGTTGGAAAAGAATTTTGTCTTTTAGCCCAAGATCATCCAAGTCTTCTCTCCCCTTGTCATCTTTCGAGGCCATCTTGGGTGCATAAGATTAGGATCCAAAATCTTGTTTAAGTTTTACGAGGCCTACTTGGGGATTTCATCACTCCTTGGGATGACCACAACTCCAACATTTCAGTGGAGTATAAAGATCAAGAGGTGAATCCAAAGACACCTCTCTTGGAATCAAGATTTTATCACTCGGGCTAAGCCTCAAGGAACTTTATACCCTTGAGAAGTGAAAAAGGAGAAGGGGGTTATCGCTCCTCTTAGCTGTGTGACATCTTTTTAGTTTCATCTATGGATTTGGGCCTCACGTACCTTGGGTATGTCGAGGACTCCCTAGCTAAAATAACTATCAGCCTTGCAGACAACCATCTAGGGTGTTAATGTGTTTGAAGTGACTGATCGAAACAATTGTAAAACATACACACTCCTTGGCACAAGTATCACATTCTGAGAATGAAAAACTTCTATCTAATTGTTCCTATCTATTGCTTGATTTTCTATTTGTTGAATGAATGTTTGCCAAACTTGGTCAATCCTAGCTTAGGGCACACTTAGCGTAGTCATTGCCTATTTCAAAAGATTGAACAAGTCGAAGCAAAACAACCGAGATCTCTCAAAGCCAAGCAGATTCAAGAATTTATGTCAGAACAACCCAAACCCAAACCAAAGTTTCACAAAGCCAAACTCAAGCCATCTCAAGTATACCAAGAAATTGTAGCTAAGAAAAAGGAAGTAACACCAAGCCCTCGAATTTCCAAACTCCACAAAGCAGAAGACAAAGCTGTCAATGAAGCTCTTCAAGAGGCCTGGTTAGATCGCACTATCAGATTTAGCAAAATCCAGGAGTTAACCCTGCTTATGCCTTACCAACTAGGCATGATTTCTATGATTAGACCTCCTTGTTTCTCCACATCTTCTTGCATAAGCTTCACTTTAGAGTCATCTTTGTAGGAAAGCCAACCATCTTTAGTCCTCCACTTAAGGATTTTAGCTCATCCCTCTCATTTAGAACCAAACCATCGAGCCAGCAATCAAAAAATTCACACCCAAGCCTTTAGAATTGTTGTCACTTTGCCAAGAGTTTGCCATTCCTTCCATCTTCCAAATCCACCCATCTCACCAAGGTTATCCCTTTGACAGAGCTTTTTCTAGGGTAATCTAGCTTTGTCACTTGTTATCCCTCATCACCTTGAGCTAAAGGTTGGGATCTACAAGTGGTCAATCTCGTGTTCTTCCTAAAGGATCATCAGTCTATCCTTAAGTTGACACAATCACCACCAAGCTTGCACATAGGAAAGCAGACCTTTCATGCTTTGGCAACATATCTTTGAAGTTAGAATCCCCAATCCAATCCTCCTTAGGTTTTGTCATACAACTTTGCCTCAACCTAGGAAATCATTTGCATACAAAAGCCTTCCCCTTTTGCATCCATCAGCATTGTTGCATCTCATCCCTAGGAACATTTTGCATTTTCATGCCACTTGTCACTCGCTTAGCCAAGAAGAAGAAGGAAACAATGGAGCCCTATCATTTGGATCAAACAGCATCGCTCCCCTTGAGCACTCAACCATCATTTAGTCTAGAGAACACTATACCGTCACCTACTAACATTGAAGCTTTCATGAACCAACTAGGAAATGCAGTATTGGTGAACGCCATTATAGACAAGAACAAAGAAACAATCATGGCTAACTTTTTGAAGGGACAACATAGGAGCCTTCGACTTTGGAAGACCTCCTCCCTTATTAGAACCATCTCACCCATTTTTTGAGCAACTGTCCCTCCCAATAGGCTCTTATGATTCCAATTATCCTTAATATATGCCAAAAGAAGAGCCTCAAGCCAGTCCATATGATCCAACAGACCCAAACATACCAGCCTCCACTCAAGTTGAAATCTCCATTTTGCAAGCCAATCTAGCCACCACCACTCCACCATTGGTCCATACCACTCCATCCCAAACCCTCTTTGCCCAAAACACCTCATCATTCACTCCCTTCACTATTGCTACTACTACTCTCCAACCTAGCCTTTGAAATCCACCCATCTCCCAGATCAGTGCTAGCATCTTTGGCCAACCTCAGTAATATACAACTGGGATGCCACCCATGGGGCCAAGTAATCAACCTTTCATCACCCCCAGCTTGTTTGCCTTAGCTCAGAACACAATTCCATCATTTCCACTAGGTCCTTAGATCTTAGTGCCATCAGCCACAAATCCACAAGCTACTACCAATTTTCTATCAAGGTCTCAAGTGACCTAAGCTCCTACCACCACTCTACCAAGTTTTCAAATCTAGCCACCAAGCTATCAAACCCCATCAGTTCCATTTCCAAGCTTTTAATTCCCACCACCTCCACCACCAACTAATCCATTACCTCCTATTACTAACTATTTATCTATGCCACTTCTAGGAGGAAATCCACCACCACCAACCACCAGTTACTTGACCTCTTTTTCCATGCAGATACCTTCCCAAATGGGGGCACAACCCACATATATTGGTCAAACTTCTCAAATCCAAAGTAAAGTTCCACAAGCTTCTCAATCCTTTCCCCAAGCTTCATCTTACACCTTGCCTCCACAAAGAAATCCATTTATCCCACAGCCAGCTTATGTTCCTCAATCCCAACCTCAAATCCAATATCAGTAGCAAGCTTTGCAACACATGCAACAATATGTGCCACCTCCACCTCAGAAACCCATCATCCACCATTCAGTTGCCCAAGCCATGTAAAATCCCTACCAGCCCATAGCTCAAAGCCATTCATATTCCATTGCCCCATCTAGCACATACCTACCTCAGGGCACTCCTACATTGGGGGCACCCCAACCATCACCCATTAATTCAGAATGGGAAGCCATGAAGACAACTTTGAAGAACATCTAGGAGAGAAATGATCCAAAAATCTTCAAGTTTGAGAATGTGTGTCCTTACCCATTTGACAGAGCCATTACCATGACACCATTTCCCAAACACTTTGAGATACCCAAGTTTGACAAATTTAGAGGAAAAGGAGACCCTGTCACACATATCAAAGAATTTTACATGCACTGCCAAGAAGTGGCATACGGTGACGTCTTCCTGTTGCATTTCTTTCCCAAAAGCTTGGCCAAACCAGCTCTTGAATGGTTTTATAGAATCCCATATGGCACAATTAAAAACTTTTCTAAATTGTTTGAGGCATTTGTAGCCCAATATGCCCATCTTGTCGAAACAGAACTATCAATAGTTGATCTTGTCCACACTAAGAAAAAAGGTGGAGAAAGCCTTCCTAAATATCTGCAAAGATGGAAAACCCTTACCACCTGCATATCTTGCACCTTGCCAGAGTGCCATTTGGTGAAAATGTTTATTGATAATGCCCATCCTAGCTTAGCTCACCACATGACCATGAACTGTTTGTAAACCTACAAAGATATCGAAGAGAAAGGAATGATCCTTGAGCAAGGACTCATTAAAGATGGTGTGGTCAAGATTTACAAAGAGGCCAACCAAAATCAATCACATTCCAATGACAAGTCTAGGTATTGGAACAAAAACAAGCACATTGCAACAGATGGGGTTACTAATACGAGGCATGTGAATATTGTTGGTCCTTCCCAAAGTCAGCCCAACCCACTGTATCAACCAAACAATCACCAAGCTATCAACTACCAACACCAGAATCACCAAAGCTATCAAAGCCACAATCCAAGACCAAACTTTCAAGGGTCTAGAAATCAAGCTAATGCCATCAATGTAGCTAATGACCAAAGCCCAGATTCCAAACTACACCTAGAAACTATACACCCCTTGGTGAGCCATTGGATGTCATTTTTGAGAAATTAGTCAAGGAAAACCTCATCAAATTTCCTCCTACCAAGCAAATCGACCCAAGCCAATCCAAAGCTGCATGGTACAAAGACAACGAGTACTACAAATTTCATAGGGTAAAAGGTCACCCCACCCTCAAATGCATGAAATTGAAAGATTATGTGTAGGACCTCATTGATTGGAAAGAAATCACCATTGGTGCCCAAACCTCTCCCAATGCAAGCTTACAGATCTATCAAAATGCTTTTCCTCCCCACAACAACCAAAATCCTGGAAAAAGCACCTATCCAAACCAACAACAAAAATACCAACAACTACCAGCCAAACCAACAGCATGGGAAGACCAATGACCACACTTCATCCTACATAAACTATGGTAGCCTCATCGATTGTATATCTGAAAAGGAGCCTTTTGTCAATGTTATCAATATCCAAGGCCCAAACAATGAGTGTGCAGTCACCACCAGAAGAATGCACTTGAAAATTGCAGCCCCATTAGTCCCATCAGCACTATCAACCCCAGCAGTATCATTAGCTCTGTCCAAAAGCCAATACAATATCTTGGAACACCTTGGGAACATGCTAGCCCAAATCTCCATTTTAGACCTTCTCTGCACTAGTCTTGTGTACAAAAAAATCCTTGACAGAGATCTCATAGAATCTTGTGCCCCTTCAGATATCAACACTACTAATTTTCATAATCTGGTTGGACACCTATCCTCCTCATGTACCCTATCATTCAAACCCACCGACATCCCTGTGGTCGAGCTAGATCACACCCTTCCACTTTGCATAGCCATCATGGTATCCAATTTTTCCGTAAAAAGAGTAATGATAGATAATGGATCAGCCTTGAATATTTGCACCCTAAAATTCATAAAACAAGCTGGGTATACTGAGGTAGATATCATTAGTGAGGTTATCACCATCAAAGCTTATGACAACTTGAAAAGAACCACAAAAGGAACTATTTTGTTGCCAATCAAGGTTGGGCCAGTCATCCAAGAAACTCTCTACCATGTTATTGATCTAAACCTACCATTCAACATCCTTCTTGATTGCCCATATATTCATGCCATGAAAGCCGTTCCATCCACTTACCATTAGTACATCAAATTTCTACATTAGGACAATGAGGTAACCATCCATACCAATCCAGAACCCTTTGCTTACTGCAATGCAGTTGAAGCTTCATATGCAAACCATTGCCCTAGAATTGATATCAACACAGCCATCACAAGTTCATCCCACACTTGTAATAACCCAAAAATCATCCTCGCCTCCACCCTATCTACCGTGAAGATCAATAATAAAGGCTATGGAGAGTATAGTCTGTTAGATGCATTTTCTATCAGGGCACTCCCACTTGATCCACATGCCCATGATAACTGACATATCACAAAGCTAAGGAGATTCCACCTCCTTAATACAAACAATTTGGCCCAACAACCTTTGTATCCTCAAAAATACCTGTTCATGAGGAGCTCACTACAGATATCAACAATTGGTTACATAAGGATGCACCTCCAAGAAATCAAGCACAGCTTGATCATTTCAGCTAGAAGTATCCCCAAGAACATAAGCTCATCACTAACAAATGGAACTATTGGTGGTCTAGGACTAGAAGAAAGAGGCATGCAGTGCCCCATCGAAGCACACAAGTGGGAAACGAAGTCAGGTCTTGGCTTTGGCATACCCATAACTGGGGGCACCAATGAGAATGGTCATGCTTTTTCGAACATTCACCATGACCTTGTCAAAATCAAAGACATTCTTGAGGAAGTTGAAAAGAGAGCCTACGACGATATCCCCAAACAAATCTTCTTGGGAGACTCTATTTTCCAAGAACTATCCATCCATTTCATTGAACTACCACTCGCCCATCCACAACTCATAGATTGGGACCAAACAAGCATCATACACATTGATGAGTTCACATCAAAGGAAGCACTTTTGAGATTCATGGGAGCTGAAACACCTCACAAGAAAACAAAGCCAGATTCTACCTATATCTATAAGCTAGATCCCAAGAGGTATTTTGGAGAAAATCCCCAACCTAGTTCCGATACACCCAAAATTGGAACTAAGGTGAATTCGGGACTAGCTAAGGTAGCGAAGAGAACCCCTCAGCAAGAAAATCTAGAGTCACATGCAAAACATGAGGATTTAGCATTGCCTCCTCAAGATAATCGACCAAAGGTGTCTTCTATTCTAATTGAGGATACTAGAGAAGTCAACATTGATTCTTCAAAGATCCCCAGACTTGTTCACATTGTTGCATCCCTATCACAAAACCAAGCTGACCTCTTCTTTGAGGTCTTAAGAGAGAACATTGGCTGATTTGCATGGTCATATCAAGACATGCCAGGACTTGATCCAAAGCTTGTAGTTCATCATCTTGCAGTCGATGCAAAGATCAAGCTCGTCAGACAAAAGCTTAGAAAAATGCACCCCAAGGTGGCATTACTGGTCAAAGCTAAATTAGAAAGAATGTTAGCTGCTAAGGTTATCAGACCTATCAACTACTCAGAGTGGATCTCCAACATGGTCCCCATCACTAAGCCTTCTGGTGACATCAGAACCTACACTGATTTCAAAGATCTTATCAAAGCTTGTCCAAAAGATGATTTTCCCTTGCCCAACATAGATATGATTGTAGATCTTACAGCTGGACATGAAATTTTGTCCCTTATGGATGGATTTTCTGGGTATAATCAAATCAAAATTGCAGAAGAAGATCAACATAAGACAACATTCACTACCCCTTGTGGAACCTTTTGCTACAACATGATGCCTTTTGGCCTAAAGAATGCAAGGGATACCTATCAAAGAGCTATGACAACCATTTTTCATGATCTCATTCATAGCATTTTGAAGGATTATGTGGATGATATCTTGGTCAAATATCATACCTTCATGGATCATCTTGCTGACCTAGAGAGAGTCTTTGATAGGTTAGCCAAATATCATCTCATGCTGAATCCCAAGAAGTGTGTCTTTGGGGTCACATCTAGCAAGCTTCTAGGCTCTATAGTTTCTAGACAAGGTATAGAGATTGACCCCAAGAAGTCAAGGCTATCTTAGACATGCCTCCTCCCCAGACACTATGACAATTTCACACTCTTGAAGGAAAGCTTCAATCCATCCAACACTTCATCTCCTAGCTTGCAGATAAGTGTACGCCATTTGCACATTTACTGAAGAAGGATGAGAACTTCAAGTGGGATCTTTTATGTCAATGCAACTTCGATCAGCTCAAGCAATATCTTGCCCACCCTCCTATCTTGGTTCCACTAGATCCTGATCGTCCCTTGATCTTTTACATATCAGAAACTCCTATTGCTTTAGGGGCACTTCTAGCATAGTTCGATGACTACGACAAAGAAAGAGCCATCTACTACATCAGTAGAACCCTAGTTGGTTATGAACTCAATTATACTCCCATGGAAAAGGCTTGTTTGGTAGTTGTTTTCTCAACTCAAAAGCTTCACCACTACATGCTAAGTCATACCATCCAACTAGTCTCCAAGATCAACCCTCTCAAGTATATGCTCTCCAAAATAGCACTTACAGGCCATTTGGCCAAATGGGTTATGCTCCTTAGCAAATTTGACATCCAGTATGTAGACAAAAAGGCAATCAAAGGGCAAGCTATAGAAGATCACCTAGCTGATGCACCTCTAATAGATGCATATCCTTTGATCATAGAATTTCCAGATGAACATATCTATCTAATTGAAGAACAACCCCCATGGAAACTCTATTTTGATGGCTCATATACATCTCATGGATCAGGGGTAGGAATATTGTTGGTCACACCTCAAGGAGATTACATTCCAAAAGCCTTCAAGCTACAATTCCTTAGCACCAACAATATAGCTGAATATGAGGCTCTCATAATAGGATTATAGATAGCTATAGAATGGAACATTACTGAGTTACAAATCTTTGGCAATTCTCAACTCATCATCAAGCAAGTCCTCAATGAATATCAAACCAAAGATGAAAAGCTAGTACCCTATAAAGAGCTAGTTGATCAGCTAACCCAACATTTTACAAAGATTTAGTTTACACAAGTGCCTCGAATGTAGAACAAAGCAATGGATGCTATGGCTACTATCGGCTCGCTCTTGGAAATTCCCTGAGCAGTTATACAGTATGAGTTTTTAATTGAGCAGCTCCTCATAGCCACCTATGCAAATGAGGATTCAAATCGTGTTTGTATCTTGGTTGGTCCACAATCCCCTTGGTACCATGAGATTCATGCTTACCTTAACGATGGTCTCATATCCCCTCACCTCACATGCACCCAACGCCAAAACCTCATTCAAAAATCATCCCGCTATGTTATCATAGCCAATACCCTATATCGTCAGGGTTATCACGATACTCTCTCTAGGTGTTTAGATCAAAATGAGGCCATGATGGCATTAAAATAAGTACACTCTGGAATTTGCAGTGCCCACACAAGTGGTATTGTCCTAGCACAAAAAATCCTTAGAGCAGGCTACTATTGGCCTACCATTGAAGAAGACTCTTGTGACTTTGTCCAAAAATGTCTCCCATGTCAGCAACACGCAAATCTTGTGCACGCTCTAGCACAAGATCTATAGCCTATTGCACCACCTTGGCTCTTTTCATGTTGGGGCCTTGATCTAGTTGGAACTATCACACTTCTCTCATTTGATGGACATAAATAGATAATAACAACTATAGACTATTTCACTAACTGGGTGGAAGTAGTCCCCCTAGTCTCAGCTACAGGAGTTTAGGTCTCCAAGTTCATCTTGTATCACATTGTTTTTCACTTTGGCATCCCATCCACCATCTTCACTGACCATAGAGGTAACTTTGAAAATCTCAACATGGAAGAATTATGTACTTCCCTCTGCATCCATCACCACTTTTCTAGCCCATATTTCCCACAAGGTAATAGCCAGGCAGAGGCAACTAACAAAACCCTCCTTAAAATCCTAAAGAAAGTTGTCAGTGATTCAGGCCGTGATTGGCACCTACAAATAACTCCAGCCCTATGGGCCTATAGAACCTCCTTCCATACATCCATAGGAATAACTTCATACTCCCTAGTCTATGGTGCTAAAGCAGTACTACCCATAGAGGTTGAACTTCCCTCCTTACGCATATCTTTGCGAGGGAAAATATCAGATGAAGGATACAAAGTAGCTCGGCTCACCCAGCTAGATCTCTTAGATGAGAAGCAACAACAAGCCTATGATCATCTCAAAGTCTATCAAACTCATCTCAAAATAAATTTCAACAAGAAGGTGCTCCCATGACAGTTTCAGCCAGGTGACATGGTCCTCAAAGAAAACATGAAAGTCCAAGCAGATCAAGAAAAGAAAGGCAAGTTTGAACCTACTTGGCTTGGTCCTTATGTTGTCATTGCATCCTTTGGCTCTGGAGCCTATCAACTATCTACACTAGAAGAAGAACTCTTGAATGATCCTACTAACATCATTCATCTCAAGAAGTTCTATGCTTGAAGATCCTTGGTATACCCAACTTTTGAAAAATACAAAAAAATAGTAAAGAGAAATAAGCGTCCAATGGTGAAAACTTGGCAATTCAAGCACCTTGGATAGTTACCTTGGTGAAAACCTGGTAATTCAGGCACCTTGTGTACTAAGACTAATCCATTATCTATCACTATCCTATCCCTCATCCATTCACCCACCATCCCATAAAACACCTACTTGTTCCCTTGGTGTTCCAACCAAATATCCAAAATCTAATGAAGCCTGTAAATACCTCCTATACAGCCTATAAATCTTGTACCTCAGCTTGTAAATCTTGTACCCCAGCTTGTAAATCTTGTATCATCCCTTGTATCATAGCTTGTATATCCAAATCTTATCCAAAGCTTGTACCATATTCAGCTTGTAAATAAGCTTGTATCCTATCACATGCACTCAAAGAACTCCATTTTCACTTAAGCTTTTCAAAAACCATCTACCTATCTGCCTATCAACTATCACAGACATCCCACCCTTCACAAACATTTCCATCTCACAAAACCAAAACATGAAAAACCTTGTACATTTGTAACATATCTTGGTCTGTCAGCTTGTACATCCTCTTTAGCTTAGTACCATTGTATCTATCCAGCTTTCGTGTCAGTTCCTCCTTGATCAACATCTTGCACACATCGCACAACCCTTGGTTAACTATTCTAATGCATCCTTTAGCTAGATCTCCTATCACCAAAGTGTTATTCTTCTTAGTTCAGCTTGCTAGATGCATCACTCATCCAGATCCATCAGTTTAGGTGCTCTCTGATAGATCCTTGTAGGATATAGCTTTCCTCATGTCTGATCTTGGTCTGTTAGTACCTTGTGCTACCCATCTCATTAGCAAACTATTCTCTTTTGGTTTTTTGCTTTCTTTTGATTTGGAATCTTCCCTTTTGGGTCTTAAATATCTTTTTCAAGAAATCCTTTTGTTCCCTCCTCAAGGTTGCCACGATCTTCCATATCATGGTATACTACGAATGGGGCAATCTGAGCATAAGGTCTTGATCAGGTCTTTTGTTTGTTTTTCTTTTTTGCTTGTGGGTCACCTAGTGTCAGTTCCACGCTGCTTCCTTCAGGACTCATGTGTGATGCTGGGGTAATCCTTGCGTGTTTGTTTTGAGTTAGTTCATCAGTCCTCTAGACGGTTGGTGAAAAGGCCTTGATGTTCTTGGTAATGTTGGAAATTAACCAATAGTCCTATAGCAAATCTAGTGCTCAACTATATGGTGGTACTTCTCTTTGAAGTATCCCCTTGCTCAAAAAGCTTCAATGGATTTCCTTCATCTCCATTATCCCCCATCCATATCCAGCATTTGTCTCTCCTACCCCATCTTGTGCAATCGTATCTCTCAGAATCAATCATCACTCTTAGCTTTAGGGATCCACAATCCTAGTCTTAGGGATCCACCCATCCAATCAATCCACCAAGCCTCATCTTTCGAGATCCACAATCCTAGTCCTAGGGATCTCTCAAACCCATATTCTGCCAATCTGACTCTTTGAAATCCTATTGCATTAGCTTTATAATGCCCTCATCCTTCTCCCTATCTTGGATTCCTTTTTATAGCACTTCGCTCCTTCATCCTCCACCTTCGCTAAGGTCTTAAGCTTGCTTCCTCATGTGCCTCTGATTTTCTTCCTTTATCATTCTTCCATAGTAAGAGTTTGAGCTAATTCAACCCCTTCTCTTTGCCAATCTGTGTCTCCTTCCTCATCCTAGATTTTTTTTTTTTTAACAAACCGTCGAGCCTCATTTTCTCTCCTCGCTGCCTTCTTGAGGGGGCATCTTGTAGTCCATTCTCTCCTCTTCTGCTCTAGCCTTGGGCATCTTATTTTCTTATCATTGATGCCATGCCACTTGCGGCATCACATCAAAGAGGGGCAAAATGTAGACACCTAAAATCCCTTAGAACATAAAGTATTTTTATTTTTTGAAAATTCCCTGATGACATCATCATTTATTAATTAATTAATTATTTAATTAATTTATTTATTTTCATGCCATTAAATCCACTTGTCTTAATTAAAAAATATTTAATTAAAGAATCTCTCCCAAAAATGTTTAAATCTTATTTAAACATTATTTCCTTATTTATTAATTATTTAATTAATAAATTGACCAAAAATCTCAAAATAAATAATTTTTTTTTTTTTTGCCCAAAACTTGGCCAATGTCCTTAAGACCACTAACCTCTTCCAAAATCTCCTAATCCTTCTTTAATTTCAATTAAAGGCTAATCCCATCATTTCTTTACCCTAATCCCAACTCAAAATATTTAATTAAGATTAAATATTAATCCTCATGTTTATTAAAAATGTTTTAATAAATATCTCCTCAACCCAAACCTATGAGGTAAATAAACTTTATTCATCCTCATCCTAAGCCTATCCCTAAACCTCCATTTTAGCCTAATCCACCCCATCCACCCATACTAACCAAGCTTAGCCACTAACTCGCCCACCCTCATTAAATGCCATCCAGTTGCATATATCTAATAATCTTAATCTAATCCTCCCCCCGGCCTGCCCCCCCCAACCTTGTCACATTCTCTAAGAAAGCTTAAGACTTTCCTAAGCCAAGCCAAGTCAACAATCTCAACTCCTTCCAAAATATCCCAACCACCCAACCATGAATGCTCTTACAAATCCATAAAGACTCTTACAAGCCCATTCATTTCTCTTCCAAGCCATTTATGAGGGTCTTTAAGGCCTTGAGCCTCCCTTTTTGACTCATCCTTGCCCTTTCCTCCACCCACTCACCCTGTGACATGTGTCACTTCTTGATTGGCTGTAAGGAAGCACAATCCATGTGCTCTCCTGTCATGCAATCTGAGCCCTCCATGAGCTTTTCCCCATCCTTGCATCTTAGCCCTCAAACTCTCAAGCCCTTAGCCTATAAATTGAATCCCCTCCCAAGCCATTTCAATCACAATCCTTGAGCTAAAGTTATAATGCTAGTTTGAGAAACAAAGCCCTTAACCATACCCTTAGAATGCCAAATTGAGAGCTCACAAAGCTACCAAATTTCCATTACCTATCCCCACCATTGAAGCAAACTTGGAGCCCTTTGAGCATACATACCAATCTTTTTACTTAGACTCATCTACCAAGCAAAGAGCTAATTCCTATTGGGAGAGTCCATTCATTTGGCTCACATTCCTAATTAGGGGTTCCTCCTTAGTCTCTCTTATATGTTATATTAATCTTTGTTAGTTAATGCTTTGTTCTCTTAATAGATTAGTATTTCTTGCTAACATATTAGTGTATACACTGTCAACTTTGATTCTGTAGCCTACAGTTTCATTGTATTATTTGCTATTCCACTGGCTTCATTAGATTTCAGTTGCCTTCCAACCTCTGCTCTTTGAGCTTTCACTTCCTTCTCCATTGACAATTAATCCATGATTGCTCTGTGCATGGGACGGATTCCCCCTTTATTTCACAAGTCTTTCCTTTTTATGTTGCGCATCCTATTCTAAACTGGTGCCTTCAATTGCATTTGGTGCTGATTTTTTGACAACTCTACCCCTACTTCCTTTAATGCCTCACTTTAAGAGTTGCTACTCTACATGGGTGCTTTCTCTATCAAATTGTTTCCTGTGAAATTGCCTTGCTCTCCTTCAATGTGATCTGCTACTTGATGGGTTATTTGACTTGATATTATCTCCATTTGCCGTGGTAGGCGTTTCCTTATTCTTCTTTGAATATCCTATGTAGACTTCTTTTTAACATGCATGGAATTGGGACGTCTTTGAAGTTCTACTCTTTCTTATATGGCATTCTTCCTTTGTTCCTTTGAAACACATGCGAGCTACTAATTGTAACTTCTCCCTTGTGGCTGCTTCCCTGTGGTGTGGAGTGCTTCTTTTACTCTATACTGGCATGGCTTGTTTGTTTAATGCAGGGACTATCTTCCTCTACGCGTGAGATGCCTGGTCTACATGCTTTCACATATTGTAATAATAAAAGTCTTCTCAAGCATATCCACATACCTATTTTACTCCTTTATAAACTTTAATTTGCACAAAACCTCAATTAGCCTGATGAAATCAGTCAAACCCCAAAGTGGGTTCGGCTAAAAAAATTTTTGTTTATGAACAACTGATCTAGTAAAGTGATTCATTGACATCCTCGAACTGATTGGAATCTAATTTGATGACTAAATCATTGCTAAAAACTTATTATAATTATTTCCATGTCGCTGTGAAATCACTGTCTGCAGGCCTGTTGCCTACCTTTAAAAACTGATTCAAACATCTAACAGAGACCCGAAACTCTAGATATATCATTTCTCTGACATGTTCAGCAGGCCTGCAAGATCTCATTGCATGACAACATTGGGGTCAAAAGATATCAACCTCCAAAGTTGCCTCCTTAAAATTACCTGTACAGAAACATGTCAGAAAGCTAGAAAGTGCATTTGGAAATGGCCTGGAAAACTAGGCAAATAAGCACTTGAGGTTCTGAAAATTGGGGCACTGGTAGATTGTCATGAGGAGAAAATAAATCTACAATTTGGGCTCATGAAAAATTATGAGGTGCATTTGGTAAGCATCTGAAGTTGGCTACTTGGATTAACAGGACAAGAAACATTGACAAGATAACAATTTTTATAAATGGGTTGACCATGGAAAAGTATGAAGATGGATTCATCAAGACATGAAAAATAACAAAATTTTAGTATTTTCAGGGTGGAATATAGGGGAGCAAACCATTTGATCCTACCAATCACAGGCCCAAAGATATGACATCTCAAACAGGGCTCTCGATCAATCTGCAGCTACTGACACGAGTAAAAGGATAGAAATTCCATTTGGAATTGTGTTTGAAAATTGATCAAATAGATTTGTCAAGAGCTGGAACTTGAAACATAAGAAGCTTCTGACATCTACAAGGCAATGCAAAAGAAACTTCAACATTTGGGTCAACTGGGTCAAAGTTATAGAACGTCAAACAGGGCTTCCCAGAATTATGTGCAATGTGCATCAGCATGACAAATTTAAATGACCAACTTTGAGGGATTCAAAACCTAGTCAAATTGGCTTGAAATGACTCAAAATCTAAAACATAGGCTCTCAGGTATGGACACTAGATACTCCCAAAGTGGCAGGTTATGACACATTTCTGGGTGTGAGATATTCACTTGCAAACACAACCTCCTGTCATTGTTTTTGACACTTAGGGTAAAATGCAGATTTGGAACTAGCTCAAAATTGGACTTTGCCAAACATCTCGGAATGATGTTTTAACTTCATGGAACTGGTGGACATGCTATATGGATGGTGTTAGAAATATTGAACACCATGTAGGCCTCACATTGAAAGTTGGGTACAAAGGCATGTAAAAGCATTTATAGGGCTTAATTTTGTCAATGGAGGCTCAAAATTGACCATGCAATTTTTAGCGCCAACAAATGGGATTAAAAGGAAACTTTCAGCTCCTAAAACACCATAACAAATATGATACTATAAAGAAGGAATACGTCAATAAGTGAATCAACTAGAATTATGATGCTTGAAGGAAATGTATCACATACCTATTTCAGAGAATTAGTTAACACTGTTGTTTACACGATGAACAAAGTATATATCATACAAGGTACTAGTAAGGAAACTTATGAACTTTAGTTTGGGTATTCACCTGGGTAAAAGTAAAAAGTTGTGTCACCTTTTAGGCTGACTAATTAGAATGATTGAATTTGAGTATTTCTATCTAAAAATCAATTTTGTTCAAAGATATGATCTAGATAAATTCATTCTAGCTAAGTTATATATGGTATCACATTTTTCCAAATGGAAATATCTATTAAATTTATATTTTATACTAGTTTGTATCCAATTACTAAAGAAATATAATTATTTTAGAAAATTGACAGTTCAATAGCTCTTACAATCTTTTATTATATATTTTTAATAACTTATAAACACCATTTTATAGACCCTAAAGTCAAGAATATTCTCATATAGATTTTATAGTGTTTTAATTAGATATAGTATATTATAATTAAAAAATTCTCAACGTATTTTAACACTCAAAAAGATGTCAATTTTGAGAAAGAAAAAATAGTAAATCGTATCATAAAAATTTAAAACTTATATGACGTTCTAGAGGAGAGAGTCCTCTTCTAGAATGTATAATTTTTATTTTGGTTAGAATAGATTTGTTTTGAAAAATGTGGTTGGAGATAAAAACTATCGATTTTAGGTGAGTTGAACTTTGAATGATTATAAAAGTGAAAATATAAGTCTAAAGACAATTTTTATTTTTGATTGTTCTAGATATATATGCTATCTATAACATAGTCTGAGATCAAAGGGAAAGAAATTTATTTACATATAGTTTTGTGGTGGGAACTAGACCCCTAATTTTCAACATTTTTTAGCAACTAAAAATTTATCTATAAAAATTATGAAAATATATCAATTCTTAATCCAAATAATTGTTAAAAATTATAATCCTAAACTTGATCAATTTCTACACATCTCATTAGTTTAATTCAGTTTCAAATTCTAAATAATAATATTAGAACAATTGTACTTTTGTTAGGCTTTTCCTTCACAAAAGGGTGACACGGGTTTCTGCTTTGACCCACCTATTGTAAAATACTTTATAATTTTTGGAAGAAAATGTTACACCAAGAGAGAGGAGGATATATGAAAGTTTGATCCTAGAAGTGATGAAGGTATATTTCTTGGATATTAATTGAAAATAAAAGTATATAGATGTTTCAATCAGCAATTAAGAATAATAGTTGAAAGTGCAAATGTGAAAGTTGATAACAAATTTAGAATATAAGAAAGAATACTTGGTTATGATTCTAATAAAGAGGTAAATACAAGACAAAGTCTTAATAATCAAAATGTAGAACACAAATTATTCTATGAATCTAATAATGACATGTAGATCAAGGAACAAAGAGAGGAACCAAGATCTAAAGTCAGTCAAGAAAAAGGTACACTATAATATAGAACACCAAGAGATATGGTAAGGAATCATCCTAAAAAGAAAATAATCAGAAGCACAAATAAAGGATTTTTGGCAAGAAATTAGGTAACAAATGATTTTTTTTTAAATATCACAAGTTGAACTTAAGACTCCAAATGAAACATGTAAAGACGAGTATTGGATAAAGGCCATGAAAGAATAATTTTATCTAATAGAGAAGAAAAAAACATGGGAACTAGTCCCTAGACCTAAAAATAAGACTATTATTGACAATTTACATAAACTTTCATACAATTATTCACTACATAGTAGTTTGAATTTGAGATACTAAACTTATCATTTTATCATCATCTACATGTTCCACCTAGTTTATTCCATAATGGAAGGTGATGCACTTTTTATGGATGTGATTCTGACTTATGTTGGTGACAACTTATCTCCTCCTTATCACAGTCTCTTATTACCTTCCAATAAAGTAGACACATCTAAGTTATGGGTAAGTCCACAAAGATGAGTCTAAATTACATGGAAATACATTTTATAGAATGAGACTTCTTCATCAATGGGCATCCAATTTTCAAGAACCGAGTACCATTATGGTTCAAATGCCTAATTCATATGCAAAAATTAGGCACCCAATTTTTGAATATGGAGTAGGCACCCAAACCATTTTTTTAAAATTGGGCACTCAATTTATAAAAACATAAAATCATTGTTTTTGCTAATAGTGACTTTGTATATAGGAGCACAATTTGAGCTTGGAAATAGGAGCCTAGTTTGTGTTTTCTACTAACTAGCTGATTTCTCACTCTTCTCAGTATTTTGAATTATTTATATTGTTTTATTTCATTGTTTTTAGTTTTTTTTCCTTTAAAATTTGGTCAATTTATTGCTTTTTTATTCACGATGAATATTTTTATATATGTAAAATTCTAGATTTGCATTGTAAATTATTGTTTTGTATGGATTATTATTCAAATTATATTTAGATTATGTTTTTTGTCCTTCCTTACTCTCTCTGTTCTCTTTCTCTCTTAGTTATTTTATTGATTGATGGAGGAATAAACAAGATAAACTAGATACTGAGATGAGGTGGCAGGGGAGCAGAGAGAGGGGGGGGGGGTATATGGTGAATTAAAATCTAAAATACTTTTCACTTTTCATAGATTCATCCACATCTATCAATAACTTATGTATGTAAAACTAGTAATGTAAATCTATTGTAACATATAAGTTCGATCAATGACATGCATTAAAGTAAAACACATAACACAATATTTGTTACTCAAAAACTCTCTAAGGTGAAGATAAAGCTGGGGTGGGGATGAAACCCACATATCTTCACTACTGTCTCTCTTCAATTCTCTTTTCCCATCTTCGTATCTCTTTCCTTCTACACATATCTCTTCTCCCTTGTTTTTGAACACTATATTTCACTTCTAGTGGGGTTGAATGGTTAGAAGTAATCCATATATTTCAATGAATTCCTTGTGAACTTTGGTAATAATAGACAATGCATGATCCCATGTGATTGTTGCTACCTCTAAAAAATTATTCTGTAACTATAATGTTGTAGCTAGATCAACTAAACTCTTAGCCACTAAAAGATTATGATATTCTACGATAAGATCCTATGCTAGTTTCAGTTTTTTCTACATGACCTCCAAATGAGGAATCAACATTGTGTAAATAGAGATCAGTTTGGATCTCATGTTGTTGTTAGCTACCTGAAGCTCGACCAATGTACCTTGAGTGTTCAATAGATTGTTATAATGATCAATGCTTGATCTTGTTCACTCCAAAATAATGTTGCTAGGTGCCTCCATCCTAGCCTATGTCTTATTTATTTATGCTAAATAGCATGTGTAAATCTTGGCACATCTAAAAAAATTGTGTACAAATATTGTACCTTTTTTTATTAACACAATCATAATATGTTCTTTCTCTTGTTATTACACTTTTTGTTTGAAAATAGTTATGAATTTTTTTTTCCACAACCTTGGTTCCAAATATTCTTATTGATCAATCCATTAACTTCATATTTGATTCCATATCTCCAACGTTCACGTGATCAATTATATTTAGAAGCTAGTTTATGATTGATGCAGCTTCTCCAAAATTTTGAATATCAAAAGCATAAAAAAAAAAAAATTCTTTACATCATATAACACATATTTCTATTTGTGCTTCCTCATGAGCTCTTCTTGTCTCTTCTTATTTACCGAAACTTCTTGTAGAAAAATAGTTTTCTCCAAAGGTGAGATTTGCTAGATCCAATTATGAATTCCATCCAGATCAACATCAATATTTGGTGAAATATCTATTATTTCTTTCCTCCTTCTACTAGGTTTGGGAGTGCTTCTTCTCAACACTTCCATGTGAGTTGGTGAAGGGTTGTCACCACTTGGTCTTACATATAAATTTGTGCTTGAGATAACAATAGATGCACTCTATTCAACTTTATTTGATTCTTTGTCTTCCTCAATATGAGGTGCCAAATAATCTTATCATTTTCATTTATTTCTCTATCTTCACCATCTTTCTCTTCATTTGTAAGCCTTGACTACTTGACTTCTATTGTCTTAGGGGTGTTAGCATGTGTAAGGGACATGTTTCCTTGTATACTTGACACACCTACTATTTCTCCACTACTATATTCATAATCAATGTTTATAATCTCTACCTTCTTTGTAGTTAGTCAAAAAATGCTCTTCCACAGTAATTTTCCTTTTTTTTTAATCATATTGTTTCCTCATTATTCATCAATATAAAAAATGTCCTATGTTTTGGAAAAAATTTGTTCCTATACTACTCCAAAAATGTGTCATGTTTCTCTTGGGATAGGTTAGACACAATTCTAACTAATGCACTAGTCCTTATCATTTTATCTACCTTCTCTACCTATTCCCATCTTTCATTCAATTTCTCATATAGACCTTTGGGTATCTATCCTTTTATTTCACTAGGAGCTAGCTTGTAATTTGATATCATTTCTATTACAAACTCCTCAATTCTATTCTTTTCATCATTATCTAGTGTATTATATTTCACAAATTTAAAACTAGATAATCCTAGGAAACTCTTTATGTTTGAACATACCTCAACAATAGACTTTTTTTTCCTCTAAAGTTGTTCTCTGACCAATCACCTTCTTTTGGTTTTTGGGGCACTGGCCCAATAGGCTCTAGTACTCTTTACTTTCTAGACTACTTTGCATTAGTAGCTACCTTGGTCCTTGGCTTATTTGGTGGTGGAGGTGTCATTCCTTATTTCTTCTCTATTGTTTGAGTCTTCTTGATTGGTGGCATGACAAAAACTAAGGATTTACCCTTGTCATCTTCTTCTACTTCATATTCCTCATCACCACTATCTTGTTTTTCATCTTCATCAAGACCTTGTATAATTTGCAATGGTTCTTTTTCCTTGCTCAGGGTGCCAAGTTTAGCTTCTAGGTCTTCAATCACCTTCTTCCTTTTCTTCTCCTTCGAAGCTATCTTGATGTCCATAGTTATCCTTGATTTGGCTTCCTTATATCTTCCAAAAAGTTAAGCCTTGGCATCTATCTCTTCTTTGAGTAGTTCATAAATATTTGCACTTACAACATCACCTTTTATCTCATATTCAAAACTTTATAACCAATCCTTCATTGGCTTAATTGTTTGTGCAAAAGTATTTTCTATGTCATCAAGAAACATATGTCACTATAAGACTTTGTGACTAATTCTTCTAGAATTCCCATTCTCCTTTTCATTCTTTACTTGAATTCATCAAAATAAGCATTCATTGTATTTTCAAAGTTTTGCCCCAATTGAGTAATATACTTAGAGATTGTCCTTACCACTAGTTTTCTTTTCTCCCATACAACATTTCCAATACCTATAAAATACTTTTGGATATAAAAGAAAATTAAAAAATTAGGGATTCAAACTTACACACTGAATTCTTCACTTTTCTTATTGATGCTAGATTCTTTGCAAGTTGTAACTTTTGTAGCTTGATAGGATCATACTAATGATCTTTCATCACAATCTTCCACACTTGATCTAGAACCATACAAGGTACACTATTCAACCTACTCAATTGATAGAATTTGTGAGAAATGATTCTCACTAAAAATTCAATAAGTGGATCAGAAATGTTTCTAATGGATAGACCATGTCCATTCCACTTGGCTCCAATGTTAGCCTCAATTTCTTTGCAACTCAAACATCGCATGGTCTTCTAGGGTTGGATAAGTTGTAACCTTATGTATCATTTTCTTCATGATTTCTATAGGTCCATTTTGCAACCAATACTTCATTTCATGAATTCTACTCAGAACAACTTTTATCCATTTGGATTTGAGATATTTTAGGAATTCTATGACACAAGTTAACCCTTTCCTTTCAATAATTTGAATTTTTTCCTTCAAAATTCCTTTATTACATAGCTTCTCATAAGATTCTCTGATCTCATAATCTCCTACTTCTCCAATTTTGCACCTATAACAACTTTTGACATCATAGATCATAATTACCTTAGGTGGTATCAAAGATATCACACCTATAAAGTCTCCTTTCATAGAAATCTCTGGAATAGTATGCAACTTAGGTGGAGGACAAGTTTCATTCTTCACCAGTTGAATTTTAGTAACCTCTTGACTAATTCCAAAGGATGATGAAGCTACCATGATAGTAGATAGGGTTTGAAGTTTTTCCTTTTGGATACTCGATAGTTGTTCATGCTTTTTAATCATTCAAACTTTTATTGAATCACTCTTAAAATTTCTATTGGTTGCTTAAATAGCTGAAACACTCCATGCTCTTAGAAATCTGAATGCAAGGTATGAAATAATGTCTTTAAAATTTGTTATATATCCTCTTCCTAATCAATTAGGGTCTATATTAATGTTGCATACTTAGACAATTGGAAGCCATCTGTCTCAGTTGATATTGATGGCTTTTAACTAGGTCTATATCTTGGTCTCTTCCATGTTACTCAGCCTCCATCATTCTTGACATGCTTAGTCCATGTTACAATGCTCGGTCAACATACACAATTTCCTTACACTCAACAAACTTTTACAAATTTGTTCTTATGGATCTTATATATGAAAATATGAACTTTTGACATATTTTTACTAAGGAACTAATGTATGATATATCAAGTAAGTATATAGTTCCATACATATCTCTCTTTCTTATTTTTAGATGACATGATCACCTTCTCCATCGGATTGAGTGATCTCACCTCAATCAGCTCCACTATTTCCATCTTCTATTTTCTTTTTCCTTTTCTAGTTCATTTCATTTCTCACTCACTCAATGTCTAGTTTTCGTTTGCCTTTATTCTTTGTTTGATTTTAGGAATGTACTTGAGTCCTACAATTATTGTTTTGATGTCCAAACTTGTGATTTGGAACAGGTATTGTTAGGTGTGTAATTCTTCTTCCTTTGATTTGACCAATATGGTATTGTCTTTGATCAACATTCAAATTATCCATGCCCATATTTCTGACACTTATAGTAGTAACCTTTAAATCTAGGTGTAGTAGGTATATTCCTTAGTCTTGACCTACACTATTATATCTGATGTCCTTGTTTCCTATAGTAAACATAGTAAGCAGTAAACTTAGGTTTAGAATTTCATATACCATGTTTGTTTCTACAAGTATTTGTAGTATGAGAAATTTTTCCATGGTGATAGCATCTTGGCTTCTCTTTGGCTTTGTGTTTATCATTTCTCCATTCCTAGATGATTCTCCTTCCTCAGTGCAAGAATACCTTGACCTATCAGAAAAATTTGATGACTTCATTAGTTATTCAAAGTACTTCATTGATTGCTTTCATTTGTTGAATCTTTATGTGGATTTTTTCTCATTTCTCAATTCATTCTTTAGTATGACATTCTATGATTTTAGATTTGCAATTTCCACATCCTTCTTATTCAATTCCTGATTTGCAAGAATGAGTTGACTCATCATGTCCAGTTGAGTATTTGTAAGATTTAGTACATCAGATATCCTTTCTTCAAGTCTGGTAGCCATTACCCTTTTGTCTTATTCAACCATAGTATTGTCTTCTTCAACTTTCTTCTTTTGTTTAATCACTTCACATAGTCTTACTAATTGGATTTCATGTTCTCTTTTCAACCCTCTTATTTCTTCTTTTAGGAGTTTGTTCCTGTCAAGTAGACCAGTAGATGATTTTTCATTTGGATTGATCGGTTAATATAGTACTTCAGTTTCAACTTCTTCATAAGAGTATTTCTTTATCTGGATGGAAAAATCCTTTCTCCTTTTTAGGGAATCCTTTAGATCTTACCTTGCCTTCTCAAGTTTCTTTAGTGTGAGTTTAATGTCAATCACCTTATTGTCAATAGTTTTGTCTAGTTTGAAAGCCTTAATCTTCAAGATCTAATATCTAAGCATTTAAGCTTCTTTCAGAGAACTAGTGATCTAATACCAATTGTTGATTCATAGATGAATAAAAAAGATAAACTATATAATGAGAGAGGGGTGGCATGTGTGTGGGGTGAGAGGGGTGAATTAGAATCTAAAACACTTTTCACTTTTCATAGATTCATCCACATCAATCATTGTCTTGTGCATGTAAAACTAATAATATAAATCAGCTATAACATATAATTTGATCAATCACATGAATTAAAGTAAAACACATAACACAATATTTGTTACCCAGAAACCCTCCAAGGTGAAGGTAAAACTAGGGTGAGGATGACACCCACAAATCTTCACTACTACATTAATAAATTTAACTAGTTAAGGTTGTAATGTTTGACCATAAAATGTGATCTACCCTATGAGAGGTGTACCCTATTAAAATCTTAAGAGATTTCTAGGTCTCACCTTATTAGAGGATTTAACACTTACAAAAAAGTAAGGACTCTATTAGGAGATTTATAAAGATTTGTTCAAACCACCTTGTTAAGAGGTTTACACTAATTCAAGTCTATTAAAACTGATTCAGTACTTGACTCTCAGTTTTCTCTTTAATCTGATTTCGATTCTTCTCCTTGCTAAATGATCATCTGCTTTGATCTGATTTGATTTTCTTTTCCTTTCACTTCATTGCAATGACTACGTCACTCTATCTGTTAGATGATAATAGAACCCTTGAATTTCTTCTAATATGCTCTCAACCCTTTTCTATCAATAGCTTCATGTTCACACACAAACTCTTTTCATCTCCCTCTCTCCTCATATATTATATGATCTAGGTTAAGCTCGTTGCTATTTAAAGATTTCTATAAAGAGTTTTCTAGATGATTTCATGTTTTTCCTCTTCATCCCGATCATCAAACACACAACATAGTGATCTATGATCCACAATGTGTAAATATTATGTAAAAACCTTTGATAGTATTAGATTTTCTATAAAATTCTATTCAAAAATTAAATATCCCTTACAACTTAGCCTGATAATCATTTTTCCTTAAACTCTATTCCATTCCTGACTTTCATGCAAACTGTGTGTAGCTCAATCTTTCCTATTTCTTGATGCTTGACATTACTATTTCTTGACCTTTATTGTGCTTGGTAAGTAATTTGGCACTTGTATTGTCCAAAACTTTCTTAGTCGCTAATGAGCTTGGCTTGTATACAAAAATACTCTATGACCCAAAAACTTGGCTCCTATAGAGCTAGGTACATACTTACTTATGTACATGACTTGGCCTATATAGAGTAGCTCAGTCATAGTGATCACCATTTGACTCTTCCTTGTAAATGACGAAGTGGTTTACACTAGTAGACAACAATGGTTAGAGATATCAACAATTTTTTCTCTCCTCCCTTTTTGGATATATAGATGATCATTTAATTTTTTTTTAGATTTTTATTTGAATTAATAATTTAGATGTTTAGATGTATTTAATTTATATGACACATAATCAAAGTTAAAATGATGGATGATTCTAGATGCATTAAATGTTTAGATTGTTTAAACATGTATTTATATTTATGTTTTAGATTTATTCCAACTAAATAGTAATTACAATTTTTTTGTTGTACATATTAAATATTAACAAAAGTTTATGGTTAGGATTTGTATAAACCCCATACTTGAACCTACACTTTATAATTAAATATATGTTTATGAAATATTTTTCTAACCCTAATATATTAACTTATTACCCTATTTGCATCCCTAATTCAACTATAATCCAAATCTTAGGTATATATTAGACCTTGATTAAATAATCAAACTCTAACCATAATCTTTAACCATAACTATAATTCACTTTTTGACCTTAATTCTAACTAATTCATATTTTTCTCTACTTGAACCATAACCCTATTCTATCATTGAGTATTTTAACTAGAGCTATAGTAAGACTGACCTTGATACATATATCCTAACTGAACCCTACCTAATGCACAATCCAAAACCCATACTTAAAATCCTAAAAATAACTCTAAACCTTTAATGCCTAGCTTGATAATAAGTTAAGTTTCAAATCTTAAATTCTAAACCCTACCATAGACACTAAATTTTAAACGTAAATGTAAACCATGATGTTAGCCCATATCCATACCCTAATAGTAAACCTAACCAAGTTTTATATTCATACCCTAAAATATCATTTTTAAAACTTAACCATTACCCTAATCCTCTAACCTTATCCCCAAATTTTATTTTATTTTTACCTCAACCTCAACCCTAACCTTGTATTCCGAAACCATAATCTCCTACCTAACTCTTATCATAATCCAAATATATTATTCAAAAACCTTTTTAATTTTTTTTTTCAATCCTTAGCCTAATCTTGACCCTAATCTAAATATAATTTAAATTCTAATCCATATAGTAACCCTAGTTCCTTGTGTAAAAATAATTTTAACTGTAAGCATAATTGTACTAATGTAAACCATAACCTTAATAATGATCAATTATGTAAATTTAATCTCTCTCCTCATCTTTTTGATATATTCTATTGGCATTATGTTAATTTTATCATTAGCGAAAACACTTATTCAATTTGGTATGGTTATCGAGCTTATCACTCAGTCTAAAGTTTATTCTAAGCATTTAGTGGTTCCCAAGTAAGTTCATCAGTTAAGCAGTTCACACTGAGCATTCTTGAAGTTACTGAGTGAGTGTGCAGTCCAGCAGTGTTTATTGAGTAGATAGTGGCCACTGAGCTTCACAATGTCTACCGAGTCATTAGTTTGTGTGATGAGAAGCTAGTGTCTACTGAGTGATGGATGTGTAGTGTTTACCGAGTGAAAGCAAGGTAAATGAAGGATTTAGTATCTACCTAGTGACACTATATCTACTGAGTCTCCAATGGTTATCAAGTTTGAAGCTATGTTGTGTGATTAGTATGGACCAAGCTTCTACTTCTACTGAGTGCATGACGATGCTGAGTATCAAAAGGTCACCAACTCAGCTTATAGAACTTGAGTTTCTACTATTTAGCTGACTCAATAATATTTTGTTAACTTGTTTTTTATTTGACCTTGTAATTTAAATATTGGAATGGTATATATGTAATGTATTGTATCATTTTCAATATATGCATGAGAGTATCAAGCAATGGATATGTAATGTTTTGAGAAGAGTGAATACAAATTAGCAGCAGAGCAGAGTATTCAGCAAGGTCTACAAAGAGCAATAAAGTTATATCAATCAGAAGAGGTGATTTGTACTTCAAGGATATAATTGGAAATCGAGTTGTAAGTTAGATCTACTATTTCATCTTGACAAGGGAATCCATTTTCTAAATCCTTTAATAGGGTAGACTTAATAGTCTTTCTTTAAATATCTTAACATAGTGCATACTTCATTGTCTATTTGTAAAATCTCTAACAAGGTGGATCTAGCAATCCAAATTTCTCTTAATAGGGTAGATCATTAGAAGTGGTCAATGTAAGACATAACAAGCCAACTTTATACTACAGTAGTGAAGTTTTGTGGGTATCATCCCCACCCCAGTTTTACTTTCCATTTGGAAGGTTTCTGGGTCACCAAAATTCTGTGTTCATGTGTTATGAATGTTTATCTTTTCTTAGGCATGCAATAGATTAGATGAATTAATGATGAATGGATTAAAGTGCTGAATTAATTTAAATTTTTTGAGGTTACTGATTCACCCCTCCCCTCTCAGTAACCTAGCTAGTCTTGATTATTTCCAACAATTGGTATTAGATCTTTGTGATTCTTAGGATAAATTTTGATAGCTTGAGAAAAGATCAAGGACAATGGAGATATTCAGAGTTGACAAAGCTATTGACAATGAGAAGCTAGATCTAGAAATGGCCATAGCTCAACTCAAGGAAGCAAAAGAGCATCTTTCTCAATCCTTGAAAAGAAGGAAGGAACTTGCAAAATAAATGAATGACAAACAGTATGTTGAAGAAAAGATAGAAGATATTTTCCCCTCCAGTAGTTCAGATGAAGCAAATAAGGCAATCAAAGAACTCCTTGAAAAGAATGGCTCTTTGGAAGAAGAGGTTAGAAAATTGAAAAGAGAATAGGAAATTCAATCAATAAGAAAGTGTAAAATCATGGAACAAAGGAATAAGGCAAGTGAAGACTTGGAGGCAAGGAACAATGCAAATCAAAGTCAATCCCTTTAGCGAGAAAGTCTTATCAATTAGTTCTCCAATGAAAATGAGGAAATCATAAGTCTGAGATTTGAAAATGAAAGTTTAAGGAATGATTGAATCAATGAAAGATTGAAAGCTAATCTAATTTTTGAAAAGAAACTCATTGAAAGGATGATGAAATCTCAAGCATACATGGATCAATTAAATTAGAAAAGTGAGAAAAATCTCTATAGGCAAAAAGGTAAAGCAGGACTTGGATACAAAGAAGAAGGTGAATCTTCCAAACAAGGTGCCCAAAGGAATCAAAGACCTACTTGCAATCACTATGGTAAGCTAGGTCATACATCAAAACAATGTTGTAGTGATGGAAAGGAAAAATTCAATGGAAAATGCTACAATTGCAGTCAACATGGTCATAAAGCTAATGAACACAATGAGAAACCAAAATTTGAAGGTAAATGTCACAAATGCAAGAAACAAGGTCAAAAGGCATCTGAATGCAGATCTAAACCATTCAATCCAATTGAACAACTTGTAAAGGCAATATTTGGTTGGGATTATAATATAAGGTGTAGATGTCATTATTGTGGAGAATATGGACACATTGACATAAACTGTGCAAGGCATCACTTGAGAAAGAAGGATACAATAGTAAGATGTTATACATGCACCAAACTTGGTCATATAGCTAAGAATTGCATGAACATAGGAAAGGTTGAAGATGAAAAGAAAGCTAAAGCTGATAATATTAGGAAGCAGATGAGACAATAATGGATTCCCAAATCTATTCAACAAACTAGTTCAAATGATGGTCATGTCACTCAAGAAGTGGGTGACTCCAACATTTCCAATTAGATTGTTAAAGGAAGACCTAGAACTATATCATCAAGTTGTACCTTGAGTAGTTCCAAATGAAAGAAATTAGAAGATCCAAATCAATATTTTAGATATAGAGGGATCATAAGAAATCAAGTCATACTGAGCAAGGTTGGTCATAGACTCAACTAAGCTAGGTCAAGAGTAATAGGATTTTTGTTTGATTGCCGAGTCACAATCTTCTACCAAGCATAGTGAGTGGATGACAGTCCATCATGCACTATGTCATTATGGTACCTAGCATTAATGGAAAATTTTCATCAAAAAGGTTTGAATTTGACTTCATTTTTCACCATGACTTTAGGATACATAGAGTAGAGTGATTCTAGGTGCATCCAAGAAATTTCAAGCAAATTGGTAGCAAATAATTTGTTTGAAAATTTTCTTTCATTTATTGAGCAACCATGGCATTCAGAAGTAGTAATAGAAGCAAGGAAAAAAGAGGATTTGAGATTTTGGTAAAATGTGTGGAATGGAAAGTGAAAAACTTCAAGTTATTACCAGAAGTTGTAGAGTCACTAGACCCTAATGGAGCTCAATCACAAATTCCTCCCAAGGTACTCCTCATTAATGACATTCACACTCATTTTAATTGTTCTGTTCAAGAAATTGGAACCCTAGAGATGGATAGTGCCCTAGGAGAAATGTGTGTTGATGGTTCATTGAAACCTAAGCATAAACATCTAGAAACCAAATGGTTAACCC
Organism: Cupressus sempervirens; assembly: GCA_028749045.1. NCBI lineage: Eukaryota > Viridiplantae > Streptophyta > Pinopsida > Cupressales > Cupressaceae > Cupressus > Cupressus sempervirens. The sequence continues at coordinate 143,475,437 of CM053787.1, forward strand.
ATATCCTGCATATGTCAAGGAGCTTTCAAATTAAGTGGATTAGGTATATTCTTAGTCCTATGCATAATGGTCAATTGTGGTTAGAATAGCCTATCTTGATCACCAAGAAAATGATTCATAAGATTATGGGTTTCCCTATGCTGAGAAAATCCAAAACTACCAAAACCCTAGCAAACTGGGATGGTAGAGGTCTGAAGATTAGCATAGTATCTGACGTAGAATTAAGGTTTGGTATTCACATCATGGCTCACAAGATTTATAGCACTAGTCATTTGAACAATGTGCCATATGAGGCAGTTGATTTAGCATATAAGGTTGTAAAGAAAAATTTGGAATTTGATCTATTAGAGTTATTGTTGAAGTAGTTGAACAAAAATATGGACAACATCAAGATATCAAAGAACAACCCTTGTAAATTTGGTTCTTTGTTAACATATCTTTTCTTTTATGTTGAAAAGTTTTTTCCATCAAAAGGTTTAGTAGTATGGAAGAAAGATGCTCCAATTCTATATCAGATTAATGATTTTATTACTAAAATGGGTGTAAATTTTGATAGTATTATGGACAATTACTTTAAATATTTCAAGGAGAAGACGAACAACAGGTTCAGAATTCCTTCCAAGCTTGTTGAGGACTATAAAGATGATGTATGTTTTATGGTTGATTATGATAGTGTGTATATCTAGGTAGTCGGCCCTAGAGTTGCATGGGTGAAACATCTTCCATATGAGGTTAACATTGATGAAACCAAAGATATCATTGAACCACTAGTGAATGAGCCAGTAGATCCTAAGCAACCTATTTTTGGAATCTATGAAGAAGCAAAGCTAGAGTTGAGATTCAAATTAAGCTATCTTAGGTAATAAGCAAAGGCAAGAGGAAGGTTGCCAAGTTGAAACCTACAAGTGCCCCTCTCATGCTAATTGAGGGAAAAGGAGAGGATGTAGAAGAATCTAAAGAGGAAGAAGAGTAGGAATCTAAGGAGGAGGAAGAGCCAGTGAAAAAGAAGGGTAAGGTAATCATTACCAAGCCATCTAAGGCCTCCATAACTATATTCACAAGGAGATCTAAAAGGAAAGGAGATAGTGAAGTTGTGCTTGTTAAGCCTCCTCCCACATTTCAAGAAAGACTCAATCAATTGAGATTAGGTGCTAGAATCAATAACTTCAAAGCACTTAAGTATGAATCTAGGAATCTAACAGATCAAAAGGAAGTTGAAGATCTGATCATGGACAAACTAGGAAGATGGAAATTCTCTCTTGATTAGTTTTCTTTACAAATCCCTACAATCTTATTAGAAAAAGTCAAGGTTAGGTGGCAATCAACTAAACAGATAGCTAAAGACGTATTTGACCAATCCTTGAGAAAACTGCTACCAAATCTTTCAAATGCAGAGGTTAAAGGAACAGTGCAAAATAAAGAAGAGAAAATGATGATGAGATTTCATACTTGTCTGATTTTGGTAAAATAAATTGAGCATGTGGTCAAAGATGCCACATCTATGTGGGAAAACATCTATCATCTAAACAAGCTTAGTGAAGATCCAGTGGAGATCAAGGATGATGATGATGATAGTGACAATGATCAAGAAGATAACACTCCATCTGTCACTTTTGATGTTGAAGATTATCAGACATTGAAGAATGATGATGAAGAGAAAGAGGAAGACAAGGAAGGAGATGAAGAAAGTGATCCAATGAGAATAGTAGCACAAGTCATAGCCTCCCTTCCTCATTCTCCACCTAAGACTGCTACATCATTAGGGTTGGAGACAACTTTAGCAAATGTGATAACAACTTCAATAGATACAAGATTTGTTCAATCATTATTTTCTACCTCACAACTCTAGGTATCTACAATGGAAGTGTCTACCACTTCATCTACTAAGCTACAACCCTCTTCTTCATTAGCTCATGAGTCAACAACATCAATAGTATGTGAAGCATCTAGTTCTACAATTGTGCCAACTTCATCAGTAACATGTACAATAAGCTCACCATCGTGTTCTATAGTTTTGACTACTACAACTTTGATAGCATCAACTTTTTTTCTAGTTAGTTCTTCTATTGTAAGTACTCTAGTTTGTGCTCCACCTATTGTTAATCCAATTCTGATTAGCACATTAGTTTTGGATTTAATTAGCACTTCTTTTAGTTTTCCTTCACTTGGACCAATTCAAGTTTTTATTGTAATTCCAACTATCTCTACAATTGTTTCTATTCCTAAGTCCAAGATAGTAAGGTCAGAAGTGGAACCAAGGACACCCCTAAAATTTCTACTTATTGTTAATGAAATTGATGAAGACATTGATTTGGACAAGGAAATTGTAATTCCCAAGTTGGATCTTGATACTGCTACAGTTGATGAAATGAGATTGGTTAGTCAGCTTTTGGAGTAGAAGGCAAGGCATAAGTAGTTAAGAGCTAAAAAAGATAGAGAGTTTACAATAATTGAAAATGCTAAGAATATAATAATAGAAGCTATAAGTGTTGATGTGGATTCTTCTCAACACATTTTTCTACAATTGGAAGAAGCAATTAATAAGTTCAATGAGGATACTTCTGGCCAAGAAAAGTTAATTGAGAAAGTAGAGAAAAAGTTTGATAATAAGGTGTTTGAGCACATTTCCAAGCACATTGCTATAAACTAGGTAGAACTATCCTCAATTTTGAGTAATCTTGAACATTCTTTTTCCAATGTGACATCACTTTTTGCTAAACTTTGTGATGTTACTGAGTATACCAAGGAGATCAAAGAGAAACTCAATAAGATTGAT